>JAZHEH010001576.1:600000-1200000 GCA_036589455.1 Ateles fusciceps | reverse complement strand
GATACAGTTAGAGACAAAGGCACTAAAAGTTATTGTTAACTGTATTCCATGTGTTCACACAACTAGAGGAATGATTGAACTTATGCAGAGACACATAAGATATAAAAAAAATACCCAGGTCAAACTTTCAGAGATGAAAACTACAACATCTGAGATGAAAAATACTCTGTATATGAGAAAAGGCAGATTAGATATCGTAGAAGAAAAGTTTATCAAATTTGAAGGCATAACAATAGAAACTATACAAAACAAATGATCAATTCTAAAGTTTACTGCATTCTTGTCAGAGGTAGACTTTGTTTGCCTTAGCCAAGCATTTAAAAAGCCTACATTCTAGTCACAGCAGAAAGAGGGTTAAGTGGGCAAAAGTAATGGATAGACATAAAATAAATGTCCACCTGGAGTTGATGGTCAGCTCAGTCCACATAACGTATGTGACAAGAGCACCACTTAGTAGCCACAAGAAAGCTCTCTTTGTGTATTGTGCCCCTAACCCATCCTTACTGGTCCTATGGAATCTTTATTTTAATGACCCAAACTAACTTTACGTAATTTAACACTGCTTAAGAACCAGACAAGATGAAAAATTCTGTCTTCTTTGCTTACCTAAACAAGTCTTCATGTCTTCAGATGCCATGAATCCATCATAACACAAGCACCTGTACTCTCCAGGGATATTTGTACACTGACCACCATCACAGATATTGGGATTATCTTCACACTCATCGATGTCTGCAAAGAATAAAACCAACAAACCACAGGTTGTTAATATTGGTTCCATTATTCAATGAGAAAATAATAACTGACCCAAGACAAATAAACTTAGCCTACTAGCAAAGATTATTAACTCTCAAATCTAAATAAAGCTTTGCATAAATTAGCCCATCAGGTTATCCTTGGTAAAAAAGGAAAAAAATCATTTTCAAGATTTGTAATATACTGCTCAAAGGCAAAGTCCACACCTGCTTAAAAGTCTATCATTTAATTAAAATCTTTATCTCATTTATTATTCAAAAATTATTATAAATCTTATTTTCCTTATTGTCAAATCATAAATGCCTGAAGTCTATCACCTGTTTTAGCAATATTTTAAAGTAAGAATTACTTGAAAGAACTATACCTACTTAGATGCTCTTAGTAATAATATTTATTTTCAACAATTTTTATAGCCAAATTTATATGTAGAGTTTTTTTAGGGACATTTTTCCTAGGTCACATAAAATAATTTTGGCTCCTAAATCCAGATTCTCTTCTTAAGCCAAGCCCAAATCAAAGCCTATGTTATTACCCACTTTGTTTCTCACCTCTACCTAGCTCACAGCTCTTACAGCCCAGGGTGATAAAAAAAAAAAAAAAAAAGGAAGTGTAAATTAGACCACCGGTTCTCAAACTTTAGCATGCATCCAAATCATTTGGAGAGCTTGTGAAAACACAAATTACTGGGATCTACCCCAGTAGCTTCTGATTCTGTAACTGGAATGAGGCCTGAGATACATTTTTTAAAAAGTTCTCAGGTTATGCTGTTGCTGATGGTTCAAGGAATACACCTGGAGTACCTCTGAATTAGGTCAAAACACCAAACTCTTCAAAAGCCTGGTCAGGGAAGGAAAATGTATTTTATACTCCATTTATTATGTGCCAGGTACTGTGGTAAGCTCTGTAAATACTATTTTATACAGGCAATTTGAACTCCATTTTATAGATGAGGATTCTAATGCTAAGTATGTTGATCAAGGATACAGTTAAAATACATGACAAACAAGGATTTGAACTCAAGACTGCTCAACTCCAAAATGTGGGTCCTAAACCACTTTACTTAGGAATCTATTGAAAGAATGAACATGAGGCTAGAACGTACTCACCAGTGCATGATCTCTGGTCAGGCATTAGCGCAAACCCCGGCTGACAGCTACATTCATAGCTGCCTTCAGAGTTTGTGCAGAAGGTTTCACAACCACCGTTCATTATGCTGCATTCATCAATGTCTAAGAGAAATGAAAACAATATTACCTTCTGGTATGGTTTGGATGTCTGTCCCCTCCAATACTCATGTTGAAATTTAATTGCCATTGTAACACTATTTAAAGGCAGGACCTTTAAAAGAGGTAATCAGCTTATGAGGGCTCTACCCTCATGGTGGGATCGGTGCTGTTATAAAAGAGCAAGTCCAGCCCCCTCTTGCTCTCTTTCACCCTCGTGCTTTCTGCGATGGGATAATGTAGGAAGAAGGACCATGCAAAATACTGGCACTTCGATACTGGATTTCCCATCCTCCAGAACTGTGAATTAATAATTTCTGTTCATTAAAAATTACCCAGTTTCAGGTATTCTGTTACAGCATCACAAAAATGAGCGAACACACCTCCCTCTATGTTTATGAGTATGGCACATTTTTAAAGTTTCCAGGCATAGGTCAAATAAAGGGGAAAAAGCATTCGAGGGCAACTGGAAGTCACTGTTTGACCCCTTCCGCAAACTACCTACCTACCTACTATGTGCTAGAGATGAGGAGCTAACAGTGAATGGGACAGACACAATCCATGCCTTCAAAGTGATTCCACTGTGGCCAAAAGACAGATGAACAATTAATTGCACCATGCATGATGTGCCATTTGCAATGCAGGAGAAGTACTGGGTGCTAGGAGAACACATCTTAGTTATGATAATGGGCACGTGGATGAAATTCTCTTGGCCACAGATTCACTTATAAACTTGAAATTCAGTTTGATTGGCTGTGGTTCCAATCCTTTTCAAGAACCTGAGTTGAAGTTCTGAGTTGTCCTGGGCCACGTTTCAGAAAAATCTGGGCTGATTTATGGTTTTGGGTAGAAACCATGTGAGACTTGGCCGTTCCACATGGTGTACACCCCAAACCAGGCAAAAACTGGCAGTTTCTACAGTTTCACTTTGACTTGGGGCACAATAAAGCCACAGGGCTGTCTGTGTCACTCTTCACAGCACGACTAAACCTACAGAGGGATGACCACAAAGCAAAATTCTTGTCCCACAAAAACCCGTTTTTAAGGAGTGCCAGGCATAGCCTCTATTGCAGTGTAAGATATGAACATTCCATGGTCTTCTTTCCAATAGTTATTCTTTGAAATCTTCTAGCTTATCTAAACCACATGAGGGCAGAGATTTCACCTCAGCATTTTTGTCTTTTCCACAGCGCTCACTGTGTTTAGTTTATTTCAGGTGGTTAGCTACCATTTGTTAATGAGCATCGGTATGCATGTGCGTAAACAAAGCACATACTACTGTTCCCTATCCAAACGGCAGGGATCAAATCATGCTTACTAGAGCTAAAACATCCCATGTCCTTCATTTAACTGGTTCTTTAAAGATAACGGAGATGAGACCCAAAGATCGTGAGCCACTATAAAAAGAATATTGCAGGGAAACAGGAAATATAAGTAAAAGCAATGATGAAAACAAAACTTGGGAGTATACTGAGTGTTTTAGGAAGAGATGAAATAAAATAAAAGATGGAACTTACCAACACAAAATAGCCTGTCGGGAGTTGAATGGTAGCCAGGGTTGCAGGTACACTGATACTTCCCTATGAGGTTCACACAGCGGCCATTGGGGCACAGGTGTGCACTCAGCTCACACTCATTGATGTCTGTCGGGAAAATAAGAAGAACAAACACCCAAACATAAGCTTCTGACTCTGGCAGCGATGTCAGTCAACAACTAATCACAAGTAAATGATGTGAATGTCTTCCTCCTTACCGATACATGCGGAGATGTTGGGGACAGCTGATGGCCAGGCGGACACTCACAGCGGTAACTTCCCTCTGTGTTGTGGCAAACGCCACCTCGGCACAGGAGAGGATCTCTCTGACACTCATCGATATCTGCAAAATGGAAATGACCATGTTGGTGGTGGTCTCATCTCCTCTACCAGACCAGAGCACCTTCCCCACCCGTTGGTGGGTGTCCTGGCTAATAAAGGCTCGCAGTCTCCCTTTTCTATCTCCCTCAGAAATGCCTGGGAGGTGAGAGATTACACCCCTCACCCATGCTAGGGACCACCCATGGTCAGTAATTGACTGAACTGACATGGGAGTATAAAATGTTGACTTCAGACAAGGCAGTACACATTCTTTGTCTCAAGGTGGGACAACTTCTGGCGCCATTCTTACACCAGAGCACCCTGCAGGATCAGACTAAAGCCACAATACAGCCGTACCCTTATTTATTTTCTCCTGCACTACCCTGCTTTCCTCACGTCCTGACAGGTACCTTCTGAGAGAATTTGCCCACAGAAAGAAATGTCACTTTTGCAAGACTCTCCATCTCAAACTTTGTTTCTAGAAAACCAGACCTAAGGCAACCAGCTTATCAATCGCCTTTTCTACAAGTGTTGGACAGAAATCCTGTATACGGACCTCTACTCCACCTTCTGTTTCAATTGTTCTCTCTTCCCCCTGGGTATCCATTCCAGGCGTTAAACTCACTTCTCAAGGACCCACATCTGGTCTCCACTGTCACCCACAAACCCACAGCATGAATTCCCTCATTCTTTCTACCTCAATCTCCCTCTGTGGCAGACTGATTCCTAACTCACTGGTCTGGAGCCCAGTGCACTGGGGCAGCAGGACATAGGCTATGAGCCATCAAAGCTTCTTGGAATCCTTCTCTTTCTGTGTTGATCAAATAATCCCAAACTTACCCATGCAGTTCTTCATCATCATGAATCCACTTTCATAGCCTTCGTCACACTTGCATTCAAAGTCCCCAGGGGTGTTCACACACTGGCCTCTGCCACAGAGGTCAGGAGATATGCGGCATTCATCAATATCTGCACAAAAACAGCAAGTGGCAGCAAAATGAGCCTCAGCACAGCCTTAATTCTTGCAGCAACATATTAAAGAAGTTTGGAGCCTGTCGGGGGTGGGGAGTGCTAGGGGAAAGGACAGCAAGGCGTGGTTAGATGATGGGGGGGGATGGGGTGCGGCAGACCACCAGGGCATGTGTATACCTATGTAATAAACCTGTACATTCTGCACATGTAGCCCACAACTTATAATAAATACAAATTGTTTAATTTAATTTAATTTAAAAAGAGGTTTAAAGGACATCCCCCTCTCCTGGTCCTTGACGCTCATTCACTGACCTGTGCAGTTCCTTTCTTCAGAATCGAGAGCAAAGCCGCTGTCACACCTGCACTTAAAGCTGCCGATGGTGTTTCTGCACTTGCCGTGGGTGCAGAGGCTGGGTATCATCTTGCACTCATTGATATCTTCAAGAATAAGAAAATGTGGGGGCAAAAAAAGTTTATGAGCAACCAGTCAGGAGGTCTCAGTGCCCACCATTTTAAATCCTGAAGGTTAGAAGTTCTTGATTTATGGTCTTGGCAATACACATTTCAAAGAATGTGTGATGATCCATTAGATATATGACTTTGTAAACATTTCTAGCCTTTTAAATTTTTACATTTTTTAAAGCATTGTTAAAGAAGGAAAGAATGTGTCTGCTCAGACTTCCAGGGCCGAGCACACGACCTGATACATAGTGAATGCTTAACCACTACTTGCTGAATGAATAGATAACATATTCTAAACCACCAGTATCTATATTTAAAGCACAAAGAAGGTTATTAGAATATATTATCCTACAGCTATCAATGGACTGTGTAGCAGAATGAGATATTACTTAATACTGTTTTGTGCTTTTTTGGATATACCAAAAATTTGAAAATTTCAAAGATATATTTTATAATTTAAATTATTGCAAATAATTTGTAGAACTAAAAACTATTTTCTCAATGTTATATACCTTAAGATTTATTTCTTTCTGTCTTTCTTTTTTGAGACAGGATTTGCTTTGTCATCTAGGCTACAGTGAAGTGGGGCATGATCTTGGCTCACTGCAACCTCTGCTTTCTAGGTTCAAGCAATTCTTGTGCTTCAGCTACTTAGGTGTGTGCCACCATGCCTAGCTATTTTTTTTTTTTTTGTAGACACAGGGTTTCACCATGTTGCCCAGGCTGGTCTCGAACTCCTGGACTGAAGTAATCTGCCCACCTTGGCCTCCCAAAGTGCTGGGATTATAGGTGTGAGCCACTGTGTAGAGCCCAAGATCTCATTAATATAATTTAAAGAGCTTCTTGTACACTAGAAGACTCTGCATACATGTAAAATGTGACCTGAGTTTCCCACAACAGGGTTCTTTCCAAGACAAGACAAAACACTCAAGAAATATGCAAGGTCATTTCTACATGTGAAACAGAACTGGCAGATTAAATCTCCAGAACATCAAGTCCTTCTTCAGCAATGAATTATCATAGCCTTTGGAAGCAAAATTATTCAAGTTCCTTTGAATTTACGTAACAGGCATTTAAGAGGGACATCTAGAAACTCTCTCTCCATACAGAACAATTGTAACTCCCAGGACTTCCTGAACCAAACAGTTAAATAAAAAGTCCGTATTTTTCTAAACAAAGACAATTATATAATTCAGAAAGCAAAGTCTATGCTGGGATCATCAAATAAAATGCTGAGATCATGAAAATGCATCCTGTTGGTCTAAAAAGGAAAGCAATGGGCTATGGAAAACATAACACTGTACCTTTGAAGAAAGGTTTTCCATTTGTAATTTCTTTTGTGGCAAATCCGGGTCCTCTGGGACACAGCTCCTCGTACTCAGGAGTATTTCTCATGGGACACTCCTCACATTCCTCAGTACCCCAGGCTGCCCCCGACAGAGCAGCAGCAGGCGTCCATGCGGTGGCGGCCGGCAATAGGCAGGGTGCACTCCTCGTCCTCATACCTCAGGTAGCAGGTTTCCAGGCGAATGTCTATCAGAGGGAACAGACGGAGGTAAAACACAGCCACACTGCTTTCACTGTCCCGAACTGCCAATACTCTGTTAGACAAAGTACTGCACACATAATAATTTTCTGTATACTTATTGACTGGAATTCAAAAAAAAAATACCCCAGGCTCCTATATTGGGTATTCTTGCCTAATAAAGACTCTCTTCTCTTTGTCAGCCCATGTTTGTACCTCTTATTTCTAAAAAGTTCCCTTTCAACATTAGGCGTTTTCTGGTAATTCTACAAAAGGAATGGTATTCTGAGAGATCCCACAATGCTCTTTCGGGGGATGTTTTCTCCTGTACCAAAATACCTATGACCGATGCATCGCCATGACGTCTTGGCATGTCCTCTACAGCTAAAAGCCAACTGTACTTTTTATTGTTGGAGCATCTTGAGATTAAAGAGAAAAAAGCAAAGAAAAGCCATTCACTCTTCTCAAATATTTCTTTCACCTCAACTTGTGCTTACGGGCACATTCTTCAGTATACACGTGGGATACTTCCAACCTCAAAGCCAAATTCATGGGATTATGAAAAAGTAGAAAGCATAGCAGAGCAGAGGTCAGAAGACCTGGAGTTTGGTCCTGTTCTGTAACTCAGCGGATTGTCTTCAATAAATCACTACTTCTAAACCCGAATTTCCACATCAGTTACACGATGTTGTACTCATCTCACAGAAGGTTCTGTGAAGCTCAGATGAGATTATGCATCTGAAAATAATGAAGTGTAATGAATTAAAACGTGAGATGTGTCTTCCTTCTGTTTCTTCTTCACAATGGGGTCATTAACAATTTATCTAACTGCCCTGGCTTCCTCTAATGTTAGAAAGTTTTTGAAGCCTTCTGGGCAGCTTTTATATTCAGGCTGCCTATATTAAGATGGATTTTTTTTTTAAATGAACCCTAAATTAAACACTGAAGTATCTTTCAACTGAAGAACCCAGGAGATTCTCATTAAATGCTGATTCCTCCTAAACAAATAAACTAAGACTCAGAATAGCATTAACTGACATCCTTAGTTACAAAACTACTTTTGGCTCTGCATTCCCCGCTCCTACTCCATATTATTTATTTATGCTATAAACCATAAAGTTCAATATTTAAACATTTGTTAATTCTAATTTGTAAGTGAGCAAAATCCTTCACTGTATACCACTCTTTCAACTACCTACAGTAGTCTTCACTGAGCATGCACTTCAGAGTAGCACGGTTTCAGATGCACAGGACAGGTAAGCACCATTTCCACAGTCATGGCCTCAGAAACCAGTGATCCAAGGGATATATTCTAGGCAGGCAGAAGCCACAGCAGTAACACTGGAATAAGTCTGCCAGACCTCATATGCGTGACTGTGGGATCTCAAACTTGCTGCTATCACGAGCCCACAGGGATTAGGACTTAGAGTTCTAAGGACTTAGAGCTGGGGTGAGATACTTTGGCTTGAGGATCCTATTTGGGCTCTAGCAGCTGGCAGAGTATCCCACTATGACTAGCAGTGACACCCGCCCTGTGGTCTCTAGGTTCACTTCTCAAGGGAGTGGCATCTTCACTCTTGATGATGTCCACTGGTGTTTCTGCAAGGACCTGTCCTTCTGGACAGTGTCAGGATATGCTTAGAAGACATGGGCTACAGTTTCCAACTACGTGCAAATGTTGTTCTTTTCGCCACCACTCACCTTGTATTTTATAGTTCATGGCATATGGGGCCGATTTGAGAGCTCTGGAATACTAACTGTGATACTGGTGATTTAAGGAAGAGTTGCGCATCAACAGAAACTACAGCTGCTCCTTACTATCTGAAAGACTGTTTGTCAAAGGAGCAGCCATGGACCCTATTGGAGATGCTGAATTTTGGAGTGTGTGTTTGTACCTGAAGCTAAGTGCTCAGCTCTTGTTAACTGCATTTTAAATAATCTTTAATAAATTATTATTAGAAAAATAATAAGCTCAGTATTTACCTAGACAGATCCTTCCTGTGGCATCCAAAGTCATTCCACTGGGACACTCACACTTGAATGACCCCCTAGTGTTAACACACAGGCCATTTTTGCACACTCCTGGGAATACTTCACATTCATCAATATCTAAAAAGAAGAAAAGCACAAAGTTAATATATCTTTATATTATCATTTTACCTTATTCCACTCATGGAGTCATAATTACTCTCCGTTTTGAACCTGGTAAGTTCATAAAACTAGTTTGCCTACAAATAGTTCATGTAGAATTTCTAGGGTGTCTGAATAGGAACCAGAATGAGCCCATCTATTACTAAAGATATAAGAGTTTCTCCATTGGTTTCAAGGAATATCTTTTAAGTTGCAGAGACAGGCAGCTGGTATGAGTTCTTGGAGACAGCTCTGGTGAGACCAGATGTCTGGAAATAAGTAGAGAAGCAAAATCCTTGTCCTTCAAACTAAAAAAGAAGAAACAGCCTGAAGGTCAGCACAGAAAAATATCCCAGCAAGGAGTATGTGTGGCCAGTGAAGGGTCTCTTTTAAGACGTGCTGAGAAATCACCAGAAAATGTACAATCGATTCCAACTCAGCAATGGTCTCAGGCTGTTCTGTCAATGCTTTGGTCCCAGCTTGGGTTGAGGAGAATTAAAAGATACTCGTGTTCATTCATTCATCATTCACCCAATCTCTCTCAAACGTACCAGTCCTTCCCCGTTTGCTTAATGGAGAGCAATATGTTCTCTGCACTTAATTTGGAAAAATATTCATCACCAAGTTAATCAAAAGAAAGGTACTTAACTTGCCAATGCCAAAAAAAAGGGAGGGGGGGGAACATTAGTTAAGAAACTCATACACACTGTGTCTCTATTTAGAAGAAATAACTTTCCACACCAGAAATGTTGAAAAAGTATTCTGAATCTTTCCCTCGTAAGAGAGATCAACGGGGCGAGGGTGAAATCTACCTTTTTGGGTTTTTTGTTTGGCCACTTGTACAACAAAATATGCTGCTGAGGTCAGATAAGTTATTAACAGCGGGTCTGGACCAGAGAAAGGCCAAAGGATTCAGTCATCACTTGGAAAGCAAGACCTTGGGTGGGGGTTGTAGTGTGCCTCTTTGTTTTAACAGGGAAAAAACTTCATTTCATCCCACATATGGGACTAATTGCTGTTTTTAAAATTTTTCAGCTGCTGTGTCATGTCAGGTTGTGTTAGTCACCATGACCTATGTCTATCTGAAACTCCACGAGAAAGAATCACAGCAAACTGAAAAAACTCCATGTAGAGTTCCAACAAAGAGAAAACAGAATGTGTCCTTCTAAATCATCCATGACTGTGAAACAAACAAACAAAAAAATGCCCGGACAAACTGAAGAAATGTAAATTTTACAGCTTCATCAAAAAATTCCTGTTTTTCTCTTCCTGACAGCATTTTGAAAGTGCAGTCTCTCTAAACTATGACCAACCTAAAACATTTTCAGCCATCCACCCTGTCCTTTGGACTTAGCGGTCTGACACTAGCAATACTATATATACACGTGTGAAATTAACAGCTGTTCTGTTTTGTAATTCTCATTATTTTTTTTCCTCTGTTGCATATTTCTCCCTAGTGAAGTTACGTGACAGCTTTATCCAGTTCAAGTTAACATAAACTTTCATCATGCACACAAAAACGTACGGTTTATAAGTAATCAGAAATACCTTCACATTGTGTTCCTTTAATTCTTGAGTACCCTTTACCACATATGGGATCTGTAATAAAAAGCAAAAAACAAAACAGAAAACAAATTTGAGATAACAATATCCAAACTTTGCACTTATAACATAGTATGAAAAACATGACCTGGAACATGAAGTAGATTGTGTTGCTGTAAATAAGTATGAGATAACAAAGTGTTTCTGAGATTGCACAGGTAAGGAAGAACAATAATAAAATGTCTTCTCAAATAAAGCTCAGTTCCACTAAGATATTCCAAAAGACACTGGGATACCCTATAGATCATATTAAAGTGGTATCTAAGAGGGAAACTGAAGGTAGATTTCTCTCTTGCTGTTAACCTGAAAATAGGAATCACACTATAGAATTACTGTAACATGAATAGGGAAAACACAGTCTAGAATTTGGAAATCTCATGCCCTCCAGCATTCACATAAATTTACACATTTACGTATTGAAACATTCAATCAGCAAAACCATGAGCAAGGCTCTCAAACCTCAAATTCCCAATAGATTTAGACATTCACCAGCAATCCTTGTGAAGTTTAGTTAGGAATACTGGTTTCCTCACATCGATTAGCTTTTTGAAAGAGAATCTGTACCTATAAAAAGCTCAGAACCCCTAACCACAAAGTTCCCAAGAGAGCCGGTAGGAATTGGTGCTCCAGGGAAGCAACACAGACAAACTAACCACCTTACAATCTGAAGACAGAAGATAATTAATTAACAAAATCACATAAAATTTGACACTTCTTATTTCCCATTCAGCAATACGTTTGGGGTCATCAGGATTAAATATTTCTAAATTCTCATGTGAGTCTAGATAAATGAAGTACTACGTGTCCCCTTTTTATGGAGAGACTAGTAGAGTGATATAGGTACTGCAGCATGGGTTTCTCTTACCAACTTGGCATGGGGTGCACGGGCTCCCCCATGCAGCACCGAGGGAGGAGCAGCACTGGGACTTTAAGGTGGCTCCATTGATGTTGATCTCACAGCGCCCATCAATGGTGACAGTCTGCCAGCAAGTGCCCTTGATGGTTTCTGCAGAAGAGGGAATATTTAATAGAATCTATATAAAAATTCAAACATACACCTTGGAATTATAGGAAAAAAACAGCATTTGAAACAAGGAAGAATGAAGTTTTTAATGTTGTTCATCCATACTTAAACTCTTCTGCAGGACAAGCTGACATTAAGTATAACAACATTGATAAACACAAAAAAATCATTCTCAGAAAGATAAATACCTATGCAGATGGTTTTTGTTGGATCCAAAGTACTTTCAGAAGAACATTCACAAATAAAAGAGCCTGGGCTGTTCTTGCAGACTCCATTAATGCAAGGACTTGATTCGCATTCATCAATGTCTGAAATGAAAACAGGTTTACATTACTGCTAAAATCTAGTCTTCGGCCTAAAAGAGCACTTCAACTTTGGCCTCAATTGCTACTAGAGATCCTTCATCCCACGTAGTAAAGCTGGCCTCAATCATTTTTCCCTATACTAGATGGAATGCCAAAATAGTACCTCTATAGTGTAGAATAGTCCATCTCTATAGTATAGAATACAGCGCTTGGCTGAATGTTTGTATTCAGAAAATCTGGAGTAAATATACATGTGATTTCTGAATTAATAGCTCAAATAGCAGATATATAACATTTTACTTATCTATTAAATGATGGCAATTAAAATGCCAATTGCAAATAAATATCATAAGTGGCTAACAAAATACATAGTAGTGCCATTTAGAACCACAGAATTTCAACTAGATTGGTGTAATTGTCTAAAATACAGGGGACCCTAATTTAGTCTTATGGTTTTCTAACGGCATTCCAAAAGATAGCAAAGTACATAGTATAAGAACAAAAATATGGTTTACCTTCACATGTTTTTAGGTCAGGTTTGTAGATAAATCCCTTGGGGCAGGTACAGACAAAACTTCCAGGAGTATTTCTACACTGTCCATTGTCACAAAGGAGACTGTTCAGTACACATTCATTAATATCTGGAAAGTCAATGAAAATGAACACTTAAAAGGGTTTGCCTGTAACTCTTTTGCTCTTTTACATTAGATCTTTAAATTCATAATGATATGATCGATTCAAGCAAAAAGGCCAAACTCCTGTACCATTAGCTTTTACCTAAGTTATCTCATTTTAGGAAAACAGAGGCTTGACCTGGTCATCTAAACTAAATATCTACAAAGCCCAAAGTCAATAGGCTATTTAGTTCACTTATTTCTTTAGCAGGAAGAATATACAGATTTGCTGGAAATCATTAATCTTTATATAGGTATATAATTAAATTTATAACTTTATATAATTTAATTCATTTTGTCAGAAGTAAAAGGATTAACCTTATTGATTTAATGAACTAAATAAATATGTAGAAAATGTGGTCCATCTTTGATATGTGTTAGTTCCAGAATGGGTGCTTCTTCCTTATAAAATTCAAATTGTCTCCAGGTATAATTATAAAGCATAAAGTAATCTGTATAGTTTATAATTGTCATGGGGAATTTAGATTCATGATTCAGGGAGTTCAGGAAAACTCCTTGCTTTTAGCTGAATAATATGCCTGTCTGAAGCAAAACCCAACTTTAAGGGTTTAACTTAACAAAGAGCAGATATTCCTGAAAACAAGCTGTGTTTTGTCTAAGTCTAATAAATGGTTGGGAGAAGAGCTGCTTCTCTCTAGTAAAAACAAGGTTGACTTTGTAGTTACACGAGAATGGCTCTGAATCTCTGCATTCTATACATCTGAGGAGCTTCTCTTTAAAGGAGTGAAATCTGATATATCATTATTTTAAGGAGAGAATCGTTTCAAAGAGTGAATCTGATACACCCTTATTCATAAATTGTCAAGATTCAGTGATGTAAATTTTCGTTACTAAAGACGTGCATATGCTGTGCTAACATACGAAGTATAAAGAGTCCACTTGCCCAGGCCTCTAAACTACTCAAAGGCAGTTTTCTCCCAGCAATGAAAGGAGGAATGCATTACGCAGGAAACGTTTCCGAAAGCAGGTGAAACTTCTTACCAACACAGTTTTTCCCAGTTGAATCCACTTCATATCCTGAATTGCATATACATTTATAGGTTCCACGAAGGTTTTCACAGATTCCATTCGGGCAAATATCAGGATCTAGTGCACATTCATTTATATCTGCACCACAGAAAAGTTCCAAATCAATTAACATTATAAAATAAACATTGACTGAAACTGTTAAAAATATAACACTACAATAAATGTAATGACCTTAGGACCTACTGGAAGGAAAAAAAAACATCAATTTCACTGGGAATCAATCCCTTTCTCTCACTGTAAGATATTTTCTGGAACTACCAGCTGAGATAACCAATCCTTAATCAAGTTGATAGAGACCTCCTGAGCTTCTCATAGTCCAAGCACCAAGATGGAAAGAGGATCAACAGCAGATCCCAAGTCCCTGCGACTGGTCTCCCTGTTGCCAGCCCTGCTTTCCTCCACCTACCCTCCACACTGTAACCATTCTTACCACCCTAAAAACAAGGTGATTATGTAATTCTCATGGTTCAAACATTCACAGGCTCAACAATATCCTCAAGATTAAACTGAAGTATAAATTCTTTGTTTACTTATCCCAAACTTCTCACTCTTCTGTGAACATATAATGCCCTCTTTTCTCTGTCAGGAATGCTTGAAACAGGCCTATTTACAGGTCAAAAGCCAGCGCCAACACCACATGCTCTGAAAAAGCCTCTGCTACTCTGCCCACCTGCGGTGGGGCCCTCCCTTTTCTATACTCTCACAACTGAGTGGGGGGTGGGGGGGGGGGTCTCATCGCCAAGGCAGGTGCAGAATGACAACCAGTGAATGGATAGTCTCAAATCCTGGTGCCTGACTCTTTTATAAATTAGGGTTGACTTTTTTTGTTTTTCTAAGTCCCTATCACGACTTACTTATTCCCCAGTAACTCCTTATTCATTATAAGTTTTCTTACCTTTCCTCTTTCCTCCTCTGAATGTTCCCTCCCCATTTTCATTCACACACAATGATGAAACTAATCATGCTGAATGAAATGACAATCAATTCAGCCAGTCCACGTTCTTTCAGATCTCCCTGAATCAAACTGCGTAGCTTTGTATTAATAAAATAATCCCTTCCTCTTTCTTGTCACCTATTTTCACACTTGTTCCAATTCTCACCAGTATTTCTCTAGTTAAATATTTTATTCTCTTCAGACTCAGTTAATTGCTGTCACTGCTCCCTATTGCTCTCTTACAATACTGAGCACTCAACGGTTAAGAATCCTTCAGAATGCAGATGGAGAACGCTTCAACCAGCTCCTCATCCTGAGTTGTACTTGATAGTGGAAAATCCAAAGGAGAGTCAGGCTGCCCCTTTTCAAGCATAAGCAACGAAAGCCATTATATCTCATCGGCAGGTACCTATCAACCACACTGGGAGAGCACCTGATCCCTTCAGTGGCCAAGCCCCACAGCCACACCCAGAAATCCTAGAGCCCACAGTGGCCCGGCTGCTCTGCCACTGAAGGCTTCTGAGCATCCCCGATACATGGCACAGCGATGGCCAGACTAGTGTAAGGGGATCAACTGGAAACCCACAGGAAAGCTGATGCTGACTCTGCACGTGCTCAAGGTAGTAAATTTTGAAAGGAATCCTTACCACTGCCTGCAGACGTCATCCCCGGCCCACTGCTGCAGAGTGCCTGATATTCCGCTGCAATAAATTAACAGACAGTAAATGATTCCCTTGTTTGCACAACAGGTTGATCCTGCCCTTGGTGCTGCACACATCATTTCCTCCAAAGTGAGTAGAACCAAAATTAAGTGGTAACGGAAAGGAGGTATCTCCCCCAGGGAGTCACCTTTACACCCGGCTCCCATTTTAAAGGCTACACATCATCAAGGAAAACAACTTTTAAGGATACAGGCAAGTTACAGCAATTCCTTGCACAAAGCCCTTTCGGAAAAGGTGTTTTTCCTATAACTTGATTTTGTTCACCAGGGGAACACTTTACACTTACGGTGAAATGTGCCTGTTAAAATGTGGTTGCTTAACTGTTAATAAAACTTTCTCCCACCATCTTGGGAATAATTTTGTTTCTCAGTGCTAGCTGGTTTTTTCTCAGTATAATCAGTTCTTAACATTTCTTCATTTCTCTCTGCAAATTCTCTAGCCTCCCCTCACAAGAGCAGCAACAGAATATCTACTCTTGCATTTAAGTGTATTTTTAAAGTTAATATTTATCAGGACACTGGATTAATTCTCTATGATATATTCACAGAGAAAGTATTGCTTAAAATTAAAACTATGAGATCTTACTGAAGAAATTGAGGTATAAAGAATATGTCCCCCAAATTTAAGATATAATCAAATTTCTATTCCTTAAAATTAATACAATGTTTTACATACAATTCCAACAATACGAACATGACAGTGAATGATGAAAATGTAGAACTAACTGGAATCACACTATCCAAGGAAAGGAAACTAGTGTCGTCCCTTAGTTGCCAATGGTTTCTGGCAAACACAGTCTCATGATCAAATGTAAATCATCTGTGCTTAAGTGGAAGGAGAAATCACCAGGGCTGGGGCTTATTGTAGAGGCTGACTGCACCTCACAGCTGAAGCAAATAGTTCCTATCTTCTGCAGGCCAGAGAACTGCAGCCCTGAAGACAGTGGATACAAATGAGTCATACAAACAAAAACTACCGTGTCTTCTAACAAATGTTAACTTGAGAAAGCAGTGACGATTTAATTTTCAAATCATCTTAGAAGGGGCCAAAAAAGGAACAAAGGGGAAGGTATGTTTGAAAGCCAGGTCTAGAACAAAAAGAAATTCATCCTTTTTATTCTATCAGCAAAAAACTAAAACACTCATGAAATACTGTAAGTAATAAAACAAGAAAACCAAAATCATGCCAGTTTCATAAAAAGCACGTTTAGAGATCATGACAACTTTGCTGATGCTTGGCCTATTAAACAGGCAAATTATTGTCACCATTGTTTTCCATTTGGGCAGGATCTGGTACTAGACCATTTTCTGTAGTGAGTTCAAATAAGCATGAGTTTTTAATACCGATGACAATGCTTACTGCTGGGAGTTTGGGAAGCAGTCCTTTTCCTCTGTTATTTTCTTCTCCCATAAATTTGGAATAATGATTCCCATTTTACCTGGTGACTGTACAGAATTAACATTACATGTTTAATGATTTAACATGTACTGTGCACAGCTCAGGCCCTGAATAAGGGGTAGGTGTTGATGAGATATCTCAGTGTAGTGCCATGGAGACAGTGGTATGAGGGATCCATGAGAAAATTCCCCAGAATTACACTCCTGTGGGTTTAACTGACCAATTACACTCCTGTGGGTTTAACTGATCCATTTCTGTGAAATGTCACTGTCAGTAGGCTGAGGACACAAGAGGGCTTGCTGAACAATGTGAATCAGCTCCAGCAACCAGTGAGAAACGGCTTCATATGCAGCTTGCCTGACTTGCAGACCACAAAGATGAACTTTAGATTTTGTATATTTGGAGTCTCTCGCTCAACTGACTGAAGACATTCCTTTTGAATATTTTCAGTACCTTAAACTGTCACCCATCCCCATTCTTGAAATGAGGGATATCCTACATTCGGATGGTTCATGACCAAAGAGGTGGAGAACCCAAATAAATGAAACTACGTCCACGGGTGGACCTTTTCTGGGTAAATTCATTCAGATATAAAACAGAAGTTAGTGGAATTGGGTCTCCCGTTTAACTCTTTTTAAGTTATTGCTGCTATGGTTTGAATGCATCCTCCAAAGTTCATGGGCTGGAAACTTAAGCCCAATGCAACAGTACTGGGAGGTGAAGCCTAATAAGAGGTGATTAGGTCTGGAGGGCTCTACCCTCGCGAATGGATTAATGTCATTATCATGGGAGTGAGTTATCACGAGAGTGACTTCAGTCCTCTCTAGCTTTCTCTCACTCCTGCATGCTCTGTTGCCCTTCCACTCTCAGCCAAGAAGCAACTTGGCAAGAAGGCCCTCCTCAGACACTGGCACCTTGATATTGGACTTCCCAGGCTCCAGAACTGTGAGAAATAAATGTATTTTCTTTATAAATTACTCAGTCTGTGGTATTCTGTTACTGCAACACAAAGTGGACTAAGATAACTGCTTAAAGAAATCTGGTCTTTTGATCACCTTTTTATAAACCCACATAATTGACCTATGGAGCTTAAGAATTCTTTGGAAATGCACTTGGTCCACAGGAAAATGTAAAGGCAAATAACTATGTGCACTAAGGTTCCTGGAGTCTAAGTCTTGGCTCCTCCAATCATTCGACATGTGAACAAGTCACCTGTACTCTTGTGTGTCAGCTTTCATGATACTTGTCTGTATGGTAAATTCAAAGTAGCTAAGAAAAGTACTTTGAAAAGTTAAAGTAACACACAAAAGAATGATATTAATAACATACAACTATAAAGTTGTAAGAAAGTGTCTGATAGAATATTTGTATATAATGAAAGTATTATAAACACATTTGACCTGATTGGTGATCATAAATGAAACGATAATTTCTATATTATTTACTGAGTTAAGTCATTAGCCAGAGCAAAGTTTTCTTTCTTTAAATTGGCATCCCTCATTTCTTTTTTTCTTTCTTATCAAGACAGAGTCTTGCTCTGTCGCCCAGGCTGGAGAGCAGCGGTGTTATCTTGGCTCACTGAAACCCTCCTGGAGTCAAGCGATCCTCCTGCCTCAGCCTCCTCAGTAGCTGGGATTACAGGCATGCACCACCACACTTGGCAATGTGTGTGTGTGTGTGTGTGTGTGTGTGTGTATGTGTGTGTTGTTTTTAGTAGACATGAGATTTTACCAAGTCGGCCAGGCTGGTCTTGAACTCCTGACCTCAAGTGATCCACCTGCCTTGGCCTCTCAAAGTGCTGGGATTATAGGTGTGAGCCACCATGCTCAACCTGTCATTTCTTTTAAGGTCTTCCATTTAACTTTCTCTAACTTTTCATAATATATTTTAATTTCTGTTAATTTCAAACACTATCATTTTTAAAATAAATCTTTTAAAATTATAAATTTACTCTTTAATTTGTTTCATTTAGGGCAGAAATAAACTCACTAAATCCTATACGTAAACCACCAATCAGAGCTACATATTTTCAATATTAGGTCTAACTTTATTTTAGGACATTAGGGTCCACTGCCAAGCTACCTTAAAATCATGTTTAAATACTGGCAGTACATTGTTTTAATTTCAGTAAACTATTCTTGCTTTATAAATAGAAATAATTTACAACTGGACAGAACCTTCTGGATTATCTAAGGCAACTCATTTTGTAGATGAGAAGTCTAAGGATATCTTTTCTGTATTATTCTATTTTATAATTATGTTCATTAATATAAGCCACCTCAAATCCTTTCGAAAAGCAGTTGAGAAAAAATCAGAAATAAGCAAAATACACAAACAACTAATTAAGTAATCTGGCTGCCTGTTGATGGGGGAACAGAATTCTGACTTGCTATCCAGTTCTCTTTTCATTAGGTCATGTCACCTCAACTGGAGAAAAACACTTTTTTTTCTCTAAAGTTAAATCATTTAAGAAAACCACACCAAAATAAATATGTGGGATGTAAACAAAATTTATAAATGGTCTTTTGGAAAACTATTGGAAATAGTCAAGTAATACGACAGTTATTTACTTTTATGCTGTGTAAAATTCTGCTTTTATAATAGTTTCTGCAAAATGCAAACATCATGACACAACTTTAGAAAACCAGGCAAGGTACATGTATTGCAAAGGGCTTGAGTATTGTTGAGGTAGGGGAGTTTATATGGGAGGCACAAATGCAATGCCTATTCCAAATGATTGTGAGGCCTGGATAAGTACCTGTGACTAGACACTGGCTAGCCTCTGCCAAGACCTCAAGAAGGCACATGGCATACCTGGAGAGCAAAATGTCATCTTTCCCTGTGAATTGCACAAATGCAAAGACTTCAGATGGTGGCAGAAGGCTGGCAGTACGAGGGCATCCCCATGATACCACATACCTGAATTCTGTGCAGGACAAGGCTGGCAAGGTTCCCCAAAGGCATACTCAGTGCTGGCACAACAGCATTCAGATTTAGTGACAGCACCAAACAAAGGTTTGATACACTGGCCTCTTTGTATCCACCATAGCATGTGCTCCGCATGTGTGTGTCTAAACAGAAAGAAGCATCTGTCATTACACTGTCACTTCAAACAGATGAGAACCCCCCAGGTCAAAGCTGAAGAGGGCTTTATTTATCCATCATCCCCGGTGGAACTCACAGGGAAGGCCTGTGATACTAGGGCTCCATATGAAGAAAAAATAAAAACAGAAAACAAAACATGTTCAGCTTCTAAGCATTGGAAACCAATGGCCAGATTATTTCAGTTTTCTAGGGACTATCATGGTTTACCAAAATGTGAGGCCCTTCAATGCTGAAATTATATCTCATTTATTTTGTCTTTCTGAGGCCTGTGCAGAGCAGGCACTTAATAAATGCTGAATTAATGATGGATGAATGTTGAATCTCACATCCTGCTAAATAAGACCTTTATTAGAAACGTGGACCATCCCAAAACAAACATGCAATTATTGAATGTCTGAATTAGGTACGCTTTCCAAAAAGGAGAAAGTTTAATCCGTAAAAGGTTCATTATATAAATCTGTCGATGTTGGTCAACTAAGCAGTGCTATCTTTACCACCAGGAAGAGAATTTCCAGCTATGTCAATTCAAATGGTTTACTAAGTACCTTTCTTAAATACAATCTGGATAAAATTTGTATCAATTTTTCAACAAGTCTCATACTTTTTATGCAGCCTCATAAAACTATTATCATACAGCTTTTTGGATTATCCAGATTCTCCTTTGCATTCTATACTGACCATAGACATTAATTCTCTATTAAAATGTTCATCGTCAGATAATAGCATATGCACGCCAATTTCAATGACCAATCTCAACAAAGGAGGGCTGGAGAAAACTGAACAAAGCTATGGGATTAGAGAAGAAAAGGGGGAAGGATAGGTGGGGATTCCCTGCTTTTCACTTAGCTCATCTTTCTGTTCCTTAAATTAATGTTCAATTTACACAAGAAGAGAACTCACCCTGTTGGTTTGCTGCTCTGCAAATATTTTTTATATCTTATCTGCTACAGTAGAGAGCATTTGTTTACTAGTGGGCTTTATTGATTGACAGAGGCTGTATCTCTCTCCCTAAGTCTAACCATGATGTTTTCTTACCAACACACACACGTCCATCCAGACCCACAGCCAGTCCAGGGAAGCATTCACATCTGTAGGAGCCGTCAGTGTTGACACAACGCCCATTCATGCAGATCCCAGGGGTTTCACACTCGTTAATGTCTGTGGCAGAGAAAGGCACTTATTAAAGATGAAGTGACGTGTATCTAAAATTATAACATGTTGACAATTATGTTTTAATACTTGAAAATGGGGCAGATAGGAAATAATAGGCAGCATCAGCAACAAAAGTTCACCGAGATGGCATTCTCATTTTCCTTTGAAAGAAAGTCAACTGTTACAGCTTATTTTCCATAAAAAGCAACTTTAATATATTCTCCCAAGAGATTTTTGTATCCAAAATAATCACAAAGGCAAAAACAGAATTGGAGGAAGAAGAACAATGGCTGCTAAAAGACAAAGGGTTTTGTGTAATACATAACCAGGGAAGCTCTTCCAGAAATCCAGGGTAATAATAAACTACAGGAAGATTGTCCTTTTGGTATTCATCACCCAGACTGGCATCCCTTCTACTATCACCCACGCCTGAGCTCTCTGGGACAATTCGCCTAAAATTAAAGGGTGTACAACTAAGGCACTGATGGAACATCATAGAAAAAGGACAGAAAATGAATACAGATGATTTTGACAACCATTCTTGGCCAATAACAGCAATAAGCAATCGGAACTCAGCAAAGAGAATTCTTTCTTAAACTTTACAAATACTTTATGGTATTTTATGTGTATACTTAAGGAAGTCTGGTAAAAGGCTTTATTGGACATATACTAATAATAATAGCAGAGGTTTTTTTCCCCTTAACGTGGGGAAGTATAAAAGGTACCAAAATTGTGGTTTGGAAAACACACAACAGTTAGAAGCAAACGATTTTAGGCCAGGTGCAGTGGCTCACGCCTGGAATCCCTAAGGTGGGCACATCACTTGAGGCCAGGAGTTCAAGACCAGCCTGGCCAACATGGCAAAACCCCATCTCTACTGAAAATACAAAAATCAGTTGGGCATGATGGCATGTGCCTGCAGTCCCAGCTATTCAGGAGGCTGAGGCAGAGAATTGCTTGAATCCAGGAGGCAGAGGTTGTAGTGAGCTGAGATGATACCACTGCACTCCATCCAGCCTGGGAAACAGGGTGAGACTGTGTCTCAAAAAGAAAAAAGCAAATGATTTTATAACAACTCCTTTCACAATACACAACTAGTGTGTATGACTATTAACTTTCTCCTGGCCTTAAAAAGGCAAACTGAGAGTAAAACACCTTCATGTTTTACTTAGCTTGTGGTGCTTGGCACAAAATATATTCAGGTGGTCCAAGGTTCTGTGTACAGATTGTATTTAAAACAGCAGTTATATTTAAATACGGGAACTCAAATTGGTTAGTTACTCTGGTCACCTTTCTGTTCAAATTGTGACACACAGTAAAACGTGGAGACTACAATCCGAAAGGTAACACAAAGGCTTTCTAATGAGAATGAAGATGTAAAGTAGATCCAAAGGGAGGTAACCTTGGTCAAAGTTAGTGGCCTCAACTTTCAGAGTGAACAGAGAAGCCATGTTGTTGATCAGATGAATTAACTGTAGAGACTGAAGTAGCATTGTTGATTCAGCTTTGAACAGTCACATCTTTGTGGGCTCAGAACTAAGTGCTCAGCACTAACAGAAAATCTCAGCCCATGACATAAAGAGAAAATTATAAAAAGGAAGAAATTCAGTATGCATGTGATGAATTTCTTTCTTTTCGTCCTTCAGTCTTATGACAGTGTGTGTACTCTATGTTCTATAATCTAGAAAAAAGAAGACATTGGTAATAATACAGAGCTATGCAGCTCTCGCTCTCTCTCGCTCTCTTTCTCAGATCTTTAAGCCAGAATGCTAAAGTCAGAACAAACCATCCAAATCATCAGCACTTTAAAATTAACAGGACAGTCAATGTGCTGATATGATACTATTTCACTGGTTGCCAAACCTGGTTTCATCTATGAGGTCATAGCATTATCTACTGGCCATACTTCATGCTGAGAGGCTGTTGCCTGGGCCAGCAGGACCCTAGAGACACTGAAAGTGAATCTTAGTGTGTTCTGTGTATCAACAAGAAGAGTATGTATTCCCCTAGGTCTGCTCACAAAGGGGCTTTCATCATTCTATTTTTTTTTGGAAGCCTAATTCCAAATATTCCAGCAATCATTCTCTTCCCATTTATTTTTTACTTGTACAGTGCTAAATTTGCACAATTTGGCACTTTGTTTTATGCTATTTTACAATGTAGAATATTTCTATGTGTTAATCCTGTCTTCTCATATAAGTTCCTCCCAGCACAGGGCTCAAAAGTACAGAAACCACCTTCCTACTTCAAATTTGAAACACCCAACTGTTTTCTCTAGCTGGGAAGACAGATTTGCACAATATTAAGAGCCATTGATGTGAAGGTCATAGAGAATGCAGGTAAACAACCAAGGGCTCGAGGTTCTTTTAAGCCTGCAGAAAATGCACATCTTGCCAAGGATTTAATACAAGGCTTTCTTCCATAACACGTTTACCAAAGCTGTCCACTAGGGGCACGCAGAGAAGAGGCACCTTAGGACTTTATCCTGCTTTCTCTACCTTGAATAGCTTGACCCTCTACACTTCTGCATCTGAAACTATGCCCAGAAGTGCATACTTTCTCTAAGTGCAGCATTTCAGCAGATTTTCTGGACCTGTTTTGAGTATGAGGTTCATTAAGCAGTCTGGTTCCAACTCAAATCCTGGACCAAGGGCAATAATCACTGATTGCTACGTAAGACGGGAGACACTAAGCACAAATTTGTGAGCAGTAACTTTTCTTAGGACCCCAATTCTCAACAGCAAAAACAAAAATCCTCATTTTTGCTTCAATACCTGGAGCAGTAAGATTATTTCAAAATGATTTACCAAACTAAACCATGGTTCTTGGTTTGTTTATTTATTCTGCTTAATCCTGTTTCCCTTCTTATGTAATTTGATAAAGCCAAAATAAATTACCCTTAAAAAAATGTTCCATGTCTTAAGATGCCTGGAGGAAGTTACAAAGAAGAGATCACAGCAAATAACAGTCCACACTATTCTGTCCAAGTAAAGATGTAAGAGGTGGCAAATGACAGGCATCAGGAACCCTAACTACCATTATTCCCTAATGGGAAACAAGAGGTGGCATTCAGCTTCTTTAGAACAATGCGTACATCTGTTGGAAGACCAATGGGCGGTTTGGATTATTTATTTGCTACGTAGCTTTTGACTCCTTTGAGAAGACCTCAAATACCCTTTCTGAAATAACAGCAGTCTTCTGGGCATAAACTGTAGCTCTTTGAAGGCTCAATTTAAGGAGTTTCAGTCAGGTTTCCTAAACCAGAATTCAAGGTACTTTAAATGAGGAGAATCAGGAAAGAAAGGTGGTACCTCTAAACAACGTAAAGAGGAGAAAAGGCAGGTGAAGAACATGATCTAGGCATTTACAGTACAAACCTTTGCAATAACGTCCATCTGATGCCAGCTGGAATCCAGGTTTGCAAATACATTTAAAACTGCCATCTTCATTGATACACATTCCATTAAGGCACATGTTCCTTATGCTGCATTCATCCATATCTGAAAAATACAAAGCATACATTTTCTTATGACCAGAAGAGTAAGTTTATGAAGGAAACCAATCTGGATGAAAATAATTTTGTCTCTTCATATTTCTTTCTCTTTTGTTATTACAGCCTAAGGCTAATTTTCATCCAAATAGTATCATCTAAGGAAGGAGAAGATGGGACATATGAAATATGTATCTCAAGTTCTTGAGTTTTGGCATGTGCATTCAAACTATAAGGCTAGATTTACAGTTATATCTATTTATAAAATATATAAAATTCAACTCCATAAAAGTTATCAGGGTCCTTTTTAGGAACAATAGTTCACAAACTGAAAAATGTGCTAATAGCCTAGTGGGTATGTTTATTTCACAGATTCATGTTCTAATGCTCTGAAAATGAACATAAGTCAAAATTAAGATTAATGGAATTTGAAATGTATTTAGGTTATATCCTAATTCTTTTTAAGATAAAAACCAGAAGATAATTTGTAGTTTGAAGCAATTTTAAATAGGGTCAGGTAAAGAGTGGTATTTTAAAATACATGACTCAACTACGGATTATAGCTGTGCCAGCGAACCTTTAAGATCCCTTGATCATTGGAGATGGTTCTTTAAATTCATCAATATGTTATTTTATTTCATATTAAAGTTGTCTTGGGAGGTACTTCCTCTTCTAGACACAGTGTGTTTTCACTTACAGGCTTTAGAAAGACCAAAGTAATTTATTATATATACATATTTCACATATATATATATATATAATATACATCTATTTTAGACATATATAATATGTATTTATTTTAGAGATACATAATATATATTTTAGGTATCTATTACTTATATTTAAATATGTATTTTCCACATATTACATATGAATAGTTTCCATATATATTTAGAAATACATATATACATAATATATACATATATAGAAAACATATGTAATATGTACTTTACATTATATATATTTTAGATATATATTTCAGATATTGATTAGTAGCATTTTATTACTAGGCAGATACTTTAAGCAAAAAGATTATAAATGGATACATAATACATGGACTTAGGGTTGTCCCATTTTTTAAAAATGTACTAATTCTGATTGTATAAAAGTAGGAAGTATGACATTGTGCCACAAAGTTTCATCATCACCAGGGATCTTTAAATGGCACGCTCTCCTAGCATACTAAAATATTATTTGATTCACACATATGTAAATTAAGAAATGAGTATTGTGGAAAATTAGGCTTCCCCTCCCAGATGAATTATATAAAACATATCTGATACTTTGACAGTTCACTCATTATTTGGTCTTATTAAACACCCTGATATTGAAAGTGCAATGGAAGAAGAGGACTAACATTAGCATACTGTCATTACCTTCACAGTTCTTCCCATCTCGTGTAACGTGAAAGCCCGCATTACACACGCAATGAAAACTGCCATCTGTGTTGATGCAGCGTCCATTATTGCAGATCCGGCCATTCTGTAAACATTCATCAATGTCTAAAATCCAAGTTTAAAAAGAAGAAATAGCTTTATTTAGGGGAGTTAAATAAATTATTTTATTTCCCCCTCCCTCCATTTGCAAACTCATGATCTTAGCCTTTGGTTTTAATCACTTACTAATATTCTCCAACATAAATTGATTATCAAATAATGTTATATTTAGAATTATCAGAGTTGAAAAGACATGATAAAAACCTGTATAATTGCATTTGATCTAACTCTAATTTCTAATAAGACTCCTAAAATCTGAAGTCTGTAAACAAAATAGATTTCTTCTTCACCATTTTCCAACCACATTTATTTAACCAGTATAAATCATTATTTATACTGAAATTTGGCTGGCATCTTTAAACACATAATTTTAAAAGACATATTTTATAGTTATCTCAGAACAATACAACAAATGCTATTTTTTTTCAACAATCACCTTAATTCTGTCTGAAAGCCACCAATCACACCTCTAAAATGTCCGTCTTTCTTATGGCAATCTGGTTTATGTGCAGGGTTATTGCTGATAGATTCTTAGTCTTTTAAAAAACAATTTTTTGAGTATTCTGTCTACCAAATAAAATATTGATTCTGTGAGGGCATTTTTCCCTTTTTTCTATTGTGGTTAATATTATGCCAAAGTACACAGTAGAGCTTGACATGGAAGTGTTAAAATAACAATAACTCAAACAACCTGTTTCTGATTTCTCATTTAAAGATTAATAGTAAACCCAAAATGGATGGCATGGTACCCTGGATTATCTGTTTCTCTCAGTTTAAAGAAGCTGCAAACCTGGATGAACATCAAAGAGGATGAACACAAACTGCTTTGTCTGCTCAGGCACACAACAGCTTCCAGGGTTTATTCCCAGAAGACAGGGACCAGAAAACTACGTGGAGTTGGATGCGAGCATTCCTATCTATGCAGAGTTGAGGTCACGTTTGTCTAAGTGCCCCAAACATCCCCTGAACAATGAGCACGTGTGTTCATGGCACGTCAGTTACTCTGACTGTCTACGCTGCTTCGGCATGGCGTCTTGTGGTTGGCCCTCAGATGCACTTTCTTTCTGGGCAGATCCTGCAGTGGTTTCCACACAAGTCATTGGACGAGCTGAGGCAGTCTGGGCTTTTCTTCTGTCTGATCTTTGTGCCAACAACCTACGATCTTTTTCTCTCTCATTTATTTCTTAATCCTTGCTAAAAATCAGACTTGGTCCACACTCCAAGAAAATGGTAAAAACCACATACGCAGGAGCAGACTTTTTTTTTTTTTTTAAAGGATCCTATAATTTTTTGAGGCCCAAGGTTAAAATTAACATGATAAAGAGTTCATCTTTTTCTCTCCTCATTGATTTCAGAGTGTCATGGGATTCCCCACCGCCTTGTAACACAAATTTAAAGCTTGCCATTCTAAATTCACCTCTACTGTGTTTCTGCCCATCCTTCTGTCCCCGTCTATTCAGCCCCTCATACTTCCCAGCTATGTGCACAGCCTTTGGACCATTCTGTGGCAACTGTCATCCACAAAATAAAGTGAGCACGTTCTCAACTTCTTATTTTCAGGATAACCTTAGCGCTAGCTCTTAAAGAAGTCAGTGCTTAAAGCATTCAGGTCACCCTCAGTTTCCAATACTAAGTCTCAGATTGATGACAATCACATGTGTGCATTTGTACTAGCTGGCCTGGCCCCAAGCTGAGTGCTCTCAATAACTACTTCTCTTTGCTTATTTAACAGTGCAGTCTCTGGACATTGATTTCATTTTATTTTCTATTATTGCAAAATGCCCAGTACGTATTTGTACATGTTAATTATTTTAAACAATAGTCATTATATTAAGAAGGTTCTCAAATGTTCAACATATCCATATTTATAATTCATTAATAGAAATGACAGCAAGTTCAAAGGCCTTGTTCCAGTTTTTCTGCTCAAAATGATCATTTATATGTAGGGCACTAAAATACCCTGATGGCAAGAAATCCCTACGTGAGAACCAGATTCAAAAATTTTGAAACCAGTTCACTGATAAGAATTAAAACTTCTATATGTCTTCAGCTCAGGAAGAGCTTTTGCTAAAAAAGGCAAATAAAATTAACTCTTGCCAATGGCTACCAATAAAGTGATATAAACTTCCCTATCTTTCCTTTTATCTGACTTTTTAAAAACTTTTAAGGTCAGGGATCCACGTGCAGGTTTGTTTCATATGTAAACTTCTGTCACGGGGGTTTGTTGTACAGATTATCTCACTACCCAGGTATTAAGCCTACTTCTCATTAGTTATTTTTCCTGATCCTCTCCCTCCTCCAACCCTCCACCCTCCAACAGGCCCCGGTGTGTGCTGGTCCCCTCTAAGTGTCCATGTGTCATCATTTAGCTCCCACTTAAAAGTGAGAACATGTGGTACTTGGTTTTCTGTTCCTATGTTAGTTTACTAAGTATAGTAACCTACAGCTCTATCCATGTCCCTGCAAAGGACATGGTCTCATTCTCCTTTATGGCTGCATAGTATTCCACGCTGTACATGTACCACATTCTCCTTTTCCAGTCTATCATTGATGGGCCCTTTTATTTAATTTTAACAGAGTGTTTGCCCATTTTTTCTCCTGTCTTTACTGAATTAATGATACAGTTCATTTTGTGCTAAATTTAGAGACAGAGATGGAGATAGACGTTGGGGTTCCCTGACAGTGATCGTTGTATCTTATTTCTGTTTTAGAAACGTAGTACATAACAGTTACTTAATAAAAGGCATATTGGGTGGCTTAATAAATTAGTTAATAAACAAACCTGATGGGAAATTGTTACGAGGGGACATTACAGCAGTGCTTCTCAAACTTCAATGTACATATAGATCACTGGGGGATCTTGTTAAAACACAGATTCTGCAACAGTAGGTCAGCGGTGGAACCCGAGATTCTGTATTTCCAAGCAGCTCTGGGTGATGCTGCTGCTGACCATACTAAAAGGCAGCAAGGGCTTTGAGTGACATCCTTATTTTTTAGAACTTTCCATTACGAAATTAATGGAACATAATTTCAACTGAAAGTTTCCTCAGTTGCTGTGTCACAAAGGACAATCCCACTCGCTACTTCTCAGATGAAAATTTAAGAGGCAATAATAATGGTGAGACAACAGTACTAACAATAAGATTTTCCTGCAGGCATAGAGGCATCTTTTAAAATAATTTCAATGCTTGCCAGATTGTATGACACTGTCTTTCAGAACGAAAAGAAGTGAAATTAAGTTCAAAAAGCCATGCGACTATATTAGTCTCTGCTGGCATGGGTTATTTAAACTCCATGGAACTCCTCTGACGCCAACCCCCAGTTGGCATATACGTCCCCACATTCCACGCCAGGACCATACCTCGGCATTCTGTCCGTGTGAGTGTGCTCTGATATCCAGCTCGGCACTGACAGATATACGAACCCTGGTTGTTAATACACTCACCACCAGCACAGGGGTTTTTCTCACATTCATCAACATCTGCAAAGCACAATGTATTTAAGTGCAAAATCAGATAGCAATAATACCTCATAATTCTAAGACTGGTTCCTTTATACCTGTAAAACATTTTCCTTTTAAGAAATAAATAACAGAATAAAAGGATCTTTTTTCTTTCCACTACAATATGTCATTAGCCACTTGAAGTCTGGTTGAGCAGTTAAAGTATATTATTTTCATGTGTCATTTTGCAGAGAAAAATTCCAAACATGTAGCAACTCAACACTCTGAGCTAATAAACATTTTTTCTTTTCCTTGAGTCTGGTCTAAGGGAACCAAACAGACTAACATTTCAGAAGTGGCTTCTGGATAGGACTCCAAGTATCTCTTCAAGCTCTATTTTTTCCCCAAAAAAAGAAGGCCTAACCTTCCAAGCATTCCCTGTTGAGTTCCACTAAAATGTTAGAACAAAACATAAAGCAACTGTCGTTTAAAGGGCAGTTCTCAACCACCAGAGTCTACCCCATCCCCTGATGTGCTCAACACACAGGCTCACACTAGTGTTACAGTCACTTAACATCATCAGTATACTTAGAGATAAACTGGTTTATATGCCCCTATTTGTGAACAGGAGGAAGCTAAAATTTAGCAAACATAACCCACCTACCACATCTTCTTACTGGCAGACACAAGTCTGACCTCACATTCCCCAATCCTGAGTTCGATGTTCCCACCTCTACTCAGATCTGAATGACCTCTAGAAGGGGTGTTCATATCACCAGGAAATTAAATCGTTTGGGAAAGTAAGAACTGTTCATTTCTGACCAATCATAAATTTATAATTATATAACTAGAATTCATAACAGAACTAAGAGGTGAACTTATTTTAAAAATAAATTGATAGAAACTGAATTCTTATCTCATCCAACAAATTGATTATTCTTGTATTACATTTCCTCCCTTCACCAGCTTAAATGCCTTATTAGCAATTTAAAGTTTCCTTCTTCCATTCAAAAATAACTAGTCTAAGAGATTGGTAAGCTACCCATTTAGACTAGTATAATGTGCAAAATTCCATAATTCGGGGCTATTTTTAATGCTTTATTTTAATGGTTAGGCTTTTAGTAGGGTGTCTTAAATTGGAGTTACCAGAAATGAGTTGAATATATTTTACAATGGAAGTTAAAAGTAACTTTAATAGGCAGAATAATGACCTCCCAAATATGTGCATGTCCTAATCAGCAGAACCTATGAATATGTTTATATAGCAAAGGGGAATTAAAGTTGTAGATGGAATTAAGGTTGCTAATCAGTGACCTTGAGAAGGAGAGAGTCTCCTGGATTATACAGGTGGCCAAATGCAGTCACAAAGATCCTTAAATGTGGAAGAGGAAATTGCAAGAGAGAGCCAGAGAAAGAGAGAGAAGAGAGAGAGACAGAGAGAGAGAGCGATTTGAAGATGCAAAGCTGCTGGCTTTGAAGATGGAGGAAGGGGCCGTGAGCTAAAATGCAGGCAGCTGCTAGTAGCTGAAAAAGGCAAGGAGATGGATTCCTCCCAAGAGCCTCCAAAATGAACACAGCCCTCCCAACACCTGGATGTTAGCCCAGGAAGACTTGTGTTGGACTACCAACCTACAGAGCTGAAAGATAATACAAGTTCGTATTGCATTAAGCCACCAAGTTTGAGGCCATTTGTTACAGCAGCAATAGAACCAGTAGAGTCAAGGAGGAGAACTGCAGCAGCCCCTTGGTGCCAACCTAGGATGGATCACGTACCAATACACTCTCCACGGAGGTCCAGCTGGAACCCTTTGTTGCACTCACACCGGTAACTCCCAGGAGTTGGAATGCAGCGTCCATTTTGACAGAGATAGCGGACCAACTGGCAGTAATCAGTGACGTTGACTGGCAGCACCCCTAGAAGAACATTAAATCCCATTAAAATTATTTTAACTATGGTACCTTCCATCAGTACTTAATCTGACAATAACGAACAAGATGTTGAATCAGAAAGGAAAGAGGACACCCTCTTTGGGCAAAGGTCATCTGGCAACCACAGAGCCTAATTCCACCCTGCCAACAGAGATCACATTGCACTGTGTGCACAGGGGGGCTTGCAACCCAGACGCAGCTTGCTTTGTCCTGCCCCCTTCACCACCTCACTCTCAAACCTCTAGTTTGCAGAAATAACAAAGGCAGAGAGATTGGTATTGAACTACTTATCAAACTGCCTTGAAAGCTCTGTGACCTGAAGTGTAATTTTATACCCCCACTATTAAGCCTTTCTGTGAATTGGATTGAACTGTTATCCATAACTCTCCCATAGTTGCCTGAAAATACTGATAACAAAAGGATGTTAGGCTGGGTGCCGTGGCTCACACCTGTAATCCCAGCACTTTGGGAGGCCGAGGTGGGCAGATCATGAGGTCAGAAGTTTGAGAGCAGCCTGGCCAACGTGGTGAAACCCTGTCTCTACTAAAAAAAAATACAAAAAATTAGCCGGGCGTGTTGGCAGGCGCCTGTAATCCCAGCTACTCAGGAGGCTGAGGCAGGAGAATTGCTTGAACCCGGGAGGCGGAGGTTGCAGTGAGCCGAGACTGTGCCACTGCACTCCAGCCTGGGTAACAGCAAGACTCTGTCTCAAAACAACAACAACCAAACAAACAAATAAAAACCAAAAAGACATTAATCTCTGGAGAATAAGAAGCCTCCCGTTTTTCTCTAGGCAATAGAAAAATTGAGATATATAGATGATATGGATATAGATAACATGTAAACCAAAAATTAATGTAACAATTTATAAACTTATTTAATGACTAAAGCAGCATAAATAAACAATAAAAAATGTTAACAACAACAATGCAAGAAAAATAACTAGATGACTTTTGAATTCTTACTTGGTGGTTCCCGAGATGGATACGGATATTCCACTGGTGGTCGAGGGACCGGAATTGAGGTCCAGAAGGAAAGCCAGGAGGAACAGGGAGAACTGGAGGAACGGGGCCAAGGGGTGGGGGAGGATATTCTGGTCTCCCCAGGAATTACCATAGGAACAGAGCACAGCTTGTTGAAATCCTCTAAAAAAACACAACAAAACAAAACATAACAGCTGAGCTGTAGCTTATCGTCATAGGCCCATAGAAGTCATCCTTATTTTTTTAAAGCTATTTTCGAATAAAATTGATCCTCAGAACTCACCGGCCAATTGGAGAAAAGAAAAAGAACCCACTGAGTGCATTCCTATTTTTAATACCTACAGCAGCAACCACTCTAGAATAATAACTCAAACCAGGTCCTTCCCAAAACCTAGGAGTCTTTATCTGTATCAAAATTCACCTCATGGAAAACATAGAATACTACTTTCTCCATCCAGTCCCACATGTGGATCCCACAGGGCTCCATAGAATACATTTAAAAATTTGGATTTTATTTTATGCACAGTGCAAAACCACTGGATATCTTCAACAGGGGGCGGGACATGATCAGATGACCATTTTCCGAAGGTCATGCTTACAATTACAACATATGAAGAACGTTACTGGGGGGTAGGCGAGGCTGTTGCAGAAGACCAAGGGGGAGATGACGATGTCTGGACGAGGGAGGCAGTGTTTGAATTGCACAGAAGCGGACAAATCTAAAGCACATTTTAGAGACAAATGTAGGGTACTCAGTGAACTAATAATTGTCAGAGCTCAGGGGACAAGAAGTCAAGAACGCCTCCTAGTTTTCTGGTTGAGCAATTGGGTGAATGTCAGTGCCCTTGCCTGGATGGGAAAAATCATGGTGGTAGCAGGTTTGGTGGGTAGAAGCCAAGTTCCACTTTGAACATACGAGTTTTGAGATATAGAGACATCTAAGTGAAGCCATCATATCGCAGATGTAAAAGACAGTGTGAAGCCTAAAGGAATCAAGACTAGATGTGTGTTTTACAGTCATCAGTACAGACAGGGGATATTCAAAGCCATGTGGATGGATTAGCTCATGTAAGAGAGACGTGGAAGGGGAAGTGAAGGGAACAAAGTCAGAACCCTAAAGAATACTGATTCGTAAAACAAAGCAGTATAGTGGAGAAGTGGCCCACAGGGGAGGAGAAATACTAGGGGCCGTGGGTCTGGTATTAATGCTGCACAGTGACCCTCTGAATGAGGACATCTTGACTTCATCATCTGCTTCCCTATGATTCTATATTTTTAGGATGATCACTATTTTTCACAGCATCAGGTCTTTATCAAAATAAATCATCTTTAGGTTTTTGACACGTTTGTTTGGGCTTCCAAAAAGGTGTTTTTGAACAGTATTCACTATCCAGGTTTCCAAGGGTCTATTTATTTTATTCATTTTCATGTTGCCTACAAATAACTATGTTTTATCATAGTTACCATCTATAAATAACCTATGTGACTTTTAAATTTCATTTTTTTCCTCTCTTGCTAGGATGTTGGTAATTTTATTTTCACGTTTTTCACAGTTGCACAGTGATTTTCTCACCGATATCCTCTATGCTAGTTTTAGCCATTAACAGAAATTAGACTCAAATTTTTCTTTTCCTTATAGACTAAAACTTAACCTATTTTAAGACAGTTATTACTGAAATGCATTCATGTTTCAACCTCATGGGACATTCTGCCAATTTACATATGCCTAGCTACCATGAACCCTGTTGGTACTTTCTGTTCCATTTCTAAATCTTCTTCAATCGTATTTGACATTTCCAGCTCAGGTCAAATTTATGTTTTCAGAGAATTCCATTACAGCAATTTAATTATGACTTACCTGGAATTTCAAATCACAGAGATACTGTCATACTTGAATGTGTTTGTAAAGGAATTCTATGTTGTTCATGCTTCCCCTGACTGTGACTAATGTCACAATCCTGTTTGTCAACCAATAATGACTCTTCCTATAGATTTATCATCTGTATGTGCTATATCTGTCATTCCCTGGGAAGCTGCTTTCACCAAATTCCCACCACTAAGACTGTGTAGTCTTTGAAGTCAGGGATCATTTCTAACTCATGACTAGTTCTCACTCTCAGCCTTGCCCTGCAAATTGCACATAACAGGAATTCTTTAACTATGTGTTGGATTTAACTGAATGACAATTATATTAAGGAACTCACTTTGCTTCCAAGCATTTGTAGGTACCAATTCAGCCTTTCTTTTTAAGACTTTTTAAATTTATATAAAAGAAATTGGATAGCTTCTCAGCATTTCTGCTAATTAGGTGAGTATTTTACTTTAAGAATGCCATTAAATTCATCTCAACCTCTCTAGGAAAAAAGTGTATCAGACTGAATCCTGTATGTCTTCCTATTTTTTTACAGATTAATAATTTTCTCATTGCTCCTTTACATTCAGGATCAGCAACGTGGGGCTAATTTTGTTCAGCTGATATCTATCTTTACTATCTCTACTTAACCCATGATGATTGTTTTATTTTTTAAAGAGCAGAAAGCTGACCAATCTAAAATCCTTCCTGCATCACTCTCTGTAAGAGCCCAGATCTCTGTAGCACTGGTACTGAACACTTGGACAAACAAAAACCTGCTGCAAATTATTGTGCTTTGTACATTTGCTTTGCCCAAGGCCTCTCGGGGCTGTGCATCTCTCAGCAGTACACCTGGGAGAGCAGCTCCCTGTAAAGCCACACACACAGGAACCCGGTCTTCTGTTCCAACTGTCCCAAAGTTGCAGGCACCGAAACCTGCTCGTTCTTTCTCTATTCAAAGCCTCAACACAGGAAGGAACCCACATCAAAGCTGCTGATTCCTAATTTACCATATGTACTTTAAAAGCCATTCTCCTGGTACCTAAACCATGTCTTTGTAGGAAGTCATGTGCTTCTAAACAGTGATCTACTAAATGGTCCCCTACCGGACTAAAGAAGGTAACCTTCATCTATGTATTTATTTATTTATCATTTTTAACTGACAAATAAAAATTGTATATATTGTGTACACCGTGATGTTTTGAAATTGCTCAGCTGGTGGGAAGATGTTACCTAATAAGTTGCTCTCTCTATTTGAATGCCTCCTATAAGTAAGATTTTGCTAAATACTGTGGAAGTGTAAAAAACATGAGAAATATGGGACTACAATGATGAATGAGACTTCCTAATGAGATTTATCAACCAGTAAAATAGCAATATGTGAACACACATATGGGACTCATGCCACAGTGACAGTACGAGCCAGAACCAGGGGAGCACGAGGAAGAAGGAAGCATTTCCAGCTGTGGCTACCTAGGGACATTCATGGGTCAGGTCATGTTTGAGCAGATCCTTAACAAGAGAAGAGGATATATAACAGGCAAAGGTGGCAGGAGTAGGGAGAAGAACCTGAATCGGCAAGAAGCTTTAGAAAAAAAGCCAATTTGAATTTAGAAATGTTCAGTGCAACAAAAAATCATATAATTTAAGCTACTATAAAGAACAAGAATTAAAAGATAAACTGGGATCAGATTTGGGGACTCTAAATGCTGTGCTAAGTAGCAAATGTTCTTTGCAACAAATGGAGTGACTTGACCACTGAGTATTGCCTGAGTTCATCCTGAGGAAAAACTTTTGGACATCTTTCTGGACTAACAAACGTGTTGTATTTATATATTTGTTATGTATTTTTAAACTAACGAATAAAAATTGTATGTATTCATTGTTTACGCCATGGTGCTGTGAAATACGCTCAATTTGTCGAAAGGTGTCTCCTTTTCCTTCCCTAGACACAATTTTTTAAACTGAACTTCACTGACTCATGCTTTGGGAAAGGTGCATGGCAACTGTGGATTTCAGAGACTAGCTAGGAGGCTACTGCAACCGTCCAGACGAGAGAAAATAAGCTTCTCATGGAAACAAAACAATGGACAGATACATAGATACTGGGAAGGAAAAAAAAAAAGACCAGGCCTTTGCAGCAAGGAAAGAGTCCAATGTTAGGAAAAAAGGAAATTTGTCTCCTGAATAACTTACCTGAAAAATTCTGAGAGAGCTGAGTTTTACCCTACTGAGCTTTTGAGTACTACATGAGAGCCATTAAGCACTAAAATGAGAACAAGTACTTCCCAAAAATGTTTCTGTTTAGTAGTGAGAAGCCAGATAAGTAAAAACCAGTACCTGGAAACAGTACTCTTTGTACAGACCTTAGTTTTTTCCCTGTTCGTTATCTGGGGAAATTTCCCTGAATGTCATCTCTTGTATTTTCTGGAATCTATTCATTTACCCAGGTTTCCATTATATCTGCATCATGCACATTGCCAATGGGCTTGTGAGGGCCGGGATGGGATGTTCTGCAGATAACTGGAAGGGCTCTTACCGGTTGCTCTAATGGGACACATCTCAGGGGCGACAGTGACCCCTGGAGACCAGCATCTGCCGGCATCGCAGCAGCACTGCAACTTGGTTATGGACTGTGGCAGCTGGTTAGAGCAGCGCCCGTTTGCCAGAGCTGTGTAACAGTATCCCGGGCGAACATCTGAGGACAAAGAAACACATATATACACACATCATTGAGATCAGACTTGTAACAACACTCCCCTGCCCCAGCAGCCCCGTACTTCACACTAGGGCTATGGCAGGATTAACTCACACCTCTGCCCCTGGATGGGAAGCTGCGAGTGCTGCACAGGAACAGTGCTGGGTCAGAAATCCCTCGCCTCACACCTTTTACCCCTGTATGCTCGTACACTTAACTCAAGTCCCACATTCCACACCCAAGGTGGGAACGAATGATTAAAACCATGTGTGCCATAGGAAAAAAGAGACTAAGAAAATTACTAGCAGTGACAGTTAATCATTTACAGAGACACATCTCTATGCTGAAGAGAGACTTGGTTGTCCTTGGTTTCAAACTATTTAATTAGAGCCATCTTAGGAAAATATTTATGTAAATATATTTTAAAACAGCATTTAGTCTATATTTCTAAAAGGTCTTAGTTTTTCAGTCTGCAACTGTGAGTCAGACAGAAGCTTTTTTTTCTTTTAAGAATAAGCCACTTTGCAATTAGATCCAATGCTTGTTAATCAAGATTTCCTTTTGTCTTGGGGCCCTAACAGATTTTATAAGGCACTAATTATTTATAAGTTCAAAATGCACATGACTCCAAGTTCTTAGTCCTGTGGATACAATAGCTCTAGAAGGATTTTTTGTTTTTGTTTTTGGCAGAAAGGTGTCTTCTCAAAGCAACACAGTAAGACACGTTTCCATATCACTTTTACTGGGTTACATCGTGTCGGACTGTCATGACAACACCTGACACACTGCAGTGCAACTCTGGGTCACCAAACAAGTCTGTGACACAGGAAAACCTAACTGCTCCATAAGCCTTTGAGATATTACCACGAAATAGAGAAGGCAGGTAGCAAACCGCAAAACACTTCTACTTGCCTGATGTGTGCCGAGGGTGTACCTCTCTTCAAGTAAACTGTTATCTCTATAGAGATCATATAAAATTAAATTTTGAAAAGCAAGTAATACAAGATGCTTGTTATTTAAAGCAGGGTTTTTCAACCCCTAGGGACCCCAGCCCCCTGGTTCTGGTGTGTGGCGTGTTAGGAAGTGGGCTGCACAGCAGTGGGTGAGCAGCGGGCCAATGAGTGAAGCTTCATCTGTATTTACAGCCACCCCCCATTGCCGCATTATCACCTGAGCTCCACCTCTGTCAGATCAGTGGCAGCACTAGATTCTCATAGGAGGTTAAACCCTATTGTGAACTGCGCATGTGAGGGTTCTAGGTTGTGTGTTCCCTATGAGAATCTAATGCCTGATGATCTGTCAGTGTCCCCCAACACCCTCAGATGGGACCTCCTAATTGCAGGAAAACAAGTTCAGGGCTCCCATTGATTCTACATTATGGTGAGTTGTGTAATTATTTCATTATATATTACAATTTAATAATAATAGAAATAAAGCACGCAATAAATGTAATGTGCTTGAATCATCCTGAAACCATCCCTTCCTCCTAGTCCAAGGAAAAATTGTCTTCTACAAAACCAGTCCCTTGTGCCAAAAAGGTTGGGGACCACTGATATAAAGGAACATAGGTGTTAAATCCTTTTGGAAAGCAAAGCTCTTTCATAGCCAAAACTCCATTGCTGGGTTTCCTGTAAGTCTGAATATTAAATATCAAGTTTGCTCAGAGAGGGTCATACCTGTAATTGTTATCACCTACCTCATTCTTAAGAACACAAAGCCTTCAAGTCTCGAGGTTTCAATAAATTAATAAAACGAAATAAAATAAAAACAGGGCTAATTTACAATCATTTAAATTATTAACATCAAGTAAAGAAGGCTAAAACAAACCTAGACAAACCATAAAAGAAAATTATGGGTCAGTTTTAAAGGATACAAGATTATTTCCGAAAAGTACTTAAAACCACCAGCCAGTATAAATGTGCTTTCCAGAATTTTTTTGTGGTTCGAGTTCCTGTACCTCTGGTCAGACTAATAGTTTCACCAAAGAGGCAGAATAAGTTTTATTCCAGCCCGGTTCAGGATAAACGGCTGGAGAGGGAGTGTAGACAAGTATGCTCTGTGAAGCCTCAGGTGGCACCTCCCCCGTCAAGAGGGCAGAGAAATTGAACTTCCTAAATACTAATTTGTAATGCCTTAAAACCACTAATACTTATATACTTGGGAATTAGTAAATATTTGGGGCATGGAAACCAAAGACTTGAGAATGGGAAGAGATATTCAAAACTGGCTTATATCCCAGCTTCAAATGAATTCAGTGGTCAAAACCCAGTGTAAACACTTGACCAAATTATGGAATTTGTACATATAATTTTCAGCATGGGCTATCTTTCAGAGCAAAACTAGGGCCTACAGTTGCCAACGACAAAAGCTTAATGGGCTAATGCCTATTATTTTGCAAATTAACTATGATACTATGTTATTGCCCATCTGGCTGACTTATATGTTAAATCAACAGGTCACAAACTCTTGATCACATGGTGACTGTTGGGGGATAAAAATATGACACATCAAGTTTGGGTTACTGGCAGTCCCTGATTTACAAATGGTACCTGTACATATAATAATCATTTTTTTAATTTCTTTTTTTGCTGAAGAAGTACCTTTGTTAAAAATACACATTTAAATAACTTATCATTTTAATGAAAACCTACACGCTCATAAGTAAAGGAAGGAAAACACTGAAAATCAGAAACCATTTGGAGTAACTGACCCCCCAGGACACACCAGCCTGAAGGTTTCCACTGTGTTAGGCAGCAGTGCCACACCAAGTGGAGGGAACCGTTGTGGTGATATGTCACTTTGCACAGAGGGTAAGGAGTGGCAGTAGAATAATTTGAAGACCTTCAGCAGAAAAGCTAAGGGGAGAACAATGTCAGGATCTGGAGGACATAAAGGGACACAGAAGGAACCACAGACACCTTCCTCTTCTTTTTTTGAGACAGAGTCTCACTCTGTCGCCATATTGGGGTGCAGTGGCGTGATCTCAGCTCACTGCAACCTCTGCCTCCTGGGTTCAAGTGATGATTCTCCTGCCTCAGCCTCCTGAGTAGCTGAGACTTCAGGCGTGTGCCACCACGCCCAGCTAGTTTTTGTATTTTTAGTAGAGACGGTGTCTCGCCATGTTGGCCAGGATGGTCTCAAACTCTTGACCTCGTAATCTGCCTGCCTCAGCCTCCCAAAGTGCTAGGATTACAGGTGTGAGCCACCATGCCCGGCCAACACCTTCCATTTTAAATCTGTGCTGACCAAGACATCTGGCAGAAAAGGAGGAGGAAATCTCACTCTTTTCTCCCCTTTTGAATCACTTGGTCCCTATCTCTAGACCCAGAAATCACACTATATCAAAGCAAATATATTATGGGTTAAATAGATATTTGCAGGTCATCCTAGCCTGTCAACAGCCCTCTCCTAACCTGTCATGAACATGGTTGTGTACAACCACAACCAGGAGTTAGGAGTTGTGATGCCTGACCTAGGGAAAGGATATCTTTATGACTCTCCTAGGAGTCAAAGAGAGAGAACACCATAATATAAAAAGACAACCCTACAGCAGTATTACACATGCCACAGGAAGATCACAGAACAAATAATACTATGAGAGCTTAGAACACAAAGGGAGCTCTGGGGCTTGGAGGTCTGAGAGTCTCAGAATGTGGTGGTAGAAGGTGACAGTTGGAATTTTATGGTTAGAAGAAATGTGTGCAGAAGATACCACATGCCACTGTCTACATAGGGGGTTTTCTATTGGTGAGATTTACTAATTCCATACAACCGTCTTGTAAACAAGCCTTGGATCTGTTTATAAGTTAGGGAGTATATTTTCTCATCACTAGGGATAATTTTGAGGGTCTCCGTTGCTTACCATGGAGGGGGAATAGGAGCACTGGGAAAGGCAGAAAGGTCACTTGGATCACTGTGTATGACAAGTTGCTCATTATGGGAACAACGGAGTTCCCAAGAAGAAACGGGTCTTGCCTAGGGGTCTGACAAGAAAGAATGGGCTGCATCCAGGGATGAGGGGGTAGGAGGCAATGAGGGAAGTCTAGGCTGTGCACTCAAGTCACAGAGAATCCCAGATCCCTTTCTTACTACCCACTTAACCAACTGGATTGTTATTTATCTAACCTCTCTCAATCTCAGCTGCTTCCCATCTACAATACTGCTGTGAAATGAACATTACGTCAGAAAATTTACATGAAATACCTCATACCCAGGAAGTGATCCATGAATCTTAGTTCCCTTCCCTTCCTCCTTTGTAAAAAGTTAGTATAGATATATTTGATAAAAAGAAAAGAACTTTTAAATTGCAAACCATCTGATATGTAAAGATATTTTAATGTTTTTCATGTAGTTTGAGGCTCTCTTAGAGTGAAGCCCCTAATATCAGACTGTGCACTTTGGAACTTGGATTTTAATCTATAACACCGCACTTTGAAGGAAATCTTAACAATTGTTAAATCCAGCAGCTGTCAAATCTTTTTCTTTTTTTTTGAGATGAAGTCTCATTCTATCACCCAGGCTGGAGTATAGTGGCGCAACGCGGCTTACCGCAATCTCCGCCTCCCGGGTTCAAGGGATTCTCCTGCCTCAGCCTCCCAAGTAGCTGGGATTACAGGAAACCACCACCACGCCTGGCTAATTTTTGTATTTTTACTAGAGATGGGGTTTCACCATGTTGGCCCAGATGGTCTCGATCTCTTGGCCTTGTGATCCACCTGCCCTGGCCTCCCAAAGTGCTAGGATTACAGGCGTGAGCCACCACACCCAGCCAAATCTATTTTTTAAGCAACAGAACCCCTTACCTAATTGATACCTGACACAAAGCCTAACACTTACAGGAGATAAAGTGAAATTGCTATGCCTAGAATGTGTGTGGGGGGTGTGGGGGGACAGAGCCCTTTCTACTCAGCCCTCTCCCTTTCCTCTGTCCCTTCCCCCAATCCCTGCAGCCCTGGAGGGCTTTGAAACACCTGAAGGATCCACTGGACACAGACTGAAAACCACTAATTTCTAAGTCCTAATGGAAAACTACAGAGGGTTTGAGCAAGAGTGTTATTTAATCAAAGCACTATTTTAGGAAGATAAATCTGACAAGATGGATTGTGGAGAAGCCAAGAAGCAGGGAGACCAATTAAGAGATTATTGAAAAATTTCAGGCCAAATTAACATAGGTTCCGGGGAATGGCTGAAGGTGGGGGTAAAAGAGAGAGACAACTGGGATAACTTCGAGGTTTAATGCTGCATGACTGCAACATTAGTTAATAGACTGAAGATATCTGTAAGGTCTCCAGGATCATCCCTCTCTTATGGGAGGCAAAACATCCCCAATAAAGACCGAAAGGTGTTTCTGTTCTTTAAGAGGGCACTCAACTGTTAAACACTTTTCCAAAAATGAACGTTTCACCTCAACTGATAAATTATATGTGCCCCTTAACAGGCTTGTCTAAAAAGTTGTTTGTTATGGAACTGACTTATACAAACCATGCATGGTGTTTGTAATTAAACCTACCTATGCATCTGGTACCATCTGGAGAGGTGTAAAAACCAGGGGGGACATTTGCAAAAGTAACTGCTGACTGTGTTTGTACATTCGCCCCCTTCACAGATTCCAGGAATTGTGCTGCATTCATCAATATCTGGAACATAAAAAAGAGTCTCAGCATTTGCAGAATACAATATAAAACTGTTTGTCATTACAAGGATTCAGAGGTTAACACTAGTCAAATCGTGTCCCTGGAAACAGCCATCTTTAAAAAGTAAAAGCTGCGTTAAGAACAGTCAATTCAAAGGTAGATACTGCTTTTTTCAACATGGACTTACCAAAAAGATTTATCAAATTCAACAGATTAGGGAAAAGTCAAATCACCCCCCTTTAAAATCTAAAACTGTGTACTGTTGTTTCACCAAGTAACTTTAGCATGCTAATGTTACAAATGGCATTTATTTAAAATTTTTTTTCCTTTTGTTTCCATGTTTTGCATTAAGTTAAACTCCCCTACCAATCATTTTGTATTTCGCATCACTTCTTGGATTGCTTTTCAACCTATTTTCCACAGAGCAGATACTGGAATCCTACAGAGGAGACTCTGTGGTCTGAGTGCTGACCCCAATTTGGCCAACTTGGTGTTCTCAGTGGCATCCAAACTACCATTATGTTGGTCTTCTGTGGTTGGTGAATGAACTGTCATGGACACTGGGGTCCTCTACCCAGACCCCTTAAAAGAAGGACTTGCTGCCCCAGAGGCTGGGAATACTATCAACAAGACGATCTTTGGCTCTCAGCCCTTTCCAAGATTACCTGGGTCTCAGAGAACCACCTCACCTGTGGTCACACCCTTCCCAGGCACCCCACACCCAATAGGCAATTGCAGAGGATCAAAGTCTGGTCCATCCTGTCCCAAAGGGAGACAACCCTGAAGGCCGCTCCAATTCTCCAGTTCCTTCTGGGGCCAGTGGAGGCTGTCAGTGGGCTGCACCCCAGCTTGCCTTCTCTGCATGCTCTTGCCTCTTCCCGTTCTCTTCTGCAGGTATTGATCCCAAGGACATCTTCTAATAAACAACCTGAATGCTATGGAGGTCAAAGCTGGGGTTAGCCCTCAGGGGCTGACACCACTGGTCTCCATCAAGGAAGCGATAAAATTCCCTTAAAACAAATATCTGACCATTTCCTTCAAAGAGAGATTTTCAATACCCTGACCCATACAATGACAAATGTCAACATATATGGCACCAACAGAAGAAGAGACAAACATTGAGAGCTTCCTTCTTAGGCTAGAAGTAAACTCGGGGGGACACGGAATATGCATGGCCTCATCTCTCAAGACCAGTAGAGCTTTCTGCACTGACCTTGGGAGAGGTGACATTTGACCCAGGCCTCCTGGGAGTATTGCAATGGCCAGGCTGACACCATTAACACTGGGAAAGGCTTAGGACTCCCAATAAGAACAGTTATTCTACAGGCTAAGCACTGTCTTCATTTATAAAACAAAATAGAATTCTAAGAACCAGATTCAAGTATCTTCTGACTCAAGTTCACCCTGTTAGTCAAAAGGCGGCAATGACAGTGTTTACATGCAGTTTAACCTTTTTAAAAGCAAAATCACCATTCTTCCATGCTAGGCTAGAGGCTAAACCAAACAATATTTCACTGCTTATATTAGAGTCAACGCTAACATAAACAGCATTGTCATTGCAAAACTGTGTAACGGTAAAGGTGCATATTCTATTCTGACAGATATAAATTTCACTAGAGTCTGTGAAAGGGTCAGGTAGAGAAACTGCCTAAGGGAGACAAAACCTAGGGATACCCACATAATATTTCAAGGTAGCCACACTTCTACTTAACACAAACAAATAAAAAGCAAGTATATCAAAGAGCCTACAGGATTCAAAGCCTCATTTAAGCATAGAGGAAGGTATAATTATAATGCAAAGGTGTTAAGAACGTACCTTATCAAAGTGTCCCTAAAAGTTACTATCCGAGTCCTATAACGCCTGCCAAAGATCACACGAGGAGATAATGTGGTATTAAAATTTTTTCTCAACCCGTTAATGTAAATGACAGCTGCCATTCTTACTAAGGCCTCTTAGCACACATCAGTATGCAAAAGGTTTAAGCGACAGCCTATGTCAGAAAATGTTATTTAAAAAATAGAATTCACTTTGGCAGGATGAGGGAAATATTTTTTCCATGCTGGCTGGGTGAGATTTGAGCCCTTTATCAAAGATAAAAATAACAACAACGATGATGAGAGTTTGCATGTGCTGAGTGCCAGGCACAGTCTAAACGCTTTTAGAGAAGAAGAAGAGCAGTGCCCAATCATCTAATCCTGACAATGTGGGTAGGATCGTGGGCCTGATTCTATACCTCTGGTGCCCAGAGGTACACCTCTTGCATTACACTGAGGTTTTCTGACATGAATCAAACATGAAGTAAGAGCAAAGAGGCTCATCATTTACAAAGTGAGGCTAAACCCAAGTCTCCACTGGCAGGGGTTTTTAGGGTGGATGTGGGAAGTTTCCACCTAGGTACACACCTTCGAAAGTCAGCAGGTCAGGAAATATGTCATAGTGCACACCTCCCTGAGTTCACATAGATTAAGATTAAATGGGACTAGGGCAAATCATTACATTTGAAGGAGCTTAAGTGACTTCAAATTCCCCTTATTATGTCCCCTTCTCAGTGACACACCCTTCTGCCTTCGGGCACCTAGTGCCTCTCCACTTTCCTAAACCACCTTGCTTCTCAGTGCCATGGCTTTGTAACAAATAAAAGCAAGAGTTCTATCTATTACCAGGCTGTGGTGGAAAGCTTCCTGATGGCAAAGGTCAGAATAAGGTGTTTGAATTGGAGTCACTCACACTCTGAAACTTGTTCATGTGAATTTATTATTCCTCTAAATTCTTAACCCTCTGTGTTCATCTCCTTTTAATAGAATTTTAGGCATCCCCAAGTTATGAGAGAATTTGGGAACAGTGACTTTCTCAGAGTTTCTATAAATCAGGCTGTGTCAAATGCCAGCCATAAAACTAAACCAGGTGGGGGAGGCATGGTAGGAAGTGGGGCTTGACCAGGAAGAGCTATTTCCATGCTTTGCACACTTCTCCAGGCTTCCTGGAGGCAGGAAAGAAGGCAGAGCTGCTGGGGAGTAGCTGTCCCATGACAGCTGTCCATGACCCCACTGGCTTCTTGCTGTCACCCTAAGAGACACAAATGGCAAATCTCTTCCTTTCCTATTCGCCCTAAGAAGAGACATAAATGGCAGACCTCTTCCTTTCCTATTCGTTGCCCATCCTTTGTTTCCATTCTTTCTCATCCTTCGGTCTCATCTATTCTCCCAGAGCACTCTTCCCATCCTTGGGCCCCTTTATCCTAGGGCTCCTCTGGCAGAATGGGAGGAAAACATGTGGAGGGCAGATGCATGGAGCTTGGCATCTGTTTGGGACCAGCATCACCACCTATTACTTGGCTGTCTAGAAGCTCCATCCAAGATTGTAGACTTGATGAGGGAAACCCAATCCGGACAGTCAGGACTGTCTAGATACTAATACAATGAGAGAAATCAACTAAAAACTGTGGCAGCTGTTTCAAAGTAACATGTGACACACTAATGATCATGAATGCCACTAAGCCTGTGAGCTTAACTTTGTTTGATTGTACAAACTCGACCCAGTGTAAAACGTATCACTAAAAACTAAATAAGCTGACTCTTCGAATCATGTTGAGAAAAACATGAGCCATACTATTTTATAGTCACACCACGTATGCCAGCTTTTGTTCGTGCTGCATCTGCTGTCTGATCACAACTTGAAAATGGAGTCTGGTTTCTGGAACTGGAAAGAACCCGCATATACCATCTTGTTCAACCCTCTCATTTGAAAGTTGAAGTAACTCAGAGATGGTAATTGACTTATCTAAGATCACACAAAGGATTAGGGACTTGACCAGGGGGCATCAAAGATGGGGGCCAGCCCTGCCTTATTTCCAGGGCTCTTTCACCTTCACCACAGAGATTTTTTTTTTTTCAACTAATTGTATAGACAGAGCCAGTTACCTTGCACAGTCAAAGTCAAGGGCCTGCAACCAGCTGAAGAGGATGGAGCCCCATTTGTGGCATTGGGTTAAGCCACCCCAGGAATTCTCCTTAGCTCCTGAGAGGATAAGAGCCCCTAACAGTAAGTAGCCATGAGATAAATATGCCATTATTTTGGAAAAGGGAAGTCCTGAGGTTTTTGGCTCACATATTACAGAGCGCATGGATTTAAAGGCTACATTTTTAAAAAGGTCCTGTGCATCATGCAGTGCTATTATAATTGCTAAAGGCTAGGCTGACGATAATCTAAATCCCAAAATATTAGTGGTTAATTAGGAATCCAACAGACTCCTTCCAGAAATAAAACTTAATCCCTTAATTACACTTTTTATTTCTCAATTTCCTCCCATAGTAACCTATGCGAATACAGACTTGGTTTGCAAAGAAAGGGGCTCATGTGTTTTTCACCGTGCACACTCTAGTCATCGGAAAGATCAACGAAGAAGGTGGGCATGAACTCTGTTTCCTTTTTTCTCAAATCACAGCTATAAATCTGATTTTTTCTTCTTAAATGTATGAGAATTCAGTAATTGTTATTTAATCCCTTCAGCTTGTTAATTTACATTTGAAATGTCACCCAGTTGTATGTATTTACATTATACTTTTCCATGACTTTTGTTTTTTAAGTTTTGGGGAAAGAGGGACACTTTCAGAAGGAAGTGAGAATTCTGCAAAAGGAAGATCTCATGGAAAGCAACTTGAATAATGCCATTCTCAGATCTGAGAGAGGGTTAGCACCTTATGAATTTGCTAAAGCCAATTTGATTGAATTGGTGGTCGTTGAAAAAATTCTATAAAAAATACCCAATTCCTTCCCTTCCAAGTCAAAAGGAAGATACCTTTAAAACACCACTCAAAGCAATGGCTAAGGTACCAGAACATTTCACAAGGGCGCAGAATCCCATGGTTATGCTGACCATCTTTCTAGGGCACATATTATCTGTTCAGTGGTTATGGGTTAGACTTCCAGGTTTCCCTCTATTGACCATCTAGACACCAGCTGATGCCCAGAGTTATGCCCTTTCCACAGCGAGGGACTGAAACTGGAAGGAACAAGGATGCTGAAGAAGTGAACCCAGCTCGTCAAGAGTTCTCAGGGGACGTCCTGACTACTTTCCTCCCAGAGTAAGACAGGCCAACCCTGCTCACACCAGTCTCCAGGCCAGAGAATGTACAGCACTAACACGACATTCTTTTCTAGTGTCAATTTTGCATTGTTACTAGAAGGAAAAGAAGGAAAAAACCATTATCTAAATTTAATCTAACAGTAGATGGTAAAGGAAAAAAAAAATCTAGACAAAATAGTCTGTTTTTATCTTGCTACTGACGTTCACATGTAGCTGGAAAATTTTTCTGTGTGTGGAAAAGGATTCAGTAATTCTCAGACTGAATTTTTGGTCCACTGGATACACCACCATAATAGGCTTCTTAGCATCAATAAAAAGATTCGAATCATTTTTCTTTCAGTCTGAGCATTAAATCAGAATCTTTTGTCTGGTCCACATCCACAGACCACTCCTAACTGTTCATTGACTTGTCTGAGTGAAAAGCAAGAGACAAAATCAATTCTAGTTCAGGCTGGAAGCCATCATAATTTCAGGAAAAAAAAAAAAAACATGGAATGGATACATCATAAGGACTATATTCCCCTCAATCTTGAAGCTGGCTAGATATCCTGAAGCTGAACATATTAAACTGAAAAAGCCTAAAAGGTAAAACACAACCTATCACTGATGTGGGTTTTGCATGTGATGAACTTTAATGGATTATTAAGTTAATGTCATATATATATAACCTGAAAATCTATGCCAGAATATTTTAAATAGCTCCAGACACGAGGAAATATAGTTGTTAAAGCAGAGCTAATGAGTTTCATCTAGGAAAGAAGACAATGTAATACGGCTCAACAAGCACCCGAGTGTGAGTTTAAGAGGTAAATTCGAGCACTGTCTTGTCTGAATGGCTTCAGACAGGGCACTTAATACACCCAAGACACCATTCCTTAATATATAATGTTAGAGTGCAGAACTAGCTGAGTTCTTTGCCCTTTTCAGTATCAACATTCTCTGCTTCAAACTTACATCTACAGTACAATTTCTAAAACACACTGGCCTATCAAGAGTCAACCTGCTTGTTCTTTGAAACCTCAAATGTTTTCTTAAGAAGGCTTACTTTAGAAAGAACTATTTTTTTCACAACTACCCCAAATAACTATGTATAACATGTTAAAAAATGCAATATCAATTATAAATTCGGTGATGATTTATAACCTAAAAACAACTCCAACTCATAAAGGTAGTTCTATCAGAGTTAGATTATTCAGTTTCAGGGCAAGTAGATATTAAATGTCTTACATGTATATTATGAATTGCACCTTAAATGTAAAGCTGTCTTTTGCTCATCTGATATACAGTGGCAACCAACAGGGTTAATTATCCGGCCCAGAGAAATAACTTACAATAAACTCACTGCTCGAGTCTAGGGGAAGAAATACAACAGCATCTGTTTTCAATAAAAATGCATCCATCTACATGAAACCTCAAGGTGGGGTGACTTGACAATGAAGGAAAAAGTTTTCTCTTCTGATCTTGATGAGAGGTGTAGCCCTGAGGATGCCGCTACACTATTGTCAGGCATTACTATATATAAGTTACATGTACTCATCAAACAAAAGACAGTCCAATGCCGCCTATTTTCTAAATGCTCCCCTCTCATGAAGAAATTATGACTGTAATTGGAAGTCAGACATCATTTCAGCAAATAGCAGCAGTGGTGAATATAAACACATCCTCTCTAAATATATTTGTAGAAGTTCCATCTATAAACTAGTGCAAATATAAAAATTCATCTCAAATTCCTTTTCTGTTTGACTAACATTAAAAGCTTTTCATTTGATAGGCATTTATCAACCCCCGGAAAAGAAAATCATGCACATGTACTAGGAGCACAAATATAAGGGTTAGTAGGATCCACCTGCCTCCCCCACACACAATCAAACGTACCTTTTAACTAGAAAACCATCGGCAGATATATTATTCTGAATGATATCTAATGACCAAATTTGAATTCATGTCTCTAGAACTATGCAAAAACATGTGTCTTGAACATTTTAAACCAAACGTTGGTTCAAAAATATTTCATGTTTTTAATATTTAATTTGATTCAGATGGACCTCTTGTTTTGGGCCTATAAAAAGTGGAAAAAAGCTGCGGGGTTTTTCTGGCCCAATAGCACAAAGGCATATTATTACTGTTAAAAATATTACATTTACACATTTACAGGGACGACAAAGACAGAAGGATTTAGGAATCATTTGCAAACAAGCTTGTCACTAATGTTGAGTTGTGACTACCCCGACTACACCCCCCCACAACAACCGCAAAGCATGAGATTTCTTACCTTCACATTTTTGTGACACTTCATTAAATTTGTGTCCAGCAGGGCATTTGCACTCAAAAGACCCAACAGTATTAATGCAATTTCCTCCTTGACAGAGCCCGGGGGATGGCCTGGCATTCATCCACATCTGTCAGATTGCAGGAGACAGAGAGAGAAAAACAAGCTCATATAAAATTCATTGAGAATAAAATGTGATCGTTTGTCCACAATTATATCGATGCGTTATTTGCCCATCACAATATTTGGAATACGATTAGAGGAACTATTTCTCACAATCGCATTATGTAAAATATACAGTTTGATTAATGATCTTCTATAAGAAGTCGCAAGTATTTCTGTTTTCCCACCTTCCATGTTTCTGAATATAGAGGAGAGTGTGCGTACTAACTTTTGTGGGTTTTATCACATATGCGACAAAGTAGAAGGATCCATTTAAAAGGCCATTATTCACGGCCTCATTTTTATCTCCAGATTGGTAGTAATGATCAGAGTTAACCAAGAAATCTTGCAAATCAAAATGCAACACATTTCTACAATGAAACTATCTTTAAGAGTTACACTAAATGATTTAGTTAAAACGGAATTTATTGAAGGTCACTCAGACTACATGAGACAGCTAATGTTTTTACACAAATGAAGTGGAAAATGTTCACTTCACATTCTGGAGAAGTGTCTTGCACAGTAAAAATTAAACAACTCAGAAATTAGGCCAAGAAGTGAGAGAGAATCGTTAGCTGAGTGTGCAGTTTCAGCTGCAGACTTACCCTGCTGGCAGAGTGGCTGCCAGGAGGCATCTTTGTAAAGGTCAGTGAGGTCATGTCTTTCCCTAGCTACGCCCTAGGAACTTCTACATGACTCCTCTGCTCTTTACCCATTTTCCACCCTCCTACCTCTGTCACTCCTCTCCCCACCACAATGGATTCTTCAAATATACCAAGGATGCACCTGCCACAGAGCTCTGTAATGGCTGCCCCTCTGCCTGGAATATTCTTCCTCCAGAGAGCTGCATGGCCCACGCCGTCTGATCCTCCAGGCCTCTGCTCCAATGCCACCTTAGGCGCAAGCCCTTCCCTTGGTAGTCCAACAGCAACACCTGGCTCCTGGCTCTGATCATCCTTCCTTCCCTGTTTGGTTTTTTCTAGAGGACTAACCACCCACTGACCTAATAGGCGCCTGTTTGTTTTGTTAAACAAATTGATTGTCTTTAATATAAGCTTCCAGAAAACACAGACTTTGTCCATTTCCTTCACTGTTATATAACAGCACCGAAAGACTGACTTGGGGTCTTATGTGTAAGCCCAAATATTAACCTTCCAGGAGCAAAATTAATCATCTCAGGAGCAAAATTAGTCATCTCAGGCTCAGTACATTCTGTTATAAAGACTGTAAAGGTACATGTACATTCTCTCCGTATCTTTGTTCATAACACAGAAAAGTCTGATTTAATAAAGAATCCCCAAGAAAACAGTCTAACGTCTTCTTTTTGAAACCTGGAAGCTTCGTGTGCTCTTTAGTTTCACTCTTCATTGAGTAAAGAAAAAAAGCTATTGCTGTTCATAAGATCTCAACCTGTGCTCTTGAGAAAAGTCAGCATGCAGTAAAAGGGATATTAAAGAAACGCTTTCGTTTATTATAAAATTATCACTTACTGTTTCAAATAAAATGTCCTAACCCACAAATAAATGATTAGATGTGGAAAATCATTAGATTATGTCTTCTAGATAATTTCAGTTATGTCTTAGACCAGAATTTCCCATTCTCGATATGTTGAATGTATTTATTACATGTTTTTAAAAATCAAGATTTTTACATATAGGTAGAACTAGCTGTCTTGTTGATCATGATTTTTGGCCAAAAGAAAATACAGATGAGGCAATTCTCCACTGGCTGTATACTCCAGGACTGAAGACAGAATAAGCTCCTTTATGAACCTGTTTGCCCACAGCCTCTTACATCTGACCCAAGGACTGGAAACACCAGCAAGGAGTGAGAGCCACGGCCTGGTGGCAGAATCGCTTAGAAAAAAAACACAACCAAACATGAGAATTTCACTCTCAAAATGGCAATATAACTGCCATTGTAATCCTATAGGTTTTCAAAACTTTCCCTTATAAAAAACTTTTTTTCCCTTGGATTTTAGGTAGCAGAGTTAGGAAGTCTAGCTCTCTGGTCACTGTTAATGACTTCATAGGTATTGGCTAACTTTGAATCCCAAGACCAACAGATTCTTCAAAACTCACTGGGGCTTTCTAAAAATAGGAAAAATAAGAAGGCACCAAAGAACAACTAATCTTTTAATTTTATAAAATACTACAATCCATCTCTTGATAATTCTAGAGTTTCAAAGTGACTTATTTCTTCTCCTGACATTCAGAGGGATACATTTAAGGGCATCCAAAGGAGCTGTATGTTGGACATGGGAGCTGGAGAGCCAGGAATGACAATATCAGAAGTGGAATTTACTGAGGTGGAATTTAATGGGGACCCACAGAACTGGGTAACTAAGCTCAAGTTTTGTTTTATTACATATTACCCTCAGAATTAACATATAAAACAAAGCCAAAGTTTTATCTATTTGCTTCAGAAAAGCAAATCCTGAATTTTCTGAAAATATTGCAACTTGCTATAAAAAGCCCCAAGGCTGTCTAAAGGAAACAGATACAGCCTGAGAGCTTTCAGTCCCATCAGTTTAGTGTGGAGCTGCCTCTGTTCACTTCCTCCTGTTTCCTGCCAGACATCCAGACAATAAAAGAATTTGTACAGCTGGAAGAACAGGAGTAAAAGCCAAAAACAGAGTAAGGGCTTCTACGGGAGGCAGGAGAAGCAGCTAGCAGGCGACATCTGGGGATATTTAAAACTGTGACACAAATCCTAATTTATTTCGGACTTGTAAAATATGCATAATGTAGCACGTAAAATGTCGAAAAACAATTTTCTACAGGTCAATTAAGCCAACCCATGAGAGAGAGGAACTCTAACAGTTTCAAATGAAGAAAAACATAAACTACCTTGTTCACAAATCTTGCTTTGTGTTTCTACGAAGCATTGCCATAATGGACAGCACTGCTGTAAACAGAATCACACAGCCCCGGGAGTCAGAGGTACATGCAAACACCTCTGGGGTCAGAGGGGGAAGCGTTGGCAAGAAAATACCCAGTAAGACTTCGGCTGCTCTCTCGAGAGCCACGTTCCTAATGCCTTAGTTGGATATCATGCAGTCAGCGAAACTGTGAAGTTATGTAGCTGACACTACTTTTCCATTCTCTTCAACTTCATTGGAGAATGGCTCTCCAGAGCAAATAAGATTAACCCATTAATAATTCCATCAGCCTGGGTTTACCTTGACAAGCTCCCGTGCGGATATTTGGAATAAAGCCACGGCGGCAGGGGTGAGGCTGGGCAGGACACATCTCGCAGGGGTGGCCCCAGGCTCGGCCGACGGTGGCACAGCAGAGCGTTTGTGCAGACAATCCCGCTGAGTTGTCCCTGGCACATCTGGTTGCTGACCACAGTAAAACATGGGCCTGTCCTGTAATCTGAAAATAAAGAATAAAAATCTGACGAAAATCCAGAAAAGCGGGAACCATCATGCAGAGGAACAGCTGTGCCCCATCTTGCTTGACTCCAAATTGAGAAATGAATTTCAGGAACAGAATCACACATCACTGCCTCTCTGTAAGGCCATGGACAGACCATTCTACTTCTGAATCCGATTTCCTAACCTACAAAATGGGGATAAAAACATCAGTTTTTATCCACTTTGAAAACAGCACCATGAAGATTAGATGAGCTAATGGAAAACTCTTTGCAACTGTGAATTGCTATACAAATTTAACACAGTAATATTATTATCCACTCTTTACTTAAGAAAACATATCGGTGCCTGCACTGAATCAGCCCCTATGCCTGATACAGATGCTTCAGTGACTAAAAGATGCCAAATCCCTGCCCTCACAGAGCTTCCAGTCTATTGCTATTTAGCGCTGAGAAAGCAAAGAATTTTGAAGCTTGCAGTGAGGCAAGTCACGGCACCTTCTTCCTGGGAGTTCCTTCAACAAAAAAAAAACGGTTATCTGTTTTACTTTTTTGAGTTGGGATCATCTTATTTCAAATACAAAATAAGCAAACAAACAAACAAACAAACAAGAATTTCAAAGTTTGTCCATGCAAAACACATTAGGTATTTAACATAAAGAGTGAGGACACTGGTCTGAAATCATTGTAACCCCTAGGCAAAAAGACCATCTGAAAGCAAAACAGGGAAAAGCTAAGGCCACCAGAGAATCTCCAATCAGAGCAGTCCTACTACCAGTTAAAAGATCTACCTCTTTTTTCCCCCCCCCCTCTACAGAGAGAAAGCCAACAACTAACAAGAAAGATAAAGATGTGGTGAGCACAGAGGACCAAAAGCCAGGTTGTCCTCACAGCTACTTAGGGCCAGAGTACCAATTTCTGTGGATCTACAATGGCCTTGACAGTTAAGGGAGGCTGGGATGGGGTGGAACTCATGGGCTCCTAGCCACTACCAGACATTTGCATGCTTCCAGGTCATTTTCAGAAGTGTTTAGGTAGAATGGTTCCTGTGAGTCTAAAAATGGATTCAGTGACCCCAGTCAATTCCTTTCACCCATGAATGCAACAGTTTTATGAAAATCACTGGCTGTGCTCATGAAACTACTGGGATGCTTTCATTATTTTCTTCTTTCCTTAAGTAGCTCATAGGACACAGCAAACATGCTATTTGCTAAAGAAAAAAGGCAAACTTTTCATTACAGTACCAGCAAGCATGAACATTCTGGATCATAACAATGTTTTGGCAATAGCAGAATCTTATCTGCTGGCATCCCTCTATCCTGTGGGTTTTCTCTTGCTTTCTTTTTCTTGCACCTCCACTCCAACCCCTCCCTTAGAGTTTTAACTCCATCACTAGGTGCTCTTCCTCCCTCTCCTCTGCTTTCTGCAACGAACCACCTCTGCTCAATGGTGTTACGGAAACAGCACTGCTCTGATGCCCATGCTGTAAGATCAACCTTCTGAAGAATTCCAAAAACAAAACAAACTCCACGCCAGACATCATGTATATAAAGAGGATTACCATACCCAAGCTATGGCACCACTGGAGAGACAGACAGGATGGTTCAAATGCCAAGTCCCCAGCTCCCCATCTCCCTCCCTCCATGCCAGTGTTTACCAAAGTGTGCTGTATGTCCCACTCACAGAATGTGAGGTGATTTTAGGTTTCAGTAGTCATATATTAATTTTAATGTGTATTATAAAACAGCATAAATATATCAGACTCATGATTTCACAGATACATTGCTATGAGGATGAATTGAAAATCTTTTAATTTGATTAAAAAAAATTAAGTAATTATTAGTACAGCTGATTTGCAAACAGGCCAAAAATTGCGTGGGTGATATCTACATGCAACCAGACTCACCTTTCCAAAAGACAAGCCTGAGACCTTTGCGTCCCTCTTCTCTGCACCATCTGGCCCCTGACTGCAACTTTCCAGCCCTTTCTCCTGACACTTTCTCTGTTTATCATTTCTTTTTTTTAACTTTGTTTATGTACTTCTTCTTCTAGTGTTTTTTTTAGTTTTATATAGTCAAATTCTAGGTATATTTTAATAGTTCACATTGCATGTCAGATTTATTCAGTATCTTCCACAGATACTGAATTCAAACAAAAATACAAACAAATATTAAATACTAAACTGCTGAATAAAAGCCCTCATTTTGTTCTTTTGATGAAGGAAAAAGTCACTCAGCACTGCAGTAATTTGTAACAAAATCTCTTTAAAATGCAAGAAGTCATCTTCACTTTTTTGGCTCAATTCTCCCAAATAATACGTACAGACATTTAATAAATACATCTTTGCTATTTGGTCTTTCCTTTCTATTTCAATATTTTATCATGTATTTTAATTCAAAAATTAATTACTTTAGACAGTTGGGAAAAGGCAGTAGCATACAAATAAATGTCATTATACCTAAAGAAACCCTTGATAACATATTGATTATATTACCATATGTAAGTTTTTGTGTGTATCCATATGTGTTTTATTTTTTAATCACCAAGTAAGGATTATACTAAAAGTATACTTTTGAATCTTGCTGAATTTTCTTCACCTAACAGTGCCAAAGCTTTTTCCCATGTAATAAACACTATTCCACAATGTGATTTTAATTGCTGCATAATTTTCTATCAAGTTATAACAGAATGTGTTCAATAATTTTCTATCATTTAAACTGCCTCTAATTCTTCATTATTATACATAACATTCAGTGTACATTACAATGAATCCTTTTCAGAATAAAAAATGTTTAATTCATTCAACAGCCAACAAGATTTTTAGGACTATATATATATATCCTACATCTTACACTAGAAAAATCACAGCAGTATAATCTTTTATTTAAAAAATAAATAAAACTTTATGTTAGGTAAAAAGAAAGAGAATTTAGGCTTGTTTCTTTTCTGTTAATTTACTGAGACAAGCGCACATGCTTTAATCAAACAGATTCATGTTAGCTTGCCATTTTCAATCCTTTTAAAAAAGCATAACGCAACATGAATTTTAATTTATAATCCTCTCTCTCAACACTGCTGGGATTTGTTTTTCCACCTCTTTTTGCCAAGATACTCTACGGAATTACCTTATATATATGAGGACTGCAAAGGTTCAGGATAGATGCAAATATGGGGTTTTGTGAGTGACACCAGCAAAATCCAGACACACTACAAAATGCTAAAACAAATCTGACTCGGTTCTGTCTGACACTGATTCATCATTTCAGATGTGAATTCCTCACTGACAGATATTCATTAAAAAAAAAACCCTTAATACTTTTCCAGGGTCAATAACTTATTCTTATTTCAATACGAAATACATAGCATCAAGATGATAGTTGTTAATTCTGACAGCATACGTTAGGCATCCCCAACAGTCCACAGGGATCCAATTTATTAAGAATACTATATATTTGGCAAATACTTTAAGTATGTAGAATAGAAACTACAGACTTAGTACATTTCTGTGCTAGATACTTACCACTACAGACAAAGTTATTTTGGAAACAAATTAGAACTGGCTTATTTCACAGTACAGATTAGCAAGTGGATATAAATATATCTGTAGATCTGTATTTTACATAAAAATTGCTGATTGCAGAGGGAGAGGCATAATCTGGATGAAATAAATTTGGATCTAAAAATCTCTTGGAAGGTAAATGCTGTATTAACATGGTTTTCAAATGTCATTCCAATTTGGCGGCATGTGCTTTTTGTCCCGTACTTCATGTAGATTGCCAAGGTTATGCTGTTTTTAGTCCAATACTCCAACCGCAGAAAGAAATCTGCCCACACTCTCAATTCCTTACTAATAATCCAATTATTCACAATTATTCCCATAGCACTTATATGATATTAAGCTAAATTTGCATACTCTATTTTTTTTTTTCAGACAGTCCCAGGATTAGACAGGGAGTGTGCCTAATTCAATGCTTGTGTAACGTCTGACTCATTCCTGGCTTCGGTGTAAATCATTATTCCTAACGCAACTAAAATATAGTATTAGAAATGCTTTCTATTTGCAAATTGCTCTACAATCGCTTCCTTATAAGACCTTCATGAACTAGGGCAACAGGCCAAGTCTTTCCAAAATTAAAGTGAGATTCTAATTGTTTTTAACGGGCTTACTCCAGTGTGGCTGGTTCATGGGAAATTCTGCATCTACATGTTCCCATTCTGAGTGGTTAGCTCAAGGATTGCTCTCCAGTCCCATTAGATTTGGCCTCAAGGCTTGGGCTCTGACCAATATGTGTCTGCAGCCTCTGATCCTCAGCTCATGCCCAGCTCTGCAGCTCAGAATGCTGTGGTCTACAGCATTATTTCACTTTCATTTGTAATCAGACTTCACCCTGAAGCAAATGCATCATTTACACGGAAAGAATATTCTGTGATACAATGAATTCTTGTCCCTCCTGCCCAGTCACTAAACCACAAACTGCAGGGAAGGCACAAGGATATAATTTTGGGCACTAGGCTCCAATTATTTTAAATCCCTCTTTTCATAAAAATGACAAACAAAAGAATGAGATATCAATTTATCCATGACATAGAGGGTCACAGCACACTTATTTCTCCCAGGTAGGTTGGCCTGGGAAACATTAGGCTCCTAATGTGTGGAACTTCAGTGCAGCTTTCTGAGGAAGGCGTTCAGAGAACTTTTAGTCTAAGGAAAATTAAAGTTAAGAAGTTCCATTATCGTAATCAGCCTCATAACTGTCGTTACTTCTTCTTACTCCAATCATTCTTAACCTTAGGACGTAACAGAATCACTTGGGGGAGCTTTTGCAAAATGCTGATGCCTGGGTCCCACCCTGTCCTCTCCCAGTTTTCCCCCACGGAACCCGATTGAGTACATGTGGCATGGGCCCAGGCATCCACAACTTGTGAAAGCTCCCCAAGGTGATTTTGCCCTCTAGGGCTCTAAGGTAGGTGTGTGTGTGTGTGTGTGTGTGTGTGTGTGCGTGTGCGCGTGTGTGTGTGTATTTCTCCCTCTCCTCTCTCTTCTCCTTTGATGAAGAAAATGCTCATGTTCCATGATTAACTGGAGATGTCTGCAAGATAACAACTACTTATCTGAAGGTCTAACCTTAGAAAAATAAGATAGCCCATAAACTGGGATCACTGCCACTCAACATAATCCAGTATTTCTCAGCTAGGTCTGACATTCTCATCATGGCAAAATACTATTCATTTCCAGAGTGCTGCCCTGATTATGAGGTACTTTATTATGTTCTTTACTAATTATATTACAGTTAATTATACTAACCACCAGCTCACCAAAGCAAACAACAAAGTCAAAATTTAGGAAGGCTAATCATCCACTACTGCAGTGTCCTAATAGTTAATGGAATTTCCATTTCCAGTCTCCTTCCTTCCAGTTTTACAAAGCACACCGATATACACGACCTCATGCCGCTGTCAGGAACTCCCACATCCAGCCTCTATCCACAGCTGTAGCTTGTATCTGAGTGGAATTCCAGGGGGGATTCTCCAACTGGGGCCCAAATACAATACCTATTCAGCATCAGTAACACCAAAAGTCAACTCTTAATTTATTTCAGAATTGCACTATCAGAGAGACCGTCTGAAATCCTTCCAGAACTCCAGATTTGATAAAATATAAAGTGGTGCACATTATCTATGAAGTTTCTTGTCAAAAATAGTCAAGGCTTAATGTAATCAAACTTCCACACCTAACTTCCAGCTGAAGGGAATAGAGGAATAGAGGAACAAGGTAAATTACGCCACAAAGAAACAAGCAGAAGACTCAGAATGTGCGACATTTTCTAAGGCAATTGTCCTGAACTTTTCCAAAAGCAAATGATTTTCTCTTCACCAAAAGAAATACAGAGATTAGAGTAAAAATCATAACAAAACTCAAGTGGATACTGTTTCTAAAAGAGACAATTTCAGAAATCTTATGTGGACTAGATATTACATGACACCGCAGAATTGTTGTTTTTCTAGGCATGCTAATGGTATTGTGGCTATATACAAGAATGTCCCTCACTGCCACGTGTGTGCCTACGCAACAATCTTCCATGTTCTTCACATGTACCCCCAAACCTAAAATGCAATAAAAAAAAAATAAAAATAAAAAAAAAGAATGTCCCTAGTGCTTAGAGGTGAAGTGTCATGATATATGCAACTTAATTTTCAAATAATTCATCAAAGCAAATAATACATATTTTAATTTTACATATTCTACATACACATATACACATACATATGTGTACATACATATAGAGAGCTATTATGTATATAAAAGTGAGAACAATTACTCAATATAAGTGGAAGGTATATGTGTATATTATATATTATTCCTTCAACTTTAATGTAAGTTGGAAATTTTTTATAATAAAATGTCTGGGGAAAGAAATTGCTTTCAGGCCTACTTTTACTATGCAGTGTTCCTTCTCCCATCTTATCCAAGCTACATGGCACTTAAAAAATACACAATAAGGTTTGAATATACTTTCCAATCCATGCATTTAGGTAAAATACTGCAGCCAAGATTACCTATTTAACATGGTCTATAGAGTGTTATTAAACGAGGCTGGGTGCTGTGGCTCATGCCTATAATCCCAGCACTTTGGGAGGCCGAGACAGGCAGATCACGAGGTCAAGAGATCGAGACCATCCTGGCCAACATGGTGAAACCCCGTCTCTACTAAAAAATATAAAAATTAGCTGGGCATGGTGGCACACACCTGTAGTCCCAGGTACTCGGGAGGCTGAGGCAGGAGAATTGCTTGAAACCAGGAGGCAGAGGTTGCAGTGAGCTGAGATTGCGCCACTGCACTCCAGCCTGGCGCCTGGCAACAAACCAAGACTCTACCTCAAAAAAAAAAAAAGAATATGACCTTCTGGCAAAATTTACTAAACAATATTATGCAAAATGTTTATCTTTAAGGAGCTGCATCTGAGGTATGACTTAATTGTGACTAAATGTTTTCAAAAAGCACTTTAGAAATAAACCATATAGGAATAAAAACAAAAGTATTTCTATGTTAATATTTTCCCTGATTTTTAATTTATTTCATAAGTAAAAAGTATTACCACTACGAACCTAAATGTAAGTATCATTCAAAACTGCAAAAACAAGGTGATTTGTTGTACACCTTTTAATCTAACATGCAGACAAGCAATTCACCAAAATCCAGGCCATAGTTCTGTGGGACCCAATTATGTGTGGCAGCAATTCAACTACAGCAAATTGTTACCACATTTTATTCTGCTCCATGATGAAGAAAACAGTAAGAAATCTTGTTCAGAGCAATAGAAGGTCTCATTTTAAAATAATCATTTACCTGACATTATTTGTTCCTTCACTGTAAATCCCACAAGTCATGACTGACTTTCATCTTCCTGCAACGTTATCTGTAAACTACTTTTACTAGAAAAAAAGACTAGGGGAATTGGTAAAGTCAAATCATGGTTTGGGTGATATATTACCATCAAGATAAAAAAAATCATAGAGAATACTTTCATTCTTAATGGTCTGCAAATTTCACTTTAAAGAACCAGTTGGCTCTGATTTACTCCCTTTTAAAACAGCTTGTATGAAATGCCACGTTAAACCAAACACTGCAGTTTGACCACAGAGCATCAGCTATTAAACAAAAACAGTAACATTATATAACAATTTGTTTGTTCTTTTATTTTTTTTTCAAAGCCATGAAGCATAAAATATTCCCTCCAATCCAAAAACAAGAGTAATAGCCCAAGAGGAAAGGGCCTTATGATTAAATATAAAAACTGTCAGGGGCAACATATTCTTACATTAACCTGTGTATCATAAAAGTACCTTGTAATATTGTTTATTTTCCAAAAATAACTTCCACAAAAGGTGAAAAAAGTTCATGAAGAATCCTAATAGAATGTTTTATCATTAAATTATTATTATAAATGAGATTTTCTGTAGCAGGCCAATTTCAACACTGAACATTGTATATAGGAGGGTAAAGGCCTATGTTTGTAAAGAGGCAATAAAAATAAATTGACTTAAAATATCAATTGATTGCAAATCTCACTGTTATGAGGCACCCAGAGCAATCAAATTCATAGACAGCAGTTCAATTGGTGGTTGCCAGGGATTTAGGGGAGGGAGGAGTGGGGAGTTGCACTGCGGGAACATGAAAGGTTCTGGAGATGGATGGGGGTGACAGGTGCACAAAAATGTGAAGGTACTTAATGCCACTGAACTGTACACACAGAAATGGTTAAAATGGTAAATTTTAATCTTATGTGTACTTTAACACAATAAAAAGAACATTCTAGCCGGCATGCTGGCTCACGCTTATAATCCCAGCACTTTGGGAGGCCAAGGCAGGTGGATCACTTGAGCCCAGGAGTTCAAGACAAGCCTGGGCAACATGACAAAACCTCATCTTTACAAAAAAATGTAGCTCGGTGTAGTAGTGAGCGCCTGTACTCCCAGCTGCTTAGGAGGCTGAGGTGCGAGGATCGCTTGCTGTAGTGAGTCGTGCTAGCATCACTGCTCTCAAGCCTGGGCAACAGAGTGGCACTGTATATAAAAAAAAAAAAAAAAAGAAAAGAAAAGAAGAAATTCCACAACATAAAATTAAACACTTTGACTTCAATGCTCAGGTTCAAGGCCTACATTTTACAACTGTAAAACAGAATCATGGCTTTCCATATGCATTCAACAAATATTTATCGAGCCACTACACTGTATCAGTGAGCAGCACAGCAAAAACCTCTGTTCACATGGAGTTTGCAATCTTGTGGAGGAGGTAGTGAATAAATAGATCAACACATTAAAATAATTTTAGATTTGAGGTTGTAACTTAGTTACAAGTGTAACAAGCATGCCACTGCCATAGAGAATTGGGTCCACCTACCTTGGTAAAGCTTATCAGGAAAGAATTCTCTGAGGAGGTGACATTTAAATGGAGGCCTAGAGATGAGCATAAGTCAGCTGTGCAAAATGTAAGCGCTTTCTAAGTACAGGAGACAGAAAGAACAGTGGCTCTGGGCTGGCAGATAGCCTGGCTTCTCTAGGATTAAAAGGAAGCTGCTGTGACCAGAGCTTTGAGCGCAAAGGGGAAGGGGCACACCACGAGGCTGGATCCTTCGGCAGGGACTGGATTATGCAGGACATCTCAGGATATGATGAGGAGTTTGGATCTGGCTCCAAATTCAAGAAAAAGCCACTGAAAACACATGTGTTATTTGAGAAGTGTACTCCTTTAAAGGCTCAGGAATGGAAATGGAAAGGCTTTCAGGGGAGGCTACTGAGGGATTTCAGGTGAAAGTTGGTGAGGGCTTGGCAAGGGTGCTGGCATAGAAAGGGTGGAAGGCCAGCAGGCAGGGGATGCCCTTGGGCAGAAGAACCAAAGCACTTACGGATGGAGCAGACGGGGAGCGTAAGAGAAACTGAAAGGCTCCCAGGCTTCTGGCTTCCAATAAATGGCCATTTGCTGAAATGGGGGAAACTAGGGAAGTCAAAGCTGTAAATACTAGCAATCTGTTAACAAGTGCTTCCCATTTTCACAATATGGGTACGTGCTGTAGAACAGGTGATTTGAATTAACGAGGCTATCCCTGAATAAATTATCTGTAAATCTTAACGTTATCAAAAGGAACAAAAACAAAACCTGTGTATCATGTAATTATATCCTGACTTGTGTGTTTTCACTTTTTTTTATAAATGTATTTTCCTCCCCCTTCCTTTTTGTGAGCAAGCATTTACTACTATCACATTCAGATATTTATGTATAAACATCATGGTTGAGGTTCTTACTTCAAACACATTTGATGAATTTTCACAGAAAACCAAGTATGAAGTACCCACAGCCCAGACCAATAATATGTGATGGAATCCTGGCATGGTGGGTGGGATTTCCTCCAGAGGAACTCCACTGCCCCTTTCGTAAATGACAGGGCATGGGAATCCAAGACCACTAGCATTCTAGCTGCCAGCCCTGAGTTTATTCTCCAGGAAATGGAGACACACCACATTCACATTCCACGATCGCATCAATTCTGAGAGATCTGGTGGAAAACTTAAAGCAGGGACAAAAGTTCAGCCATTATTAACCACAGCTGAGAAATGCCTCCTATAAATATGAACCTTTTGTAATATCAAGACAGATAAACGGCAGTGAGATTGTTTTGATACATCAGCTGGCAAAAGTTATTTCTAGAATTGGCTTTTTATCAAATATGAATGTGTTAATAGATATGTGATATATAGGTCGTTCGTATATCTTCTCTCTCTCTCTCTCTCACACACACACACACACACACACACACACACACACGTCACAGAAGTATGCAAACACAGTGTCAAGCTGGCCTTCCTCTTCTCAGAACTTTTATTTGGAAGAAAATGTCTGATGAATGAAAAATTCCTGAGCCTGTTTCCAGCTCAGAGTCTGGCGCTGAACTCAGCTGAAGAAAGACAAGTTGGAAGAAAGTATAAGCATTACTCAGAACACGTGAGTGATCCGAGCAAAAGACAGGCATGGAAGCTGAGGGGGTGGGAGACGTAGCAGCACCAAAACCCAATTATGTAGATGGAATTCATCAACAGAGGAAGATTCCTGACAAAAATGAGTACATGCTCCTATATCAAATACAACAGACGATCCATATGTTTAGACACCAAAGACTAAGGCAGCACACCCTAGAACTGGGTTTTTTCACTCTTATTTTCTGGTCATCCATTTTTCAGACCTGCTAAGTGGAGTGAGAACATGTCATTAACGGGAGAATCACGGGGCCTCTTGGCCGCTTCACTGGAAACATACGGATTTTGACGTTCCGAGCCACTGGTGAGGGACAACTGTTTTACAACACAGACTAGCAATTACACAAATATTCATCTTGCTCTTTGGAATTAATAGTTATTTTCCGGTCACCCCAGGTACATGATGTGAAGAATTAAACCTTAATACTACCCTCTCGTTCTAGCTAAGTTTTGCTCAGTGGAGCCAATGGTGTATGCCTTAGAAACTTCCATTCTGTAAAACTGGAAAAAAGATTGAAAGTTGCTCCTGAGACTGTAAGGTCTACGACTATTAAATCCTGTACTTTCTGAACACTGACAGGACACTGTATTACTCTGTTCCCCTCTTACCACTTACTAGAGATTTACATCAGCTTGGCCAGACTCTGGGGTTTCATCTCAAGCAGCTAGTTAGATACGTGTGGAAAGTGTATATGGTTAGAAAATAATAAGAGACAGTATTAAAAGTGGTTTAAAATGCCCCAAGAGGGAAGCCAAACACCACAATTTTCTCCAACTGTGGAAGAAAAAACAACTTGAGCCAGATTTTAGCTCTCTGGATGTATTAACAGGTCTATGTTGTATTCCCTTGGATATTTACGAAGCATGTTAACAATAATTAAAATGGAATTTTCCAAACCTTTAAGGGTAAAAGTTAGGAATATAATATCAATGACCTTGGAACGTGTTATAATTTAATATACATCATATTCGCCATCCTGGGATTTCACTACTGATACTCAAAATTCACAACTCCTGCACAGAGTAAGTGTTCTTTGGAACTATGCTCATACGAATGCCTTCTATTAAAGGCATTTTTAACTTTCTGCAGTAGTTGTACGGCTAAAAGTTAGTGCTGCTGGTCTATGGGCATTCAGACTTCTCTACTCTGGGGTTCTTAACTTGAAGACCACAATTGGGACTCGGCAGGTCTAAAGGTGCCCTGAAACTATACATAAAATCACATGTACAAGTTTGATAAATCTAAACACAATTAAGTGAGCAATCATATATTTTCTTCCAGAAATCTGGAATTGGGATTGAGGGGCACTGGTGTTCACCTCTGCAGCTGGCTAGCCCTCAGGTGATGATGTTACCTTGGGAGCAGGGAGGTGGCATGTACATGAAGCACAGAGCAGTCCACTTGTACGGGGTAGGGACAGAGACCACGTGGTTCCAGAAAGACTTGGAGAGAGCATTTGGTTTTTCCTTCCAGTGCTGGGTAAAGCCCTGCTACAGTACCTGCTGTTGGGTTTCTTACAATCTTGGATATCCCGTGTTTCTTATAGTAAATTCCCCCTTCTGCTTGAGCTAGTTCCATTACTTGCAACCAATGGGCATGGACCCAAAACAGTGCATTCATTTGTACCTTTTTGGAAGAGAACGCTTTCTTTCATCAAATTCTTAAAAGCGTCCACGGCTCAAAAAAGGTAATAAACCCCTGCACTATTTAAAAATAATTTAACCTCCCCCTGCATTATCTAATAAGAATGTGCCATTACTTAGACAACTTATTCTGATTTACTAGAGTTTTATATTCTCATTCTCAAAGAAAAGAAAAAACCACCCTCCTAGTTAGTGACACAAGCACAAACAAGAAACTACTCCAGTTCTTCCCTTCTTTTACTTGTAATTCCATAGGGAGCCACAGAGAAACATAAAGCTGCATGAAAGTCATCACTGCCCCATATAAATTGATAGCTAACTTTTAGTAACACATACTGTTCTAGTTAATTTTCCCCAAATGGCAACTGGCATTTGTGGATGATGTTACCTCGCCCATTTAGGCAGAAGACAGTGCGGAGCCAGAGCCTAAAGACAGTAAGCCTAAGAGTGAGGAGGCCTGCATGCCAGTCTCCGCTCAGCAACCAATTTGCCGTGGGCCTGGGGTTAGACACGCCACTCTCTCGACAGCATTTAAGTGGTCAAGTCATGAACCATTCAGACGCCCTTGTGGCCTTTCAGCTGGCCTGAGCCAGAATGGCTGCAGCCAGGCTAGGAGGAAAAGGTTGTTTCCATAGTGCAGGAAGGGCAGAGTGTGTAGGAAGATGTCTGACCAAAGCTGGCTTTGCCATTAGACTTGCTCCTCCCACACTTCTTATTTTGGGAAAGGGCAGCGCCACAGCCCACGTCACAGAGCCACAGACTCAGGGCAGGGGGATCACAGAGTATCCCTTACCACCCCCCTCAACTTAATCACCCACAGACCTTGTCAAATTTACCACCTCCACAGCCTCTTTATCGCCCTTCTGCTGAAATCCAATGGCCACTGCTTTAGTGTAGACCCACATTTCCCTTTATCCTGCTGGAGTAAACCTCACTACAGTTAGACCCTAACACGCTCGGTGAAATGCTCCCTGCTCGGCTTCCTCTCTGGCCTCTCCCCTAAGTGCCGTGCCCCCTCCATTGACATTGAGTAAACTGCAGTTCCTCACCACACGGTGCTGTCTCTCATCCACGTGCTTTGCAAACGCCATCTCCTCTGCCTGGAATCCTTTCCTCTCTCTATTTTTCCAGCAAATTCCTCCACTTGAAAGTCTCTCCTGACTACTTACTCCTTCCCTCCTCTCTGGCACTAATTAAACTCCATGGCAATCCCTGACTTATATGATTGTCTTTCATCAGATTGTGAGCCTTAAGGATACATATTTTAGCTCTTTAAACTTTGCATCTCCACTACCTAAAATATCCCCAGGGGCCCATAATAAGCACTCAAGGATTTATGAATGAATGAATGAATGAAGATGCAAAATGACGTATCTTTAGTTAGTCTAAATCCTTAATCTTCTGAACTATTCATTCCCTTTGCTCAAGATATAATTAACCACTTATAATTCCATGAATCTATCCCGCTTGATTTGAATTCTGGAATGCTGATTATCAATGTGGCAGTGAGCAAAGTTACTCTTTGAGTCAGTTTTCTCTGCTTCCCGGGGTTGTATGAGTAGTAAATGAGTATGTAAAATACCTACCATAGTCCCTGGTTCTATTTTTCCCCCTCCTTCTGCACACACCATGGCTACAGATAACCAATACACCCTGCTATTCTTAAAAACAAATGACATCAGTGACCCACAATCTGCAAGACACACCTTTTCATCCATTCTAAAGAGCTAAGAGATTTGTTCTAAGTTATCTCTACTCTCTTGCCTGGACTTCTGTTATAAACAATACTTGCAATTTGCAATACAGAGCAAAGATAAAGGTGACATGCAGATCAAGTCCAAGCCTGGATTCATGAAGACCTTGCTCTTTTTTTTTTTTTTTAACTTTTATTTAAAGTTCAGGGTTACAAGTGCAGGTTTGTTACATAGGTAAATTTATGTCACAAGGCTTTGCTGTGCAGATTATTTCATCACCCAGGTATTAAGCCTAGCTCCCATTAATTGTTTTCCCTGATCCTCTCCCTTCTCCCAAACTCCCTCTGAAAGGTCAAGTGTGTGTTCCCCTCTATGTGTTCATGTGTTCTCATCGTTTAGCTCCCACTTATAAATGAAAATATGTAGCATTTGGTTTCTCCTCCTGTGATAGTTTGCTAAGGATAATGGCCCCAGCTCCATCCATGTCCCTGCAAAGGACATGATCTTGTTCCTTTTTATGGCTGTATAGTATTCCATGGTATATATGTACCACATTTTCTTTCCGGTCACACTGATGGACATTTAGGTTGATTCCACGTCTTTGCTACTTTGAATAGTGCTGCAATGAGCATACACATGCATGTGTCTTTATAATAGAACGATTTATATTCCTTTGGGTATATACCCAGTAGTGTTATTGCTGGGTCAAATGGTATTTCTGTCTTTAGGTCTTTGAGGAATCACCATACCGTCTTCCACAATGGTTAAACAAATTAAACTCCCAACAACAACGTATAAGCATTCCTTTTTCTCCACAACCTCAGCAGCATCTGTTATTTTTTGACTTTTTAATAGTAGCCATTCTGACTGGTGTTAGATGGTAGCTCATTGTGGTTTTGCAAAACACAAAGAAAGAAGAACCTCAGTTCTCAATGACTTTTTTTTTTGAGACCTGGTCTCACTCTGTTGCCCAGGTCGGAGTACAGTGGTGGGATCAAGCTCATTGTATCTTCGACCTCCTGGGCTCAAGTGATCCTCCTACCTCAGCCTCCCAAATAGCTGAGACTACAGGCACATGTCACCATGCCTGGATATATTTTAATTTTTTTGTAGAGATGAGGTCTCCCTATTTTGCCCAGGCTGGTCTTAAAGTCCTAGGCTCAAGTGATCCTCCCACCTTGGCCTCCCAAAGTGCTGGGATTACAGGCGTGAGCCACTGGATTGGCCTGATGACATTTTTGAGCAGTGGAGTCACCAACAACTGCCATATACCTCCAAATTCATTTCTGACATAGGAAAAACTAACCCCTAATTGTGTAAGCCACTGTGGCTGGGTTTTGTATCACTTGCATCCAAATTCATTTCTAACTGAGACACCAAGTGCACAAATTGTGTTGTCATTTGACATATATGCGAGTGAATAATCCAAGCATAAGATATTAGATTTCAGGAATTTTTATGCAGCATGTATTTTAAAAATTAAGAGCAAAAAGATTGAGCAAAGTAGGTCAAGCACATAAACAAATTTTACCCAAATGCAAATGAGAATTCCAGATATTCCTTCATAAGCTCATATTCCCCAAATCAACTTAATCTTCCTTCCTCGAAACCTAGTAAAGTATCTAATGTTGGGGACATGACTCGACTCTGATAATCTCCGTTAATCCGCTGTTCTCTGATGTACACATATTTTTCCAATTAAATCAAAGAAATGGTTATATGCATCATTACCATCGTAAGAGTTGCTGCCAGTTCTCATTTATAAAATACATTCTATTTTTAAAAACAAGCTCACTAATATCTCCGTTAGATGACCCTCTGTCTGTATTCTATTTTTTAATAATTGAGGTATTTTGAATGTGATATGCGCTATATACTACCCTCAATTGAAAGTAAAGACCACCATCCCCTCCCCCTCAGTTCCCAAATGTTTCGTATTTGATTGGTTACCATAACAATCATAAAAATATAAACAGATAGAGTAGACATATGGAAATAATGGAATTCTGGAGCTATTCCCAAACAGTGGCCAATTTCAAACAATACCTCAATAAGAATGGATTGAGAAGAAAGTAAAGAACTACGTAAATGCCTAGGTAGGCTCCCATGAGACACTGAAAGGTAAGTATTGCATTCACAGTGACATTATTCAACCTTTAAGTAGGGTAACAGTACTGACACTTTATGCAAACACAGATGGCTTATCAAACAATGAAAACACAGTCTCAGCTTTATAATCTATTGTTTTGGCTCAGGGAAGGGGGAGAAAGAGGGTAGTAAATGAACTTATGTAATACTTTTCACTCCTTTTTCTCTACTCTGTGAGTGTGAGAGGAGCCATTTTTTTAAAACTCCAGATGTTGTTGTTAATTTGAAAAGATTCATCCAGACCTTGGAAAGTCTTCTGATGACAAGTCTGATTTGAGAGAAATGTTGAGCCCTTTAATACAGGAAATTCCATAATTATGAGCTGGTCGTGCTTCAGTCGTTTACGTATAAGATGAGCATTGGAATCTCTCATTTCAAAATTGGAAGGAAACTTATAGAAGAAGAAAAAGAAAATGAGCATTTATGGAGCATGGTGTTGGCTACAAGGGAGACATGCTGTCTCACTTACTTCTGACAACAATTCTCTGAGGAAGACTTTTGCTCCATTTTATAAAGGAGGAAACTGAGGCTCAAAGTAAAGTTAAGAAATTTGCCCAAGGTTATATAAAGAGTAAGTGGCAGAATGAGAATTCAGCTTTTGGTGTTTCTGATTCTAAAAGCTGTGCTTTCCCCGCTACTTTGCCTTCCTCCAAATGACGGTACAATTTACACAAGGGTAAATGAAAACATAGAGAGGCGAAGTTATTTTCTCAATGTCGTAGAACAAATTTGTGGCAGATGGGACGAGAATTTAGATCTCTCAGATCACAGATCAGGCCGTGCTGGTTACTTCATGCCTCCCCCTTTGGTCTCATTTTTTTCCTTCTTGCTCCCCAGGATTAAATCACAGCAGTGAAGATTGAAACAATGTTCAAATCAGTTTCAGGGGCCTTGTTCTCATTCTCCTAAATTTTGAGCTATATTTAAACCCTCAGTGCAGTGTTGGAGTGTTGTTTGCAAGAAATGGAAATTATCCCATTTTTGTTTCTGTAAATATATTCACCCTAAACCACGATATCATAGAAGCAATGCTGGTGTCAGCTGAAAAATATATGTAATAAAATCTATGACAGAGGTTACCTCCCCGTGGAGAAGCAGGAAGGAGATGGGACGGTGAATCCCAAATGGTTATCAGTCATGAGCTTGTGCTTAGGTTGGGCGGTATTCATTTTTAAATTAGGTTTGTGACTAACACATCATGACATCTATTCTGTAAATGTGTCATATAGTGAATTGAAAAATTGTGATAAATAGAAAAGGTAAGCTATACACACACATACACATTGTATTTGCAAACTGAAATGGAACCGCCTTATACACCTATGTGACCATGGGAAAATTATTTATTTCTGATCCCACAGTTTTCTTAATTATAAATAGGAATGACAATAGGGTGTTTGTGAAAACTGTACAAGAGAAATACTTAAAATATTTAATATTCTGTCTGATTGGACCTCTTTCTGGTCTATGATAATGATACTTTCAAAGAAAAAAACTGTTATACCCAACATGCATCATTTGATTGGTCTCTTCAACGTGAGATAGAATAAGCCATTATTTGTACACTATACAAACATAAGGGCATGTTAAGGTGTTACGTAGTATATCCTATTTAAAGATGGCATGCAATGATAATGTGTAAATCTCACATACTCTTCCTTCACATCTTGTTCTCTTCCTTGTCCCTTTCCTGGATTTCTTTCTTGATCCAAGGATAAACCGTCCCAGCACTGAAAATCTGTGCTCAGTAAAAGGCTGTCATGTTAATCCCAGCTGCTCATTACCGAGGACTGTGCACAACCCCCTTTTGCCCAGCATGATCGTCTAACGCTCTGATTCACCTCCGCAGACTCACACCACCCCACGTCTACAAACGGAAATCTGTGAAGACTATTTGGCATTGTCCGTATTACCCAAGAGCATGTCTGGTTATCTCAACCCCGACCTCGCCTTCAAAAGCCTTCTCATCCTTCAAGACCAAACTTAAACACTGCATTTTGGAAAAAGCCTGTACAGCTTCATAAATCAAAATGAACAACTTCATCTTCTGAGCTCCCGTGGTGTCCACACATTGACTGCCAGTCATACCATTTGGCCATGGTACAAAGAGAAGCATACAGGTTATAACCTACCGAATGGTAGGTAGGTTCCCTAGGAGGAGAGAGTCTTACTTATCTCTGAACTCCTATCTTCTATCCCCCAACTTCCTGGAATAGAAGACACTCAAATACATCTTTCTTAAACCAAACTGTTAACTAGATATAAAAACTGTTCTTGCTTCCTCTGGGCCATGTACAACTATCAACAATTACACACATTCCTTAAATGAGCTCATGTGAAGTTAATTAGACAAGTTAATTAATTCTCCAACTCAGCAGGTTATCAGAACTGAATGTACCCAACTCATCTAAATGCAAAGATAATAAACAGGCTTTTGCCTTCTACATTTCTAACGGAGGTCTCTGAAAGAAACTTTCCACTGGCTATATAACTCTAACGTCTCCCAAATAAAAGACTCTATACTAAAAGCCTTTTCCAACATAGTAATATACCTAACCTCCACAATTACCTTTTATTTCTAAGAAAAATTTTCTCTACACCATCCTAGGGGAAAATACAACATCTATGATTGTAATTTCTTAGCCTCATAAATCACATCCATGCACAATCCAACCACATAACGGGGTAAGGTTGTAGGTGAGTGCAACAAACCTCACTAACCTCAAAGGTTAGTGGCTCTCTCTTTGTATCACTGGAATCCTGGGAAAGTTTTGGAAGAGACTTCATGACTCACCTTCAATGTCCATCCATTCACAGGATGAAACGGCACAAAATAGTGGTTGGAAAGGATTTAAAATCAAGCTTCAACCATGGCAGATTCGAAATCTAGCCAATGCCAGCCAAATATGAGCTCGAAAGTGTTCATCAAAAGAGGCTAAGGTTTACTAAACAATCCTCTTTGATGAGTTAAGTACAAGTGAATCAGAACCATATGGGTTAAATTCCCCTCGAAATACCCACGGATTTAGAATTAAGTGGAAAAGTGCTTGGCACAGCATAAATTCCAAGCATCTGAAATGCAGTTAGAAATAATTTTCTTTGAAACCTAACAAAAAGGGTTCCCTGAGATCTCTTGCACAGAACGCCAGGTATTCTTACAGCAATGGCAGCTACTTCTCATAGTGAAGGTAGTGCCAGAGTTGATTTCAGGCTGTAGACACAGAAGGTTCTGACCTAAATTCCAACCCTGCTCATTATTAGCCCTGTGCCATTGTTTAATCTTAGTGAGCCTCAAACCCCTCGTGTCAAGTGGAGATAATTTAAGGTTGTTAAGATTTAGGTGCAATATTACATGTGAAATACCTGTAATTGTCTCAAGAACGTATTTTTTTATCAGTGATATTTTTAAGAGCATCACCCAGAGAGGTGCTGAAAACTGAGTGATGTAATTAAAGAAAAAGCTTCTTAAAGTAATGTGAAACATCCAGAATCACCTGGCCCACTTACAGACTTTTAGAATGCCCTTCTTCATAGTGAACCGTGAAGGTGAAGGAAAGGCTTTGACGTACCTGAGCCCAAGACTGAGAGGGGGAGTTGGGTGTACACTACAAAACAATATAGAGACAGCCCCTGTTTTGTGGAAAGAGGCAGTGTGGTTTACGGAAAGAAAAAGGACCCAGATCTCTATTCATCCAAGAATTTGGTAACCTTATGTGAATCCCTGACTTTGAGGATCAGAAAGGTTTTTAGAGAACAGCTGGTCACTTTACAGACGAAAAAGCTGAGGTTGTGGTGGTGCAATGATTTGCCCACGGTCACACGGCCACTGAAAATCAGACCAGCACTAGGGCTCAAGTTCCCCTCCTAGTCTAGTACTATTTTCACTAAATCATGTTACTACTCTGGATGCAGGCCTGATATACCCTGGTGCCAAGTGGCAACTGGTTTCCGCTGCAAAGGAGCAACAGAAGGGGTAGCAGAGTCCTTTTTCACCTTGGAACACGCCGGGGGATGGCGTCAGAAAGCCAGGTTTAAACCAGGTCAGCCAGAAGGGTTTGTCTAAAGCACAGCTGAGCAAGCGCCATTCAAGCCAGGATTCCGTCAGTACAACGGGCGTGTCTGCGACAAAGTTGAGTGAATGAAGTTCATGCCAAGTATTCATTGAGAAGGCAAGATAGGTCCAGGTTGTGGGAGGGAAGAGAAAATGATGAGATGAAGGTTGAAAGAAAGGATGACTGAGTGTTCCTCCGTGGCATCTTTTACACGGTAGGGTGCTCTGAGCATACTTAGCTGTCTGTGTAGGGGCCCTAAGACACTGGCTATCAGTTGATATGCTTGCATTTGCAAGATTCTCACTTAAAAATAAAAACTTAACACTCACCTTAAATACTATGCCTGAAATATAATTAAGCCATCACCAGGAGATGAATTTGCCAAGACTGAGGCTTCAAGTCAGAATAACTAGGCTTCTCCTATGTGGCTAACTTAAAGTTAGAGTGGTTTCCTCATTCCCATTCAAATATGGTTTCCCATTTTTTAAAACCTATTAAACAAGCCAGGCATTAATAATAATAAGCACTCCAAGTCCTCTCAGCCAGGCCAAGCTACCAACCCCATTTCCCTATTTGAGTTCTCCTTGTTCTATATAAACTGTTCAATCTTTGATCCAGCAACACATTTCAAATATTTCTCTGCACACACCTTTGTTTCCTTCAGCCATTTCCTATCCCTGAATATCTTCTTCCAGTTTATCTAAACAAGAAAGTTCAGCATATAAAAAATTATACACACTTGGGTATCATTTTGAACACCATTTCAACTTCAACACTATTAGCATGAGGTTTAGTTTTAGATCTTGCTAATTCCAGGCGGGGAGGTTTTCAATTATCAGACCTATTCCAAGCCAGGATATAAAATCCTTTCTGAACAGGTACTCCCCCAAGTATGGTGAAGGGAAGCATAAATTATCTAAGTCATTTATAGCCCAGTCAAGCAAAGCATAGTTATTTGGTTAAAGTAAAGGCTGTTTTGGCACATTGACAACTAGCTTTGGAAATTCTATACCTAAGAAGTTGGACAGAATCATAAAAAAGCAAAGAAATATCACATCAACCAGCAAAATATCTGGCTACAGCATATACTAACAGAACAACAGAAATACATGAATAGCAGAAGGATCATATTCAGAGAGAAAATTTAGTCAGAATGGATATCGAATGTGTTTTCAAAGAAGCAAAGCCTGCAGAATGACATGACTAGGTCCCTTTTGCTGATAATTAATGTTCACAATTCATCACAGTTTCTGAAGTATTGTCGGAGTATCCATAGGCGCTGTATAGCTCTGACTTTCTGGTTAAAGCTTAAATCAGTGAGCTACAGAGCACTGTACATGCATTCAGATCTGCATCCTTGTAGAGAAATCTCACTTACCTGATTTCCCACAAAGAAAGCTGTTTCAACTCTCCGAATTCACACTGGGAACAAGAAGTGTTGAGTATCTGAAAGTTCAGACTAGGAAGCAGGTGAGTTAAAAGGCATTCCCTCACTCAACACATGCCCCAGGGGTTTTGGTCAATGCAAAGAGCAGAAGCCAGAAGTCTTCTTAGAAATCAGCTGCTACTAAAAGTTAGTGTAAATACTGAATGCAGAGCACTAGAAAAGGGATTGAGAGAGTTGTGTGCAGCAAACCATTTTCTCTATCTTAGGTATGTACTTCTTTGACAGTTTATTGGCTATTACAGCCTCGTTCCTTTCTTAACAAATTGTAGCCACAAATATATTATGTCTAAGGAATTTTGAGACCCCTTCGAAAGAAAGCTTGATCCAATCCTCAAGGCTCCAGGCGCTTTCAGCAACAGCAGAGAGCTCTCCAGGAAGACTGGCGGGAGGGAGGCTGGGTTCCCCCAGACTGAAACCCAAGAACTCTCTCATTAGAGGAGTCTGACTCAAGTAAAAGGCCTGCCGAGGACACAGACCAAGGACAAGCAGGCAGACCTCTGTGAGGAGCCAGGGTCCAGAGCAAAGCACAGTTTTTACAATCCTCAAAAACCTCTGCCAACCCAGCCAGGCTACTTACCTCGCCTGTGTCTATGTGAACTAAGGAAACAATGTAAATTCCCCTCTCTTCCCAGAATGACTGAGTAAATGCTAAGGCTTGTTAACAACTGCCAAGAGGTTTTACAGCATTCAACGGCAGAATGGATTCACTCTGGCATCAGGAAAAAGTTTGGAAGAGATGATGGCATATCAGATTAGGATAATAGAGGAAAGTTTTCATATCTAAGCAGCAGCAAAATAATGAACAAAATATATTGAAGAGAAAGACAAAGTATTTTACCAACAAAATCCTATGGAGACAAAGCCTGTTTTGTGTGCCCATCATCTGCTTTCAGTCAGCTATTATCTGCAAGAGTTAAGTTTGTCTATTTCTACTCAGCACATGTGGAAGTCAAAACGAAGTAACAGATGCTACACAGGAGAAGCCAGGCTCAAGCAATAAAGAGTTTTGAGGCGAGAAAGCAGAATTCATGGGCCTCCTTTACTCATGGGCCCACTAAAGGCGACTCAAATTGCCACTGCATGAAATCAGGCTTGCCCTGGGTATTGGCAGAGGTGCGTTAAGTTTTCTCTTCAACATGTGTTTATCTGAAACCATGCTACATGTATTGTCAAAGATGAAGAGGAGACAGGCATGAGACAGAGCGCACATACCTTAAACCAATAAAGGATCCTAACTTTCCAGTAGGAGACAGCAATAAAAAAAAATAATTAGGATTCTGGTTTGTGATGGGCTCTACCACCTACAAGCCTTATTCAAATCACTCAATCGCAAAGTCTCCTTTCCTTATCCTATAAAATTGGGATAATAATACCTTCCTCAGGATTGTGGTAAGGATTAAACGTGATAATACATAACAAATGCTTGCCTTACTGGGTGCTCAAAGAGCAGTTGCTAGTGTTATTTAGGAAAGGATGAGAGTCGAATGTTATTCTCTGAGAACTGGGATTCCCCCATCCCCTTGGTAGTTAGGTGCAGAGTTTGTGCTATGTGATTCGAGGTTGGTATATTTGTAATTTGCATAATTTGGTATGTCTTGGCTTTATATGTATTCCTTGGTTGTCTTCATATGAGCATGTTTTAATACTCTAATTACAATGCGAACTTCTAAAATTGCAGACTCATGGCTTCAATTTCCTTTGGATTTTTCCAGAAGACTTCAAAAAAAGTTGATGGAGTCCCAGATCGCTCATATACTCAAGGACTTGGATGCCAGGAGAGGCCTTGGCAATTACCTAATCCATGTGCCCTGCATGTCACAGTGGAAAGAGCCCAGTATTGGAAGTTAGATGTCCCACCCCCGTGTGACCCTCTCTAAACCATATAACCTCTCTGGGCCATAATTTCCTCATCTGAACAATAGGGATCGTGCCACACTCCCCAACCCTCGGAGTTGTTGTGAAAGCTAAATAATGTATTCAGAAATGGTCAGCCAATTGAAATGCAGGGAGTTTTCATCATTATTATTACAGACTAGAAAACAAAGTCTCAAGAGGGTTGAGTGATTTGCCCCAAGTCACCCAAAACTCCAGTGATGAGTGGTCTATCAGGGAGGGGCTTTAAAATAATGGGTATAAGTGCGAAAACACAATGACTTATCTTTTCAAGCCAATTAGTGATTTCCTTAAAATCAGCTGAATCTGCATTCTTTCCCTTCCTGGCTCTGCCCTCTGGAAATGTTCATTACCTTCTGCTACAGGGACTAGATTCTGGAGTACGGTTTGTGTAGCCTGGGCAGAGTCAGAGCAATCACCTACTAAAGCCCTACAATAAACGTTGATGCTTTAAACATTTGTATTATTTTAAAATTGGTGAATAGGCAATACATTCAAAAGGGTTCAAAAATCAAGAAGCATAGAAAATATTCACTGAAAAGTCTTCCCATAACTTCCCTCTGCCCAGTTCCTACAGCCAAACAGGTAACAACTTTATTAGCAATCTGAACATTCATCCTGCAAGGTTTTTATGAAAGCACAAGTAAACTGAACTATTAAGTATCAACTCAAGCTCCCCTTACACTCAATTCAAAATTTTAAAGAACCATATTATCTTTTTAGACTTTATCAATAATTTTCAGTTGATCCACTAAATCAACACCTTCAAATGAAAATTTTCCTACTGTCACATTATGGAAAAAAATATCTCTAAATTAAATATTTCAGCTCCTAGTTTAGAGCATGTTTTTTACTCAGCCTTAATGCTCATCTCGAAATAGTTTATGCTGTCAATATATACAGCAGAGCAAATATGAAGGCAAGTCGTTCTCTTGGGCAAGAATTGCGGAAGAACTATTTTTAGCACATGGCTTTCCCTGGAAATGGGGTCTTAAGGCTGCTTGGTAAAAGCCCAAATTTTAGTGTCCATAAGAACCACTGAAAAACTTATTAAAACGCAAATCCTTGGACTGAACCCTCAATAACTTTGGTTCTGTTGGGGACTAGGATTTCTAGTAACCCTGGCAATCATGATGTAAGCTGTCAGTAGATTACATTTTGGGAAACATTGGACTGTATGTTAGAAGAATGGACTCAAGCCTGGACTCCCATGAATTAGCTCTGTGACCCCTGGTTAGTAAGCTCAGTTCACCGCAACTCCATAGAACCCTCTTCAAAAAGCAGAGATTGGGCCAGAATGCCAGAAATTTCTTCTCCACAGGTCCATGCTGTGATGCTGGCATCTTCAGTAATTTTGGCAGACAGTAGGCCATAAAGAGGCCATGGATTAGTGAGATAGATCTACTTCAGGGAACCTTCACATATTCTGAAAGAACATATAATACAGTAACCTACAGTTTTTCTTTGCTGTAATAAATTTATTTTGTTGCCCAATGGTGGCCACATTGTGTACTACAAATGGGAAACTGAGTCAATGTAAGAGAGCTCCAAATGGAATAGTCCTTCCTGCATGGGCATGAACATTTTGGGTTTTGCCATCAGCAAGGGGAAATGTGAGTGCCTTTAAACTAACCCAAGTCTTGGATTCATTAAAAACAGAAACATTTTTAAAACCAAAGTATTTTCTTTTTCAAGGATAAAGACTGCTATTTTTAGAGATTGCACTAGGTGGTGATGCCAACTGATGGACTGCCACTCAAACACTGGCATGCCAACGTGCTCGCTGGCAGGAAAGCTCTGCCCATGGTTTGGGGAAAGCATCTTCCCTGCAGCTGGGGTCTTCCAGTCTAAATCAGGAAAGGAGAATGGCCCACACAAGCTTTCTGACTTCATTTAAACTGAAAGGGAAACATTTATGTATTGTTTTAATCAATAATTTGGAAGACTCTAAAATTTTTAATGAAACATTTTAAATCTAATTTTCATTGGTCTTTTATTTAAATGAAGAGATTGTACCAAATGTAGATGTTTTTAATCTATTTGTAAAGTCCTTTAGAGCAGGATTATATGTACTACAGTCCTAAGGACAGACCATGTCCTCAATAAATACATGAGAGACGAATGAATGAACAAATGAACAACTGAATGAACCAAGATGGTTTCCTCATAGTACTGTCTAGAACTTCTTGATGAACTAAGTTTTATCATCAATATTTATTGAGTACCTACTGTCTGCCACATACTATTCTAGGCAGTGAAGATATGGGATAAAACAGAGAGAGAGAGAGAGAGAGAGAGAGAGAGAGAATGTGTGTTTTAGTTAAATATTTAATGGCGATGTGATAGAGAGAAACTTGGGGGAGCAACACTGAGCATGAAGGTGAGATAAAAGGAAGGAGTTAAGTAAAAAAATTAATTAGTAAGTCTCATATGAAGAAGATTGCTTCTTGTAAATTAGCTGTCCTGCAGGGAGCAGGGAGGGAGGAGGGGAACAAGTCCTATCTATTAAATCTGTTTTGAACAAATAGATTGAAAAGGTAAACCACTGCAAAGCTACCAAGTAGCCTAAGTTCCAAATATACACATGTATAAAATAAAATACTCACTAAATTTCCAAGCAATGAAGCCTTCAAGTGTAAGTCAACTGTATTTAGCCTGCTCTCCTGTGCCATTCTGCAAATGGGCGCTTGCCATGTATTTGGTACTCTTTCCTCGTGGCTATCACTCTGTTATTTGACGCCGTCTACTCTCCCCTCTATTCCTCACATCCTGTCTAGCTTTAGAGCTCCATGTGTGTGCACATCCTACGATGATTTGTTTCCCCCTGTTTTCTGGGGAACACTGAAGAGAGGTGCAGAGCCATAGAGGCACAGACACCCCTGAATCCAGAACAATCTTAAAATTGCAGACTTTTTGTGATACATTTTAATCCTGATATATTTCAAAAAATGCTCTGAAAATGAGGTTTGGAGACGGAGTTTGATCTCTTTAGTGAGCCAGCTATGTAAAAACAGTACTCAAAAGCTAGAAGGGCCAACGAGAAGGTATCACGCATGCTCTATACTTCACCCTTTCTCTTTCCAAGCATCTGGATCCTTTTATATACTATATTGTTCCAGTGGGTGGTCTGGAAGTTTTTGGGGAAGGCTGTAATGTTTGGTATGGGAGGCAGGCATGCAGAAAGCTCGAGAGTGACGCTGTGGCTGCCTCACCATAGAACAATAACCCTGTGATTAGCTGAACTTTGCTCACCCATCATCCTCATCATCACACAGACACCAACACCACCCTGACTATTCAACAGTCACCTGAGAAGGCTTTTTATTGTATAGGATTATTTGCTGGACAGCACCCCTTGCAACCAGATCAATAAAACAAACTTATTAGAATCATCTGCTGGGACAGGGAAGCATTTCTGTGATACAAAGCCAATGAGGTTTTATGTGTGCTTTGTTGTGGGGTCACAGAAAAGACACTTTGCAGAGAATTAAGTTCAAGTTTCTGGACTCAATGTCTTTGTCTAAACTTCTTTCAGTGATTCAGGACTTTTTTTTTTTTTTTTGTCTAGTTGTATCTTTGCCTTCTCAAATGCTTATTTTCTATTAATAATATAAAACTAATTTAATTAATTAAAAAGCAAAAACTCCAGGTGGCCCTCACATATCGATGAAATAAATATTTACAGTTGTATAACTATATAAGAAATACCAGTTGCTCACTATCCTTCATGATAAAACTAGAATTGCATTCTCAGAGAAAGGCCCCAACAGAAATTTGTCTTGGAAAGAATTAAGTTAATAGGTCAAACTTCTAGTGGTTGGTATTTAAAAGGATGCGATGTGGAAGAACAACTGCAGAAATGGGGCAGTATCTCAGAGATGAATTTCACCTCGGTATCAGGTCTCACCTTCTCCCCAGGCTCTCTAAACAGAATAGCCTAACTCTAGAGGTAATGAGTTGCTCATCACCATGAATGTACAAAGCACAGTAATCAAGACAACTTCCCTGCCTACCAAGTCTTAGACCAAGTACCTTACGTACAATTCAGCCTCTTTAAAACTCCAGGTGAGAAGCATAAAATGATTACCACTTTACAGATGGCAATAATTCACTGGTGGATTTTACTTATTTATTTATTGCTCCCTACCCACCATACCTTGGTCAGATAACGAAGCAGAACTGAGCTCAAGGGAAACAGATGTCTCTCCCCCTCCCCTCTACCTCCCCAGACCCAGCAAAGTGCCCTGGCGTATAGTAAGTGCATCACATATATTAAATACATATATGAAAAGTTCCCTTTTTCTCAAGAGAAATAAAGCTAGAAATTCCAAGCTTTTATTAATTTTATATTTGTCGTTTTTCTAATTCAAAAAAATTATGTGGCCTTTGTAGAACATTCAAAAGACTCAACAAACTTAGAAAGCAGAAAATGAAATTCAACTATAATCCTACCACCCAGAAAGAATCACTGTAAACATTTTCCTCTGTGTTTTTCCTAACATTAATGAATGTGTCTTAACACATAACACAATCATGTGTCAGTTAATTAAAAATAAAAGGCCTTCCAAGCTGACCCCATTATTACTAAATGAATAAAAGGAAACCCACCAAGTAAAATGTCATGCCAAGAATAACAGAAATACAGTTAAGTATATTATTCAAATGATGTTCAATGTGATAAACAACAAGAAAAAGAAAATGCTAAATTTCCACTAATCTCAGCAAAATAAAAACTCCTATATATTTTGTTGACTTCAAGCGTCTGTACCCAGGGAAACAATTACTCAACGGGTGTATAAAACCAAAAAGCTGTTTTGCAGAAGGAGAGCACCACAAACTGAAATGAAACAAAACTGATTCTCTTTCTCTTCATAATTCTAAATTATTTTAATAAACTCCTGGGGCAAGAGTCTGTTCTTAAAATGAATAGAATAGTGGCATCTAATGCATGATTTGCATTTCAGCCTGAGGAATTAAAAATTTAATAGAGCAGCTGAGTATTTTAAATCTTTGTAAAGAATTGAAAAAGAAATATGAACTCTTACACACTCTGTAAACCAGAATTTTTTTCTTACCCTAAGAATATGTTATTCATGTACTCTGTACATTAGGTCAATTATTAGTCACTTTCTTTGGAGGCTGACCAAATGCCTCCACCCTTCATTGCAGTTTGCTGTAATCATCTGTAGCAAGAATAGCAGAATCACACTAATATGTGCTGAAGGCTGAGGAGACAGCCCCTGGAGGTTTTGACAACACATTTCTACCACTGATTTACCACCCTTTTCATTTGCTTTTAAGCAACAGGGGGAAAAAGTTTCAAGTATCTCAGTAAATAAAATGAAATATAAAGGAAAATGAGATCATTTCAACTTGGCTGAAATTGAAGCATTTCAGCTATTTTGTGTCAACTTGAATTTCATAATATAAACACCTATTTTACTTGTCTCTCCACAGTTTAGGCAAGTCAATTCTTTTTTAAATTCGATTTCCAGCTATAATGTTAAACAAGACCCCCACCCTTTTTCTTCAAAGACTTCAACATGAAAAAAATCTTTGAATGTTGTCACTAATCTTTCTGGATCATCCAAAATTTAGTAAAGCATGTTTACCGTTTTTTTTTTTTTTTAGCATTACGTTAAGAACTGTTATAAAACTTTGGGTTCATGTTTTATTAGGTTCATATAAAAAGAAAATGCAAATGCAGCCATAATTCTCCTTTGACATGGATGCTTAAAATCACAGTCTGTGAGATCTGGAAAGGACTTCAGAGATCTTCTAGTTCAACCCCCTGGATTTGCAGAAGAACAGCTGGAGACCCAGCAAGGTCAGAGGCCAAGAAAAACAACTGATATCTAGAGAATCCTGACAGTTGAGCAACAATCCAACAATCTTGGAAAAACCAAAATATGTCCCAAAGCAATTTATGACAGGGTTATTTAAAAATCACACCTACGTTGCTGTCTGCATTGTTTTTCACAGCGTTGGCACTGAAAATGTGACCTGTGGCCCAGGAGTGGCCACATCACCATCACCTGGGAGCTTGATGGAAATGCAGAGACTCAGGCCCTGCGCCAGACCTGCCAAATTGGCATCCGCTCTTGAACAGGATACCCAGGTGATTTCTATGCACATTAAAGTTTGAGAAGCATGGGTTTACACCAGTGCTACCAAACGCTGGTTCAAAGATTTGTGACAACTGTTTGTGTTCAGTCTGTGATGAGGTAAGCACAGAAATTAAGAGTAAACCTTTAGGAACATCTGTATCAATTTCATGGAGTAATTTAATATAGGCTGAATATATTTTACCAATGGGGCTTGTATCTGTATATTTTTGTATAATTTTTCTAGTAATACATTTTTATTATATTTTTAAAGTACCAATTCACAAGATAAGAAATTATTTTTAAATGAAATTTCATCATAGATAAACACTGTTCTGTACCATCTATCCTTCCCCCTAACTGATACCAGCTGAAAAAAAACATCAATTGGCTCACTTCTCAACTTTTCTGAGTCAGGATTACCCTGATACCAAAACCAGATGAAGACATGAAAAGAAAACTATAGACCAATATTCCCTATGAACAGAGACAGAAAAACCCTCAACAAAGAACTATCACACCGAATCCAACAACACATAAAAAGAATAAGAATTATCCACCATGACCAAGTGGAATTTGTCCTAGGAATGCAAGGTCAGTTTAACATCTGAAAATCTATTAATGTAATACACCATATTAACAGAATAACAGACGAAAACCACATGATCGTCTCAATAGATGTACACAAAGCATTTGACGAAATCCAATATCCATTCAAAATAAAACTCTCAACAAAATATAAATAGAAGGAAACTGCCTCAACCTGTTAAAGGGTACCTACAAAAACCTACAGCTAACATGATCTATGAAGGTGAAGTAACAAACGCTTTCTTTCTAAGATCAGGAGGAAGATAAGGATATCAGCTCTTGTTACCTCTACCAAACACTGTTCTTGGGGTTCTAACCAGTGCAAAGATGCAAAGAAAAGATATTAAAAGTATACAGATTGGAAAGAAAGAAGTAAAAACTATCTTTATTCCAAGACAGTATAATCCTGTATATAGAAAATACTAAGGAATCTACCAAAGAAAATAAACAAGTCCAGAAAAGTCACAGAACACAAAATCAGTAAACAAAGAGCAGTCATATTTCTATACGCTAACAATGAACAATCAGAAAATTAAATTACAAAGTAATTCAATTCACGATTACATCAAAAGGAATGTAATTTATAGTAATGAATTTAACGACAAAAATGCATGATTTGCACACTGAAAACTACAAAACATTGCTAAGTTGAAAAATCTTTAAATGAGTGAAGACGCATTCCATGTTCACAGAATGGAAAAATCAATATTAACATTTCTTCACAAACTGATCTGTAGATTAAAGGCAATCTTTATCAAAATTCCAATGGAATGTTTTGTGGAAATTGACAAGCTGAAGTTAAAATATATATGGAAATGCAAAGGACCCAGAATAGCCAGAACAATTAAGAATAAGAAGAGTAAAGTTGGAGGACTTCAAAACTTACTACAAAGCAATAGTAATTAAGAGACTATGCTACTAGAATAAGAATAGAGATCAGATCAATGAAACAAAATAGAAAGGCCAGAAATAAACCCTCTAGTTATGGCTAACTGACTTTCAGCAAAAGTGTCAAGGAAATTCAAAAAGAAAAGACGATCTTTTCAACAAACAGTACTAGGAACATTGGGTATGGATATGTACACATTAAACAATTGACCCTCACCTCATACCGTATACAATAACTAATTCAAAATGGATTAAATATAAGAGCTAAAACTACGCAACTTCTAGAAGAAAACATAAGAAAAATTTTAACATCTTGGGTTAGGCAAAGAGTTCTTAGATAAAATATCAAAAACACAATTTGTAAAAGAAAAAGACTGATAAATTAGCCATCATCAAAATTAAAAATGTTTATACTTCAAAATGCACCAATAAGGAAATTAAAAAGACAAGTCACAGACTGGGAGAAAGTATTTGTAATATCTGATAGAGAACTTGCATTAAAAACTACAAGGAACTCTTACAACTCAATGATAAGATAAACAACCCAATTTAAAGAACTGGCAAGAGAGTTGGGTAAACATGTTACCAAAGAAGATATATGAACAGGCACATGAGAAGATGCTCAACATCATTAATCATTAAGAAAATAAAAATGAAAACCATAGGACGTCACTTCACATCCACTAGAATGGCTGTAACGAAAAAGACACACAGTAACATGCAGTTGTGAGAATGTGGAGAAAATAGAACCCTCACTCATTGTTAATGTGAATGTAAAATGGTACAGCTACCTTGGAAAATAATTAGGCAGTTTCTCAAAAAAGTCAAACATAAACTTGGCATATAATCCAGCAGTTCCACACCTAAACATCCACCCAAGAGAAAGAAATACATATGGCCAAAGACTTGTACATGAATGTTCACAGCAGTATTTTTCATAATAGCCCCATACTGGAAACCATCAAAATGTCTATCAGTTGGTGAATGTGTGAAGAAAATATGGTATATCCACACAATGGAATGATCCACAGCAATAAAAAGGAACAAAGTACATGCTACAACATCACGCCAACTGAAAAAAGCCAAATGTAAAATAATGTGTCTTATAAGATTCCATTTATTTGAAAGGTCCAGAAAAGGCATATCTACAGAGACAGAAAGTGTATTAGTAGTTGCCTACGGCTGGGGGAGAGAGCAAGGATTTTTTGCCAATAGATGTAAGAAAGCTTCTGGGGGATGACGGAAATGTTCTGAAACTAGATTGTGGTAATGGTTGCATAACTCTAAATTTACTAAAATTTGAACTGAATTGAATTATATGCTTAAATGAGTGGATTTTATGGTATGCAAATTATACCTCCATGATGCTTTTTTTTGAAAAAAAAAATCAATTGACTGACCAATTCTTATATTTACCTAAAAAGATGCACACGTTGTCAACTAATACAACCTACAAGTCTACAGTTAGATACTCTACTTCTACCTCAGCTGTGCGGACTTGCTGCTCCTTCTGTTTGTTATGGTTTTGGTTTGTTGCACTCACTGTAAGTAAGCTCTATATACCTAACCACCTGGGACAGACACTTAACTTGTTTTCCAATCATATTTTTCCTGTTTTTTAGAAGCCATTTTTTCCAAACAAATCCTAGGACTTACCAAAGTTGGCCTATCTAAGGATCAAACCTGTAATCATGACCTCATTAACATCACGTTCTAACAAATAACGTTCTTTACATAAATCTGTGTCACATTACTTACATTTTCATGAAGAGATAAATGAAAGTATGTACACACGTACATAAATATGCATGTGAAAAATTGTTTTGTGCCTCTGCTACTATAAATGTTGGGAAAACTTATGGAAAAAAAGTGGAGGTGGGAAATTAGATACTCATGTAACTTCAGAACCTTAGGGTGAGAAGATTATTGAGACAGTCATTCTCATGAAATTCATGACTCCTATCTAACATTTCTTAAAAGGCTTTTCTGTCTTTGTCGAACACTTTAGGTGAGAGGGTGTTCACTACATTTAAACTAGAAAAGTCAATTCTTGCTCAATTACTGATTGAATCACTTGCCCCATACTCATTTATTTAAAACAAAAGAGCAATGTTATTGCTCTTATTTATTCTGCAGTCATAGAGCTAAAAAAGAAAGCCTTTCAGCCAGCTAAGGAGAGAGAGCTGGTGTGAATGCGCTGCCCAGGCCAGGCAAACCAGTATCTGCTAGCCAAGCTGCAGGGGACAGGTGAGCAGATCCAAGAGGAAAGGTGATTGGAAAGGATTCTGCCTGTGGATGAAGGAGCTTGTGTTACAGGCCTTCCAGGGCCTAAGGAAAATTATTTGTTGACTAATAGTGAGGGTACATTGTTTGCTGGAAAGCAGAGTTCACAGGCCCCACAGAAAGGCCAAAGATCTAGTACAAACTATCCGGAGGATACTTAGAAACCAAGGGCAATGCACCTTCAGGGACAAATGCTAGATTCCCACTGAGCTACAAGTCAGGTGGGTATGAGAAGTCCAAGGCTGGTCCAACATTTTAGCCACACTCATCAGTCTGATTTAAATAACACTCCTACAAAGAGTCAGGTACAAAATGTGAAAGGAATCCTGGAATTCATCCATCCACCAATGACAGCATTTATCACTGGTTTAAACCAGGTATGGCAGAACAGTGGTACCCTGGTAGATCCGTCTTACCCTGACAACAAATTCAAATTAGATTAAAGCATCAAACGTATTTAAAATTCAAACCAATAAAAAACTGGAAGAACATGAATAAAATATTAAATCTTTGGAAGCACGAGGACTCTCTAATCTTAAAAGCCATAGACAAAGCACGAGGAAAAGCTCCACACATAAAACGAAAATAAAAATATGTGTATGTCAATAAAAAACACCTGGAAAAATATTTAAAGTAAAAAAGATTTAAAAAGATTTAAGAACCTATATGTATAAAGAGTTAATGTCTACTGTTGGGAATAAGCAAGGAATTTTCTTTCCTTTTTATTATTTAAAAAATCCCTATGTTGGCAAGAATAAGGTAAAACCAAAACTCAGACATGCAGGTGTACATGTGACCACATTAGTAACATGTACTAAGGACTTTAAAGTGCCTGTAACCATGCCCCAACAATTCCACTCCATTCTAAATATAGAAAATACTCCATGTTCAAAGATGTCACACATAATGATATCACAGAAAAAAAATTAAAGCTAAGGGTAGAGCCCAAATGCTTAAAAAATGAAAACACGGGGTTATATAGTATTTTAAGATGTTTATGTGTGGACAAACATTTAATACAAACTGAATTTATATCATGATTACAAAGAAAATTACTATGTAAAGAAAAATAGACATTAGAAGGAAATATAGTCAAGCAAATATTAACTGTGATTCTATTAGTATGATAGGTAGTTCCTTTGCTACCTCTCGATTTTTCTTAAATGAGCATATTAAACAAAATAGCAGTTGCCTGGGGGTCCATGAAGTTTTCCAACTTCTCAGCCCTTTTCTAACTTTTTAAAAAGATACTTTTAACATTGTGTATTATGAATATGGATTACTTTGATATTAGGATTTCTTAAGTAAAGGACTGAAATTTTAAAAAGTCTTTGAGAAAAATTCTGAACCTTATAAATGAAAGATTCTCACTGGTGAAGCTACCAAGCTAATAAAAAAGTCATGTGCTTTCTGTAAAAAGAAATTATGTATTACTGATCTCTACATTCGTTGGGGCAAGAGGAGGTCAGAAAAGGAAAAGACCAACCAAGTTTTCAATAAAGGGGGGAGGAGAATTAAATTTAAATTTTCCAGGACTGTCACAAAATCACTGAAGAAGGTCCAGACCAGAAATATTAGAAAAATTTTTAAGAAATAAGCAACAATTTAATTGGTTTGTTAAACAAACAAAGACCCCTCAAACAATAGGAAGCAAAGAGCTCCTGAGGATCAGTACTAGATTGGCTAAAACGGCATTTAAAAAAAAATCTTGGCGAGAAAGTGTACAAGTAAAATCTACACAGTTATAAATGGCCATGAGATCATATAAACAGTAAAGTGTTAAGATTAAAAACTATAGTACAAATTCATGATGGCAGTTGCCTCTGGAGAGAGGAATGGCAGAGGAACTAGGAAGGAAAAAGAGACATACGCTTTATCTGAGATGCTCTGGTTCATTTATTTAAAACTCATAAAACGTTAACATTTGTTAATACCAGGTGGACGGTTTAAAAATGGTTGTTGTATTAGCTCCTGCACTTTTTTGCACTTAAAATTTAAAAAAAGAGAGGCGAAGGGCTCTGAACAGAAAGTAGAGTAGTTGTTAATGTCTGTTAAGTGTGAAAAGCGGGAACAAATGGAGGATGTGGGCGTGGTTCTGAAGACAAATGAAGGGTACCTGCTGGGGGATGAGCCAGAGGGGGTGGGAAAGACCAGCTCATGGGAGGCTTTGTCTGGTCCACTAATGAGTTTGAGCATTATCCGAAAACAGGAGGCTAAGAAAGCATTTCAACTAAAAAAGAAATCTTTCTCTGAGATCTATCTTTTGGGTTTATCTCAATTGTTGTTGGAAGTTTGTATTTTTACATATGTATTTATATATACACAGGCTAAGTTATGTGATGATTATGGCCCAGAATACACAACACAACTCAAATTATACATTGGAACTTCATATCTGTAACTTATATGATGATGCACATTAATCTGAAAATGGTGCATTGAATGACATCTATCACATTTTTATACTAACCATCACTATGATCTCACATCATAACAGAATATAATAAGTTATAAATTAAATGATATGGCTTATAATGTTATAAAAATTAAAAAGGACAATGGCTAAATTTTAAAATAACAATAATAACTATGATTATTCTAAAACAGGTCTTACAAAGCGACGTGAATGGGCACTTAAAGATTAAATAAGCTTTAGCAAATGTAAAATCATGGTCATAAGAAAAAAAATCTGTATTACCCTCCTAAGGCATAGCTCTCAATGAATGATTTGCAGCCCAGCAAGGAGAATCTGGATTCTCGTCAGTCCCTTGAAGTCTGTCATGTTCCCTTTAACCAGATACTTGGCAGACAATTAAAGGAACCATCAGAACTAGACCGAGGCTTTGCCTGATCCTGCTCTCCCAGGAAAGTCTCTGCTATTAAGAGACCCTGGGCAGCACCATCAAAGGACTCTTCTCTGAAGAGGGTGGGCTGGGCAGACAGCCCAGGACCCCATGGCTTTTGGAAGCTAGTGATGGTCACTCCTCTAGTGACTGTGGCCGAATGAGCAGTCCCATATTAAACCGAGTCTTGGTGCAGCCTTGCAGACCTCTGGCTGAGGGTTAGGCCTCTTTAGCCTTGTCCTGACTGCACGGGTCCTGTCCTCATGGGGTGGAGCAGAGGCCATGAAGCTGCCTAATACTCAGGCTGTGGCACCAGCCTAATCACTCTGTTTATTCATTCACAGCACATTCCTGAGTCCTTGCAATGGTCAGTGACACAATATTAGACCCTAAAGATACAAATGTGAGTAAGACAGAGCCTCTGTCTTGAGTGTACGACCTAATTGGGTAGATAAGTACAGACAGTGAAATGAACCAGTATGATTATCGTGGAAGTACAAATAATGTTTTGGAAATAGAGAAGTCATTCTTCTGCATATGGCTAACGGAAGCATTCTCCTCTGACAAATCAGTAAGAATGTGTCTGATGGAAGGAACAGCGTGGGTAAAGCACGGCACTACAAACATATCCTGTAGATTGTGGATTGTGGTTTGTGACGGCAAGAGATAAGGCTGAAAAGGTCTGCTGGTTCCAGGTTGTAAATGGCCTGGTGGCTCTGACAAAGGAGTCTGGACTTTTTCCTAAAGGCAGTGGGAAGTGGCTAATGATCGGATGTATGTTTTGAAAATATAATTCTTACTTGCTCATTCAAAAAAAAACACCTTAAGCACCTACTTTGTGCAGGCACCACGTACAGATAAATCTACATCCTAAACAGTTCTCATTCTTCTTATCACTATAAAACCAGCCAATATAAATGCAACGAGCTAGAAAAGATTCCAAGAAATGTCAATGAAATGATTAGGAACATAGAAAAAATCAAGAGTATGCCGTAGCTTCCATGTGACATCAGACCAAGACAATCAGGAGGCTTCCATTTGGAAACTCAACTATGACACAAAATAGCATCCAATTTTAAGAAAATCACTGTTGTTTTGTTCACTTAATTTTAAATGTCAATTTAAAAGGACAAATATTGATGATGACTCCATCACATATAAAAACGTTAATACTAAAATCTACTAAGATTCTGAGGTTATATTAGATGAAAATAACACAGAAGTACCACTTTACTCAACAGTTAGGCATTCCTATAGGTTAAACATAAAAATGAGTTCCAGAAGGGAACATTTGCAGATCAGAGATAGGAAACAGCTCATGTGTGACATGCAGTATAAACTCAAGTAAATAATATGAAAGACAGGAGTATCTTTCAGAGATAACCTTTGCCCACAGTGACAGATAACAAAATGAGGCTGAAAGAACCATTGTTCTAGCATGGGCTTTACAGTCTTGCAACTGGTTATTACATGTTAAAGAAAAAGTCCCCAGACTCCAAACAATGCTCTGGAAAGGAAATGGTAAACTAGTTTTAGAGCTCCTCTTAATTCTTTATGTATTTACATATGTATATATGTATGTATGTATGTAGGGGGTACAAGCGCAGGTTTCTTACATGTATGTATTGCATAGTGGGAAACTCTGGGCTTTCAGTGTACTCATTATCTGAATTGTGAGCATTGTACCCAATAGGTAATTTTTCAAATTTCACCCTCCTCCTGCCTTTTCACCTTTTGTAGTCTCCAATGTCCATTATGCCACTCTGCCTGTCCAAGTATACCCACTGTTTAGCTCACACTTAAAAGTGAAAACACGTTATATTTGGCTCTGTCCAACCTCTAAGAAAATAGTAAGGAGATGTCTCAAAGAACTAAAAATAAAATACCATTCAATCCAGCAATATCTACCCAAAGGAAAAGAAATCATTATATGAAAAAGACACCTGTACTCATATTTTTATCAAGCACTATTCACAATAGCAAAGATATATAATCAACCTGAGGATTCATCAATGGAGGGCTGGATAAAGAAAATGTGATACACACACACACACACACACACACACATATGGAATACTACTCTGCCATAAAAAAGAATGAAATCTTGACTTTTGCAGCATCATGGTTGGAGGAACTGGAAACCATTATCCTACAGTAAAATAACAGAAACAAAGTCCACTTACTTCTTAGCCTGAGATATCAAGCCGCGAAGGGGTAAATGGGAAACTGGGAAACAGAAGAGCAAGAGACCAAAACTCACATCTCCTGGTCTCACCTGCTTGTCTGAAGTATTATGAAGTCTCAGTATTGTTGACTCTCAATGAACACAACAAAACACCTTGGAAAGCCGATGATTTTGAAATGACTCTCCATTTAACTTACCTCCAAACTCCATCTGCTCACATCATCTCCCTCCCTTCGCAGTGAACTACCTGCAGTTTCCCCGACAATGATGTCTTCTTCTTCCAGGTCTTATCCTTTCTTCCAAGTCATTTCATTTTTCATCAACTCTTATATATCCTTTGAGGCTTTGCAAATCCTTAATTTTCCAATTCTTAATTATCTAGAAAAAAAACTGTCCTTGACCTCTCAGCCTAATTAAATGTTTTTTTCCCCCTATACTCCGAACTCCCCTTGTGCATAGGTCTATCATAGTTTTATAACTCTGTACTGGACCGCTCCATTTACCCATGGGTTGATCCCAGCAGAGCATAAGCTGCAGTGCAGGAATCTTGTTTTACTGATCTTTGCACCTTGGCACATCCAGTGCTTGCTGGACGAATGAAGGGAAGGTGGGAGGGAGGGAGAGATAGATGCAGGGAAGACAGGGACTAAAATGAATTTTTGGCTTAAGATCTCACCATTGATGCAATTGGTCATTCATTCATTCAACAATTTTTATCAAGAGCCTACTAGGTGTCACCCACCACTCTAGCAGCCAAGGATACAACAAAGGGCGGGGGTTGGTGAGAGCAGTGGCAAGCAAAATGTCTGCCCTCATGGAGTTTAACAATGTAGTGGAAGAACTAGGTCAGACAGAAGACATACTGTGTGTTAGATGGAGAACGTGTTGTGGAGAACCATAGAGAACAGCAGGGAAGGTAGATAAGGGGACTTGCAGGAGGGGTCTCTGTGAGGGGCAAGCTACTGTGTTTCCCATTCAATGCCTCAGCATCAAATTTTAGTATTTTTATTGCCCTCATATAAGGAATTCATGCTTTCCTGCGTGAGCATCCCTTCCAATAGCAATTCCTTTAGAACTCGTAATTCTCAAGTCATTTTTGTAACCTCAGCCTTTTTTTCTGATGCCCAACATCAATTGGACTATAAATCTGTCATTTACTACTACTCGTTTAGGTCTCTCCAAGTTATAACCCATGTGGTCCAGCCAAGATACAGAGATTCCCAAAAATGCTTTCATCACATCCCAGCTGGAATCTCTTAATTCATTATTTTCAGGTCTAGCCAGTACCTCCTATGAGCACTCGCAGTACAGAAATAACTAGGTCACAATCGTGTTCTCAAGATTCTGAATCCCTAATTACAATTCCCCCATGATAAAGGGATCAGGGCACATATTTACATGAACCAAAGTTTTTCCTTTCTCAAGCCAAATAACATTTTCTCTTGTATAATTTGAGTCCGAAACTCAGTTTTCAAAATTAAAAAGTATTTCAGGTTTATAAACCACTGATTAATTCCAAGTGGGGGGCATTCAAACATCTACCACCACTCTTCCCTGCCCCACTGAAATCACCCTTTTTTTCCTCTCATTTTATCCACTGTAATATGCTCTGGCATTTTCACAATAAGAATGCGATCAGGAAACAGACAGACTGGCCTCTTAAATAAACAAAGCCTGTTATTTCTTGAATTAAGTGGTTCAAAGAATGCTCATTGCCCTTCCTTCCCTGAAGTTTCTTTAGTCAACGGCTTGGGATTACTCAGCAGTGCCATTTCTACTTTTATGTTTCATGTGTGTGTTGGTGACACTCCATTATGCATGAATTAATGTAAGCTAGGAAGTGAGCCAGTTAATACGGCATGATCATCCCATTTGCTCCCCCTTCCCATGCGGTCTCAGGTGGCATATGCCGCTAGGATTAGTTATATTTGTAACATATGTCTTGTTGTAAAAGCAGTCTTCAGCTGGCACCAAATGACTGATTTGCACAGCTTAACAATTCAAAAGAAACTAAGCTGTTACTATGCGCTTGTTACTACAGTAATATTTATCTTTATACCAACCAACCAACCATCTTTTACATCCGAGCTACAAAAAAAATCGAAGGCTGACATACGTATTTTTAGACAGAGAATGGGAGTAGGGAATTGAAAGTGATGCTACTGGTTCATGTATTTGAGAAGAAAATATATTTTTAAATTGAACTTTCTAAGGTTGGCAAATAGTGCAAATTCAGTTTGAGTACATTCATTAAAAGGGAGAAATAGGAAAGAAAAAATAAAATCTCCGTGGTAAGAAGAACAAAGTAGCTACATCCACATGGCTGTTCCCAAGCCTATCCACAGGGATAACGACTGAATGTTATGGATGATAGTTTTGCTGGTACCAATGCTATTTTTTCAGGCTGTGTGGCAACGCTGTGAATTGGATCCACTAGACGTGTCTGTGGTTTGACATATCCTTTGTTAATGTTCCACTCGTAGGCGAGCGCTCTCCAAAGCGCATCCTATGATTTATTTTTAAGTGAAAAATGTCAGCTGCAGAAATGCATCTCCAACTTGTTAAAGCTCACAGACACTTTCAGTGACAATACACCCAAGTGGTGAGCACAGCTTTGAAAGAAGGGCAGGCAGGGCAAATGCAATGTGAGGCACAGAGATTTCACCAGGAGCACTGAATCTTGCTTCTATGTCATGATAAATATCTGGATGTAGCAATTCAAGCAGAAAATAAGTTTTCCTTGCATGCTTGCAATAGATCATTTCCTGACAAAAAACAAAAATTAATTCTTAAAAATTCCATATCAACTGAATTTAGGAACAATTCTATCTGTGAAGCAAAATAGTTACATAATTCCTGTTTGGCCTACTGCTTAATTTTAATAATGCCCATTCTTTTTCTTCTATTACAATTTCAACATACAGTTGAACATATAGCCCTACTACCATCTCAAAAAAGAAAGAAGGAAGAGAGTTGAAATGTTCATCTTTCAGAAAGGCTCAACTCCCCAGAAGCTACCTTTCTGAAACCTGTGGCCATCTGGAACAGCTCAGGTCTCTGAAGAATAATGAGGAGAACATTTCTGGAAATCTTTTGACTGAGACGTGGACTTCTTTCACTAATCTATCAATCTTATCTCAGTCCACATCAATCTGGAAAAGAACACTCTATGTCCCATCCCTTCACAAAGTGAAAAAGCCCCTAAGTTATAAATCAGGCTCTTCCAAGCTCATATATCCTAAGAAGTGCTCTTAATAATACATCCCTCTTACATACTTAATCAAACCCATGCACACTTAGATTCAATTTATCTGAACTGTCCTCAGTGTGGTAGGGTCCACAGCTTTTTAGCAACCCAACAGGCCTAAAAGAATTGCTATTAGTTTTAACTTTCTGAAGTTAACGAAGGAGCCTATTCAATAAATGAAGAAACAAGAGTCAGTGGAGTGTTACAAAAAAATGTTTCAAAACTGAAGGGACAGAGTCAGACATTTCTGTTTCATTCTCCTTCTTTCTCTTACAGTTACTGAAGTTAAAACAAAAAGCTTGAAATTTCCACCCTTCTTGGTATTTCTCAATCCAACCTCTTATTTTCATTTTCTTTTCCTTCCTTGTCCAATTTTTCCAGTTGCTGCTGAGCCAACAGATCCTCATCCCCACCCACACCATGGCACTATCAAAGAAGAACACACACTCACCATGCATGCGCTACGACCATTCGTCCCTGACAGTCGGACAAATCTGACATTTGTATTTCTTGGGGCAACTGAAAAACATCTGTTAAAAGTTTGCAGTTTCCTAGCACTATGAAACGCGATAGAGCCCCTGCCCTTTGGAGATCAATCAATCAATCAGTCTCTTTCTCATTTCTCCCTGGAAACTCTACATTATATCCCTCTGACATTAGCTTTTTACGCTTTTTGAGATGCTTCGGCCAAGTATTACCTACTCCTCCAAGTGCACTCCATAAACTGGTTTCTCCACATGACTTTGCAAGATAATGCTCAGTCTACGGATGGCAGATAACCCTACAGTCAAGGGACTGGGTGGTTCTGAGCACCCACAGGAAGGCATGGGAAAAAAAGAAACAAAATCTACTTTGGACCGTTCCACTGATGATAGACTATGCCAAAAGCCACACATCCAAATTTGAATTTCTTCTGAAAGTCAAATGTCCTTGTGACCAAATGTTTCTTGGGGAAAAAAAACTGATAGCACATTAATCCATGTGACTTCAGGCTATCCAGAGAGATCCATTTTAATTATTTTCACCTTATCTCCCTATTTTCAGCCACAGATAAGTTAGTTACTATTCTGTTCTATAGAGATAAACGAAAGCCAATTATAATTTCATAATCTAGTACAGCGAGCCAGAGGGGTAGGAAACTACCCACCAAAACAGAGACTGGAACTGCATGCACTTGTACAGTGGGGCAGACGAGAGCCAAACACCAACTCTGTCATGACTCGAGCTTGCTGTCATTGAATAACTGAGGCAGGGTGCGCTCAGAACATCATCACGGCAATGCACCAGCAAATCATTCACTACACCATCAACCCACGGCCTACTGCCAAAAGTGATCAGCTATATATATGCCAGATCCATTGTTTAATTCAACAAATATTTACTGAGCATCTACTATGTGTCAGACATTTTCTAGACATTGTGGTTAGACAGTCAAAACTCCCTGTTCTCATGGGGCTCATGCTCTCAGAGGAGAGAATTCTAAATTTCCAGTAGCTTTTATAAGACAGAAACTGCAAATCTGATACGTGCAGCAAGAAAACCAAGTGGTCATAAAAGAAAACCAATTCTCAACCCTTCCTTAAATACACACTCCAATATACAACATGCCTGGTCTACTTTCACAGGAATTACGACAGAAGGATGTCCTGGGCAGCATGACACAGTAGCAGTTCATTCATTCACACATCCAGATTCTTTGTGCCTGTGTGTTCTCAGAGTGCGACAGAACCAGATTGTCTTCTGATTCTCTTCACAGCTCAATTTCAGCTAAGCTAAGTGTTTTCACCGCATAATGTCCATTTACAATGAAAGACAATTTCTCCTGCACAAAATTAATTCTAAATATTGCCTAGTTCCCCTCAAATTTAGAATTTTTAAAACTGATATAGTGACTAAGAGACACAGAGAACAGAAATAGCAAAGTGTCAGCAGTCGACTGAAAATCAAAAGGGTGTACAAAATGAGAGGAAAGAACAAAGATAGAGCTAAAATTCAAAGATAGTTAATAACAGCAAAAAGTTATGCTAGACACCACAGTGAGCTCTAAAAGCAAGCCAATACATTTTGGAGAATATAGATGCCCCATAGTCTGGGCTGACTGATAAGACACAGGTCTCAGTCCTAGACACCTGCCTTAGAGGAATCACAGAGGTTCCCTTCAATCTCACTCTTCACGATAAAACATGAAGGGTTGTCCCAAGGACTGACTAAGGTGGTATATGTTCATAAGTGTTGCATAAATGGAAGGGATCACATAAATTTGGCATCTCTGAGATATTAACACTTCACAGAATTCACTTGCTCTGCCTGACAGTGTTGCGTCATGGTTTTAAAAGGCTGAGGGAAAAACTATTGGCTAAAAGTAGAGATGGTAGATCAGTCGCTTCTTTTGGATTACAGGAAATTCAGTAAGTAAACCATACCTAAAAACTACTCATTTGTTCATTTTTCCAGTCAACAAATACTTGCTGAGCTACTGGGTGTCAGACATTACAGGTAATATGTTGAACAGAACAGAAATAAGTCTCTCCTATATGGAGTAGAAAAGTACTAATAAACTAGCAAAGACCCATGTTTCATTCTTACACCACACAGTATGATTTCACCTACTGTGCACAATAGGCCTCCGACAATATTTGCTGTTCAGTTTTCAAGATCTATTAGATGCAATGAGAATTTATTCTTCTGAAGTCCACAAAACCACATGTGGTATTAGAAAAACGACATGACCAAACAGTGTGTTGCTAGGTGTCTGTTGTTATTGTTCACGTAAACCATTACAAATGTATCTAGTGACTGACATAGCGGCCACGACTTGTCCAAATAGCAAATGATTTATTGAAGCCAGGATTGCATGACATCCAAAGGCGTTCCCCAGGGACAAGACTGCAGGCATCCACTCAAAAGCATGCATTATCTCAAAATGCTTGACGCCTAAACAAACCATTTTTGTGGTGTACTTGCATTTTTTTGGACACTTGAGTTCCAGTTCATTAACGTTTCTGGGGGGAAAGCTAGGGATCAGAGTCCCTGTGCGAGCACAAGGATTAGACGAAAAGCAATATAAGCAGCAAAAGACTCAAGATCCCTCTGACTTTGAAGGGCACTGGAAACCTGCAAGAAGAGCTCTCCCACCTTAACGAAGTCAGTATTCCAGAGGCTCCTTTGTGAACAGTCTCATGGTCAACCTGAGCCATCAGACTTCTAACGTGCTATGGAAAAACATACAGAGCTCTTGTTCCCCAGTGTGGGAATCACAGCATCACTACACACCTCTCAATGTGCTGTCATGCTTGCTACACATGTTTCTGACCACTGCTTTGGTCTCCTCACTAGAATGTGACTCCAGAAGGTGGGATGCATGTATTTCATTCATTATTACATATCTCCAGTTATTAGCACAGTGCCTGAGAAATACCCATGCATGATAGATAAACTCACATCTCCTCTCTTTGTCTTAGAACAATTTCTTTTCAGCTTACCATCATACCTTTTTACAGATAGATTTAACAAAACTGAACACTAATGAGGACAGCTTGAAATCTGTGGGTTTAAAATACCAGATGTTTTGGTTTTTCTAAATTTAGTCCTCTGGGACTAACACTTTTAGTCCTTTGCAACAAAAGAAGAATTGTACGTGGTTCTGTGAGCAGAAGCATCCTCACTCCAACCTGACCAGCCATATTCGTAGACTTAAGGTCTTACGCCACCTGGAAACTGAATACGTACTTTACAGAGGTGTTCAGTTTATTTTATTGATGGGTAAGTGTCTGTTACCTCTCACTGATTTTAGAGTGCCACTTTCTAAAATAGCTAAGTGCCTCTTATATTTCATTATTGGCCTTTTCTGAAGAGACAGTTCATTTTCCCTTCTGTACCTGTACATGTGTCAGTAAAAGTAAGCAAATCTTTCAGTAACTTTTGGTTAGTCATTGGGAGAACAAATGATTCACAGCCACAGTCACCATTATATTTTATGGGAACAGTTTTCATTTACCCCTTCATTTTCTCCTTTCTTTATTACTATTTGCATGATTGTAGTTCTAGCCTTCGTTACAATTGCAACAGTTGAATGTGTACTAAAGAAAAGCACATGGCTGATATTAAATCCAGCTTAAGAATGTTGGGCTTCATCTGAATAGGGGATCCAAAAAACAGGCTGTTCAAGTAAAATAACAAAACTTCTAAGCACAAAAAAATGGTCACAATGAGGCCTCTAAGTTTAGGTCTAATTTCAGTGATAATACTGTTAATGAAATGATACTTGTCAACCAAGATTACTCTCGCTTTTATGTGAATTTTAAATAATTAACATTTCTTATACATGTATTATGTGCCAGATCCTGTGCTAAGTACTTTGCGGCTTATCTCAATCTTCCCAACAATCTTCCTAGGTAAATACTGTGATTACCCTCACTGCATAGTTCAGGGAACTGTGACTGAGAGACATGCAGTAACTTGCTCAAGGCCACCAATCCAACAAGTAGCAGGAATTATCCTCAGAGCGTGAGTTCATGATCAGTTTTCCAGAAACGGCTACGCAATTAGAAGAACACAACTCCTCCTAATTAGACCACGTTAAGTGAAAACATTAAAATGATTGTCATATGATATTGACAAGTTGGAATGAAGACTACTTTGAGACATGATTCAGTTCTGAAAATAATTTCACTATCATTTTTTCTCATTCATAAAAAGTAAAGAATAACAACCCCACGAGTCATGGGAACAGGAAAGTCCTGGGTGCACTCCCAGTTGGCTCCGTCAAGGGATGGGATGCCTTCTAGGCGCTGCCTTTTGTTTAGTTTTGTGATAGCTTGTTCTGCTTGGCTATGTGGAGAACTCTGTAGAAAGAAATGAGGCCTAAATAAGGTCTAAAAGAAATAGCCCAATCCCACTCCAAATTGTGCTGTCTGAAAAAAAATAAATAAATAAAGAATTTTCGATGGTGTTTTAGGGTTGTTTTCCTCCAAGAACAATTTGAATTCTATTACACACTACTTTCCAAAGCCAGTTTTATATCATTAAGATACTGCGGATGCCTCCGCTTTTATCTTCCCCATAGCAGAATGAGAAAGTTCCAAAATATTCTCCAGTTTTCAAGTGAAGGTTTCAAATGATTATGTAAAGTATGAGTCAAAATTTACTTCTGGCTTCGCTTTGGCCTTTTAATATTCACGAGTCTTAGTTTAAAGAACGTATCATTGGAATCCCTAACAGAATATGCTCCTTTCCGTTGGGACTTTGGGAAACAAATGGTTCCTGAAGAGCTAATGTATGTTCATAAAAACATTTTTTCAATTTGTATAAAAGTTGCCTCCATCCTGCAAGGCTTCTCTTTCAGCCTGGTCCAGTGCCCACAATGGTAAAGGTTAACGGTGCCTCCTCGGAGAGGGCAGGCAAGAGGATGAGGGCTCTCTAAGGACAGAGATAGAAATGGGCCCAGCTTATAAACTGAAACATTAGAACATTCTTTATTTCCTGAGAAAACAAATATCCCCATCTATTGTTGACTATAAAGCTCTTCTGAAACAGTTCAGAGACAGAAGATTATCACTGAGGAAATATGATAGGAAAGTTGAAGAACACTTTTTTTCATGCATTCACTCCCTTCACATTTCAGTTATAAATATCCACACTCCTATTTCAATATAACATACACATAGATTTATAAATATTATGGTCCAGAATATCTATTCTTAAAACGTTGGATTAAACAGATGTATTTAACATTTAAACACTCCCTCTCACCGACTTCAAGAGCCCACAGTTAAATTATGTAAATAGACAAATTAATAAATACTCTCTTCACAGTTCAAAGCTTGGCAGTGACACAGGAAGGAGTATCAAATCGAATTTTTAGTCTTTGGCCTATGGGGAGTTCCATAGTCTGAGGGAGAGACTATATATAAACCTCTATTTTAGTAGTCTCCAAAGCAGATTAGCAAATTGTATAATTCCCAGAGCATGGGGCTTATAAACCAAATTTACTTTTAAAAGAAAATACTGAAAGAATACCTATATAATTATTTTGTATTTCAAAATTAATAGATGATTTACATTTCATTTAGTAAATAAAATGTTTTTAGGGAAACTTAAATATTACAACTTGCTGATAAGGTTTCCTGAAGTCATGAAACAGAATTCTAGATGGTTTTATGCAATAGAAGTATTTCAACACAAAAATCAATAAATATACATGGAAAAAGAAGTTTTTTGACAAGGTGAATATGCTCATTCCTTACCTCTTAGTAAATATTACAAAATCATGAGTCTGTCTCCCCCAAAGACAAGCACTGGGTCACTTAATCAGTTTAAAATGTAATAAAATGCAAGACAAACAAGAATTCATTGGAGGAATAAAAATGCTAAAATGTCTGATGTAATCCTTAAAGTGAATGGCAAAAACCAAAAATTTAATAGATTCTCTGAGCAAGTGAAATGTGGTGAAGTCCAGGAGGCTAGAGGTGGGTCAGGCAGCAAAGCTGCATGGAAACTGAAGGGGGTGGTTGGGGTGGGGATTTCGGGGCTGGCTCCCTAAGGTCAGGAAATGATTGGTGAGAGAATGAGACTTAAACTTGTCCTTGAAAGAAAAGGATCTAACCAGTCTAGAAAAAGGAGCATTAGCTCTAAGAATATCTGATACTCCTACTTCTAGAAGTAGTATCCCCAGTGGCTAAGAACCAGGATGGTATGCATACTGACCACATCAAGCCATTAAAAACTACGAAGTTATCGGTATTTAATGGGATAGACCAGCTTTCCTAGGTAATTCTTTAAAGTATTTGAGAACCACACCCCAAAGAATGGGTGTCTCATGCTGTGCTTAACTTTATGGTCAAATGAATCCTCTTAGGAACCCAAAAGGTGAATGATTAAATAATAAAGATCTTCCTCCAAAAACGTCTAGGCATTTAGACAAATATTCATCTTTAAAATGAGGACACATATGGATTCAAAACATTGACCTAGAATGTGAAAACATTGTCATGCAGATGTCAAATGACTTTCAAAATGACTGTCAAAATAATAAGAATCCAGATCTTCAAGATAAAGACATTAAAGGTGTTAAGGGAAAAGAAATGGGCAAGGAGAAATTCTAAAATTCATGGGCTTGGAGATGCCGAATTAAACTAAGTAAAAACAGCTTCCTTCCTGTAGGACTCCCAAGAGCTAACATGCCTGATGCCTCCTCAAGAAGAAAACATGGGATGGAGTTTCCAAAAATGACATGAACCATGGCAACTTCATTTCATGGAACCTCTCATGGGATTGATGTTCTACAAAAAGTACTTTGGCACATCGTAGGGACCATGAAGCCCCATGTATTTGTCCAATATATGTTCACAAACCAAAAACAACACAGACTCTCTAGAGACCGTAACTACTGGGAACATAAACATTAAGTGTTCTGAAGAACTCTCAGTTGGGCATATAAAATTGGTAAGGGTCTCCTGAATGCCATCTATAAGATTAAGTGAAAACAGTTTCAGAAATTAGACCAGTCTTCCCACTAATTTATACTTACAAAGGGAGATGTTTTTTTAATCCCAATATCCTGCTTCAGACAGAAACTGTGCAGAAGCACAGTCCAATAGAACGGAAGGGCATCACAGAGAGACTTGCAACAGACCTTCCCTTCTTTGGAGTTATGTGAGTTGACGTTGTGCCTTTGCCTCTTCTCCCATAGAAAGGTTCCAGTACCACGAAAGCTGACGTAGCAGATTCCTCCCTTTTCCCAGGTCAGTTTGAGCCTCTAAATCTGTGTACTATCTCTTCCCCTTTACCCATCATACTTTCCCTTATCTTCTCTGCCTAGCTAAATTCTGGCCCTGCTCGGTTATTTAACTTTCCAATATAGTATGCATGTCTGTTTTTCCAAAAATTAATTTAAGGCCCTCATGACAAGAGCTATACACTCCTCTCACGAGTCTATCATCATGCCTTGCTTACTGTCAAAGCTTTATTAAATATATGCTGTAGTTGTTATATCTAATTGACATGACTGTAAGAGATTAAGCTTATCACTTATATTTGATGAAAATTCTACTAAGACAGAGAACTTGAGAAATTAGGCTCAGCTCTGAGGCCCCTAGTTCTTTTTTTTTTTTTAATGGTTTACTTTTCAACTATCAATGCCTCCTCTTTTTCATTTTCTAAGATGCTACTTTCTGAAGAGTTGGAGAAGCAGCAGAAGGAAGAAGAAGAAGGAAAACTGGAAATCTAGTAGACACCTTGGGTAAAGTTTGGATGTATATTACTGGAAGCAAAGTTCTGAAGTTGTGCTGTCCAAGATGGTAGCCACATGTGGATATTAGCTGGCCAAACTGAGATGTGCTGGGTATCATCGTTTCATCTATATATGCATTAGATTTCAAAGACTTAGAATGAAAAAGAGACTATATCTCATAGATAATTTCTAATACTGAATATCTATTGACATAAAACTTTTGAATATATTGGGTTAAATAAAATATATAATTAAAATTAATTTCACCTGTTTCCTTTTACTTTTTCATGTGGCTACAAGAAAAGTTAAAATTATGTATGTGACTCACATTATATTTCTATTGGTCAGTACTGTTCTATTGTTTGAAAATCCAAGACCAAAAAGCGGTTCAAATATTAAATGTGGCCGCCCAACTTATAACAATTAGTTTCATCTTTTTAATAAGCTCATGAGAGCTAAAAAGTAAAGTTAAAAAAAAACTGTTTCTGAAGATGAAATCGTGATACTAAATTTAACAGTTGTATTAAATGATTAGCTTTGAAAACACAAGAGAATATTAGAATCAAGATTTCAGTTGAAGCACCAAGAGAACAGATGCCACATTCTAAGTCAACTGTGATACTCTGATGCATAATTTGCAAAGTAGGTGATGATGACCTCCTAAACCTTTATGCATATTCAGAGTATTTTAATGTCCAAAGTAGTAAGTGATGGGAAGTGGGTTACTCAGGAGAGGGCTGGGTGGTTACCAGCTCTTCCTGGGAAAGGGTAGAAGGCCACATTATGATGCCAAGTCATGAGAGAGGCTTCAGGGAGACTGCTCAGATTACATGATATGTATCCCAGAAGTCTGGAGGACACTGTGGACTAGGGACTGTCACATGCCCGGAAACTGGCTGTCCAGATGCTTGGACGATGGTTCCAGTGAGCATTTACTAATGTGTCAGTAGTCTGCACTCCAGCAATTTATCGTGGCAGAAAAACATGCATGTTTTCTGCCAACAAGCTATGGGCCACCAAAAAGAGAGCTGATGTGGACTGAGCCTAGGTCCTTTCCCAGATGGCTGCTTGGAGCAGCAAAGAGAACTCAAGAGACTGGAGGTACCACTGGGTGCCCAGGGACTGAGGAAGAAAATGTAAGCAACAGTCAGAACACAGATGCCTCTGCCCCCATGAAGGGACCTGCAGGGGAGAAAGTGTAAAACAGATCAGATGATTTCATCTCCCAGCAGGAGAAGTAGTAGTCTACGAAGTGGACCGAGAGGGACAATGAGTGGGAGATGCAAATCAAGCTGCTTTCTGGTTGTATCTCACCCGCCCTGCTTGTTCATACCAGGCATGTGCAGCCTGCAAGGCAATGGAGCATGTGTGCCCTCAGTGCTACAGTTACCCAGCCACAAAACGAATGTCCGTGTCAACAGATGCAGTTCCTGGAACTATTCTAGGAAAATCCAGTTTATTCAATGATCCACCAGCTGCCACAAATGTTGCAATACCACTTCAGATGCACAGTAACATTTAGGGCATTCTGCCTCTGCTATCTACACACTGTTACTTTCCACTGAAACTAAATAACAAAAGTGAGGTTCATAAAGGCCTTCAGTATAGTTTAGTAATGACAGTTGATTGGGTTTTTTTTTTTTTGGCTTTTGTAAGAAGAAAATATACATAGTTCATAGAGCTCTGCCTTCCACAGACACATGGAGAACGAGAGTTAGCCAGGCATTACCCTGGAAACTTCAGTGATACCAAACTACAATTTAAAATTATGCAAAATTGGTGTCAGAAATGCAGCTCTGTAAAACTTACTTCCATACAGGAAAAAAAAATGAATCTACTTTTTATTAATACCTTCCCGAAAACACCAGGAGAAAAAACAGCACAGGAAAATCAGCTCCTGACTCCAAGAAGCTCTCTAAACAGGTCTTGAGATAAGGTAATGTTTTTACTTTCTTTTTTGAAGCAGATGTTTCCAAAATGGACTATCTGATTATTATATATTTGGACAATTACATGTGAGTCCTTTCCACTCATTAGATACAATATAGATGCTGCCTTTTTGGATTTATATTATATGTGTTTATCAATTGCTTAACGCAATGTTTTTGAAAGTCACTCAATAAAATCATTAGGAAAATATCTGTGCAAAATCATTTTTACATCATCTGAGAAACAAGGTGTGAGGATAAGTTTCTCAAATGTCAACTGCACATATAAGAATAAGGTGGAATTACAATCACCCTAGCTGTTGTTTGTTCTATTCTGTTTCATTATTGTCCAAACAAACAAACACAAAAACCTTTTCCAGCTTCGCTAGGACTGTAATTCCCTAGGAACCAAGTACATGCACAAAGAGCTAGTTCGCTTTCAACCGTTCTGCTTATCTAATGAACTAAGGATTATTTCCATCCTCTCCTTTTTATTCTACTCTACTTTGGCCCCAATTGTTTCTTTTCCTTAAAGCTATCAGTTCAACAATGCTTTCCCCATACTTTATCTACTGATAGCCAGCATAACGGCCAACAGACTTTTACAAGTTGGCAGAAATCCAAGTATTGTTTTCACAGTTTAGATTTGGGTAGGAATTTAACACAGAACAAATGCATCAGGATTTAGAAGAATCCATGTGCATGCTCATATTCTGAGGATACATGAGGAAGAGCTTCAAATGGAGTGATGAGAGAAAACTGCTTGCTATTTATGCTTCCAAAAGGCTTCATCCTCTGGCTCACATAAAGTTTGACATTAAAACATTAAACCAATTCCATGTGCTTTATGAACCACATGAGAAAATTATTTTTACTATTTTTTAAATCTAAGTCTGCTTTTGATCTCAAACAGCTAAAATGTGTGATTATCCACTGTAGTCACTAGAATTAACAGTAAATTATTGTAGGCTGTTTCTAAAAACTCAAATGCCTCCTCAAAAGCGGGAAAAAAATCACATACTGATTTGCATATGTTGCTGATTCTGTAAAGGCAACTCCAAAAAAGGGTTCCAAATACATTTTGAGCAGTTGCAACATTATATAATAAACGTTATATATAAAACTATCCAATTTTCCATGATAATTGCACTAAACGACAATCTTCATTCTGTATGTCAACTTCCAGGCGTGTTGGTTCAGTCCTTTGGAGCACATTTATATGTCCTGTAAACACACAGGAATCTCTCTCTTTCCAAGGGCAGATTTGTACACTGAAATCAATCAAATAGAACATATTCCAAAACCCTACATTAGAAATATCCAAGAATATGCAAGATTTCTTTTGGCTGTTTATCTATGAACTCCACTCTAAAATTCGTAGTTCTAGGTTTTTTCTTACCATTCCTCAGAAAAGTCTTCAGCGTTATGAGTGGCCCCTTCCAGTGAAGTTCAAGCACTACACAGTGGTTGTGTGCACAGGCTTAGGAGCCAGAATGTCTAGGTTCAGGCCTTCATTTTACCACTTTTAAGCTGTTCTTCTTGGACAAGGCACTTGATCTCTCTTTGCCTCTGCTTATTCCACTATAAAATGGGACTTACTATAGGAATTTTCTCTTAAGGTTGTTGCAAGTCATCAAAGTGAAAAGCTCAGCACACTGCCTGGCACTCTGAAAGTACTCAGTACTCAGTACATGTCAGCTGTTCTTAGGTCCAATGGCCTCTTTATGATTCTCATTCTCAGTCCTTCGATGAGTCTAACAATTGCCAAGTTATTTCTTGAATTCTTTTTTGTTTTTTTGGCTCAGCGACCTCCTGGTTCTCTTGCTCCTCTTCTTGCTCCTTTTGTGTCTCTTTGTTTCTCTTCTTCCCTAAGCCTAGTCATCATCACACTCCACCCCCCACGTTCAGGTCTCTCTTCATCATTCTTCTCCTTTTTGTCATGACCCTGAGAGGTCTCATCCACTCACATGATTCACTGTGTTTAATACAAGAGCATTTAACAAGATTTTAAATGTGCATTCTGAGGCAAGATGGCAAGACAAACTGATTCCACACGGTTTTTTTGTTAGCAGTAACTATGGCAATATACAACTAGCTTGTGTTGTCATTGCCGAAACAGGCACTGACCTCACTTCAATAATCTGATAACAAATGCTAACATACAGTACCATGAGCTAAGACAATGATTAAGTTCTACTAGTTGCTCAAGGCTCAAGCAGAGAGAAGGCAAAGGGTGGGGGTAGGAGGCAACAAGAAAACCACAAATGTAAACTTACCAAAAAAAAAGTGAGAGAAAAGAAAAATTTTAAAAACTTGGGGTTAAACAAAATAAAGAGATGCAATCTTTGACAGAGAAAGCAGCAGGAGGTGGCAAACTTGAATGCCCCCAAGGGCTAGCACGTAAGCTAAATGAATAAACCTGAGCGAGATCTGCCAGTAGGCGGTGGTGGGGACTATGCCAAACTAGAAGATGTACTTAAGGGTATTCCTATTCAGCTTTTAAAAAGTAGACATCGCAGGCCAAATAAGCCACAGGTCTCTGTTTTTTACCCTCTGGGTGTAGAGAAACAATGGTAATGGCAATGGTAAAATATATCATTGCTACCTGCCCACTGGGAATGAGGCTGGCTAGCGAAGATTTTTTTTTTAAACAAACTTATCTTAATGGCAAAAAGCTGCAAGTAAGACAAATTTGCTTTATAGTCTTATTACATTGTTACGTGACTGTTATGACTCATAATTCAAGCTTGGAGCTGCTGCTCTCCATCACAAACCAAAATACTATATTCAAGGATGACTAAGATTTACTTACTGGCTTAATGTCATACAAATCCTGCAAGTATGACCCCCAGAGGTATATTTCACACTCACAGTGGGTCTCTAAGGTAGTTACTAATGTATAAAAGTTCCAAGATCTCCCAGGAACAAAGATCTTTATCCTGAAAAGTACTTGTAACTGACATTCTAAATGTTCCCTTACATGTGTGTTACATCATGATAAGAGGTTTTTGTTTGTGTTTTTATTGCCACTTAATTTTGATCAAAACATACTTTCTTTTTGCATCCCTGTTGACTGAAAAATGACAGTCTGTGGCCCTGAAAGATCAATCTTCTGAAAGATGGGGCCAAATTCAATTAGGTATCAACACTGTGATCAGCTCTGTTTAGCGTGAAACCAATGAAACCAATATTCAGGACTGTCGGCCAACAGCAATTATTTTCAGGAGATACTTGTTCATATCCGATCATTATATCTCCAGGTTTTCTGATGCTATTAAATGAATCCAGTTCAACATCTATGGGTCATGTACTGTGCATCAAGCACCAAGGCTGGAATTAAGAAGATGATGAAACTGTAGTTGCCTCTGAAAACTTATGCTATAGTGAGGGAGATCGGAAACTTGCTGTTTTGATATAATGTGGTAAATGGTATAAAAAGAGATGTGGAGAGAGTACTAAGAAAAAATGTAGATGAAGGGAGAAAGGAAAGTAGTAAAGGCCTCCTGGGTGTTCATTTTTAAAAATAAAACATCACATCCCAATTAAAACAGAATACAATCAATGGAGGTACTTATCCAGTAATAAGCACCTCAATAAGTATACTAACCCACCATCAGAAATCACACTGAATACTTTCCACACTTCAGGATGGATCTGTCCTGACTCAGTGCCACATTTTTATTCATCACTCTTGAAATCACAAACATACATCTAAGTAAGAGGATCTACTGCCTCTAATTCTTTAAAGAGGTAAGCAGATGACTTTCATAAGAGCAGAAAACAGTGAAGACTCCACAAATGGAAAAAGAAATCTGAAATAAAAAAGACTCCCTTCCCCTGTGTGGTGTGGGAAAGACACTCATGTTTTCCTTCTCCCACTGAAGCTCTGGGACGGTACCCATGGGTAGAACAGGCAGTGGATAATGGCTAAGTCTCCCTTCTGCTCCCCAATCTCCACTACCACAAATGCCTGAAAATCTGCCACTTGGGGTTGAATTTGATTTTGAAAATCACTACTGGGAAAATTCTATGGAGTCATCAAATATTTACAACTTAGTGCAGACTTCAGGATAGCCCTTTTTCCTGAAGGGGAGCAGCTGAAGACATCCTAAAACTTGGAGAAACCTCTGAGTAATATGCCAGTTTTGTTCAGTAGCTTAGTTTAACCCATTCAGGACATTTCTGAATCTTGGGCAAAGATCAAATCTTTGAGGAAATCACTGTGGAATGGTTCAATATCCTGCCCCTTTATTTTAGACTGTATTATGAGCACCAATAGTCTTTGCAGCAAATCTTCAACCACTTTGTTAAAATGGTTACAGGGAAAATGTTACAGGTAAAATGCCCTGTAACTTCATCTTATTATTGATTTTTCTAAAACAAATTAAACCCAGCATTATCATCTGAGAAGTTATTTCCACACACCACTCCGCAAGCTACACGTTCACAATTTCAATCTCCTACAACTTCATTGATTAAGTACTAAGGACACGGAAGGATACTACCTAGTAGAAATAGTTTTTAGTCCTCTGGACCGTTATAAATAATTATTAGCCATAAAAAAAATCTGTGCAAGTTGTAAAGAGAAGCAGTTTAAGGACGGACTCCTAAAGGATATCAACATGCAATATAAAGGTCTATTATGCATCACACATCAATACCATGCAGTGGCCCTATCAATAGAGATACAATATAATTTATCTACTAATCAAAGTAATCGCCCTGGAGTTTCTTGCTAAAATAAATATTATTGCCTTTTTAGCAAATAACTAAATTTAGATAAACTTATAAAAATAGACAGAAAATAAACAATTTCTCACAAACCACTCTCTGCTTTTGTTTCCCTGTAGCGTATGTTTTAAATGACACATTCAACATCTGTTACTGAATCTTTACTTTCCATCCTAGAATTAGATCTCTATACAACTTTGACTAAAAGAGATTATCGCAGTTTAAAAGTTCATGCAAATTTTCAATTACAGTTTTATGTAACATAAACCTTCTAAACTTTCATTATAAAACTACGGATGATGAGAAAAAAGCTATAAATGTAGAGACAAGATGATTAATAAGACCAAAGTTCAGGGGAAAAAACTTAAGAATATTACATATCCACATATATCTCAATATCATATTTGCATTTTTAGGTAGGCAAATCAAGTAGAATGCTTCTTTTAATTAAGAGCAGCAGTGAGCATTAGACTTGAAGAGACAAAACGCACATTCAAATTAAAGGTTTATTATGTATGTGGCCTTGGGGACATCCCTGGACCTCTTTGTGCCTTGGTCTTCTCATATGCAAAAGTAAGGATGATTCTACACCCTCTAGTAGACTGCAATGAGTACTGAATAAACCATCTACACAAAGCAGTTTCTCAGCAGACACTCAACATATCTATGGTGAGTTTTGAATGCTGAGCTTGTACACCTCTACAGCCCCCAACAGTTCCAACAGATCTTTAGGTGTGCTTTTCATACAGAACTTCTCCCTTTTCATACATATGTTTTGTTTGAGACCACTTCTCTAATTCATACCATAATAAAGAGCTTAATCCTTACCCTTACAGAAAGTTCTCTTCTTTTTATGCTGATGCCAACTGGTAATTACGTATATGCTCATAACTGAGTACCACCAAATTAGCAAACAACGGAATTTAGGTAAACTTCCACTGGCAAACATTGCTGAATATCATGCATAGATTCAGAGCTACTGTCTCGTCATCCTAGGGACCTTCCCAATGGCAGTTCAGAAATCCCCTCAAAGCTCAGCAAAACTCTTGAAGTAGCCATGTAGACCCAACGTCTGTGCAAATTAATAATAGCTTTAGGTATCAGCATGTCTTTATGCAAAAGATTTAAAAAACCATTACCTCTTTCACACTGGGGTCCAGTAAAGCCGTAAGTGCACGCACATCGATTTGGGGCCACACACCTTCCTCCATTGAGACAGCCACTTTCACAAACAGCTGTAAAATAAGGAGAGAGCTGAGAAGCTTTACCTGAAAATAAATGCTAATGAAGTAACACTTGTGGTCCCCTGGAAGGACAACAATAAAATATCTAAAGTCACCCTGGTGTTTGTTTTGAACGGTCACTCTACAGTTACAGATCCTCAGATGCTCCTCAGTCAAAATAGATGAGTTTGTATCTGTGTTAATGCTGACTGTCTATTCTGTGAACCATCAGAGCAATGCTTTCAGTTCTACATCAAAAACAGTAGTTTCTAAGAGATGTCACTGGATGGGAACTGTGTGTTAGCAAACACTCTTTTGCTTACGATTTATGTTTAATTTCAACAGGGCTCCCATGAACGGAAATATCAGCCCCTCTGATGTCACCCTTACAGAAATGTAGCATGTTAAATTGCACAATTAACTGCAAACAACAAAAGACTAATAATGATCTTCAGTAATTTAGGTACCATAATGAAAATCCAGTTGAGAGTTATAACAGAACCTATGGAAACTATTGGTGCAATGAAGTCTAGAGATGTCTGAGGGCAGGATATTTTGCTTTCTAGAAGAGACATTAAAATAGGAATTAAAAGTTCACGTGCTGAACAACTCCTCTTTGTACAATTTCCTGTAACTCACACATGCATGGCCTCCTTCTAGGCATCTTCATCATCGGTGGTAGGCTCTTCTCTGCCAAATATGCCAGTTCCACGCACTCTTCAAAGCCCAGCTGAAATCTCACTGCTCCATGAGGCTCCCCCAAAACCTCCGTTCAAATTCCTTGCTCCTTATATATTTTCTATATATTTTTCCATACATTACTCCATAGCAGTCATGAAGTTGAGCCACTCATACTACCCCTCAAGAGAATCTCCTGAAAGGAGTTTAGCTGGCAGACAGCTTCCAGCTGCTGTACCCTCAGATCTGCTGTGGTGTTCATGTCAAGGGCACGCTCATGGCCAACAACTGAAGACAGCATTAGGATACTAAAGCCTGGCCATTTCCCCCCATCACGGAACTCTCTGATGGGCACTTTTTGCTCTGGGTTCTCCATCAGCCTGGCCAAGGCTTTTTTGGAGCTGCACTACAGACCAAAGTTCCTTCTATGCAATTGTCCTTCTTTCCCTCCCTCTTTGCACAGGGTCAAACAGGCATCATGGTCTAAAAACCACTCCCTCTTACTTCTGCTTCCTCTTTCCTTTATTCTTCACAGGATTTTTCCCAATAAATCTCTTTTATGTCTAATTCTGTCTTGTTATTTCTTGGCATAAAAGGACCTGAACTGACACAACCCTTTTTAGCCAAAAATTATCGCAGGAGTCCATTGCTCATCATATAATCAGAGAGGTTTATGTAAATTAATTGTCTTCTTTGCCTCTTGATTTACAGTCAGGGAGAATGAAGAGTTTTTAAACAGAAAAGAAATTTTGAGCTTGCCTAAGTCAACCCACCCAGTTTCTAGAAGAGGAAGTTGAAGTTTAGGAAAAGTTTTCTAATGCCGCCAGTGTTAATTAAGCACTTGTGTGTTGGGCTTTGGGCTAAACTCTCTCAGGAAGCACCAAGGGGAGCAGGAGAGATGCCCAGCAGCCCCTCTGGTTCTCCTGGAATGCCTCTTGATCCAGCCCCATCTCGCCCCTCTCCACAGCCACAGCCTTGGTTAGGACTCGTCTTTCTGCTCCTGCTTTGTCCTCCTCCAGTTGTACTTCCACACTGTGATCTTTCTCACTGTAAACCTTCGTAAGTGAAGGGTGCTAAGGTTGATATTTCACAGCAGTAACGCACGGTCTGTGGAGACAGACTGCTTGGGTTCCAACCCGAACTCTGCCGATTACCGTCTATATTCCCTTAGAAGAACTACTGAAGTCCCTGTGGTCCAGTTCCCTCATCTGCTAGAGGGTAACATTCATGCCCTCTAACACAAAGGGTTGTTTTCATATTAAATGAGTTAACACACATAGAGTTTTAAAATGTGCCTAGCACACAGTAAGCCCAGAGTAACTCAAAAGATGTATGTTGTTGATGTTGTTAGTGTGTTTTCTTTGTTTCAGTCTCACTCCTCTTTCCTGCCTTACTATGGAAGAAAACGTGGTATGCATAAAGGCATCAAAACCTGGCCCATGACATCCTATCTGACCTCACTTCCTTTCCCATCACTCCCCTATGCACTTAAGCTCTAGCAATACCAAAGCACTTGCTATGTCCTATATGCCATGCTGTGTCTTGTGCTGGTGCTATGTTCATGCTCTACCATCTGCCCAAAAGGCCCATTCCCCATTACCTGACAGGTAAACTCCGCCCATCCCTCAAGACTCAGCCCAAGAATCACCCACACTGGCGAGCCTGTCCTGCCTCTCCCTTCTCCAGGCTGGGGTACACAAAACTCAATCAATATTCTTCTCCCACTACAGTGTGTGGATGGTGATATGGTTTGGCTGTGTCCCCAACTGAATCTCATCTTGCATTCTCATGTGTTGTGGGAGGGACTTAGTTGGAGGTAACTGTATCATGGGGGGCTCTTTCTCATACTGTTCTCATAATAGTAAGTCTCACAAGATGATGGTTATTATAAGGGGGAGTTGTCCTACACAAGGTCTTTTTGCCGGCTGCCCTCCATGTAAGACGTGACTTGCTCCTTGCCTTACGCCGTGATTGTGAAGCCTCCCCAGCCATGTGGAACTCTAAGTCCAATAAACCTCTTTCTTTTTGTAAATTGCCCAGTCTTGGGTATGTCTTTATCAGCAGCATGAAAACAAACTAATACAAATGGTCACTAGGACACATTTTTGTTTATTTATAATAAACATTATTAATCTTAAAAAAGGAATAATTAGAAGCACCAAAAGCAAAAATTAGAAGCACCCTGAATAATGCTCACCATTAAGAATGCATTAAATAAACAGTAAAATGTCCATGTAATAGAGTATTAGGCAACCATTACAATGTATTTTAAAATGTGTAATAACATGAATATACTTTGAATAAAATATTAAGTGATAAAGTGGTATGAAAAACTACATATACAGTAAGAACTCATGTACCAAATATGTATTATAAGTCTAGAAGATAGTATCTGGAATGATGAAATCATGAATCATTTTATTTTTTATAGTTTTAAACTTTTCCAAATTTTCTGTAGGGTATATATGTTCATCTTAAAATAACAAAAACAAACGAGCTTTTAAAAAAGAATGTTCATCTTCTGCAAAGCACAGGGACTGGCAGAAAGCAGACACAATAAATGGTGCGTACAAATGAATCACCAAACTGAACACTACATACTAAGTCCTTCAGTAGCATAATCTAGGTGGAGAAACGAGAGGGATGTGTATACCATTAATCAAGAGAAAGGACATGTTTAGAGAAAATGATGGGGCTAAGTTTTGAAACATTTTATTTGAGTTGCTTCCTGAAAATCCCATTGTTGAAGTTCAGCAATAGAGTGGAAGGTATCTGCCTGGAATGAACAAGAATTCTGCTCCACTAGTGGTGACTAGAAATCAAGATCAGGCAAGCAGGGTGGTGAAGGTAAATGAGAGGAAAATGAATTAAACCACCTGTTGCCAGCATTCCAATTGGAAATTTGGTACTAAGTGTTTTGAGTAAGTGATTTGTTCATCTGTAAAGGTCACTAGACACTTGTAAAAGGCGTGTCCCAGGTAATCAAAGAATATCAGCACTAACTTCTTTATTCTCCTTCTCTACAAACAGGTTAACATCTAGAATACGTATAACTACGGTGTACTTACGTTGTCCGCAGTGAGTCCCTGTGTATCCTTTCTGGCACAGACAGTGATCGTCGCTGCAGCTACCTCCATTCATACAGCGAATACTGCAGTGTTGTACTTGAAAAAAAAGAAGAAGAAAAATTCACTTTTGCAACTTAATGCATAGATTGCAACAGCTCACAGGAATTGATCTGTAGTTATTTAAAGAGAAAATCAAATGATTTATCAGGATTCACCCAGTTTTACCCAGTAATTGAGACCTGATTGAGAATGCTAAACATATTATTAGTTGTGTGTATAAAGTCATTTACCATGCAATGTAATTGTTTCTTTGGCATTCACTTTAATAGTGCTAAATGACTTTCTCAATTTAACAGAACTTACAAATCAATGTTATTTCTGTAATTTATACCAACAAGAAAGTATTGCCTTGAGTAATCATGTGAGACGAGATTACGACGGCAATAATTTTCCCGTGAAAAGATTTAGCATCCCAGGTAGGTGGCGCAGGGGAACTGTTAAGAGTAGCAAATTCCACAGAATTTTGTTAAAAGAAATTTTAGAGGCAGAGTAGAGAAAAAGAAAATACCTAGAAAGGCATTTAATAACAAGACTGCCTGATGACAGGGACAGCTGGATTTGTCTGAGAAAGAGCTGCTTGTTTAAACTTTAACCTCAAACTAAGTAAGATCCCCCATTTTCACCTACAGGAGTGTACATTTCAGGGCCCAGAGTAGAAAGACCACAGGCTGACAGCCTTAGACCCCAGACAATGAGACACTCGAAGAGCCTGGAGTAAAAGACAGCCACGGGCTCCACAGTGAGCAGTAACAACAGTGCAGGCACGCGCTCTCATTTCTCCAGTGTTCAGGCTTTCTCTAGGTCAGGAATTTAGGTATGCTACCAGCGCTTCCAAAATCCTAGGTTACTTCCTAGTCCAAGGATTGACTAATTTATTCATTAATCCTTGTTGATACCTGCCTACACACAGAGGCTGGGATTGGGCATTGGAGGCTTGGCTTATTCTGTCTAGTCCTCCAAGTTGTGGGAGTAAATTCCCAGGGAAAAAGTGTTTAATACTTTTAGCTAAGGAGAAGAGAATATCTTCTTTCTACACAAAAGCAGAAATCTGCTGTTTATGCTCACTCTTCCTGAAGCACAGAGGCCAAATGTCTCCAGAACAAACAGAAGATTCCACCCACAGCCACCCTGTTCATTACCCCTTATTAGGAATCCTCAGCCACAGTATTGAAAAGTGGCTACTTGACTTCAGGAGAAAGGGGCAATTTTTTTTTTTTTTTTTTGAGATGGAGTCTTGCTCTATCGCCAGGCTGGAGAGCAGTGGCAAAATTTCGGCTCACTGCAACCTCCGCCTCCTGGGTTCAAGCGATTCTTCCGCCTCAGCGTCCCGAGTAGCTGGGACCACAGGCACATGCCACCACGCCTGGCTATTTTTTGTATTTTTTAGTAGAGATGGGGTTTCACCATGTTGGCCAGGATGGTCTCAATCTCTTGACCTCGTGATCCACCCGCCTCGGCCTCCCAAAGTGCTGGGATTACAGGCATGACCCACCGCGCCTGGCCAAAAGAGACAATTTTTATAAGGAGCTACACAAATTGCAGCCTGATAACAGGGGAAGGAAAATGCAGAACCCTGTATCTACTATACCCTTTTACAGCATGAAGAAGTCGAGTTGAAAGTTAAACGCCTTTTCAAGGACATGCCACAAGAACATGCCACACACTGAAACACCATCAAAGGCCTGTTTCTATGGAACTAGAGCCACCTCCATCTCTCAGCATTCACAGCCCCCTCAGCATGGCCCCAGGTGTCTTTCAGGGCTCCTTGGCACATGCCTAATATGTCCTATGACTCCATCTCCTGATCTACTTATCGGTCATTCATTCACTCAACAAATATTTCTGCGTGCCTACTATGTGCCATGCAAAACACCCAGCATTTTCCTTTTCCTTCTCCCCCTGTAGAACCCCCTCTCTAACATGCCTCCTGTCTCTTTGCCCCTAACTCCTAAACCCAACACAACATGCACACAGTTCTCCCCAAAACTTGAAATCCTATCTTCAAGACCCATTTCAAATACTGCTTTTTTCCCTTGATCTTTTCTGATAACTCCCAAACAAAATGTGAGCCCTCTCTTCTTTCCAATAACTTTATATTTCTCTTTTGAAGCATATATTACATAATCCAGCCCATTTTTAGTTCTTTCTCCCCACCCCATTTGTTTAAAAACTTCTCACGAGTGGGGGAGTATCATGAGAATTAATTATGCAATATCCCCTTAAGTGCCTCGAGTAGCACTTTGCTTATATGTAAGTACTGTATAAAACTATGCTAAAGTTTTATTTACTTAACTCAAGCTGCCTGACACTGACGTCAAAAGCTATGCCCAACGACCAAACTGAGACTTAGAAGTTGTCCATTGTGTACTAAGCACTTTTACAGCCCTACTAAGTAGGTTGCTATTAAAAATATTTTTATCTTTATTTCCACATGTACAAAAGCAGAAATAACTCCTTTGTTGGAGCATTAAAATCAAACAACCTCGGAAACTGATTAAAACAGTTATTTTAGGCTCTTATGATTCCATTAAAACATCTCAGCCAAAATGCTTTTTTAACTAAAAAGCTATCTACAAGTAGTATACAAAGAAAAAAAATGATTTAGTGAAAACTTTGAATAATATTCTAAGTAGGTCAGGAAAAGGTGTATAGTTGCTTTAAAATTTGAAGTTAAACTTAGCTTCATCCTATCTTAGAAAAACAGTGAAGATTGGGAAAAGCACAGGAAATGATGTCATCTGTCAAGCAGCATAGGAACTCAGCCTTCAAACTGATTTCAATTAAAGCAGTCCGTGCCAAGAGCTAATTTCCATTCCCACATGAGCAACAAAGCCATTTAACTACTTTGAGATAAAAAAGCTAACAGTAGTTTAAATAGTGGCTTTACATTATTTGTTCAAGTTGAAAATCAGAATGAATTCTTCTTTCTGGCAAGAATGATAAGTTTACATTTAAATGCAACATAATAAAATCCTCCCTGATATATATTTTTTACCCTGTCTTTCAGGCAAACCTTTACCAGCATAAAATATTCTTTCTTCTTTAAAAAATAAAAGCAGTCATTCAGACTTGTGAAATAAGAAGACATGGTGAGTCCAGTAACCCACACAAACCAAGGAACCATGCATGAATCCTTGGGAGAAGCCGGGAGGAAGCAGGGTCAGCACAGGTAATACGCTCTGAATCACCTGCTTTGCCACCATGTTTACCATGGGAAACTGTATTCGTTGTGAGTCTTAGATCTTTAGGGGAAAAAGCATTCCGATAAAGGTGGGAGTCATCGTTCAGGATTTCTGTGGGGAAATAAAGGAACTAGAGGAAACAGTTTACAGAGAATATATATCCAAATTGGTTTTATTTTGTATCAAGTCCTGCCATTGACGCATATTCTAAATTTTCTCTGATTTGAGTAAGAGTTCCAGATGTGTCATAATGAAAAGACCAAGTTCTACATCTTTTAAAAAAGCCAAATGAAAACTAGGGGTTCCTCCTATACCTATAATGATGCTATATTATTTTCTAGATACACTAAGTACCCCAAGTCAGAAGATATTCTTAAACTCAATCTCTGGTAACATTTTACCAGAAACTGAAAATACTAGGAGAATCAGAGTGCACCGATCCTGCCACATGCAATGAACCCTGAGAGTCCTAAAACCGCAGTGAGGACCTGCCCTTGAAGGTGAGCTGACAGCCTTAAAGGGTTTCATGTAAGGCTCAATATACCAGAGCTAACAGAAAATGTTGCCATTTCCCCCGTATCCATAAAAGATCCCAAATTAATTTTATGTTCATATCAGACGTCAGTCCGTCATTTTGGTCATTCAACAGTGACTTCCTGAACATCTTTCATTTGACAGCATTGGCCAGGAAGAACGTAAGAAATTTTCTTTAGATTACAGCCCAGTACAGTTTAGTTCTTAAATGATTCATCAGAAGAGAACAATGTGAATGAGAGAGAGGCAGGGCTGGCACTTGGATCCAAATACCTCAGGTAATGATTTTCTTTGGGATGCATTAGGTTTGGAACGATTCTAAAGACCTGCCATCATCTTGGCAGGCACAACTGGCAGAAAGAACACTGGGAGCAATTTGCACATAAGCATTTGTATGATGAACATGTGATTTTAATTTAGTCACTAGGAAAAGCACAGACAGACAAATTAAACAGCTAGACTAACTTCTGGACTCTACACCTGAGACAACAGTCCACAGCGACAATCAGAGTCACTGTAGGACAAAAACAATGTTCATTTAGAGAGATAACAGCAATGGCATTTCCCTTAAGTAAACAGATGTCTGGGGATGCCTAAAGACGCACAGCTTGGAAGGGAAATTTCACTAAAATTCTCAAAAAAAAATCTAGCCAAGCTGGAAAAGTTCCAAGTTAAATGACAGCAGTGATAAAGGTGCTTCCATAAAGGGCAGACTAGAAAGCAAAGAATTCAACCATTTCCAAGGACAAGTCTGAGTAGATTCCATGCATGCCTCTCCTCCAGTTCATATAAATCCCACACTTCCCAGAAAAGCTTTTTGAAGGAGGACTTCATCCAGACTAGCTATAGCACCACCTTCCCTTCCTCTGAATGTCCCCCTACTTTCAGGATTTGGTTACACCACGCTGCCTCAAACTTGCTGACACACTGGTCCAGAATTGTTCTGCTGGCCTTCTTACACCCTTAGGCTCAGATCTGTGTTGGGAGTACAAATGCCCCAAACTCTCAATGAATTGAAGTAAATTAAATGAGAAAATGTGCTCAAAGTATAAGGGGTTTGATCTAAGTATAAGGAGCCCCAAACTGATATACAGGTTTGACACAATTTCTATCAAAATCCTAAAAGGTTTTGTAAATATAGACAAGACTGATCTACAATTTTTACAGAAAGGAACTAGAATAGCTAAAACAAAAAAGGATAAGGCAGGAGAAATTCGTGTACCCATCCCTGGACGACAGAGCAAGACCCTGTCTCAAGGAATAAGTAAATAAAAATAAAACTATGAAACTATTAGAAAAAAGTTGGAGAAAATCTTCAGAATGTAGCAGTAGACAAAGCATTCCCAGACTTGACAATGAAAGCATGATCCAATCAAGGGAAAATTGATAAATTGGACTTAAATTTCAAAACATCTGCTCTATGAAAGATCCCATTAAAAATATTAAAAAGCAAGCTATAGAGTGTGATAAAATGCCTGCAAATCACGTATCTGACAAAGAGCTACTATTGCGAGTATATAAAGATTTCTCAAACTCAGTAATGAAATAATAAACAATTCAATTAGTATCTGGACAAAAGAGGCCAGGCGTGGTGGCTCTTGCCTATCGTACCAACACTTTGAGAGGCCAAGGCATGAGGATTGCTTGAACCCAGGAGTTCCAGATCAGTCTGGGCAGCATGGCAAAACCCTGTCTCGACCAAAAATACAAAAAACTTAGTAGGGTATGGTGGTGCGCCCCTGTAGTCTCGGCTACTCAGGAGGCTGAGGTGGGAGGATCAATTGAGCCTGGGAGACAGAGGTTGCAGTGAGCCAAGATCGCGCCACTGTACTCCAACCTAGGTGACAGAGTGAGACCCCATCTCAAAAACAATATTTAATTAAAACTAAGAATCCGGACAAAAGACATGAAGAGACCTTTCACTGAAGAAGATACACCGACGGCAGTAAGCACATAAAAAGATGTGCTTATTGTACATACACTTACATATATGAATATATATGTACATATGTTATTGTCTAAATGTTTTTGTCGCCACAAAATTCATATGTTGAAACTTAGTCCCTAATGGGAGAGTACGGAGCAGTGGGGCCTTTGGGGAGGTGATTAAGTCATGCAGGGAGAGCCCTCATGAAAGGATTAGTAGCCTTATAAAAAAAGGCCTGGGAGACCTGTTTGCCCCTTCCACCACGTGAGGACACACAGAAGGCACCATCTAGGAGGAACAGGCCTTCGCCAGACAAGCAATCTGCTGGCCTCTTGATCTTGGACTTCCCAGCCTCTAGAACTGCTAAAAAAAATACATTTTTATTGTTTATAAATTACCCAGTCTATAGTATTTTATTATAGCAGCCCAAACTGACTGACATATATGTAAAGTTATAGAGTTTATTAATCCCAGTGTTACGAGCTAATATATATCTGGGTGTGTGCATACACATATAAGAAGAATGAGTAAATTCATGTATCCGTAAACCATAATAGGTCTATATTACAATTAGGATTGCTCAAAATCCATTTCTAACCTCAGAGACTGACACAGCGAAGAACAGTCCTAAGAGGGCTGGAATTAAAGTCTAGAAAAACTACTGTTTTGACCTTGTCTAGCTAATCATGCTTTTGGTGCTGAATGACGAGTGTCAAGAGTTTCACCAGCACTAAGGGAACTCACAACTTCCTGTTGTCCAAGAGAATCACTGGCAGGTACTTTGAACCTTCTGGAAATGCAATCTCTCATTCAGGTCACTAAGAGATCATTTTCTATTCTCAGAGTTACATGACCCTCAAGTCAAAAACCACCCGAAAGAACAACACTCCTTCCATTCTGTTCATATTTAAGTGGGAAAATTAAGGCTCTCTGAAGTCCCACAACTTGCCTAGACCCCCTTGATCCCTATCACATAACCAGTATAAAATTTTTCATAGGAAAAATTGGTGCAGTGATCTAAAATGACCCTTTCTGGTAGAACCACTTGAAGTGAATGCAAACATTTCACCGAGTTGAACTGTCCTTCTCTTAGCAGGAAAGTTGGCAAAGTGATCAGGATGTTGTATGGAATGGCACAGCTCTTCCCTAGGACATCACTCCGAGAGAGGAGAAATGAATTCTATCGTCCCTAACTACCCTTAATATTTTGCAGTCTTTAATTCCGCACATCGTTTAGACAAAAGCCAACAATTTTAAAGATTTCAAATACCCCCAGAGATCCTGGTGAAACCAGAACCTCCTCCTTACACTACCCTCATCCAGAAGCTACTTGGGGACTTTGTCCCATGTCCAGGTACCACAGATATGACTGAAACGTCCTCAGAAAGCACCACCCACAGTCTTGGATTTTAGTCTCCAGACTGAATCTGGCCTCGGGACCTTACTCCTATACTCCTCACACCTCACAGTTAGCTGGGATTCTGCCAGGACCATGGCTTTCCCCTCTGGTCTTGTTAACATCCTGTCTCCACATCTCATGATTTCTACTCAATAGATAAGTCATTATCAGTCACACTATCATTGAAGACTTTCCCAGCTTAATATCCAGTTTTGCCATCTGGCTATATTTCTGCCCACAGAGGAGTGCAGTGTTGTTAGTTGGTTCGGGACCAGTCTGAGAGATGGGGTCTATTCCCAACTTTATAATTGCATTTTTTTCCAACCCTGAGATGCTTATGCCTCAGTGGCAGCCCCAGAAACTACCCTTACAGAGAAGAAGATGTCCAACATGTATTCCCAGATGTGCTGCCAGATGGCTTCTCTGCCTCATTCTCTTCCTCCAGTTTAGGGACCCTTGCTATGTAGAATGAACCTGCTGTTACTTGGAAGAGGCACATTCGAAACCAAACTGAGATCAAGTAAGACTATCCTACATTCAGTACAATAAGCAAGAGTCCCAGCCCATAGCGGAGTGTCTACCCCCAATTTTAACAAGCTGTATTTAGTAAAAGCTGGCTGTTATTTTTTGGGCTCCACGAGAAGCAAATTCTGAGATGATAATTTAAACGGAAGTAGTTTGTTCTGAAAGTAATTCTCAGAAACACTGGTAGGAGAGGGGGAAGGGAGACAAAAGAGAAGGAAGCTAATAAAGTCCATTATCAAATCTATTATCACTGTGAACGACGAGGGCTCAGTCCCACTAGGGAACTTCAGGAGTGAGTGCAGAGTGAGCCTCACGGTTACAAACTGAGAAGCAAGGAAGCTGAGGCATTTATCCAACCACCCTACATCTGTTGTTGGTTAAAAGTCGCTTCTAGGTCCACTGACCCCCAGCACTTCCAGCTTGCCCTGCATGCAGACCTGGCATGCTCGCTGGCCAGAAAAGTATACAAAGCTCTCAGGCAGAGTCTCCCGTGTTCATCCATCAAGCCAAGGGAGGAAAGAGGGCACCAAGAGTGCTACACAGGACGGCTCGCCCTAACCTGTTAATTTGCTTTGAGAGACACACTCAGAGGGTAGGACTCCTAACAGGTAATGAACCTTGACACACTGAAGTCTCTACCTGCAGTAAACAAAAGAGAACGCATTTATCCCACAATGTTTTTCTTTGAAACTTTGTCAAAAGAGAACACACGATAAGGGGGGGTGCGTTTCTCACCAGAAAAAAAGAAATGGAACGGGGGAACCTAAGTTTTTTGTCATGGGGACAGTCAAAGTTTTGAGGGGCTGTTTATACAAACAAAAACTTCAACTTTTTAAACAACCAATTATGACTCACTTGCCCAAACCCCCAAAAGAAAAACAGTGGAACAGGCAAACAAAGGCTCTGAAGAATGAACTGTGGATATTCATCTGGCATCACAGAACGTGGCAAAATTCTGAAAGGGAAAATAGGTTTATGCTTCATTATAAATCACCCCAGAAACCTTCGTAACGACTTCTCACATTTTCTTCTTGTAAAGCAGGGGTCTTGAATCTTAAATAAGTTTTTAATCAGATTCAGATTTCAGTACCACAAGGAAGAATGTCTAAATTTCTTGAGCCAAAAATGTTCATTAAACAACCATTTCACTGAGCACCTTTTATGGTGTTTACATTGGAGATACAAAGATGAATAAGGCGATACCTACATAAAAGGCCATAAGCTTTATACTATTCATAGTAACTATGCCCCATAGGTAATTTTCCTATAAAGAGTAAAGAAGGGAAATGAGAGGCCAGATGAAGGAAAGCCTTTCCAAGTATTTTGGGCAGAACAGAGAAGGCAGATGTTCTAGTGAAAAAATGTATTGCAGGAAAGAGAAAAGCCAAAATCAAATTTAGGAGAAAATGGGGTATAACCACATAAAATAATATTATATATAATGACATGTTAGACTCACTGGATCTGGAGCCACAGGAAGGAGCTATCTGACCAGATGGGCAAGTGCACATATTTGGCCTCGAACAGAATCCATCCCCACAGGAATGCCGGCAAATGGCTGTGAATAAAACCAGAGGTCTGTTAGCACATGGATTCGGAGCACGATTAGTTATAGGGGACTGATCCTCAAATGAGGAAACCTGGGTTCTCAGGTCCCTCACAGACTTTGCTATCATGACTTATATGACCTTAAGCCACAGGTGTACTCATTTTCAAAACAAGTCTATTGAACTGCATAAACTCTGGCTTTAAAATCCACAACTCATTTATCCAATAATAGTGGTTCTCAACCTCTCTTTGCTTAGTCTGCAGCACTCGATCCATCAAAAGCCAGGATTGGCTATGAAAAGAAAACCAGGCAAACAAATTAAAATCCTGCATCTATGCATATTTATATCATCATAAGAAATACATGACTACATTGACTTTAAGATTTAATGATATAAAAATTACATCATTACTCTTGAAGCCAATTTTATTATAAATGTTTAATGTTTAATTTTCATCCTGTTCTGAATTACATCAACAGTCTGAGAGCAGAATGCTGGAATCTACTATCAGAGTACTGATCCTACAGTCAGGAAGCCATTCGTCCTTTAGAGAAACATGAACATTTTCATACTACCCAGAGACTACTATCATGCTCGTACCAAATGCTCTGCTAGTGGCCAAAACAGTAAGTTTGAATGGCGTATGGTTTATATTTATCAGCAGCCTAGGACTTGGTCACTACTTTTTATCATCATAGGCATGATCCTTTCCTCAAGCTCCTGCACAACCTTGCAAGTGCCAATGTGATGTGCAAAGCTAAAAGAGTACACTTGATAGAAAGTGCATTCAAACATCCAAAGAGCTTAGCATGGAGCCTGGAAATGACTAAGAGATAAGCTATCAAAGGATCCAATAAACATTTACTTAAATACCTGAAGACATCATTTCTCAGCGAACTCTAGAGAAGGCTAGGAAAGGGTTCTATTGTAAAGTTCATTGAGAAAATGCAAATACCATTATATTTCTCTTTTAGTAATTCAGTTTTGGTCTTAAACCATAATGTGTCAAACAAAGGAGATGCTTTCTGGTCAAAACCAAGAATTGAGAAAGAGCTAATCTTTCAGTTCACAAAGCAAATATTGTCCACTCTAGTCTTTTCTTCTCTTCTGACCACTCTCAGACAAGTGTGAAGGTGAACTAATGATCCTTTAATGTCCCTTCAACTCTAAATTTCCCCATTATACTAATGGAGTTTTCTGAAAACTGAACATTATTTCATAGATACAACAATTGTGAACGCTCATGAAAGGCACACATCGTGACTAAATTTGACTTTTAAATAACACCTTGTCTGGCATGTGATTTGTCACTCAACATTTGAGGGATATTGGAGAAATCTGGAGGTTTGCCTCACTAGCAGAAATCAATAGATGAACCTCTGTTATCATTTGAGATCTTTCTTAGTCTTTCCACTGATCTTCGTCTGGTGCTCTCTCTCCTCCCTTTCCCTTTTGTCCAAGAATTAGGTCTGCTCTTGGCCCCTCAATCACCCAAATTCAATGTACATGCTTTGGGTAGGCCCATGGGTGGCCAACAAAGTTAGAAATTACAATAAGAAAATCAGCAATAATACCCTTTCATTCAAACTCCTATCAAACTGGTTACATAGTCTATATCGCCAGGCCCAGCGTATGTTAATGATACACAACCTGGAGCAGAGTATCCCTGTGACTAAACTTTGACAGGGTTTTGAGCAAGTTGATCTATTTCCCAACCTGGATTCAGAGAAAGCAGAAAAATCTTAAAGCCAGAAGGCTCTACTTTAAATAAATTCATGGTACAGTTACAAAGGGCCAAATTTTAATGCTCCCCATGCAACCAACACAACAAAAGAAGGACATGCAGAATGACAGGTTATTTACTTACGGACAATACACTGATTTCCGCCAGGTAAGGTTTTCCATCCAGGACAACAGTAAGCATTATAACGTGATCCACAGACATTGGGTCTAAAACAAAAACAGAAGAATTCCATACTTAAAAGAAGAAGAAAAGAAGAAGAGGAAGAGATGACCAAATAAAGGGGAGAAAATCCCTTCATTATAAAAACAGGATAAATACTGGCAGACAGATAAAAACTCATGAGACTCAATGCTGGGTTAGTAGTTTGGGACACTTACATAGTGATATCAACAGGGACATCCCTTAATATCACCTATGCATGTGGCCCAAACCAGAGACACAGAATGTAGCATGTTCTACCACAATTCATAAAGTCATACAAGTCTTAAATTAGACAATAAACGTAAATCAGACAATAAATTTCTTACAAATATGGTTAAGAAAGGTTGTAATAAAATCTAATACACATAAGACTTTACACTTCTACTCTTTGAAACCATTTATTTTTTCCTATGGCCCATCTCACCTCTATAACGTTACACATTCTTCCTTTCACTAAAACTATAGGAATGCAGACTCTGACATGAGTCAGAAAAAATAAAGGCCAAAACATGTAAATATTTATTTAGCAAAAGTTTGGAAACAAGCCGGATGCGGTGGCTCATGCCTGTAATCCTGGCCAACACGGTGAATACAAAAATTAGCTGGGCATGGTGGCACGCACCTGGAGTCCCAGCCACTTGGCAGACTGAGGCAGGAGAATCGCTTGAACCCAGGAGGCGGAGGTTGCAGTGAGCTGAGATCACACCACTACACTCCAGCCTGGGTGACACAGTGAGACTCTGTCCCAAAAAAAAAAACGTTTGGAAACACGCTTGATACCAGCAGTTACAAGAAAATAAAATCAGTGTCACTCTGGGTTTCTTGTTTACAGACAGCGCATCACGTCTTGCAGTAGAAACTCCATTCAGAATCCAGACGATCCACATTTAACAATTTCAGGGAGCAACTGAGTAAAGATTCAGTGACTTCTACACTGGAAACTAAGACAGAGACTATAGTACACACAGACCTAAAAGCAACCGTTAGTTTTACTTTGCCATATCGTGAGGGCCTAACCATTAATGCTAGTTGCTGGAGATCGGGGGCTGATAAGGAAAGTCACATGTTTTGCAATCAATTTCACAAACTAGGAACAATTTCAAAGCTTGCTGGTATTAACACTGTAACCCCCAAAGCATAAGCCTTTAAAAACAACTGTATAGTTAAAATGTATTTTCAGTCAGGGTGCACTCCCACATTCTCTTCGTGTATGTAGACCATATGGAACAGTACAGAGCCCTCCCACATTCCCTCTGAACTCACTACTTCAACCTCATGCAGGACTGGGAACCAACGTAGGTCTCTGCTCTGTCCTTTACTCCTTTTGTTGCTCCAGAAAAACTGGAACACCCTGCAGGGCACCATGCATGCTTCACACTGACTGATGAGTCAGAAAGGGAATTAGGAAGAAAGCTGGAGGGGCCAAGGAAAGGGCCCTAACGCCATACCCAGCAGCCCAGGACTTCTCTGAGACTAGAGAGAAAATGATTGAAGAGAGGCGAAATATGTACATGATGTCAGAACCTGTGTGAGCTCCATTTATTTCTGTGTACAATGGCATAATGAAATGTCTGCCTTGTGTACATCATGGATGTATATATGTCAAATAATAGACATGAAAGCTTCATATATGAAAAAGACAATGAAAATGCAATGCAGCATTATCGTCCTGATGGAATCATCTTCTGACCTAAGTTACTCAGCCAATGGAACCATAAGGAATAAAGGAAGAAAGATGTTATTGAGAATTTTAAGTCAAAGGCTCTCAACCCTTTGTCTCCCATGACAAAGTAATGCCTGAAACTTCGGGGGTGTCCAGAAGTTCCTGGGGAAATTCAAATTCTCGGAAAGGGAGAGAGGAAGTCAGGGTAGAGAGCCGGGGTAGAGGGGAACACTCAAACCTTCCAAACTTTTATTATAAAATTTCTCTCGATTTGAAATTGACAATCCAGGCCAAAGTCAACCACCTCAAACCTTCTCCAGCAACAGCTCATTAGAACAGCTCTGCTGGAGATAGTCCAATCCCTACCAAACCCTGGAATACTGTCAGAGCACACCTGAGCCTTTGCAGGGTGCCTTGTGTTGACATAACAGTGTTTGGTGTGTGTGTTTTTTTGAACTACAATCATACATTGTCTGACACAATGTGTCACAGACATAGTGTCTGGCAAAAATGAATGTATTTATGTAGTAACACACATACAAGATGAAGAAGCTAAGAAACCAAGGGTCCAGAATGACTACTTCAGTCCTACAAAGCCAAATATTCTAAAGATTTTCCGAGGTATTAAGCATGGTAATATAAACATTCTTTTTTAAAATGTTTAGAATCAATCTACAGCTAAAACATGGAAAATTTTACAATTCACTAGAGTTACAAAAGAAAATGGACACGTTGTAAACCTTCCCAAGTGTAAAAGCGATGGTACAGATGACATAACTTGGGAAACAATTTGGGAGGAAAGGTGTGGCAGTCAATAAAGCAGCTGATCCTAGAAAGAGAGTCTTAAATATATGACATTGTGCTTAAAAATAACCAATAAATAAAAGTTATACAACTATTTTTTAAAGTTGTGAAGAAGAAGAGAGAAAAAAGGGTGCAGATACTTTAGTGAGCTAAGTTCCCATCTTTCAAAGCAAGAAACCAATAGGTACCGTTTAAATCTAGATACAGAGCTACAAACATGGTAGATGGTGTCAGGGAGATGACTATGAGAAGAACAAAAACCAGAAAAGTTTCAACCTAGTTACCTTAAGAGATGAGAACCTGGGGAAGCAGAGGGAGAATTCTTTTGCTTTCCTACCTAATATTCATCTGCAACCATTCATTTTAAAAATATATGCTCTTCTATTTCCATCACTGTCTTTCACTTAAAGCAATAACTCTGCTTTCGAAGTATGAACATCTTATCTTTGAAACAAGATACTTCTTGTTTCATTCATTCATAATTCCCTTTAATTATGCGTCACATTTTCATTTCGCTGAATTTCTTAACGTTCTTTATAATTTTGTATTGGACTTACTTTACTTGCATCCTCTGACTTTCTATGAGTTTTAAAACTTTATCATTTATAAGTAATACATTATTTAATTTCAGTTGTTTCAACCAATACCTTCCAATGACATTGATTGTTTCAATTGTGTTGCCATTCATTCTTAAATCATTCTAAATGCTATGCGGTCAACACAAAGTATTAGAAACATTTAAGATTTCTCCTCCGCTGCTCTGGGCTTGAGAAACTGCAAACTAATAGAACTCGTTCACACAAGCTGTGTGACATCTGTTCCACTTACACACAGAAAAAGCAACTCTAATTCTGAAAATAAATGAGTGTCTTATTGAAGCTGGAAAGAACTAAAACACATAAACTCTAAAGGAGACATTCTGGACTATTTCTGTAATAAAAGACTTCATTCTCAAGTTTCAATCCAAAATGCTTGTACAAAGAAGGTAAATTTTTAATAAAGTTACTCTTTTGGGGTCAATGAAAGTATAGCATCCATACCTCTTTCTCTTTTCACTTCATCAGTCATCCCTACCAACCCCCATAGCTCTAACACAAACACAGAAATTCAGAGTTAAAGCTCTGTGCAGGTAGCAATAACATTCAACAAGTTTAAAAGATTCAAATTCAAAGGAGAAAGAACTTTTTGCTAAGTGTTAAAGATACGTTACTTTATTTCATCCTCATAGGAACTCTTTGAGGTAATTTTTATTGTTATATGTTTAACGCTAAAAAAAAACACTATGGCTTAAGAAGGTTAAAAACCTAGTCTCCGATAGCTTAGATATGTGTAAGGGAGATTTGAACTGAAGAAGTCCAACTCTAGACTACACTCTCCGAACCCTATGCTAAGACAAAGGTGTACTTAGAGGACAAGATGACATTTCACTTAGTAGCATTCATGGTGACATAAGTAACACAAATCACAGAATGTCCATCAATACACCAAGGATAAAACATAAACTGTTTTTTTGGTTGTTGTTTTTGTTGTTGTTGTTGTTTTGTTTTTGAGACAGAGTTTTGCTCTGCCACCAGGCTGGAGTGCAGTGATGCAATCTCGGCTCACTGCAACCTCCGCCTCCTGGGTTCAAGTGATTATTCCACCTCAACCTCCAGAGTAGCTGGGACCACAGGCGCATGCCACCACGCCCAGCTAATTTTTGTATTTTTAGTAGGGACGGGGTTTCACCATGGCCAGGATGGTCTCGATCTCTTGACCTCATGATCCACCCGCCTCTGCCTCCCAAAGTGCTGGGATTACAGGCATGAGCCACCGTGCCCGGCCAGCATAAACTTTTTTTAACTGTATTCTATAGGGGAAAGAGGGAAAATACCTCTTATTCCACTTAACAACTGTATGTTACATTTTTTTAAAAAACAGCTAAGTCTATCTGTAACTTTTCTTACCAGTAAATTTCAATATTGCCCTCTGTAAGAACCTAACTCCAAACACCCTGGATGATGGGTGAGTCTCGGCAGGTTTGATATTTGGATTCAGTCAGACACAGCCCTCAGAGATCATGTGGACTGGCCAGAGCCTCTCTCTCAATGGAGCAAACAGCTGGGCTCTACCACGTCTGACCGCATCATCGCGAGACTTGGCCTCCGTGCAAGCTGTCTGCACTGTGTCCACATTCCTTAGGCAGAGCCCACTTCTGCAAGTTTGGCGTCTTACAGCAAGATAGGCTTTCTGCTTCCTGTACAAAGTGCAAACTCCTTTCCAGAAAAGGTTAAGGTAATAAAAAAAAGGTCAGGAGGCTCTTATTTCATATATGTTAGTTTCTCAACATATATGTTAGTGATTAAGCTCTTGGGCAAGGAGAACACTAAGCAATAGATAAGGGCTAACGAGGCTGACCCTACTCCCTTAATTGCTCTTTTTTAACCTTTAAGGGAAAAAAGTATAATTTAGCCCCTTAAGTATAAATCTAGAGGAGCATCAAAAGGTATATGCCCTCACACAGCAAAGAACACCCAACTACCCATTAACATGTCCCATGTTAGTACCTTAACATCCCACTGTTCCAAGTTTAAAATAATTTCCGCTATAAAAAAATGTGATAGATCATGAAACAATGACAATACACGAATGAGCTGCCTATGTTGTGAACTACACATCATGATTTTATTTGCTCCTCAACAATTTTGTTATCAAGATAAAAAAAGAAAAAACATCATGAGTACTATCTGACAAAAGAGCCCATACCACTTTGACAAACCTTGAAAATGCTCCCCTACTTCATTTTAGTGCCTTTATTCTGGCCCTCTTCACTGAAGTCACAGGTCAAGTCTCCCGGTAGCGATATGAATACCATATATTCAGTCCCTCTGCCAGTCACAATGCAACTTGGGCAACAAAACTTCAAACCTTGGTCATAAGAACAGCTTCCATGGCCTCAAGCTTCAGCTTGGCTCTGTAGACCAGGGGTCCCCAAACCCCGGGTCACAGACCAATACATGTCCATGGCCTGTGAGGAACTGAGCCACAAGCAGGAGGTAAGTGGCAGGCAAGCAAGTGAAGCTTCATCTGTATTTACAGCCGCTCTCCACCACTGGCATTACCAGCTGACCTCTGCCTCCTGTCAGAAGGGACAGCATTAGCTTTTCATAGGAGCACAAACCCTATTGTGAACTGCGCATGCCAGGGATCCAGGCCGCATGCTCCTTATGAGAATCTAATGCCTGATGATCTGTCACTGTCTCCCATCACCCCCAGACGGGATCCTCTAGTTGTAGGAAAACAAGCTCAGGGCTCCCTGATTCTACATTATGGTGAGTTGTATAATTATTTCATAATATGTTACAATGTAAAAATAATAGAAATAAAAGTGCACAATAAATGTAATGAGCTTGAATCATCCTGAAACCATCCCCCTGGCACCCCTGCTCTGTGAAAAAGTTATCTTCCACAAAACCAGTCCCTGGTCCCAAAAAGGTCGGAGACCGCTGCTCTAGACCCAGAGACTCTTTTCTGGATTGTCTGGGTCGACACTGCCTGGGACACAGGAAATTCCGGCTTCCTCCTTTGAAGAGGTAAGCCAGCCAACTGTACTTTGTACAGTTGGGGATTTTTTTTTAGATAAAAGTAATCTAAAAAGGAACAGAATGAACAATAGTTTTTATGCTGGTTTTCAAGAACTTCATCCCCTTCTTGCCTTCTCCATCCTCAGTAGATTAGTGACTCCATTCCCTTTTCCTCCCAAGCCATGATCCATCTGTTTCTCTCTCCCTCCTTCTCATCTCCCATCATCTCCCTCATCTTCCCTCCCCTATTTCCCTTTCTTCCTCTCTCTTTTCTTCTCTCTTTAGTTCTGTTTTCAGGGCATTTAGAATTAAATGTTTTGTTACCACCTCAAACTCAATTTATGCAAGATCAATGGCTCCTCTTACTGCGTAGCCAATAAGTTCACTGCCGGGTGCACAACAGGGTGCATCAGGACGAATCACCTTGCCCACAGCACAAAGCTGTTCAGCAACATTTAATAAGAGCCTATTATGTGCCAGGCACTGTGTTAGATAAACAAAATTGACTAAGATGAGCATGCCTAATGCCTAGATCTTGGTTGCTAATACTGTTCTTCAAATAAAAGGAATCAGGGCTCCTGGGAGATGATTCTAGGGCTGGGCAAGAAATAGACAAGCGGAATCTGTAGCATCTTGCAGTGACAGAAAGTATAAGGAAGTGCTAAACAAACATCCACAAAGAGGGGGAGCATGGCAAGGACACAGGGGCCGAATGAAGGAAGCCCAAATGGCCAAAGCTAGAACGCTTTTGCAGCAACAAAATAACAAAAGCATCAGTGGATTAAAACCCCCAAGTAAAAAATAAATATCCATAAGTCCACGCTGATAAATAAATGATTGAAGAAATAAATAAATGGGAGAGAAGAGACAAATCTGTGCTTTAGACTTCTAAATAATTTCGTAGATGGTCTCCCTTCAAAAACAGACAGCATAACTCCCCACTCCTTATATGTGAGCTACACATATTGACTGCCTTCCAAAGAATACAGTATGGAGGTGGGGGAGGGAGGAAGAAGTAGAAAATCCTGTCCCAGCCAGGCTAGGAAGAGTTACAGCAACGATGACAAATCATACTGATACTATAAACCCTTAATATTATGTGACAAAAATGAAACCTTATCTCTTTGGTCTTTTTCCCAAAAACCCATAATCTCAGTGTCATCATGACAAAAACATCAAAGAATTCCACTAAGGGCCGTTCCATAAAATATCTGACCAGCTGTCCTAAAAACTGTCAAGGTCATTAAAAACAAGGGAAGTCTGAGAACTGTGGTAGCTAAGTCTCATCTAAGAAAACGTGACTACTAAATGCAGTGTGGCACCCTAGATGGGATTCTGAACATAAAAAGGACATTAAGTAAAAACTCACAATATTTGAATAAGGAATGGACTTTAATCACTAACTACGTATCAATATGGGTTCATTAATTGCAAAAATATACCATACTAGTATGAGATGCTAACAACAGAGAAAAGTGTCCAGAGTATATGGGAACTCTCTCAATTTTTCTGTAACTCTAAAACCGTTCTAAAGTGAAAAGTTTATTTTAAGGTAAAATAATAATAATCCTGTCCCAATGCAATCATAAATAAAGCAGCTATATTTAAAAAGTGACTAAGACACAGTCTTTGCTCTTGAGGATCTTACAGTCTAGGAACACAGGCACACACACAGAGTGTCTACACAACAGATAAAGCACTGACATCAAGGGTTGCCCAGGAAACTCAGGGAGGCCAAACAAAGGCCTTTAGCCACAGCGTGCAGGGTAAACTCAGAACAGGACTATCTGAGCTATGACTTGATGTTTCTCCGTTGCTAAGGGGAGTCACTAGTTTTATTTCATCCCACTGATGAAATCCCTCCTAAATTCTCCAACTCCATTAACAAATCCCTTGGCCAAATCCTGGTGATTTCATTGTTGGACTAATATCAGGTTCTTTTTCCTGGCTTCCCAGTTTCTCTCTACTGCATTAGGACAATATGGCTAAGTATCGTTTCATATTCACCATGCTTATTTCTATTCCCCTACAACCCAAAGATGGACCTTCACCCTCTATAATGTTAAACATCTCATTATTAACTTCGGTATCTACTGGGTAGGCCTAATCTACCTGTCCACTCTTACGTTTTCCTATACCTTCAACTTCCACCCTGCTACTCAGCTCCCCTTTCCACCACCTCAGCCTTCACTCACGCACGCACTGCCATACCTGACGCACACACTAAAACCAGACACTTTCTCCATTTTCATATTAGCTCTTCCATCTTGCCATTTAAATGTGTAGTTCCATCTCCACCCTTAGTGTTCCCTGATGAATCTCATCCATCTTTCACACTACAAACAGAATTCCAGACATAGCTTCAAAACCTACATAGGCTGTTCTGTAGTGATATATTTTAAATAATTATATGTCTACATCTCATCCCGGAAGCCCAACCCACCCTCTCTCTCTCCCAGGTTAATAAATTGTTCTTCAAGGACAGAAACAATGTCTATTATACCTAGACTATCCTGGGGTCTATTTAGAAGCACACAAGATAACATTGACTAAAGACCCTAGTAAGTATGAAGTACAATTAACAAAGATTAATATCATCTCTTCAGTACTTAAAGTAGGCCAGATTAATGATGCCACCAACATTAAAAACTGTGCAATAGAGAGAATTATTTCTTATAAATTTATCTATTTAAAGGAAGACTATTTAGCACGTCTTTGAAAGGCTATATAGGCAGTTAAGCAGAAATGTATGGTGGTTTTGTGCCTTGATTATTTCACTGCCAGGCCAATCATTAATTTATTCTGATCAGTGAAGTTATCCATGTTTATAACTCAGGAATCAATATTTTCCTTTGAGAAAATACAAAATCAATGTAGATAAATAACACACATATGTAAACATTTGATTCTATTTATTTATTTGGCAAAAGAGGAAAAAAAAATCCCACAAGCAACTAAATGAAGATTTTCAGCTCACAAGTTGACACGTATTTTATGATGGCAGGTTGCCACAACCGATCAAGGCCATACATGGGGCCAGCCTTATGTAGCCAGTTCCTACGTACAATCATGACAAAATACACAGAGTGACCTTGAAAGGTCTCTGGATGTGCTGCTTGGACAAAGGCTTTTCCCACTGCTAAATGGAGTAACTCACAGCATAGGCAGCACACAGAAGGTGTCTGTCTCATCAACCGTTTCATTCACTTGTACCCTTAACTTTTTGTGGAGATTTTGTGTTGATCAAAAGTAATAGCACAAGAACTTAAGGTCCAAAAATTTTGTCACCCTTCAAGGACAGGCACACATGCACCCTCCTCCTCAACACACACATACTCTCTCTCTCTCTCTCACACACACACATACACACACACATACACACACACATACACACAGCCTAAGAAAATTAGGAAACGGCTGCAAAGGCAGTTCTTCGGATCTGAGACATCATTTTAGACCGACAGACAATTTAAAACCTACTGGAATCTTTTATAGGTGGTGTGTGTATGTTTTCATTTCTTTTTTAAGAATTTAAAGCTCAAAAAGCCACGGGATGTACTCTAACGGGAAACTAGACAATTGAAGCATGGACCAGAAGCACAGATGTTTAAAGTACATAGCTGTGTGGAGCAAGTCCTGATGCCTCTAAAGCACTCTTCACTTCACGCTTCTGGAACTCTGGACTAAGCACCACTAAGAACACAAAGTCTGCTCAGAAAACTATACCACCAGGGTGGGTTCCTCAAAGTTCTCAAGGCAATGATTTGAATAACTTGTTGGCCTAGTGTGTACTGGATCTACTTCTCTGAGGAAGGACATCTGTATCTGGCCTACTGGCATCACGTGCCTGGTTGGTTGGGTAAAAGTTGCTGCCACACATGATGAGGAAGGGTTGCTTCCAAACAGAAAATCCAGCTTATCTCAAATGTGTGCTTCTGAAGCATCTGAGAGGATATGACCAATGACATGACGACAACACGTTGTCCCTCTAAAGAACTGCTTCCCAGAACTCTGCGACCCTGGACTTTACCAGTGAGGTTAGGGTCTATCAAGAGCTTTTCTTTGACTGGGATATTCATTCCATTTATTCTAGCTGAAGCCACGCTGTACTTTTCCAAAGAGTGAACAAAATTATGGAAATGGTTGAAAACACAAAACAAGTGGTGAGGGGATTCTGAGCCTGCGCAGAGAGAGGCAGACCAGAGGCAGAGCTGGGGGTGGAGCTGGTGGAAGCCACTGCTCCCTCCAGGCCTTGTTACCACCCACAGAAAGAACTGGGGACTGCAACCATAATTCTTGCCACTTCCCAGAAATTCTCAAAGCAAGAGCTCTGTTCAGGGAGATAATATCTTCTGAAAGTACTGGCAGCTCCAGGAAGAGACAGGAAAACCAGCCAATGGGGTCAGACTTAGGAAAAAGAAAGAATGAGGTCTTTCAGGAACCTAGAGTGCAGGGTGATTTGATACTTAAGTTCCAAATGCTATCAGCCCCCAGCTGACAAACAGGTAGAGCTCCAAAATTTCACTTCTATATTAATATTTAGAACTTGCAATGGCCTGTCCAATAGAAACAATGTTAATAGGTGGTGGTTTGGTCTCCAGACCAGTCAAACAGCAGTCTCTCAGCTGCATTATCAGCTGAATAGGCTATTGTGGGCTGGTCTGGGAACTTGACCACAACTTAAAATGTTGTTTCTATGGGAAAACACATTCCACGGCAGGCAACCAGAAGAAAACTTGGCCACTCAAACCCACCATCCTCAGCTTAGTAAGCTGCCTGGTGATCTGTGAGAACTGAACACCTTAAACTCAGGCAACTCCACACAGTCCTGAGAGGATGGCCAGAGTCAGAGCTGTCCCAGCCCAGGCTTGACACCCTCCCAGACCCCTGCATGAGACCGTCAGGGCCATTACAGGACATCCGCAAGTCCATGAATCAGAGACTTAAAACCTGGGAAATAAGTGCATGTTCTCATCCTTGATGCACCCGATTTATTGCAAAGACCAGAAGATCCCACCCCATTAGCAACTATAACATAAAATCAGTATCCTGGACTGGCTCCCAGACAGACTTCAATGAGCTATCTCTAGCAGGAGTGGCACATGTGAAGCAAGGAAACAAATCCGTTTTGAACCCTATTTGGTGGCTTCAATCTCATGCCAAAATTATGCAAGCATTTCATCTCTCGTAAAACTGGAAATTGCCATTTTTTTCCAAGTTCCTTAAAGACGGTAAGTTCACATTTATCTTTGCAATCCTAGCATCTAACACAATACTTGAATCTTAAGTGGTAAATGAAAGGTTAGAGTTTCATTTACCACTAAGACAACATAAGTTAATGAGAATTCTGTCAAAGTATTGAGTATTTAATTTATTTTTAAAGGTAGATATGTTTATAAGAAGTTAAGTCTTAAAAAAGATCCATCCTGGGTAACATAGCAAGACCCCATATCTACAAAAAAAAGTTTAAAATTAGCCAGGATGGTGGCATGCACCTGTAGCTTTCCAGCTACTTGGATGGCTGAGGTGGGAGGATCACTTGAGCCCAGGAGGTTAAGGCTGGAGTGAGCTGCAATCACGCCACTGCACTCCAAAGCAACACCCTGTCTCAAAAAAAAAAAAAAAGAAAAGAAAAGAAAAATATAATTACCAATAAGAAATCAATATCATTTCATCTACTTTTCAAATTTTAGAAAATTAAAATGAAAAAAAATCAAACACATAATAATAATTACCCATAAGTGAAATGCATGGGGTACAAGGGTGAAATTCTTCCATGCTTAGTTGCATCATTCAGAAATATTTATAGCTACAAAAGCCGCAAAGGTCTTATAGCTCAAACCGTATTTCATAGCAGTCAGCAGGCCATGGATCTTTAAAACATTTCTCTATCTAACCCTTCCATCAAAACAGGGACAATACTGTTGCTCAGGAAGAAAACTAAGTAAATAAATCACTGACAGATTTTAAGTTTCTATAAAGTCCCTAATTAAAAACCAAAAGAATTTATTAATAAAACATTCCAAGGTTAGTATTAAAGATTTTTACATTAGAGATTAGAAAGACGTTTCCATAAATACTCCGAAGAGAAGGTATTCTCTTTTTGTATAAACTAATTTGTATATCATTCTTTTGTGCTCTCATTTTTTTTTACTAGGTTTGCAAAAGAAATAAATAAAACAGAGCTTGGGAAGTGTATTAGAAAAGGAAAACAATCGAAAGAGAACACCTTTTAGGAACATTCACTCCTATAGATTGGCATTTCTGTTTCTTAAATCGTTTCTGCATTTTTCAATAGAGAATGAATATTCTGTCCTGCACCCCCTGGTAAAAACATTAGTCAGCTCTTAACATGCTCAATGTTTGAGGGAGTGGGCGTGTAGGGAGTGCAATAAAGATTCAACCTGTGGGTAATTCAGAAGCCACTCAGAGCTGGCACTGGAATGCGTCAGTACACACACTTCAACATGAGTGTGGCTTGTCTTTTGAAAAGTAGCTCTAAGCAAAACCATCAGGACATGCAGGCCAATGTCTGGCCTGGCTTAGGAAGACAATGAGCTGCTCGAAGGCCTGGGTGACCCAGATGATCTTCTAAAAAAACCCTCCAATTTCACGTCTCTGTGACTTAATTCAGAGGCTGCTGGGATGCTGTCCATTACACAGAGAAAGTGGTGACTCTCCTCATTCCAATGGCCAGCACAGCTCTTCCCTGAGATCCAACCCAAAAGATTTCCCTCTCAGTGTAAGCGATGCCAGCACTGTCCTCTCAGCCCCCTTCCAGCTCCGGGGAAGATGTGACAGGATTTGTGTTTCAAGCTATAACTAAGCAGAGCATGTGCTAAATGCCAGCACAAAGCTTCAACATGACAACTTCTGAAGTGGTGATGATGACGTCAAAACAGAGAGATATACATCCATCTCACATATCTAAAGGGTTTCCAAATTTCTGTAGCAGCATCCACTAACTAAAAAGCAGTTCCAAAAGCCTGTTATCCCACCCAGGAGTTTTCTATCAGGTAGAAATACATGAGGCCTTAGAGAATGGACATGTTTCACTGACATGAAATACACAGGTGATGTGGCTGGCACACACGCACACGCACACACACCAGCCCCCACAAACCGTTGAGGAGGAGTTCCTGGGGTAGCTCTTGTCCCTACCTTCCTTTCCCCCACAGGGGACTGGGTGTACCAGTGATTTTCAGAATCTTTCATTTGAATCACTAAGACTGTACTTGTTCCAATTTCTTGGAAAAACAAAAACATCCCTGAGAAAGCAATGCCAAAATGATGGTACAAAAATTCACTTCTGAAAGTTAAAATCTCTGCAAACATCTTCTTTCCCCCCACAGTCCAGAATCTTACCAAATTATCATAAGGTTCTTGCCCAGAACTCCTTACTTTAAGATAAAAACACTCAAGTGCTTCCATCTTGACACCCACAAAATATCATGGGATAAATGGATTGCAGAATTATTTTCTTCTGTGTCTGCCCTTTCAAATGCCAGGCTCTTTCTGTGCAAATTTCCCACAATTTCATAGTTCATAGTAGCCAATACTTACTGTTAGGTATTAAATAATTTTTCTACAACAAAGTCGTGGATAAGAAAAATCAGACCCAGCATATTGCAAACATTACTGGCTGTGAAGTATGGAGCATAAGTTCAAAACTAGGAGTAAAACTTTACAGCATTAATAAGTCAATAGGAAATGACAGGATTTGAATATTCCCATTCTGCTACCCTAATAAATAGATCCAGAAAATGAGTATCAAGCCTGTTAATATCACAAAAAAGGAAACTAGTAGTAATGATGTCCCTCTTAATGGAAGGACACATACCAACTTATAAAGTTTTCTTGACAAAAAGTTAATTGAGTTGAATCAAGCATCTAGCTCTAACTAGCAATTCACAATAAATACAGGGGACTGAGAAACATGATAAGACCACACCGCTGGAATGCAGTCATCACTGGACTGCAAGAAACTCTCCAGCAGTGAAAGCCATGTGTGGTCCAAGGACTGGCCAGTGCTGGTCTATAAACCAGACATAGAGTCTATATGAGATAAGGAGCTTAAGCTAGAATCTAAACTATCTCACTGTTTCCTTCATCGAGAAAGTCTCCCTAGGAATAAAATATCAACTGAACTAAATAATGTGCTTAACCCTGGCCCCAGCTTCTCATCTCATCATGTACCAGTAACAGAAGTCTTAAGAAGCACTGCTATAGAGGACAGAAACCAATTTCTTCAATACATAAATTACAAGGAGAAACTGACAGGGGGACAGGCTATTCAAAAATATTTGAGACAGATCAACCAATTACAAAATGTGGACGTTTTTGGATCCTGATACGAATAAACTGCAAAAAAATAAAATAAACGTGTATAACCTAATTAGAATATTTAAATATTCACTGAATATTTGATAATATTGGAAAATTAACGTTCATGTTAAATCAGAATAATATTATTGTGTTTATGTTTCTTAAAGGGCCCTTATCTTTTAGGACACACATTGAAATGTTTATAAGTAAAATGGTTTTTCAGGGATTTACTTCAAAATAAATACAATGGGGGAGAGAAGAAGTAGATAAAACAAGATGGACCGTTAATCGATAAATGCCTAAGCTGGATCATCACTGTATCCTTCCTGATGATAGTTTTAAATATATTCACAATTATCCACATCTGTGTTAAATACAATTTAAAACACACACACACACATTTGCAGCAGCACCTGCCCTAGTCCATCCCGATATCCACAGTCTTCTACATGCCATCACACCACACTTTTGTTTTCTATTTTCATTCACTTGAAGAACCACCTTTATCTGTTTTGCAACTCAACATTCCTGAGAGGGTGGGGACCCCCATTAAGAGATAATAACAGTGCAGTCCCAACCTGTGTACCATCTTGAATCAGTGGCAAGAACTAACCAAAGTGTTTCTTCTAAGTATCCAGCTACTAAATAAGGTTAAAGTTCACTAGATGAGGAATCCAAGAACAAATGACTTCACTACACCTGTGCAAACAATTAACCTGTCAGTCCAGGGGATGGATCCTCTAAGGCATCACAGGTCTTATTTGACATGACCCATTTTCATAAAGACATTTCATCTTTCTTTATGACAAACATAAACCCATCAGTTAACAAAAGATGTGTCTTGAGGGAGGGGGTTTATTTGTATCAGGTCCATAAAAAGGTTAAATTTGGGTTTTTCTGTGCATAAATGGAAGAATTCTTATGGTCATGGGAAATATGAAATGAAAGGAGGAAATCATTTGGCAAAGAAGCCTGACCTTTCAGTGTGTGAGAATGTGTGTCAAACGACCTATTTTCAAGGAAGGTCCTAAATGCAAATGAGCAGATGAGTCAGTCTGTGGTCAAATTAGAACCTGCTGTCTTCTGTCAAAGTTCCATAATGTCCAGATTAAGTTGGAACTGCTTACAAGCAAAAAGAGAAAATCGGTTTGCATATCTTTGTAAAATACCTGAAAGGTTTTCAAAACTTTAAAAAGAAAAGTTTATTTTATTTGAGGTTTATTTTTTTTCCCCCAGGAAGTTAGTAGAGCACAGAAAGTACCCAGTATTTATTTGTTTGATTTTACATTCTTACTTTTTTATAAACTTTCTGTTGGTAATGATGTGATTTACCCCCAGGGGGATGAGAGACATTAAGTAATCTGAACATCTTCAATGGCAGATAGAAAAATATTATCTGTTTAAACCATTCCTTATTTAAAACACTCTTATTTTTATAGGCTGTGAATGAATATGAAGCCACTGGAACATCTTAGAGTATACTGCCAATCAGTTAACCAGAGCTGGCACGCAGGGCGCAGGGTATAGGAATCTACCAAAGCTATGCCTGAATTAAGATAATGTATGTTTTGTTCCACTCTCACGGATGTTCAATAGTTTAAGATCTCTCTGAAAGTCAACTCTCATTAAAATCAAAATGGAAATCATTAAAAGAAAATTTAAAAATAAAAAGATTGTCAATTTCTCAAGAGAAAGAGGGCGCAGAAGAAGAAAAACAACAAATAAGAATCTCTCTGCAGTAAATGAGTATTACGTTGCTGCAAGGCATGAAGCTAAAGGAAGGGAATGCTCAACTGGAAAGTGGCTCTTCTCAGGAGCTGCCAATCTGAGTCAGCCTGTCCCCAATCGTGCAAGCGAGGCCTGCCCCCCAAAGCACCCAGAGACGACAGTGACAGCAGAGTGAGTGGAGGGAATACTGAGTCTACGGAAAAGGGTTCTTTCTCACTGTGCAGACATGTTGTGTTTACCCATCCAGCATCCCTTCCCCTTCTTTGCTAACCAAACTCTTCTTTCCTAAGAGGAGTCCACTCCACATGGTTCAGGCAGGACTAACACATGGCTCAGTCCTGACCAGCTGGAGTGCCCTATTTCTTTGGCGACAGGGAAAGGTGTGTGACAGTGAAAGGTGTTCTCTGTGAGATCTGATATGCAGAATCTGGAAAAGAGGGCTTATCTCTTTACCTCTGGGATTATGAGTGGAAACACAGTGCGGCTAAGAATTGCGGGTGGTCATCGGGGGCTACCCAATCATAACCAAATCCTTACTCCAACAGAGGCAATTGAAGCACATTTCAAGAATGGCCCACCACCTTGCCATGACACAATACTAACTCCCAGGTATGTCTGCACTGCTGCCAAAGAGAATGGTTTTCAACCAGATCCTTCCATTTACTAAAATTTAAATTCTTTTCACAAAGTCTCTTTAAAAAAAAAAAAACTGTTAATCAGGAAGGAGGCAAGGCCTATGACAGATCTGTCAGTTAAAAAACGCAAACTTTTTTGGAAGAGTTGATGGGGTGCATATTAATAAGGAATAATATTTAATAAGTTTATTTCCCAATAAAGACAACACAATTTAGAGAAAGAGAACATTTAAAAATAAAAACTTATCCCCAAACTGCCTTTAAGTATAACCAGATCTCCACAGAAATAGTAAGTTTCCATTAAAATTATACTTTTGAATATTTTAAAGTTCAGGTTTGCCTCCTGTTTCTGAATATAATCATTTCTATGATGAGAAAGTGGAGACTGGTATCCAGATAGGAATAATTACCTAACTTTTTGCTTTAGCCGTAAAAAAAACAGCGTCTTTGGATGACTCTATGCCTCATTTTCCTTATTTGTAACGGCACTATAATCATTCTCATGATCATAGCTCAACATGTCAGGCACAGTACTAGGAACTTGAAATGTACCACCCCATTAAATCCTAGGACAACACAGAAAGATGAGTAATTTAATGGCATTTACAGGTGAAGAAACTTAGGCTCCGAGGGTCAAATCACTCATCTGAGGTTTCCTCCTAGGAGGTGGTACAGCCAGAATTTGACCCAAAGCATGTCTATTTCTACACTTGCAAACCTCCCTGAAAGTGTGGCCAATGATTATTAGCAATCATTGAAAATGACTCCTTGGTCCTTTAAAATATGGTCCCACAATCAATACCAGTCTACCCCACTACCCATAATCAGGCTCAAATAGGAAACAGTGTGAGGTGATTAAAACATACACCCCAGCCACTAGCTCTGGGTTTTTATGACCAAACTGCCAAACATTCCTAGCCAACTCTTCAGGAAATGTTCAGACACTTTCTCAGATTCCAGCTAAAACATCTACTATGTGGCCCTGGGGAGTACAGAGCTCACAGGGTGGTAATGGGATATAAAATTCACAAACTTGAGGTCAGTGGCCTCAACTCTGGGGTGTGAAGCACCAGCAGTTCCATAAAAGATTAAAAAACTATTTGTCAACTTAAAGGCTGCACATCCAGTCCTTCACTGAAAAGCACTTGCCTACATCCCCCTCAGACATTAACCCCATCGGTAAAGGGAGAGAAGATACTCCAAATGGTGGTTCTATCTCGAATCACTGGAGAAAAGGTAATAATATCAACAAGCCCAAGACAGGGTATTCATTCTGAAAATTAAGTGTTGGGTCCTATTCAAACACAGCTAATGCTCAAAACATAGTTGCCACTTGGAGTAGGCAGATGTTTTACAATATTATTAGGGGAGATGATGTGGAAGAAAAAATAAGAATTCAAGAATTTTTTCTTATTTAGCATGTTTATTACATGAAGTGCAAATGTATAGTTTGGATAACTCAGCCAGCAAGTTATACAAGAGACCAAGTTTAATCACAGACCCAGAATTGCCTTAGTTGATCCCAGGTCATTTGACTCCTTGACTTCCGGTTAGAAGGGTGAGTATGTGTGTGGTGGAGGGCGGGGGGATGAGTCATGCTTCAGACTCCCCAGAGAAGACTATTTCTCTTTTCCAACCACCTGACTGATACGCTCCTTGACAAATACCTCCCTCAAAAAGTCCCACCCCAACCAATCCCTTTTAATGTGGAGGTTCCCATTGACAGAGGAACTAAAACTCTACTACAGCATCGCCCCTTCAGGGCTGATCACTAAGAGACTAATCACAATGCCTAAGGTCTAATAAATGAGAGAAATAAAAACATCCCGGATTGATAAGGTTTGGTTCTCCGCATAGCGGAGAAACTGCAGATACCAGTCAACCCCTTGAGGGTATGAACACAAAGAGGCACAATCTGTTACCCAACCACACGCTTCTTAGGTCAGCTGTCACCACCATGTGACTCAAAACCAGAGAGGAAAATAAGCACCTAGAGCACTTGTTCCTGGACCTTCTCTGGGCCTCAGTTTCAGCATTTATATGTTTCTAAAATCTGTCCTACTATAACTAATATGTAATATGAAGTTTTATAAAGATGAATGCTCTGGCTATGGAAAAATATATGAGCCATAATTTAAATTGCAAAAATAAAAGCATTTAAAAATAAGAAGATCCTTTAAAAGTTGTTCGTCAAAGGCACAAGCCTACTAGGGTCTGATTACACAATCTTGCAAATTAGCACTGAATGAACAGGGGAAATGATACACAATAAACCATTACTAACAGGAAGGGGAATGCATCAAACTTTACGTAGTACCATATACATAGTGCATACCAGACAATGGATTAACCTGCTTTTCCACTGCATTCCTGTAACTGTTAACACAGGAATCTTTTCTGGCAGCCAGGTGTCTTTCTTTTATGCCCTGACTCTCCTCCAAAAGCTCTCTGTCCCTTAAAGAGCCTGATTAAGGCCACAGGTCGCCTAGTCCCAATGCTGCCAGGAGGGAAGGGGTCATCATCAATATCTATCAAAACCCAGCGTCTCTTCAGTCCAGCCTAGGTCCACTGGCTGGCAAGACACTTCACTCCAGAACCTTCTCTCCTCCTGCCTCCCTCAGGGTTTCTCCTTCCTTCCGCTAACAAAAACATTAACCCTGTTTTTCTTTTTGAACACCCCAAAGTTCCCAGGTAAACATTTTACATTTTACTTAGATCTTGTTTACTTTTCTTAAGGTTTTAACTCTCATTTGATATTTCTATTTTCCCTATTTTATTTGCAGCACAGCTTATGAAATTACTTACAAAAGGAAGATGAGGAAGGAGGATCCAAGATGGCCGAATAGGAACAGCTCCCAAGTACAGTTCCCAGCAAGAACAGTGCAGAGGGTGAGTGAACACCGCATTTCCAAACAAGTTTTCACTGCCCACAGACCAGGAGATTCCTGGGCCGAAAAGCGCCATGAGTTTTCAGCACAGCGGTTTAAGCCGGTGCCGGGTTGGTGCACAGAAACTCACACAAATCTGGGCGGCCATTTCAATTGGCGCCTGGAATGCCTGGGAGACAGAGCCGCCCATTCAACTGAAAGGGAGGGGGCTGAGACAGGGAGCCAGGAGATCTGGCTTAGTGAGTACCAAACCCACAAAACAAGCAATCTGAAACACTCTGGATTGAGAGTTTTGCAGCAAGTGCAGCCGGACCCAGGACAGTCCAGCTCAGTCAGGGGGAAGGGTGACCACCACTACCGAGGCAGTCTGCCACTAAGGAGGCAGTTCACACAGGAGCTGGGCAGAGCCTGAGGCTGCTCAGCAATGCCTCTGCTGGCAGACTGTGACTAGACTACTCCATGCACGGCAGGGCATCTATGAAACAAGGCAGCAGCACAACAGGAACTTATAAATAAAGCTGAACTTCCTAGGACAAAGCACCTGGGAAAAGAGGCAGTTATGAGTTCAGCTGCAGCAGACTTAAAGGTACCTGCCCAGCAGCTCTGCACAGAACCAAGGAGCTCCCAGCACAGGACTTGAGCTCCTATAAGGGACAGATTGTCTCCTCAAGCAACTCCCCGACCCCGTATACCCAAAGAGACACCTCATAAAGGAGAACTCAGGCCAACATCTGGCGGGTACCCTTCTGGGATGAGGATAGCAGAGGAAGAAACCAGCGGCAACGCTTGCTGTTGTGCAACGCCTGCGGGTGATCCCCAGGCGAGCAAGGTCTAGAGTGGACCTCTAGCAGTCCCGAAGCAGAGGGGCCTGACTGTTAGAAGGAAAACTAAGAAACACAAAGACATAGCTTAAATATCAACAAAAAGGACATCCACTCAGAGACCCCCATAAAAAAGTCGCCAACTACAAAGACCACAGGTAGATAAAAACCACTAAGATGGGAAGAAACCAGCGCGAAAAGGATGAAAACACCAAAAACCAGAACGCCTCTCATGCTCCAAGGGATCACAACTCTTCATCAGCTAGGGATCAAAGATGGATGGAGAATGAATCTGGTGAATTGACAGAAACAGGCTTCAGAAGGTGGGTAATAACAAACTTCTCAGAGCTAAAAGAACATGTGCTAACTCAATGCAAAGAAACTAAGAACCTAGAAAAAAGGTTAGATGAGATGCTAACTAGAATAAACAGCTTACAGAACAATATAAACGACTTGATGGAGCTGAAAAACACAGCACAAGAACTTCACAAAGCATACACAAGTTTCAATAGCCGAAAAAAAGATATCAGAGATTGAAGATCAACTCAACGAAATAAAACAAGAAGGCAAGAATAGAGGAAAAAGAGTGAAAAGGACAAAGCCTCCAAGAAAAAAGGGATTATGTGAAAAGACCTAATCTACATTTGATAGGTGTACCTGAATGTGACGGAGAGAATGAATCCAAGCTGGAAAACACTCTTCAGGATATTATCCAGGAGAACTTCCCCAACCTAGCAAGGCAGGCCAACATTCAAGTCCAGGAAATACAGAAAACACCACAAAGATATTCCTCAAGAAGAGCAACCCCAAGGCACATAATTGTCAGATTCACCAGGGTTGAAATGAAGGGAAATAACGCTAAGGGCAGCCAGAGAGAAAGGTCGGGTTACCCACAAAGGGAAGCCCATCAGACTCACAGCGGATCTCTCAGCAGAAACCCTACAAGCCAGAAGAGAATGGGGGCCAATATTCAACATCCTTAAAGAAAAGAACTTTCAACCTAGAATCTCAAATCCAGCCAAACTAAGTTTCGTAAGTGAAGGAGAAAAAAAATCCTTAATGAACAAGCAATTGGTGAGAGATTTCGTCACCACCAGGCCTGCCTTACAAGAGCTCCTGAAAGAGGCACTAAACAAGGAAAGGAACAACCAGAACCAGACATTCCAAAAAGGTACCAAATGGTAAAGATCATTGACACAATGAAAAAAAATGTGTCAACTAATGGGCAAAACATACAGCTAGCATCAAAAATGGCAGGATCAAATGCACACATAACAATATTAACCTTAAATGTAAATGGACTAAATGCCCCAATCAGAAGACACAGACTGGCAAATTGGATAAAAAGTCAAAACCCATCAGTGTGCTGTATTCAGGAAACCCATCTCACATGCAAGGCCACACACAGGCTAAAAATAAAGGGCTAGATGAAGATTTATCAAGCAAATGGAGAACAAAAAAAGCAGGGGTTGCAATCCTAGTCTCTGATAAAATGGTCTTTAAACCAACAAAGATCAAAGGAGACAAAGAAGGGCATTACATAATGGTAAAAGGATCAATGCATCAAGAAGAGCTAACGATCCTAAATATATACCCACCCAATACAGGAGCACCCAGGTACATAAGCAAGTTCTTAACGACCTACAAAGAGACTTAGACTCCCACACAATAATAGTGGGAGACTTTAACACTCCACTGTCAATATTAGACAGATCAACAAGACAGAAAATTAACAAGGATATACAGGACTTGAACTCAGATCTGGACCAAGTGGACCTAATAGACATCTAAAGAAATCTCCACCCCAAATCCACAGAATATACATTCTCCTCAGCACGGCATCGCACCTACTCTAAAATGGACCACATAATTGGAAGTTAATCACTCTTCAGCAAACGCAAAAGAACAGATATCATAACAAACAGTCTCTCAGACCACAGTGCAATCAAATTAGAATTCAGAATTCAGAAACTAACCCAGAAACGCACAACTTCTTGGAAACTGAACAACTGGCTCCTGAATGTAGACTGGATAAACAATGAAATGAAGGCAGAAATAAAGATGTTCTTTGAAACCAACAAGAACGAAGACACAACATACCAGAATCTCTGGGACGCATTTAAAGCAGAGCCTAGAGGGAAATTTATAGCAATATGTGCCCACCAGAGAAGTAAGGAAAGGTCTCAAATGGACACCCTATTGTCAAAATTGAAAGAGCTAGAGGAGGAAGATAAAAAAAAAACTCAAAAGCTAGCAGAAGACAAGAAATAACTAAAATCAGAGCAGAACTGAAGGAGATAGAGACACAAAAAAATCCTTCAAAAAAATCAATGAATCCAGGAGCTGGTTTTTTGAAAAGATCAACAAAATAGACCGCTAGCCAGATTAAGAAAAAAGAAAAGGGAGAAGAATCAAATAGATGCAATAAAAAACAATAAAGGAGATATCACTACTGACTCCACAGAAATACAAACTACAGTCAAAGATTACTACAAACAACTCTATGTATATAAACCAGTAAACCTGGAAGAAATGGATACATTCATGTATACTTGCACCCACCCAAGCATAAACCAGGAAGAAGTTGAAACCTTGAACAGACCAATAACAAGGTATGAAGATGAGGCAGCAATTAATAGCCTACCAACCAAAAAAAGTTCAGTTCCAGATGGGTTCACAGCTGAATTCTACCAGAGGTACAAAGAGGAGCTGGTACCATTCCTTCTGAAACTATTCCAAACAATACAAAAAGAGGGAATCCTTCCCAAATCATTTTATGAGACCAACATCATCCTGATACCAAAACCTGGCAGAGACTCAACAAAAAAAGTAAACTTCAGGCCACTATACATGATGAACATAGATGCAAAAATCTTCAATAAAATAGTGGTAAACCGATTGCAACAGCACATCAAAAAGTTTATCCATCACGATCGAGTAGGCTTCATCCCGGGGATGCAAGGCTAGTTCAACACATGCAAGTCTATAAACGTAATCCACCACATAAACAGAACCAAAGACAAAAACCACATGATTATCTCAACAGATGCAGAGAAGACCTTTGACAAAATTCAACAGCCCTTTATGCTAAAAACTCTCAAAAAACTAGGTATCGAAGGAACATATCTCAAAATAATAAAAGCTATTTATGACAGACCTACAGCCAATATCATACTGAATGGAAAAAAACTGGAGGCATTCCCTTTGAAATCCGGCACTACACAAGGATGCCCTCTGTCACCACTCCTATTCAATATAGTATTGGAAGTTCTAGCCAGAGCAATTAGGCAAGAAAAAGAAATAAAGGGTATTCAATTAGGAAAGGAGGAAGTCAAATTGTCACTATCTGCAGATGACATGATTGTATATTTAGAAGACCCTATCATCTCAGTCCAAAATGTCCTTAAACTGATAAGCAACTTCAGCAAAGTCTCAGGATACAAAATCAATGTGCAGAAATCACAAGCATTCCTATACACCAATAACAGACTAACAGAGAGCCAAATCATGAGCGAAGTCCCATTCACAATTGCTACAAAGAGAATAAAATACCTAGGAATACAACTAACAAAGGATGTAAAGGACCTCTTCAAGGAGAACTACAAACCACTTCTCAATGAAATAAGAGAGGACACAGACAAATGGAGAAACATTCCATGCTCATGGTTAGGAAGAATCAGTATCAAGAACATGGCCATACTGCTCAAAGTAATTTACAGATTCAATGCTATACCCATCAAGCTACCAATGACCTTCTTCACAGAACTGGAAAAAACCACCTTAAAATTCATATGGAACCAAATGAGAGCCTGCATAGCCAAGACAATCCTAAGCAAAAAGAACAAAGCCAGAGGCAACACACTACCTGATTTCAAACAATACTACAAAGCTCCAGTAATCAAAACAGCATGGTACTGGTACCTAGAGATATAGACCAATGGAACAGAATAAAGGCCTTGGAAGCAATGCTACACATCTACAACCATCTGATCTTTGACAAACTTGACAAAAACAAGCAATCGGTAAAGGATTCCCTTCTTAGTAAATGGTGTTGGGAAAACTGGCCAGCCATGTGCAGAAAGCAGAAACTGGACCCCTTCTTGACACCTTACAATAAAATTAACTCCAGATAGATTAAAGACTTAAACATAAGACCTAACACCATTAAAACCCTAGAAGACCTAGGCAAAACCATTCAGGACATAGACTTAGCGCAAGGACTACATGACTAAACACCAAAAGCATTGGCAACAAAAGCCAATATAGACAAATGAGACCTAATTAAACTCTAGAGCTCCTGTACAGCAAAAGAAACAATCATTAGAGTGAACCGGCAACCAACAGAATGGGAACAAAATTTTGCAATCTACCCATCTGACAAAGTGTTAATATCCAGAATCTACAAAGAACTAAAACAGATTTACAAGAGAAAAACAAACAAACCCTTCCAAAAGCGGGAGAAGGATATGAACAGACACTTTTCAAAAGCAGACATATATGAGGCCAACATACATATGAAAAAATACACATCATCACTCATCATTAGAGAAATGCAAATCAAAACCACATGAGATACCACCTCACGCCAATTAGAATGGCGATCATTAAAAAATCTGGAGACAACAGATACTGGAGAGGATGTGGAGAAATAGGAACACTTTTACACTGTTGGTGAGAGTGTAAACTAGTTCAACCTTTGTGGAAGACAGTGTGGCAATTCCTCAAGGACCTAGAAATAGAAATACCATTTGACCCAGCAATCCCATTACTGGGTATATACCCAAAGGATTAGAAATCGTTCTATTATAAAGACAAATACACATGTATGTTCATAGTGGCACTGTTTACAATAGCAAACACCTGGAACCAACCCAAATGCCCATCAACAATAGACTGGACAGGGAAAACGTGGCACATATACACCATGGAATACTATGTAGCAATAAAAAACGATGAGTTCGTGTCCTTTGTAGGGACATGGATGAATCTGGAAACCATCATTCTCAGCAAATTCACACAAGAACAGAAAATCAAACACCACATGTTCTCACTCATAGGCGAGTGTTGAACAATGAGAACACATGGACACAGGGAGGGGAGCATCACACACTGAGGTCTGTTGGTGGGGGTGCCAAGGGATGGACAGTGTGGGGGGTGGGGGAGGTCAGGGAGGGATAACATGGGGGAGAAATGCCAGATGTAGCATTTGGCATGCAGCATGGAGGCGGCAAACCACATTGCCATGTGTGTACCCATGCAACAATCCTACATGATCTGCATATGTATCCCAGAACCTAAAGTACAATTAAAAAAAAAAGAATCCCTAAAACCCACCTATGACTTGTTAGCCCCTTCTTTTTGATGGCCCACTTTCAGGCTAAACCAATGTATGCCTTCCTCATATTGATTTATGATTTTCCCTACAATTTCTGTCCACTGGAAATGCATAAAACCAAACTGTGATGTCACTGTCTCACAAAACATTCTCAGGATCTCTTGAGATTGTTTTACCCAGGGCCACTGTCAGCATATCAGCTCAGAATAAACCTTAAACATATTTTGGCAGAATTTGGGTTTTTCCATCATTAATATTTCCCCAAATTACGTGCTTTTTAATGCTAAAACTGATTTAAAATGATGTTGTGTTGGAATACAAAGCATTCTGTATAAAGATACATGCATTTGTATGTTCACTGCAGCACTATTCACAGCGGTAAAGGTATGGAAGCAATCCAGATGTCCACCAATGATAAGATGAAAAAGGAAAATGTGGTTATACACCATAGAATACCATGGAGCCATAAAAATGAATGAGATCATGCTCTTTGCAGAGACATGGATGAACTCGAAGCTGTTATCCTCAGCAAACTAACCCAGAATCAAAAACCAAACACTGAATATTCTCACTTAAAAGTGAGAGCTGAACAATGAGGACACATGGACTGGGGTGGGGAACAACAAACACTGGGGCCTGTTGGGGTCAGGAGAGAGAGCACCAAAATCAATAGCTAATACATGTGGGGCTTCATATCTAGGTGACGGATTGAAAGGTACAGCAAGCCATCATGGTACACATTGACCTACGTAACAGACCTGCACGTCTCGCACATGCAATTCAGACCTTAAGATAAAATAAAATTTGTTTAAAAATAAAAAAAAAAAAAAAAAGATGAGACATGATGATGAAGAAAAAGAAGAAAAGTAAAGGATAGCAACAAAGAAGAAGAAACAGAAAAGGAAGAGTAAGGAGGACAAGAAAGCAAAAAAAGAAAAAAAAACACAAAATGAAACCCTGCCTCTGGAATACATTGTCTTTATTAATACAGATCTTACCGCCGGCACGGTGGCTCACACCTGTAATCCCAGCACTTTGGGAGGCCGAGGCGGGTGGGTCACGAGGTCAAGAGATCGAGACCATCCTGGCCAACATAGTGAAACCCCGTCTCTACCAAAAATACAAAAATTAGTTGGGTGTGGTGGCGCGCGCCTGTAGTCCCAGCTACTCGACAGGCTGAGGCAGGAGAATTGCTTGAACTCTGGAGGCAGAGGCTTCGGTAAGCCGAGATCGCGCCACTGCACTCCAGCCTGGTGCCTGGCGACCGAGTAAGACTCTGTCTCAAAAAAAAAAATAAAAATAAATAATAAAGATCTTACCATACTTCAGTTCAAAACCATGAAACTTGACAGCAGACAATGCATCTGTAGGGCAGACATAAATTCTGTCTCCCAGTACCAACATCATAAAATGCTTGTACTATATTTGGAATTAGATGTATTTAGATACTTATATTTGAATGTTAAGTATGACTGATGGTCTAGGAATTCATAACCCTTCAAAATGTTGAACCAAACCACTTGTTTAATGGAGCAGTTCTTCCACTCTGAGCCTGCTTGGTGTCTGGAATAGATCTCCGGCTGGGAATGGTGGAGATAGGGATTTTTGCTTTCTCTCTTCCGTTCTGAGGGAGCTGAATAAATAGACTCAGTGATAACTTCAACCAAAAAAAAAGTCACTTAAGTTGAAAAAGTAGTAGTCACGAGAAATTTAAAACTAGGATTTGATATAGTATAAGAGATTCACAATGCAAACTGGACTGTATTCCTAATCCAATTTTATTCTATTACAATGTGGCTACTCCATTTATAAAAAAAAATAATACAGTTCAGCTCATTAAAACACCAATTCTATTAGCAGCTGCAGCCTATTTGTACTTATTAGTTTAACCCCTAATTTTAAAAAATTGAGGTGGATTACACCAACAGATACATACATTTGAGGCTATAAATAGAAACTGAAAATAAAATTGCATACAGAAAAAAGTTAAAACATACCGAAGTTAATATTAGAGTAATTGCACATTAAATTTATTTTATGTGTAATCTTAAAAGCTAATTTTCTTTAAAGCTAATGGAAAAAGATTAGGTGTTTTGAAATTCTCATATTCGAATAAAACAAAACGTACTGGTTCATTAGGAACTCTGATCTTATTCCTGACAGTTGTGAGTTCTTTAAATGCAGCACTGTGGACAAACTAAGAGCAATATCCTTAACATTAATCTAACAGAACATGCACACACAGTATTCATGGAGCTTTTTCATTCTGAAGTCACAGCAGCAAAATACAGTGAGGCATCCTCAGAGGAGAACTAAGCCAATCAAACTTGATCAAGTTAGAATTAAAATATCTGATTAGCCTTCTCAAAGATCTACTGCCTCACAGTGGTAGCTGGTCTCCAAAGATGGCTCCACCTCCTCCCTGCTGGCAAACACGTGCCTCACATCTAAAGGTAGGTCTTAATAGACCATGCCCTTGAACCTGGGTGAGGCCTATGACTTGGATGGAATTCTAGGTCATGTGATTCCAGGCTACGTTTGAAGAAAGTCTGGTAGTTCTCACTGTCGTGCTCTTGAGAGATCCTGCGCTGCCATGGAAAAAGTCTGGCTATGCTGCTGGAAACACCATGTAGAGAGGCCATGTATAGAAAGGGACAACCTGAGACTACAGGAAGGAGAATCAAGAAATCCAGCCAACATCAAGGACATATGAGCCCATGTGAGCCCAGACAGCCAGCCCCCAGCCCCTTGAGTTAGCTTACAATCAATACGTGGGATTAACACATGTGACCAGGTCAAGAGGCTGCTCAAGGTCTATCCCCAACAAACACACCTTGAGCAAGGCCTAGTCGCTGCATCTGAGGCTCAGGCTCCCCATTTGAAAAAGCACATTCAATGGCTCCATTACGGGGCAGGTTCAGGCAGGAGACTGCATAAGAAACTTTAAAACTTGGAAGGCCCCCAGCAGAGCCAGACAGGTGGCTCTTTGCTTCCTTTACTCCCCTCTTCAGTTGGTCCATTTAGATAAACCACACCCAAGTAAAAAGGGCTGCAGGCTCAGTGCCTGCTCACAGAACTAGACGCATATGTGAAGAGGTCATACTGCCTGTTCCAGCCCAACTGACATTGTGGGGCACAGAGACAAGATTCCCCACTGTGTCCTTTCTAAATTCCTGAGCCACAGAATCATGAGAAATAATAAAATTGTTGTTTTAAGCCACTAAGTCTGGGGCAATTTGTTACATAGCAATAAAATAACCACAACACTCACAAAATACCTTGTTTCATGGCAGTAGAGAGCCTAGGCATGATCTTGCTTCCCTTTAGTTTCTCTTTATGATGCTACAGTGATTTCGTGTATGGTAAGGTCGAATACATACGGAGGTGGGAGCATTCTAGGTCCTCCTTCCCTCTGTCTGTAACAACCAACTGGTCAAGGACTACCTGTGTTAATTCTAGAATCAGCTGGGCCTATTTTTCTTCACCCCATCCACTGCCTTTGCTCAGACCATCATGGACTCTCACTATGACTCCTATATTAGCCTCCCAAATTCAAATCTCCCTGTCTTTATCTCTCTCCTCTCTGAATCATCCACCTTTCACACCTCTGCCCAGTGGCAAACATCTGATCATGTTCCTTTCTTCAAATCCTTCACGAGCTCCCCCTCCTTGCCTTTCACAACAATCAGTGACGTTTACGTTTCCACTAGTCCCTCTCCTTTCCCTGACAACATCACTACCTATGTATGGGCTCACGAGTTTGCTCAAGTTTGCAAACTGCACAGCTCCAGGAGGCACTCCTTTCACAGACTGCACTACAAATCACGTCACTTGGAATCATGCCATGCCAACCGTGCCCAACTGCACTCAATGTCCTAAGACCTCAGACACTTCATATCCCTTTCCCTTGATGTATTTTTCACTCAAGTCTTTCCTTTATTTCTCGGCTATTCTTCCTCCAAGCTCTAGTTTATATAATTAACCATACCCAGTCAATCAGCTCATCAATATTGCTCAGAGCTCAACCATCAAAAACTATTCTATTGAACATGTGCTACACACCCATTTACTAGATGTTCCTAGAGAGAAATAAAACAATCAAGATCTCTGCCTTTAAAGAGTTCTCAGTCCTAGGAGACAGCTGCTTTTCATGACACAGATCAGAGGCTGTTAAACTTTTCTGTAAAGGACCAAAAAGCAAATGTTTCAGTTTTGTGGACCATACTGTCTCTGCTGCAACTACACCACTCTGCTGCTGTAGGGAGAAAGCAGCCACACATAATAAATAAATAAGCAGGCATGGATTTGTTTCAGTAAAACTCTATTTTCCAAAACAGGGAGCTTGGTCTTCAGTTTGTCAACTGCTGATAAACTTTTTTTTTTTTTTTTTTTTTTTTTTTTGAGACAGGATCTTGCTCTGTTTTCCAGGCTAGAGTGCAGTGGTATGATCAAAGCTCACTGAAGTCTCAACCTCCTGGGCTCAAGCGATCCTCCTGCCTCAGCCTCCCAAAGCATTGGGATTACATGCATGAACCACCACGCCCAGCCCTAATAGACTTTCACTGTGAAGTCACTTCTGATCAATCCCATTCCCACAATGATGCTCCCCTTAGCTTGTAACAGCATCTGCCTTCAATAAATGTCGAGTCTTCCCACATAGCAATGATGGGAGGAGATTCTTGGGAAATGAAGGTATAAAGAGTATGAAAGAAAAAAATGTGCCAGCTACAAGATTTATTATAACTGAAAAGCAGTAAAATATCAGGATTAAGAGCTCCAACTATGAAGCCAGATTTCCCAACTCTACTACTTACTAGTTTCTGTCCCTGGAGTAATTACTGAAACTCTGCAACCCTTGTTTCTTCCTCTGTTAAATGAATAAATAAGTTTAATCTTCCTCATAAATGACATGTTTTAAAGGAATTAGTGTTTGCAAAGTACAATCCTAAGTGACACATAGAGCTTTTTTTTTTATAATTATGGCTGCAATTTAATGTAAAAAATTGGGCTGAGCTTACAGGCAACCAAGGTAAAAAATGAAAAGAAGAAAAACAATTAAATAACTCATAGGACTGGTCAGGATTTAAGACACATACCAATTTCCACTGGGAAGAAAAATACTTCTTACAACTCTGTTCAGAGACAAATTTCTCACAGGGGACATGACGGTAAGAGGGTTCTGAACATAAAGAGCAATGCCTCCACTTCAGAACCCCAGACAACGCCCGGGAGGCTGCCTGCAATGGTTACCCACCATCCTCATACAAGTCAAGGTCTAATATTAAAATATAATGAACACGCTGTCTGAAGTCCCAGTGGCTCTTATATCCTCCGATTCTTTCTGTTTTATTAATACCTTTTCAGAAAGTTTCTTGTTGGACTAAATAATACTATGTGATTAACCATACTTAGGATTTGTGTGAACGAGCATGAAAGAATATTAGGAATTTTGAGTGGAATTTTACCAATGTTTTAGGCCTGCATTTTTGTCCAGTGGAATGAAAAACCAAAACCATAACTAAAATTAATGGAGAAAGAAAATTTAACATTAAGATTTCGTCTTTAGAACTTAACCTCTGCATACCTCGGCTCTCACATCTATGAAGGGAGGCTTAAGAAAGGACCCAACTAGTAGACTGGCTGTGAGCATTAAATGAACTATCATATGCAAAACACTAAAATAAGTGCTTAGCATACAGATGTTACCTAAATGTCACCTACCATGGCTGCAATAGTTATTATAAATTTGTTTAGACTTAATACCAACTCCCTTTCCAGGGATGCTACCCTTCTGTGCACTTATGGTTCCTGAAGAGCCCACAGGGTTATGGGATGTACATCTCTGGCCTTCCACAGAACTAAACTCAAGCTGGCATTCAATCAAGGCTTCTTGAATTAATGAACTTTTTGAAACCCCACTTAATGATAAGTTAGTGGTAAAATGCTTACAAAGGATTCTTGCCTTTGATGATGCAACAATCTAATGACAAAAATCAACCTGAACAATCATGAAACACTGAACTATCATGTGCCTGAGTTAAGGCCACATAACTCAGGCCTGATATATTATTGATGTCAGTTTCTTCAAAGAATCTCATGGGAAAAAATTCTAAGTTGCTTAAGCAGGCCCATTTGCTGGGTTCATGTTTAAAAACAAGGAAATTGTTAAAATAATTTATTTCTCTTTCAAGAAAATATTTTTAAAATCTTATTTTCACATTGAAAATAAAGCTAAAACTCCCAAAGTGGTTGGGCTGATTGTCTGGCTTATTGTAACAAAAAGCCAACGAACTAGTACATGAATACTCTAATAATTTTTTTAGCATTTTGCTTGATTAGAGTCATCAGTATAATACTGTAATTTTTAAAGTATGTGCTACACAAGACAATAGAGGAACATTTTAATATTCTTTAAAATTCCAAATAAGGTTGAAGGGAAGTCTGTACTCCATTTCCATCAGCTGTCATCTCATTTCACCATAGGTTGATGTATGTTTTAATTAATTTGTATTACCAACTTAAACATTTTTATAAACAACTTCTATGTCCTAAATGTTATGAAATGAGTCACATAAACAAATATTTTGTCTCTACCTTCTTGTTTCATGTGTGGAATTGCTGAAATCTTCTGTTTAAGAATACTATATCCTTTTTTAACAAAAATCGTGTGTCCCAATATTTTAGCGTAATCTTTTCAATAAATGTAAACCATACCACTGCAGGAGTCTTTCCCATATTTAATTATTAGCCCATCTGACTTCAGATGAAGTCTTAAAGTCCCTTTATAAAGTGAAATGAACTTTATAAAGTCTACAGAACTTTTTCTGTATTCCCTATTACAGTTCTTTATTTTAATAACAGACTTCTATGTAATTAATCCCCCTGGAGTTTGCCATCACATAATCTACCCTGTGTACGAACTGTTCCATGTGTATTTTTCTGGCAACAAGACCTCTGGAAAAAATAAACAAATAAACAAAGACTAAAAGGAATCATGCACAAGGGGACAAATTGTGTCAAATAGAACTGGTCTCATGTACCTATAAACCATGCAACAAGAGCAGAAGTCTCAATCCATCTTATCCAAGGGTTGGAAAGGAGATCTCACTGTAAAGAACTTTTCCCTTTGACAGGAAACAGTAATATTTCCTTACTTGGGAGCTAAAGCAATAAGGCAATCATAAATAAATGGTGCATAACTACTGCTATTCAAGTAGTGTTGGGTGTTTTTTTTTTTTTGGACTGTCTCCCACACTTTTTGCCTAATTATAGTTTAGAATTTAGCTGAGAAAAATTCCTATGAATTCAAATTCAAACAAATGTTAGGATTTTATTGTTTTTCATAAAGCCATTTCACATGTCAAGCAATGCCCAAGCAAAAGAAAACTACTATACATTTATTATTTCACAGAGCTTTGAAACTTGAACAATTTTCATTTGAAAATAGAGAAAAATATAATTTTTGCAGAGTGGATGGGGACCACACTGATTCCATTAAAAAAAAAAAAAAGATTTCCTGTAAAAACAGAAATTGGCAATTTACTCTAAGAAAACACAGCAAAAGCTGGGAAGAAATTTGAGGATGCCTAAATTTCCACTGTGGAACAACTTTTGCTGCCCAGTGGGGGAGAGAAGGAAAAAAAAGAACACCTGCAACAGGACGGGAGGAGAGGAAGACAATCTGGGACTACATAGCCAGTGAGGGGAAAATGAGGGCAGGTTTCTAATCCAGGAAGAGAGGGAGTTGACAAGGAGGATATACGTGTTTTAAGAAGACTACCAAGGCAGATCTTGTAGTCACCTGCCACATTAGAGAAAAACAAGAAGGCAGTATTTGCTGGGGACATGGAACCAGTGCACAGCAGACACTGATGAGTTTAAAGCACCTTTTAACTAGAGGAAAGATTAGTGAGGTGCTGAAAGTTGCTGCCACCAACTGGGCATCAGGCAGACTTGGGGGTTACAAATCACTTTCACTTCATAAACTGTGCATTTCCAATCAGAACGGTAAACAGGTTTCACCGTAGTCAAAGAGGTTAGTTCTGAAGCGGGTAACATTTTAACAGGCAAAAACAGAAAATTTAAGCAATAACTGGAAAAATGTAACACATAACTGCTTTTTCTGATGATTTATACAGCAGGGCACCGTTAAAGAATTTATTCATATGAGACTGTAATGGCAATAAGCAGAGGGAATACATTTTAAATGTTATTCAAATTTAACATGAGAATTGGTGTTTGCTTAAAATCTATGGGAAAGCCTTTCATCTAGCAATTCTACTTTTACTAATCCATACCACATATAAACATGTGTATGTAAATGCAGGCATGTAGAAGAATGTTGGTAATATCAAAAGACTTCATGTAATCTAAAGAGCCATCACTAGGGGAACTGTTCCAGCCATGTAATGAGATTCTATACAAGAAAATGGGGTTGGGTGCAGAGGCTCATGCCTGTAATCCCAGCACTTGGGGAGGCCGAGGCGGGCGGATCACTTGAGGAAAGGAGTTTGAGTTGGCCATCCTGGCCAACATGGCGAAACTCCGTCTCTACTAAATATACAAAACAGCCGAGCATGGTGGCATGCGCGCCTGTAATTCCAGCTACTCTGGAGGCTGAGGCAGGAGAATCACTTGAGCCCGGAAGGTGGAGGCAGTAAGCTGAGACTGCGCCACTGCACTCCAGCCTGGGCAACGGAGCAAGACCATGTCTCAAAAAAAAAAAAAAAAAAAAAGAGAGAAAGAAAAAGAAAGAAAATGCTTGAGGTAGATCCGTATGAGTTAATAAACAGACGAATTAAAGATAGATAAAAAGCGAGTAAATTGCATGAACAGTATATTCCATGTATTAAAATGGTTACACATACATACATGTGTGTATGTATACATATATATTTATGTGTGTATTTGTACATGTATACATATGCCTATAAGATTTATAGAAAAATACACAAGAAAATGGTCTCTGAAAGGTGGCAGGGAAATACTTTTAATTGTATATATTTTTAAATTATTATTTTCACCACCGTGTGTGTGTGTGTCACTTTTTATAAAATCTTTTTTTTTTTTTTTTGAGACAGAGTTTCGCTCTTATTGCCCAGGCTGGAGTGCAGTGGTGCAATCTCGGCTCACCGCAACCCCTGCCTCCTGGGCTCAAGCAATTACTCCCGCCTCTGCCTCCGAGTAGCTGGGATTACAGGTATGTGCTACCATGCCCGGCTAATTTTGTATTTTTAGTAGAGGTGGGGTTTCTCCATATTGGTCAGGCTGGTCTCGAACTCCCGACCTCAGCCTCCCAAAGTGCTGGGATTACAGGTGTGAGCCACCGCACCTGGCCTATAAAATCTTATAGTTAACATAAGAATTAGGAGCACACATAATTACAATTCTATTAATAGTTTGCAATAGGATAAGGATTGTGTTGATCAAATATTGTGAGGAGCACGGAGAGTTGTCTCTCTATAATCACAAACAAATGTAAAACTCCACAGAAAAAGCACTAGTGTGAGTAAAAGTGTGGCATCCTGTTAAGCAATGAAGTAAAGCTTCAGTTTCTTTTTTCACATTTGGTCTGTACTTCCCAGGGGAACACACTAGTTGGTGACAGCCCAGAGAAATGAGACAAATGTCTGACCAGGCCTCACACCTCCCTGCAGCTCTTCAGCCACAGAATTAACCCCCCACTTCCTTTATACATAGGAGCAATGCTACCAGAATAGATATTATGATAATATTATGTAAGAGAAATATGTTTTTGAAGGAAGAATGCTGGACTAACTGAGGTCTTCTTGAGAACATAGGAGAATCAGAGCTTCAGTCTACTTATTGAACTTGCCATGTGCCTTGCACAGAGGGCAATAGACGTCTGCTGTCTGATCCCAGTCAGGCTTACCATGATAAGCAAATTTCCTTCCAACACTATTGGAATTCTGGGTTTATTTTCCACAAAGGCGAAGATGGAACCCAATTAATCATAACTATCTTCTGTGCTATTTTATCACAGCCTAAGCACTTGGATCTTACAATCATCTTGTCCCTACTCCAGACTAGAACTCAAAAACTGGTCTGTTCAGTTTATTGCACTTTTTCTTCTCATACCTGGGTCATACAAACACAGATTTTACTTCATATACATGACTATAACAGTCCATAACAACAAAAAAACAGAGTAAGTGAAATGATCAGCCACATATCCAAGTGGACACCATCACTTGGTGACCCAGAGCCGTATAATAAAGCTACAGAACCACTCAGAAAAGAGCATCAGTGTTAACGGTAAGAATTTAACATAAAACCTCCCTATATATACTACCTAGGTTTGTTTAACAGCCTCCTCTAAGAAGATAAAAGGGGTCATTTACAACCCATCCTGCTGTTTCTTAAACTTAAGAGGCTTTAACTTAAACAATTGCAGAAAAATTTCTCTTTCAATCTGAAAAGCATTTAAGGAAATATATTCTCACTGTCTTTCAATACAGGAAAGTGACAACCCTTGGTCAACCTGCCTAATTTAAATCTTTCCGGCTGAAACATCTATAATAGGGGGCATGGGAAGCCAGTGAAATGATCAATTGCATGTACAAACACCACTGGTTAAAAATACCTCGATAAGGCCGGCCACAGCAGCATTGCCGTTGCAGTGAAATAGCCCCACACAATCCCAAAAAACCAGTTCTCAGGACCACTTGCCCTGTTCTGCTTCCAGTGTAGCCATCTGAAAGGAAGCATCGCCCGGAAAACCCAATTTTAATTTTAACAAGCATAATTTACTGAAGAGTCAAGTAGTTTGATTTCTCCTCTGACTGTCATGGGAATCCCTTCCTTTCCTTGCCCCCTTTCAAATACAGCATCTACCAAGATGACCCCAAGGAAAGGACTTTCCTCTAGACACAACCAGAGTTGGTACTGCAGGAAAGGAATGGGTTCTCCTCTGCTCCCACTCACAACTCCTCCCCCTTCTTCCTCAAGGAACCCTCTTGCCTCCCAAAATCTGCCTCAACAATGGCCCAAGGTTCCTTTTAATCATGTCCTCTCCTTTGGTGCAGAAATCTTTGGGAGTAGGAGCAAGGTAGTTTAGTCACAAACGGGGTGAGGACCAAGCAACCCTAGCACCTCCAAGGTGCCCCCAGGAGGTCTTGCCAGGGAGCCTTCCACAGGGGAGAATCACCCCGCCAGTTTTCTGGATCTTGAAACTTTGAAGACGGGGAAGGGGGAGACCCACACCAAAGGAGGGGATCGTTTCTTTACCCTTTAAGTGCGTCGTGTCCTCCGCCTCCTCTTCTCTTGGCCCGGCTGGCTCTGGTTTCCTTCACGTTCCCAGCCTCCAAATTGGCGTCCGCCCCATGGCTCGTGTAGGACGCTAAAAGCACGGTAAATCCCAGGACGATCTCCAGCAGGCCCCCTCGCCGCATGATGCCGAGCCGCCGCCGGCTCCCGCCGCCTCCTGCTGCGCCCCGGGCTCGGTCTGCGGCCGCCGCTGCGCCCTGAAGCGCACCGCGCCGCCGGGGTCCCGCTCTCCCGCCGCCCGTCCCCCGGGCCGGGCTCCTCCCGCCTTCTCCAGGCGCTGCTCCCACTTCAGGCGGCCCCTGCCAGCTGCAACACAGAGACAAATCCCCGAGGCGGGGAGATTTTCAGGGCATTGGGATGCTGAAGCCTCGCGGTCCCCCATTCCCGAGCCCAACCCGTGCGCCGCCTGCGCGTGGCGCAGTTAATTTGGGTAAGAGAAGACCGTTTGGTCCACAGCTGGCTGGAAACCCCAGGCCCCCGGCGGCAGCAGCTCCAGCCGATCTCTCGGCCTCACTGGCGCCGCCAGAAGAGCGCAGCGCAAAGTACCCATGTCCCCGGCGGTCCTAAGCCCAGGGCGAGCTGTCTGGGTTTATTTTTCTAGTGGCACGAATTCCGCGCGATGCGCGCTCTGAACGCCCCACTCTTCAGCGTGCCCTCTCCGCCGGGCTGGAAGCCCGCCGCGCCGTCCCGCCGACTCCGGGGGCTGCCACCGCCCTCCGAACATCTGACGCGGAGCCCGGCACCAAGAGCCCCGGGCCAGGAAGCTGTCAGGCAGGGGAGGGCCAGCGCCAGCTGTGGACGTTCCGGGACAGCCCCTCACCCCAGTCCCCGTCCCTGCCCTCCGTGCGGCGCAAACGCAAAAGCCTCCGTGGCCGCAGCTCCAGCCCCGGTGGCCGCCCGACCCCCGTCGGGACCCCGGCTGCACCCACTGGAGAAGCGGCGGCTCCGACTCCCGAGGAGGCGGCGGCGGCTGCTCCTGGTCCTGGCCGCTACAGCCACCGCTCCGCTCCGCTCCGCTCGCAGCTGTCCCAGCTGTGGCCGCCTGTCCGCTTGTGGCACCCACAGTCTCTGCCGCGGCTCCCGCGGCCCCCTCCTTTCCCCCACCTCTTCAAGTATCGTCCGCGCAGCGGTTTCTCGCGAGAGAAATACTTGTTTAAAAAAAAGAAAGAAAAAGAAAATGACACCCCCTCCTTCATCCCCCTCATCACCACCCCACCCCTCGGCCCCATCCATCCTCCCTTTCCACTCCCCTTTGCCAGCCACCGCCTCGGCGCGGGGCCTCTCGCCCGCAGGATTAGCGCAGTGGGAGGAGGCAGAGGTGATCAGGTCCTGCCCGGCCTGGGACTTTTTGCCTTGAGGTGGGGAGGAGAGAAATGGGAAGAGGTGGAGTAGCGGTTTTAGCCGGTTCGGCAGTTGGGAGGTCTAGATCCGAGATTAGCCTCTCCAGTGATCGCGGAAGCCCTGCCGGAGCAGAAAGCTGTGCCACCTGCACCAAGAATTCGCGCTGGAGACGGCTGCCCCGAAGGCCGTGGCCCGAGAGGAGACCAGTCCCCGCTGCCCCCGCCTCCCGGTAGCGCGTTCCCTGCGCTTCTCTCGCCGGATACTCAGCAGACGCCGGAGGCCGAGAGGCTAAGGCAGCGCGCGTCGCAGGCCGGGACAGCGGCAGGGGCTGCTATGCCGACCGAGGAGAGGGCTCCGCCGCCCCCTCTTGCCCCGGGTGTCGAGAGCCCACTCCAGACGTGGCTCATCCGAGGTTCAATTCAAACCACTCAGGCCTGAATCCAGCTTGCTCTCTCTAAGTTGGAGTCCAATACAGGGGCCTGTAAATGCTGGAACCTAGGATTTAGGATGGGAGTGGTCAAGGGATGGTCCTCTTGCCCAGCCCAGGTTAAGATTGGGGTTCACCTGAAGGACTCTACTTACATCCTTCCCCCCGCCCCGCCCCCGCACACACACAGCTGCCTCTCCCCCAAGATATGCATGGCACAGTGGATTTAGTGGCTTTGAAAGGTATAGTATTTGTGGCATCCTTATATGAATAATGTCCGATGATGCCTGCACCCTGTAACGGTTTAGGAAGGCCGGAAGTCGCGCACTGGGTCCTGGCTGCTGTAACTGGAGACCCCCCAGAAAATCCCCCACAAGCATCCACCAGCCAGCCGGCAAGCCAGAAATAAGAGCTCAGCACAAACAGGTACCCTGGGAATGCATCCTGTTGAAGGGGATTTTCCTTATTTGTAATCGTTTGTAAAGGGGCCCAAAGAGTAGGGTGGAAAGAACTGGGCAAGTTATTCAGTTTCTTTCCAATTATAAGATGGGACTCATAGTGTCCACCACACAGGTTTGTAATGGTGATGATGGACATGCTGAACTGCTACGATACATGAAACAGTAAAACTGTGGGAACTATGAGCTGATCTAAAGCTATAGTCCTGTAGGTATGTATGTGGTCTAGTTTAAGGTCTTACCTGCAAAAGGTCTCTTAGCGGTTTCATGAATGGGAGCCTTGGTTACACACTCTTGGCTGAGTAAAGGAGATCATTCATTCAAGATGTGTTTACTGAGCACGAACTGTGAACCACTTAGTGTGTTGTTGAACCAGACTTCAACAGTTTGAACAAGGCAGGTTCAACAATTTGAACAAGGCTGACTTCAACAATTTAGTGAAAAAGGCAGAAATGTGTCTCCCCTCACACAGCAGATAGTCAACAAGGCAGACTTGAAACAAATAATGACCCAATAGTTAAGTGCCAAAAAGGGTAAGTACTGGGTGCTTGCTTGGAGGATATATAACAAGGGGACTTGACCTAGGCTAGGACTTGAGCAGGAAAGGGATCCCTGAGGAAGTGATATTTAACTTAAGCCTAAAACATAACTAGACTCTACTTAGGATAGCAGTTGTCAACCCTGGCTATTCAGTAAGATAATGAGATGCTTTTTAAAAAAATCCGATACCAGGATGGGCATGGTGGCTCATGCCTGGGCATGTAATCCCAGCACTTTGGAAGGTGAAGGCGGATGGATCACTTAAGGCCAGTAGTTTAAGACCAGCCTGGCCAACATGGCAAAACCCCATCTCTAATAAAAATACAAAAATTAACCAGGTGGGGTGGTGCATGTCTGTAAATCTAGCTACTAAGGAGGCTGAGGCACTAGAATCACTTGAACCTGAGAGGTGGAGGTTGCAGTGAGCAGAGATGGCGTCACTGCACTACAGCCTGGGCAACAGAGCAAAACTCTGTCTCAAAAAAAGGCCCCAGTGCCCAGAGTTTCTGATTTGAGTAGTCTGTAGTGGATCCTGCACATGGATATTTTTAAAGCTCCCCGGGTAGGGAGAGGTAAGGAAGGAATTCACACTGGGGAAAGGATCTGAGCAGAGGGACCATGGATGAGGAGAGAGCAGGGCTGTTTGACATCCAGGAACCCTTGTCCTGCCCACTAGTTTTCTGGGCTGCTCTGCACCCATGGGGGAATTGAGACTGCGTTCTTTCCTTGTTAGCAGCATGCAAGACATGCTGTGCCCTCTCTCCCAGAATCTTACACTCAGTGACATATTGGACAGCAGCAACCAAACACAAGCCTTTCCTAAGGCTTCTGCCCAAGAAGTAAAGGGCAAATCCTGGTGCCCTGCAAGTCCCCTCTTCCAGCAATCTGGACATTTCCATTACTTCTAACTCAACCTTAAACCACCTTCCAAAGTTTCACCTCCAAGGGAGGGATTTCGATTAAACGCTTTTATCTGGCCTTTGCTTCTCCCCCGCAACCTCTTTATTCATTGGCCTCTTTCTCCAGTAAAGGAAAGACTCTCTCTTCATACTGAATGGCAGCTCCAAGCCATATATTCTCCTCTTTGAGCAATAAGCCTCATGTTCTAACCACAATGGGGGAAGATCTACAGGGGAAGGGGGAGGCAGGGGGAACTTAATTACTTAAAGGTAAATGCATTTTTAAATATGTAAGAAATATTCTCACTAGGCAATCAACATATATTAGAGTAGGATGCTACTTAGGACAAAATTCAGTAAGAAATAATAAAAATCTGTGTCTTTGCAATACGATTTTCTTAATGCCAGATGATTGAGGGCCCATCTCTCCTTAAACCTATCACAGATCTTTTTCTTCTTAAATAGGTTTTGCACTCTTTGCAAATTAAGTCCACGAGCTAGAATTCTTTGGTTCCATCTCTTTATTTCAAAGAATTCTCTTCACCCTAAGAAACCCTGCTCAAATTCCTTCTTGTTCCTAGGTGTTTTAGCTCATGCCCGTCTCTCTTGTTCTAACATCACTGCACTTACTAGCTGAATCATTCACTTAATAGTTCATTGATTTTAATACATGATTATAATATGTCTACTATATGCCAAGCACCACGTCAGGCACTGACCATTGGTGATATTTCTTCTGTTGTTATGCCGAATTATTAGGTTGGTGCTAAAGAAATTTCAGTGTTTGCCATCTAAAAGTACTGGCAAAACCACAATTACTTTTGCACCAACCTAAATATATATATACACACACATATTTTCTGTAGCCATTGTACTTACTCTCCCTAGCTGCATGATAGATCCTTAAAGAAAAGGTTGCATTCCTTATTCAAGGAAACTGGCTAGTGTCCTGAAAACTATGACAAAACACAAATACTTTGTTGTTTGATCAGTTGAAATCTTGTGGCATTTTTAGCTGCAAGCCACTCTCGTCATTTTATACCTCCTGTATAAATATCTGTGTCAGCAAAGGTTCTTTGTCTACAAGCAAGAAAACTAGTTATGGAAAATTTAAGCAAAAAAAAAAAAGTCTTTTTAAATTATTATCAGGTTATGAGCTGGCTCATTGAACTTGACTTTGGGATAAAACAAGGACTAGTGTGGTTCTGGGATAATGGTAAGCAGAGAACCTCTTCAGGGTGAAGCCATGTGAGTAAATCAATTCCAACCATTTTGGTCCTTTTGTCACCTCTTTTAGAGTTCAACTTCAAAGGATAGGTTCCTTTTGATGTAGCTGTTTAGGGAACTTGGGCACAATCCTGGCCAAAGGATGATGGAGTATCCTGATGGATAGTCCCAACAAGACTACATGCCACGGGGAAGGAGTTAATCTGTAAACGATGGGAGAAACACTAATTTGGTCATGCACCAAAAATTGAAGGGCGTTAATGCTTGTCGGGGCAAAAAAAACAAAAAAAATCCAGATGTCTATTACACCATCTCAAGAACTTTCAAGGATGTTTAGAGCTTACTGAAATAAAACATTTTCAAGCTTTACTTGGAAGAAGCATACCATACTCTAAAATCAGCTTCTAGGTCTTCCTTTGCAAACTAAATCATGACTTCATAAAAAGCTAAATAGACTTTTTTGTAACCCCAGTTCCTGCCATTGATGGTGGCAAATAGATCGCTCATGATACAACCAACTATATCTTCAAAAGCTGGCTTCTGACTCTTAGTGAGTGTTGTAGAATTTTCTAGTTATAAAAATATAATGTATATGTCACAGCTACCAGGAACTATACCTACTTAGGTATATAGAGAAAAATAATACATTCACATATATAATCACATTTAATCTTTACCACAACTTTTGGTAGACTGAAAAACATAGCCACAATATTTCTTATCTTCTTCCACCAAGTAGAATCTGTTTATCAACTCTTTGAATCTGAGCTGGTTTTATATTTTTCTTCCACCAGTAGAATATCATGAAAGTAACATTGTTTGACTTCCAAGGCTAGGCCTTAAGAAATCTTGCAGCTTCTTCTTTTACCCTATTAGATGTTTCCCTGAGATGGATAGGCCTTTGAGAAGTCCAAGATGAAAGACTATGTGGTGAGAGACAGCCCCAACTCTCCCAGCTACATCAAGACTCTTCCTGAGCCACCAACTAAATGTAGTCACATGTGTGAGCCCAGCAGATCAGCACAACTACCCAGTTAACCCATAGAATAAATATGTTGTTGTTTTAATCTGCTTAATTATTAGAGTGGTCTATTATGTAGGAATAGATAAATAATTGAAACCTTATAAGAGAAAATAATTTTTTCTCAATATTAGAGATGCATAAACTCACATTCAGAAGAGTTAAGAAACGTTCAAATTCATAAAACCAAGAGGGGAGGCAGAGCTGCAGTTAAAACTGTGCCTTTGACAAATCAAGGAAACTTCATGTCATCACTGCTACCTCATCTGTGGCCACAAAATCTCAGTCAAGATCTAGGGTTGATGCAAACTGGAGTCATTCCAGTATCCACAGTACTTCTCTCATGTCTTCTGGGAAGCTAAGATTTCATCCCCTTGAGTTTCTCTGCTGCCTGAATCTACGTTGCGTCTTACTTGAGAGCCTCATTTATTCCATGCTACAAGATCCATGCAGGATTCCATGATCACCAAGATTACCCCAGGAAATGAAAGAATCAAGAGAGCTGCCATAGTCAATAGCTCTGCGTCTCTGCTTCAGTTTCTAGTTCCCTCATAATATAGCACAATTCCTTTTACAAAATGGGTGCTCCATAAATATTTGTTGAATGAACTTGTTTTCTAGATGGTGATGTGATGTCAACTATAAAACCTCATGCCATTCTTCCTCATCATTCTCTGGGTTAAAGAAAGGCCTAAACCTTCTCAACAATTGACAGAACCTTGGTGTGTCATATTGCGTTGTGCCTCAGTTGTCTCATTTCTCCCAGTTGGGAGGGGATGTGAATGAATGGATCTTAAAGGAGCTGAAGGTAGAATTCAGTTGCCCGATTGCTAGCATAAATAGTCCCTCCATGTATGTACCACTTCTGTTTTTGATTGTTTAGTTCATTTATTTGTGTAACCAATTTTGATTAAAAGCCGAACACTGTGCTGGAAGCCGCGGCTTCGCCCTGTAGGGATGCCATTTCTGCCCCTAAGAATCGCTAGAGTTAGAGCATTGCTGGAGGTCCTTACAGCGATGACTACCATAAACTAAGGCTTTGCTTAGTGCAGGCACTGTGTGAAGTGTGAGGTTAGTAATGTTCTTCCCATTTTACAGTTTCAGAGGGGGGTAAGGTTTAAGAAAGAACAATTTAAAATGACATAAATAGTCCTTTAAAGGGACATCGATGAAGCTGGAAACATCATTCTCAGCAAACTAGCACAAGAACAGAAAACCAAACACGGCATGTTCTCACTCGTAAGTGGGTGTTGAACAATGAGAACACATGGACACAGGGAGGGGAACAGCACACAGTGGGGCCTGTAGGGGGAAGGGGTTAGGGAGGGATAGCACCTAGTGTAGAGGACAGGTTGATGAGCGCAGCAAACCACCATGGCATGTGTATAACTATGTAACAAACCTGCATATTCAGCACATGTACCCCAGAACTTAAAATATAATAAAAATAAATAAATAAAATAAGATGACATAAATAGACCTTTGTTTTAGGGAAAATTTGTATATGTTTGTGCTTGCATGTTACACGAAGAATCCTGAGCAATTCCCACTTCAATGTAAAATTCCAGTGTTGTGAGAGCAAAAGGTGAAAAAAAGTTAATAAAAGCTAAAAATTTACACATGCTGGAAAAAAATGAGAATTGTTTTCATTTTCATCATTTTTCAGAAAATTTATTAGAAATACTTTAACTACTTATAGATTTTTAAAGTATTTTTTGATAATCCCAACCACCTTGTTTTTTCTCATTTTGTCTTTTGTCTTTTTCCATATGGTGCCTTTTACATAGTTGTTACCGTGGTGGATGTATAGTTTTATCTTTCGCTGAACAGGAAGGACCATTTGTTAGGCATTTGAGTGTTTAACCTTTGCATTTTGTGGATGGGGTCCCTGGGGTGAGGTCTGCCTAGCCATCTTTCTGGCAGAAAGCATGTACAACTGTTGAATTATGTTATTGAAATAACTTTCATTACCTCAATCCCCCAAAGCAAACAGTTGCTCTCCACCCAAAACAAAAGCTCTGGTTCCCAGACTTCATTTCACTTGTGTTTTCCATGAGTTCTGTGACCCACCCTGGTATTCCCTGTCATTTTTTTCTACCAGACATAACAGATACCAGCCCAACAGCAGAGGCGAATAAAGAAGAGGCCTGGACAGCAGGAAAGGACATAACATTGTATCCATCACAAATTAAAAACACTCTCTCTTCGCTCCATTCAACAAGTGTTACCAAACACCAGCCTTGGGTTGCAGACTGTGGGAGATGCTACAGAAGCCACCAAAACGCGCCAGTTCTGCATCCTGCTCTCTCTCGGGAGGGAGAAAATGAGTGCTTAGAGCAGAGGTCAGCAAATTTCTATAAAGTGACAGACAGATAACAAATAGTTTAAGCTTCATGAACTGTAAAGCAAAAGAAAACAAATTTCCACAGGCATTTTACTGACAAAAATAAAAATTTGCCTATGGACACTGAAACTTGAATGTCATATAATTTTCCTGTGTAATGAAATCTTCTTCTTTTGATCATTTTCAACAATTTAAAAGTGCAATAACTACTCATAACCTGCAGGCCATATAGAAACAGGGGGTGGGGGCAGATTTGCTCCATGCAGCCACAGTTTATCAACTTCTGGAGTTAAAGAAACAGGCAAACACAGAAGCTGGCTTGGGCGTGACTCCCCAAAGTGGCTGGCACCAAGACAGGGACCCACAGAGGAGAGAGGTAGGGTGGGGGTGGGGTGGTCCAGTCAGAAGACTTAATGGAAGACATGGGATTTGAGGATCGCCTTGAAGGGAGGGTAGGATTTGGCTACATGGGGGAGAACATTCCAGGCGGAAGTGATGAGCATGAGTCCAAGGCACAGAGGGAGGAAAGATTATGGGCCAAAGGGGACATGCAGGGTGTGTCACCATCCTTCACAGTGACATACTTCCAGCTCTCCAAGGTCTCTGTGACACACCCTGGGCTACGTGTTTATGAAGAGGAGGGGTATTGTGAGCCTGTACTGTAGGAGTCAGTCTTTAAATGACCACAATTAATTATATTATATGAATGTTAATAATATCCATAACCCAAAACGTGTTGAAAACACTGAGATCCATCTGATCTTTGGTTTAAACCTGATGAAAGGCAAACTAGACCTTATTTTTCTTCATCTGGAGACTTTCCACGTTTCATCTGGTCATCTATTTTAAATAATTTTTGTAAATAATGCCCTTTTTCTTCAGGATATTAGTATTCTAATGATACCAAAAAATTCCACCTGCCCTAACCCACATATTCATGGCCAATCTGAAAGCCTTTATTAAGCTATGAGTAACAAGCAGCTTTGGTTAGTGACTTTTCTGTTTTCCTACATCTGTTTTTGTTTTTACTCTAGATCTGAATTTTCTCTAAAAAGTTAGTAATTAGTGCATATTAGTAATTACTAGATATCTAAAAAAAATTTGTTTTCCTGGCTGCCTTGATCCATTCCCATGATTTCACTCCTTGCTCATAACATACTACTAACTCCCAAATCTGAATCTCCAGCCCAGACATTTCCCTAGAGCTTCAAATTCAGATGTCCAAGTTCCTGCTGGATGCCTCCACCTAGTCCTCCCACAGGCGTTCAGACTCAACTGTGGTAGCAGCCTCTATAAAGGCCTCCAAAGATTCCTCTTCTGCGTACTCATGCCTAGGGGTAATCCCCTCCCCTGGAGCATGGCCTGGACCTAGTGACTCTCTTCTAGCAGATAGAGTATGGCAGAGGCCATGGGATGTCACCTCCAGTATGAAGTTACACAAAGATTCAGGAGCCCATCTTGCTTGTCCTTTCTTGTCCTCCTGCCTGCCTACTCTGATGGAAGCCAGCTGTCACATTGTGAGCTGCCCTGCAGAGAAGTCCTATGCAAGGAACTGACGAAGGCCTCCCACCAACAGCCAGTGACGGACTAAGGCCAGCAGTCCAAACTGCCCTTGCTGAACTGAATTCTGGTATTAATAACAATCACGCAAGCAAGCTTGGAAGTCTTCAGATGAGACTGCAACCCCGGCTAACACCTCGATTCACCTATGAGAAACGTTCAGCCTGAGGCATCTAGCTAAGCAGTGCCTTGTTTGTGACACAGAAACAATGAGATAATAAATGTGTCGTGTTTGAAACCACTGAATGTTGAGTTTATGTGTTACACAGAAATAGGTAACTGGCAGGCATGGTGGCTCATGCCTGTAATCCCGGCACTTTGGGAGGCTAAGGCGGGTGGATCGCCTGAGGTCAGGTGTTCAAGACCAGCCTGGCCAACATGATGTAACCCCACCTCTACTAAAAAATACAAAAATTAGCTGGGCATGGTGACGCACACCTGTAATCCCAGCTACTTGGGAGGCTGAGGCAGGAGAATCGCTTGAACCTGGGAGGTGGAGGTTGCAGTGAGCAGAGATTGTGCCACTGCACTCCAGCCTGGGTGACAGAGCAATACTCCATCTCAAAAATAAAAAAATGAAACAGAAATAGATGACTAATATGTCAGCCAGCTCCCTAAATTTGTTTCTTCCCCTAAATTCTCTATTTTAATTATTAGGACCACTATGTTCTCATTCATCTATGCTGGCAAAAGGGTTTATCAAATGTCCTTCAAGTTTCTCTCCATCTACAAAAGCTCGAATGCTTTTGCATTTTTAAATCACAATTGGTATGATTTCGTAGTCTTAAAATGTGTTCCCTGTGAGTTCTATCTGGAACTCAAGCCATTTGTGCTACAGCTTGAAATTTCTCAATTCTGCAAGATTCTGCTAGCAACAATATTAATGAAATCATACTGAATATCTTTCCACAGATTTTTAAAAAATTGGGGAAGTGTCCAGAGTGATAGAATAGGAGGAAGAGTCTAGAAAATGCTAGAAAACTCTGCCCAGAGTTCGAAAATCAACTACATGAATATGGATGGAACAAGCATGAAATTAGAAGACAGAAGACTATGGTCCTATCTAGGCTTTGCTACCCATCTGCTGTGGCCTCAGAAAGTCACTTTACTTCTAGGGTCCTCCTTTTCCTCATTAGGAAAATAAGGGAGTTAGATTTCAGTGAAAAGCAGAGCCATGAGTGGGCTGTTTCAGAATAAACCTAGGAGCTTGTTAAACTTCAGATTCCTGTCCCTAACAGTCACCCAAAGCTGACTCAGTAGGACTGAGGTGGAGTCAAGGAATCTGAATCTGTGTTTTTAAAGTGCCCAGTTCCCTGAAATATAAAAAGATATGAAAATCCGTTAATTAGACCCTTTCAAAGAATATGTACAATTCTAATGCTGTCATTGCAAAGCAGTGTTTACTATTTGGCAATTCTACTTTGCATGTACACTGTAAAACATACCCAAAAAAATACATTTTAAAGGATGATTTTGTGTGTGTACAGGTGCCTGTGCATATTTTTTTTAATTTTCTTCCCAAACCCTAAGTGATCTCCTTGCATAGGCCCTGGAATATATGAATCTCACTGGGAGAACCACTGGAGACGGTGACAGGTCTATGGGAATTGGGCAAAGACGGGCACAAAGGTCTAAGAACACCAAAGACAAACATTCAAGTTAGCAGGCAAGCTCCTTCTACTCGTGGTACAGCTTGGCATCACCTGGAAAACTGAGACGTGTAAGGGGTGTGTGTGTGTGTGTGTGTGTGTGTGTGCGTGTGTTTACAGAGTTAGCCCTTCTTGTTCTCACCCTGAAAGCCCATCTCCATACAGTGTCATATCACAAAGAAACAGAATCTGACTTAATGAAAAAACATCTCACATGATCTTCAGTAAAAGCAACATTGAGTCATTACTGAAGGACTCTCCATGAGATATGAAGGGAGACTATGTCACACCACGCACAGCACAATTTTCTCTCTTTACTGTAGAAACACCATGTCTCCCTCAGACCTTAACTTTCCCATCTTTTTCAAACCCACCCCTATACCTGTACTTGCCATGGCTCTCCTCCTCTCTGCCCCTGGCCTCTTTCCTAAGATTCTTTAGTGTACCCTCCAGGCCCACCAGCCCTTTATTAGGTAAAGTTATTTCCCCTTCTCTCAGCTTCTTCCATTTGCTCCACTAAAGAAAGGCTCAGCCTGGGATTTGCTTTCAGTTGAAATGGAACATAGGATCACAGGATTACGGTTAAGGTCTAGTCTATTTTTAACCCTGTACACCAAAAAAGAAAAGAAAGGAAACTAACAATTTAAGGCAATAAATACTAAGCCAACAGAGAATGCGAGTTCTAGATGTTCAGAGGAGAGGAAGAAACCTCTGTGCCACAGTGACCAGAAAAGTTTTCATGGAGAAAAGAGGAGATAAACTGAGGGTTGAAAACTTGGGAAAAATCTTTTGCAGGTGAACAGTCATATTGGAGGAGAAACTCTTGTACAGTGAAAGGCCAAAGACGGGAAAGTATGCAACCTGCTGAGGAAAATGGACAAAAACTGGGTGGACTGTATAAAGAAGAGTAAGAGAGAGAAAAGATTAGAAAGTGGGTTGGGACCAGAAGGTTGAGGACTGTGAAGAAATACACATTATTACAGAATGTGAAGCATGGGAATGACACAATTTAGAAAGTTAATTTTTTTGTCGCCATGCAAGAAGAACTGAAAAACAGAAATCTTTTAAGAACGGACATCAGGAGGCTAAGGCAGCAGCTGGGTCTTGGTGATGAGCATGTGTTCCAAAGATGTGACAGAACACATGAAAATGAATAGAAAATTATAGTGTCACTTCACGATAGAATCATTCCAGCTGAATGAATGATTGAATATGAAAAGCGATGGAGAGGGGCCAGCCAAAGGTAACACTGAGACTTGAAATTGGTTGGCCAGAGAATGAACGGAGCTAAGGAAGTGAGGAGGAGAAAGATGAGAATGGGGAAGAGACAAGATGGTGAGCTTGGTGTTTGTTACATGTGGCAGGGCCGAAGGCAGCCCAACCCAGGTGAAGGAGCCAGAAGGCACAGGTTTTGGAGTAATTTTGCCCACCAGTAAAGGAGATGCAGCAGTTTTGAAGAGACTTGGGATTCAGACTTGTGAGCATCTGTAAGTAATTAAATTTACCAGCTAATTAAAACTGCATTTTCCTATAGTTTAGACTTTCGATTCCCAATAAACCTGCAAATTGACCTTGAAGGGATAACCCTCTTGATAGCCAGCATTTGTTCTTTGGGTTTCAGATATATTCTTGGAAACAGATTATCATGGCAAGAAGGGTAGGAATCTTGTGTAATTAAAGAGGAAAGGAGGGACACCCTGTAAATATCAGAAACAGACTCTGCTCCTGGCGAACACTAGGAGAAAAAAAGACCTACAAGTCTCCATTTGGAATGACAGTCAGAATTTTGGGAGGTGATAAAGAAACTACATTCATGTAATACATTCATGTCTGGATAATTTGTGAATAATAAATATTATTAGTGCATGTAGACACTCAATTGATTATCAATTAAAGTTTGGCAAGATTTTTTTTTTTCTGAGAGAGAATTTTTTTTGGTTAAAACCTGTGTAAAATACATAATTATAAATTTACATTTCCAGAGATAAATATTCAGCTCTTGACTTAAGATTTGAGAATACGTTAGAATTACTCTCTTGATCTGGAACCAAGAAGTGTATTTCATATTTATTGAGCAAAAATAAATATTCACTTTCATTAGTCTGAGTGCCTGTCAGCATGAGATAATCAACGTAAATACATAATGTGGACATCGTTAGCTGGGCTCACTTGTCCTTGTTTCTAGGATACACATTACTATTTTCCTAGGCCCCTATGGATCCAGGGAGCCCAGGTTGCTCAGCACTGTTCTGGGCCCTTTTCACATTTATTTCTCTGCCCCTGGCCCTCACCAAGCCAAATTCCATATTGTCACTGCAAATCTCTTTCTATTTAATGCCCTGCTTTTGCTCAAACTTTATCTCACATTCAAAATGTGTTTTCCCTTACAAAGCGGATAATGCTGTTCTCTGCCAAGCTCTCCTCTTCTGTGCCGATGCACCCAGCCCCCCGTCGCTGGGAATGTTAACTGCTAACAGCTCACAGCTGTGTCCCTCCTTGAGCATTGCCCTTGGCCTCAGAAAACGGCTAGCTCAAGGTGATGCCCTCTTCTAGGGTGTGGTCCGATAATTCTGACAATCCTAAAAATCTGTTATGGATAATATAAGTTTAACACTCTTCAAGATGAAAAGATAGAAGACAAATGACTCATTTCAGAAATAAAAGACAAGACATTGTTAAAAGTCCCACAGACATTACAAGGTCAAGGCAATATTAAGAACAACTTTGTGCCAATAAATTTGGAAAATTCAATGAAATACAAAAATTTCTTGAAAGACATAAATTACCAAACTGAAGCAAAGGAATAGAAACAGGCTGAAGACACCTGTAAAGGTAATAAATTCATAATTTAAAATATCTCCACAGGGAAAATACCAGGTACAAATAGCTTCACTGATATGTTTTATCAAACATTTATGAAGGATGTAGTAACATTCCTACAAAAACTTATCCAGAAAACAGAAGCAGAACAAACACTTCCCAATCATTTTATTAGCTTGGCATTATTTTGATAAAAACCAAACAAAGGCTTTACAGGAAAAAAAAGGATAGCTCAATAAGTCCTCAGAAATGGGGGCAATAATCTTCAAAAACTTTTAGCAAATGAGAATCAGCACTATATAGAAAGGAAAATTCATCATAAACAAGCAGAGTTTATCCTAGGAATCAAAGGGTTTTTTTTTTTTAACATTCAAAAACCAATGTAATGCACCATACTAACAGATTAACAGAGAAAACAAAATATGGAGAAAGCATTTGAGAAAATTAAACACCAAATTGCTGAAATAAAAACTTTCAGCAACTAGGAATAAAAGGAAACTTCCTCATAAAGAACATGTATGGAGAAACAACACTAGCATCACTTTCAATAGTGAAAGACCAAATGTCTTTAGCCGGGAGGAAGGGAAGAATCTCCGATACTGCCACTGAATTTAACACTGTACTGGATGTTGTAGCCAATGTTATCAGGTAAGAAAAAGAAATGAAAGGCAAACGCATTTGAGAGGGAGAAGTCAAACTGCCACAGACCAAACAGCTATTTATACAGGGTACACTGACAATGGACAAAAAGGTGACTAGAACTAGAAAGTAAATTCAGCAATGACATAGGACACAAGGTCATTATACAAAAGCCCGTTATTATTCTCTATATTAGCAAAAAAAAAAAGTAAAATAGATTTTTAAAAGAAAATTTTAAAAACAATACCTTTTGGTATTTCACTTTCAGTCTGGCTAAGTAGGTTCCTGCTAGATGAACCCTTCTACAAATAACAATAAACTGGAAAAAATACAAAAATCAAACAATAGTTACAACAACATAATTATCTAAAGGACTAGATAACAAAGTGAATACAGGCAGGCAGATTCTGCAGAGGACTTGATACCCAGAGGTAAGAAATGGAGCAGGGTGAGTTTTCTATTTCTCATGATTTTTGGTCTGAAGACAGGCTGCAGCCAGCACAGTACAGAGTGACTAAAACTTTGAGAGAAAATCCACAGTCTTTCTGGACTGAAGGAACAGAGTACAGAGTTCAGGGCAACCCAGCTGATGGAAAGTAAAGGGAGAATCTCAAAAAGGAGAGAATCAAAGATGGGGAAAACCAAATTTGTGTGTACATGCTTTGAAATGCCTACCTGGCCTGTGAATATTCATAGGTGGACAGACTGCATCCAATCCAGCAAAGGCTGTAAGAACTGAACTGCAGTTTGAGCTACTGTCCAAGAGACAGAGTTCACAGTCTGTTGTACTAATAACTTTGAATACAACAAAGTTAATTTCGCATTAAAAAAAAATGAAACCAAATCACAACTCTATTTGAAGGAGTACAACAAAATCTAGAGTCTTCACTACTAAACATTCATAATGTCTAGGATATAACTCCTAGCATTCAAAATACAAAGAAACAATAAAATGTGACCAATTTTCAGGAGAAAAGACAATCAAAAGAGAGAACTCCAAGATGACCCAGATATTGAAATTTTCAGAAAAGATTTTTTAAGGCAGGTATTATAATTCTGAGAAATTAAAGAAAATGTGGTACATATACACCATGGAATACTTCACAGCCATAAAAAAGAATGAAATCATGCCCTTTGCCACAGCATGGATGCAGTTGGAGGCCATTATCTTAAGTAATGGAAAACCAAATACCACGTGTTCTCACTTATAAATGGGAGCTAAACATTGAGTACTCACGGAAATAAAGATGGCAACAATAGAAACTGGGGACTACTAGAGGAGGGAGGGAGAGACGAAGGAAGAAGTGAAAAACTATTAGGTACTATGCTCAGCACCTGGGTGATGGGATCATTCATATGTAAAACCCCAGCATCATGTCATAACAAACCTACATGTGTACCTTCTGAATCTAAAAGTCAAAAAAAATAAAAATAAAAATAAAAATAATTGGGATGAATGAAGTAAAGGAAAATATGCTCATAATGAATGAAAGCACAGAGAAATAGCAGTGAAATAGAAAGAATAAAAAAGAACAAATGAGAAATTCTAGAATTTATAAGTATAATATCTGAAATTAAAAATATATTGGATGAGCTAAACAGTAGAACTGAGATCATATTGATAAGAGTCAGGGAGCTTGAATATCAGTCAATAGTAATTATCCAATATGAAGAACACAAAGAAAAAGGACAAAAGACTAAAAAAAAATTAACAGAGCTTCAAGGACTTCTGAGACCATATCAAAAGATCTATCATACATGCTTTTAAAGTTATAGAAGAAGAATAGAAAGAGACAGAGAGCAGAAAGCAGTTTTTGAATAACTATGACCAAAAATGTTGCTATATTTACAGATTGAGGATACTCAGCAAACTGGGGAAGAATCAATATAAAGACTATGTTTATGCTGCTAAAACACACACACACACACACACACACACACACACACACACAGAGACAGACAGAGAGAGAGAGAGAGAGAGAGAGATAAGGAGAAAGTCTTGAAAGGAACCAAAGAAATGACCAATTACATACAGGAGAAAAATTATGCAAATTAATATTGACTTCTGATCAGAAACAAAGAGGCAAGGAAACAGTGGAATAATATCTTCAGAGTGTGGAGACAAACAAACAAACATTGTCACCCCCAGATTCTCTACCCAGCAAAAATATCTTTCAAAAATGAAGGCCAAATTCATTCTAAAAAATGTCACTTTAAATTTGAAATACTTAAAAATAAATTTAATAAAATATATGCAAGACTCATATAAGAATTATAAAATATTCCTAAAAGAAATTAAAGAAGGTCTAAATAAATGGAAAGATGTCATATTTTATAGATCAAAAAGCTCAATGTTGTTAAGAAATAAATTCTTCCTGAATTTGCCTATAGATTCACAACCTATAGATAAACATAATCTCAATTAAAATCCCACTACACATTTATGCAGAAATTTAAAAACTGATTGAAATTTTATAGGAGAAATATAAAGGAACTAAAATAGCCAAAACAATTTTCTGTCTTATAATTCTATCAACAGCTGAAAGTAGGGTATTGAAGTCTCCAACTATGATTATGGATTTGTCTAGCTCTCCTTGTAACCTGGTGGTGACTAGAGTTGCCTCGCACTGCCTTGTTAATTCTTATTGCTTCTGGTGAGCATGGAGGCCCACTTTACCACAGGACCCTGCAGATGATACCTGGCATAGAGTCCAAACGCCCTTCACTTCCAGGAAATCAGAGCACCCTTCCCTTTCATTAGGCAGAGAAGGAACAATCAGCTTCCACCTCAGCCCTACTGACACCACTCAGTTGGGTAATCAGAGTACTCAAGTCTGTCTTTGTGGGCTGGACAAAGGAGGAGGCTGCAATTTTTCCATTGGTATTTAAACAGAGTTTGGCAAATTTAGAATTTGCCAAAAAATTGTTTTTTTGTTGTTAGGCCACTCTTTTCCCCATTCTTTGATGAAGGAGATGGGGTTTTTTCCGTTTGTGTGTATGTGTACTTGATGATCTGGGTTCTGCAGTTCCCTATCTGGAATATCTGAGAGAAGCAATAAGGAAACATGGGAGACTGAGGCAGGAGGATCATTTGAGGCCAGGAATTCAAGACCAACCTGGGCAACATACTGAAACCTTATCTCTACAAAAAAATAAATAAATAAACAATTAGGCAGATGTGGCAACATGTACCTGTAGTCTCAGCTGCTCGGGAAACTGAAGCAGGAGAATCGTTTGAGCCCAGGAGATTGAAGCGGCAGTGAGCTATGATCACACCAGTGGCTGAGCAACAGAGTGAGAGACTCTGCCTAAAAAAAAAAAAAAAAAAAAAAAAGAATTGGCTACAATATATATATATATATATCTGACATAGGACTTAGAATACATAAAAAATTCTTATAACACAATAAGAAAATAAACGAATTTTAGAAAGATAAACTTTAAATTTTAGAAAATAAACCCATTTTAGAAAAATGTAAAAAATATCTAAATTTTGCATAAAAAAGATATATAGATGGCATATGGAAAGATGTTCAACATTATTAGTTATCAGGGAAATGCAAATTAAAACCATAATGAGATAACCACACCCCGGAGAAACCAATTCCTTTTATTGAATTGGTTTATTGAATTGTACAGGACTGGTCCAGCAGTCAATACGAAACTGCAACTTTCAAGAGCAACAAGGTCCTGAAATTCCAGGGAATATAGCACAAATCTCCAAGGACAATTTCTGTTCCCAAGGCCACATATCCATTCCTTGGCCATTCTGAACAGGTTGCTGGTGATGAGATGTATGAATCCAGCAGCTGAACATGGACAAGAAATTAACCGCACTTTAAGATTTCTGTATCTGAAGGATATCAGAACATAATGTCCCTTTCTTTTCACCCCAGCTCTGTCCGTCTTCCTGAGAACCAATGAGTAAATAAACATAAGAAAGAAACTATGTTTCATGTGTGAAAATGTAAGCCTGAGCAAGTAGGATAACTATCCCTGTTGTCCTCTACCTAGGTGCACCTTGCTGGGCACTGCAAGGCACTTTCCTACAACAGGAAAAGTAAGAGGACGTTGTTACATGGTGAGCAACAAGGGTCAAGAAAAGGAAGTTTTTCAAAACTTCTTTCCCCGCTCTTCACCTCAGTTCTCCAACCCTTTTCCCAGCTTTTGGAGTCCCCAGATTCTACAATTAGAGATTCACTTATTCACAATAATTTTTGGAAGGAAGTAACATATTACGCATTCATAAATGCTTTTCTGGTATGAGGGCATAGATTCGGTTCTTTGCTGAGGTCAGATTTGACAAGCTATCCGTGGTTGAAACATCACAGGTAGGGAGAGTTGGAAAAAGACAGAAGTAGGCAAAGTCCGTGGAAATGGAAAACTGGACATGTGGAAGATAAATGTTGAAGGACTTCACTGAATGTCATTCCTCACTTAAACTTTCAAAACTTTCACAAATACCTGATTCTAAAACAGCATCATTGTTAAAATAGTTTCTACAAATAGTAGAAAGTTAGAAAATTCTGTGCTCTGTCACTTCCCCGATTTCCCATCTTGGATAAATTACTCCACTTCTCCGTGAACAAGTTTTTCCCACATGTGAAATGAAGACATCACTTGCTTATTTCCAAGGTCATTCCTCGGGGGAGAGTGAAACTGGAAATCGATCATGGTGGCATGGCCTCTAAATATTCTGATGTGAATGAAACATAGCTCAAATAAATGTCAAGAGTAGGTTTGAGGCCGGGCGCGGTGGCTCACGCCTGTAACCCCAGCACTTCGGGAGACCGAGACAGGCGGATCACGAGGTCAAGAGATCGAGACCATCCTGGCCAACACGGTGAAACCCCGTCTCTACTAAAATAGAGACGCCTGTGGCCCCAGCTGCTCGGGAGGCTGAGGCGGAAGAATCGCTTAAACCCAGGAGGCGGAGGTTGCCGTGAGCCGAGATTGCGCCATTGCACGCCAGCCTGGTGACAGAGCAAGACTCCGTCTCAAAAAAAAAAAAAAAAAAGAATAGCTTTGAATGAGACAGACCATCCCAGAAAGGCAACCTACAGCCTCAGGAAAACACATAAGATGATCTTGTCCAGCTTGCATTTCGCATGGTGTTATCTCAAGGGAAACAGGTAAACTGATCCTAAGGTAGCTGGCTTGTTATCAAAGCAAGTCTACAGCTCCCCCTTCACTCTCTCCATATTGTCCCCAGGTCATTACCACACCCCAGGTTCTGAGTTAATTTGCTCCTCACCTGAGTTCCCCCACTGTTCTAGGCTATTACCATAATCACCTATATCTCAAAAATAAATTTTTAACCAAACAAAGGGCAATATAAAACTTAATAAGACATAGTTAAGGATTTTTCAGGAAAGATATCTTTATCAACTCTAGAAGTTCGTATCATCTGGAGCTGGAGTGAAAATAACTTAGTTGAAAACTGAATCAGAAATGTGAAAAATCAACATGAGAATCTATTTCATGACACAAAGAGGGGGATGTGAAGAGAGAGAAGATAACAGTCAGGGAGGGTAGGAAATGCAGAGGCGTGCCCGAAACTTGAAAGGGTTCCTAGAGAGAAATGACGAAAACTGGTTTGGAAGCATCAGCTGAAAGCACCCCTGAGGAAAGTAATCCTGAGCTGAGAAAAGAGGGGAATGAGCGAAAAAAAAATGCAGTCTTCCAGGCCAAATAAATGTTTAAAAAGAGGCTTGCATCTAACATAGAGAATGAGCTTTTGAACAAATAACTAAGACAAGCTTGCTCTAGACGGAAAACCTACCTGTGAGCACTTTATCGGGGAATGTGATCCCAGCGGGCAGGTGTGAAGGGTACGATGAGGTAGGGTGTAGAGTGTATTAGTTATCTATTACAGCATGATAAATGCCACATCACATTCCAAAACTTAGCCACTTAAAACAACACACATGCAAGTAACTCATAGTTTCTGTGGGTCAGGAATCCAGGAGCTACTTAGGTGAGCGCCTCTCACTTGGGGTCTCTCCCAAGGCTGCACTCAAACGTCTGCTAGGGCCGCAGTCATCTCAAGGCTGGGCTGGGGCATCTGCTCCCCACCTCACTCATGTAGATGTTGGCAGTGTTCATATTCTCACTGGCTGTTGATAGCGTCAGTTCCTTGCCACATCGGCCTTTTCTCAGGGATACTCACAAAATGGCAGTTTGCTTTCCTGAGAACAAGGACTTCCAGAGAAAGAGAGAAAGAGTGAAAGCAAGATGAATGTCAGTGTTTTTATAACCTATTTTCAGAAGTGACATTCCATCAGTGTTTCTGAATGGCATTCTGTTTTTAGAAGAGGTTACTAGGTCCAGCTCATACAAGAAGGGAAGGAATTATTCAAGGGCGTGAATATCATGAGCCCAGACATTGGGGGATCATTTTGGAGCTGCCTACAACAGAAGGGTGGGGGAGCACAGTGCAGGGAGAGAGGAAGTGCCAGTACAAATGGGTTAGCAAGTAGAGCGATATCCCTAAGAAATACTTCTCAGAACTGTCTATCCAGAAATACAAAGGAAGGAACGTTTATCTATTGAAGTGTTGCCCCAGAAAGCATGAATTCATTGATTCACCCAAGTCGTGCAAACACAAGCTTAGACTGGGATTTCATGGGCAGTCTCTGTGCAGCATGTGAAGGGCACTCGAAGTAGCCATGGGACCACCCTAGTGTTGACGGCCTTCCGAGGCTGTTAGCCTGCACCTGCAGGAGGCTGGAAGGAGTCTGTATAGAGCCGGTTGCCACATAGGTGAGAAAGGAAGATCAGGGTTGTCTGACATGAGTCTGAACTCTAAATTATCAAAGTGATAGAAACTGAGTCTTCTAATTAGAGGGGCCGGCACAGTCAAATGTCCAAATTTCTATCATTTATAAGTGATCGCATCCTAGTCCCCCAACATTTTCCATGACAACAGTGGCTCAATAACCACAGGATAAACAAGACATAAATCTACATGTTTTATTCAGTAATTACGCAAACATTATTATCGTTCACTTTAATATTGTTTCTTCACCATGTCTTCAAAAGCAATAAGCTTCTTCTTGTTTAATTTTTACCTCGAAATTTATATTATATCAAGAGGTCTCATAGCCTCCAAAAATTCAATACCTAGAAGGAAGCTTAATAAGTCACTTAATTTAACTTCTTCTCTCCAGACAGAACTATCCCTGAACCATCCAACTGTGCTCATAATAGAGATCTAGGTCTAGATAAATGTATAGATATATGCCTGCATCTATGCCTCTCACCCTCTCTCTCCATCTTTACATCTCTAGATAGAGAGAGAAAGGGAGGAAGACACACACACACACACACACACACACACACACACACGAAATTATTTGCTGATGTTGCACTAAGAATAACTTCTTTGAAACATATTGGACATTTTTTGTAATTCTTTTGAAAAACAGTAAGCTCAACAGAAAAATTCAAGAATTAGGGAAGATGAATTTGTTACAAATTGTTATGGGAAATTGTCTTCAAGTCACTGTTAGAAATCTTAGATCTTTACTTCAAGATAGCTGGGCAAGAGAAGCAGGAAAACCGATTAGGAGGCTCTTGGAGTGGTGCAGGTGAGAGGTGATGGTGCCTGCACTAGAGTAACACCCATGGACATGGAGGGCAGGACAACATCAGGGTGTACCGCGGAGATTAAAAACAAAAACAAACACACAAAAACAAACAGTGGAACTTGCTGGTGGATTGGACATATGGGACTAGGGAAAGAAGTCAAGGATGAGTTCTAGCGTGGAGTGGCCAGACACCTGGTATCTCCTTCAGAAGGGGTAGGGATGTGGGTGGTGGTGGAAGATAAATGAGTTTGCCCAAGTTGATGACTGTTGAAGCTGAGTGATGGGGGCCTGGGTTACACTTTGCTATTTTGTCACTTTTCTTTTCTTTTTTTTTTTTTTTTTTGAGATGAAGTCTCACTCTGTTGCCCAGGCTGGAATGGGGTGGCATGATCTTGGCTCACTGCAACCTCCACCTCCCAGGTTCAGGCAATTCTCCTGCTTCAGCCTCCTGAGTAGCTGGGATTACAGGCGTGTGCCACCTCACCTGGCTAATTTTTGTATTTTTAGTAGAGACGAGGTTTCACCATGTTGGTCAGGCTGGTCTCGAACTCCTGACCTTGTGATCCACCCGCCTCGGCCTCCCAAAGTGCTGGGATTACAGGCGTGAGCCACCGTGCCCGGCCTTTTCACTTTTCTTTAAATTGTCCACAATAAAAATGTCTTAAAATGCCAATATACCTTTACTTTTAATTTTAATTCCAGAAACCAATCAGAACTACAAACAAGATTTTATATACAGATATTCACAGCAGTATTTTTATTATACTGAAATATTAGAAATAATCTTTCTGACTAACAGGAAGGCAATAGTTAAACACATGGTAATATAGTTGTATGACATTCCTATCAAAATATTATGTCTTGGAAAAATATTAATGATTTGGGAAAATGCACAAGATACAATGTAAGTAAAAAAGAAACAGGAAACAAATAATTTATATGAAATGTATATCAAAAGAAAAATACCAAAAAATACATCAAAATATTATCATTGTGATGAGAAGATTATAGATGGTTTTTATTTTCTCATTACATTATATATAATTTGCCACAAAAGTTATGCATTCAAAAGAAGTAAACATTATTTTAAAGTGCAGAAGAAAAATGATTTATTGAAATTCATCTTTCCTAAGCATGCCAATTAACATCACAAGTGACTTTCTTTCATTCTGGAACCATTTGTTGACTGCCTGTTCTTTGCAAAGCACTGTTCTATAGTTATTCTATGTTCAGTGCTAGGCAAAATAATTCACCTTTCAGATTAGTTAAAAAGAAAGGAGATAAGGTTGGAGAGAGCAAAAAGAAAGGAATTTGGTGTTTGGGGAGCTCAGGGTAACTTTCTAGAAAGATAATGGGTCCAGTTTGGGAAAAATTAAGTTTAATGAGTTAATGAAAATTCTTCACCCATTTTCTTTATTGCGGCTGCCTCAATATGGTCTCAAAACCACAGATAAAATATTTCATATGTCCCTCTTCTATGAATTCTAACTTCATTATGAAAACTAGGAGAAAAGTAAATATTGTTCAATGACAGCTGCTACAAAAATGTGTCAGCGTTACTTACAAAACCCTGGGAGGCCGAGATATAGCCTTTTCTGGAAAAAAATTGGAAAAAATGAGTAAACATCACAAGAATTTGTCATAAAAGTGTAGAAATTACAACCCAAGTTGTTGAACTCCTCCTTATTTTCCTTTCCTTTGCTTTCTTCTGGGAAGGCTGAGGGCTTCCTGTACCCAGAGACTGAGTAACTTTCTAGCAGGCTTGGCCCAGATGAATATGGGACACACACAAGTCATTTGTGTTCTCTGTAGTCTGAACTCTAAATATAAGCATGTTCCACTGAAAACACAATGGAGGCCGAGCCATGTCGCGCACTTTTCTTCTGTGCCCTGCCAAGTTCTGGCCTGGTCTCCCTGTGAATAGTGCAGATCCCAAACGGCTAGAAATCTCAATATGCCCATTGGATTTGTAAAGATAATCAGCTTGCTTCTCTCCTGCAGGGTTTTCTCTTATGTTTCTCCTAAATTGAAAGGAGTATAACTTTTGCTCTGCAGTAAAGCAAGATAGAGTCTTGAAACTGGGAAAACTAATGATGAATTAAAATGGTAACTGACCCACATATAATTCAGGAGTTTGTTAGATATGGAAAACAGTGCCTTTTATATCATTTATTAAATTGCTCCAAGCCGATGTTAAGAAGCACGAAGTATATAAATTAAAACTAAAGGCACAGATAACCAAAGAATAGCAAGTTAAAATTTTATTTTATTTTATTTTATTGTAAAGGAGCCTCCCTCTGTTGCCCAGGCTGCAGTGGCATGCTCTCGGCTCGCTGCAACCTTCCCCTCCCAGGTTCCTGGGACTACAGGCACACCCAGCTGATTTTTGTATTTTTGCTAGAGGCAGGGTTCCACCATGTTGGCCAGGCGGGTCTGGAACTCCTGGCCTCAAGCGATCTACCTGCGTTGGCCTCTCAGAGTGCTGGGATTACAGGTGTGAGCCACCGTGCCCAGCCATGGGTATTCAAATATTTAGACTGACTTTTGATTTCTGATGTTCGTGTATTTGGGGACAAAAACTAGAAGCAGTTTGTGAAGCAAGTTAATTAGGCTTGAATGGCTTTGTTATCTAGTGGGACGCTCGTGATATGTCTAGTGGGACATCATGTGACACATGATGATTACTTTATGTGAGGTAATGCTATACAATCCATGGTTTGCATTAATTAACAGAGAAATGTACAGCACACAATCATTTGGGATGCAGGTTTTTGACAGTTAATTTATATTCTGAAAGGAACAGATTTTTAGCTCATTGTATTGAAGTTGCATATATTGCTAAAGGATAAACAACCATATTCTCATTTCTTCTGGGCAAATTATTTTCTATGTTGACAGGCATAACATGACTTTTTAAAAAAGTAAGTGTCTGTCAAACCTTAGCTCTCTGCAGAAAAACACCTTTATTAAAGATGAATGGACCTCTCTAATAGTCTATTCAAATTATTCTCCTCTAAGACCAGATTACTAGGAATTAAAAAAAAAAAAAAAAAGAGCCAGGCTCTTAATTAACAGTTTTAAATGAATATTAAAAAATGTGGCCAAGAACAATATGTATTCTACATCAGTTCAACTTAAATTTGATTATGACTTAAATTTTATGTATACATTTCCAGTGAATTATACGTTGCTATTCTTCTTACACAGAAGAGGTAATAAAATCTGCTTTCTGAAAAAACATATTATGGCCAAGAACACCAGAATAAACCTTGTACCTAAAAATGTGTAATATATCTGTGTACATAAATATGAATTCTCAAAGATGGGATGAATGTGGTTAATAATATACTGTATATACTGTTAATAATATACTGTATATATTTTTCCCCTTAATAAAAATCTCTATTTATTTATCTTTGACACAGTGGAGTCGTGAGGGGATGATGAAGTGAAATAACCTCATATTTGATGGTGGGATATGGGGTGGGGGGAGAGTTTACCTAAATACAATCACAATGAACCAAAAAACCCAAAGCGTTGGTACAAAATAGTAGAGTACAGTTTAATGTAGTATAGTAGAATATGGTATAGTGTAGTATATATCACTATATGGTATATATTACTATTTGTACTACGCTATACCATATTCTACTACATATATAGCTATAGACTATAGTATAGTCTATAGCTCCTGGCCCAAGGATCTTAGGATTCATTTGGCGAGGTGTGATGAATACATCAAATCCTTAAGGACTGATGGAATTGGTTGCTAACAATATGATGCAACTGAAGCCCCATCAAAGCTCACAGGAAGGGAGTTCTGGAGGGGGTAGCACGAGAGTTCTGTTGCAAATAAGAGGTGTGCGATCCATTTAGGCTAAAGGAAAAAGATAATATTGCCCAGGCTGAGGAGGAAAAGTGTGAACACAAATGAAATGAGCTTTATGCATTTGAGGGACATTAAGAGACCCACCTTAATGTTAGGAGCAGAGAGACCATTTTGAGAAAAAGAGGAAGAGCTGTTGCATCGGTTGGTATAGGTGAATCACACCATGAAGCGCCTCAGAAAGCTGGCAAGCGATTTATGTTAGAACAAGCAGCCAATGGTGGGATGGAAGCACCGGGTGGGATGAAAGGAACGTTCACCTGGGGTCCACATGCAGGATGGATTGGAATAGGGCATCCTGAGGTCGAAGAGCTTCCCCAGGAGGCTGATGCACTGATCCAAGAATGAGCTGGGAAGGATCTGAGGGAGGCAGTGAGATGAAAGAACTCAACAGATTAACTGATTATCAGTCATAACAAGTGATTGAAGACAAGGGTTCAAATGGAACATTAAAAAAAAAGAGAAAAAAAAGCTGGTATTGACAACACTGATATTAAAACTAGGACAGACAGATGGTCGTGGAGAGAGCAGTTCATTTTTACACATCTTGAGTTTTCACATGGACATCCAAGAAGTGTCTTGAAACTCTAGATATAAACCAGGGGTTTAAAAAGCTCATTTTGGCATTCAGAAAACTAGGGTAGGAACTGATGTTGTAATAACTAAGCCTGAGGCTCTCCAATGATTGAAGGATTGCAGGAAGAAAAAGAGCCACAGAAACTGAAAAATTATGTTTTTGCTCCTCAAAGTTATTGTGCATGTAAGAAGAAAAGTGAGTGAAAGCAAAGTGTATTAGACCCTTAGTATCTCTTAAAAATGCCATTGAAAAGGCTGCCAAATAGCTAAGAAGATCAGAAAACTTTAAATCTCTTTGGTATCTATCCAGAATAACCCACCTACTACATAGATGGAATGCAAGCTCCATGCGGGCAAGATTCTAAAATTTATTCATTCATGTATTCCAAGCACTTGAATAATGTCCAGTACATAGTAGCCACTCAATAAATATTGATTGAATGCATGAATAAATAAACGAATGAATAGATGAGGAATATAGGTATAATGGAATTGATGTTTCTTCACTCAGGCCCTACAGGTTCTTTGATAGAGCAAACTATAGCAATTCACATTTCTACCACAGAAAGACATGAAGCGAAATCCCCCTGGACTGAGGCGGATGTTCTATAGGAAGGGACGTAGCAGAGCTGGAGAAGAACCTGTGCTTTGTGGAGCAGGGTGAAGGCTCCCTGGGGATATTTAAAGTCATTGCCTTTTCTAACTCTTCCATTATAGATAACTTGCTATGTGAAAAAAGCCCAGCACCACCAGGGTGATCTCATTCTTAGTAAAATTCCCTGAAGCATGCATAGTCATTGTTTCAGTCAAGGCCAGCCCAGTATCTGCAGCCAGCATTGCTCCTCCCAGCACGGAGCTTCAGCTGGAGTCCACTGGGACACTGCCATCCCAGAAATATGCTGTTCGTGTCTCACATACTTTTGCCGTGTGTGATGCTGGGGTCTCCCTGAAAGGGTGCCGTTTTAACTACAAGAGGTCCTTTATTCCTAACCCTGAAAGGCTTTATCCTCTTGATCTTGCTGGGTGGTTTTCTACAAGTTATACTTAATAAGCTGAGGCTGTCTTTAGTCAGACTTTGGCCTCTCTGGTTTGATGACTAAACTTTTGTGATTTCTTACTCCCCCTCTGGTTTGAGGGGTGTGTTTCTGCCAGAAGGGGACAAAGTTAGTCCAAAAGGTTCTCTTTTCCCATCAAGAATCCTATCTGCTGTCTAAAAATCTGAAAGAAGAATATTCAGGATCTGCGACTTTGAAGGTTAGAAGAGACCTAACACATCTTCTCGTCCAGTCCTAAGCTCATGCAGACAGGCTGGGCAGACGACACAGATGGGTTACATGGGAGTGACGGGGTCTGTGTCAACCAGGATACTTGATGACCCAACGCAAGGGCTCACGTTGAAGGACTTTACAGCCCTGCGCTGGCTGGACAAACCACCACTGTGCACCGATAAGAACCTCAGCCAACACGGTTGCTTCATTTTACAGCCGCAGTATCTGAGACCCAGGTGAACAGTGAGAACGCTGCACTAGAAATAATGAGACCTCACGTTCTAGACCCAACTCTCCACACAACAAATGACCTTGGGTTGAGGTTGACCTCTCAGAATCTCATTTCCTAATCTGGACATGAAGTAGGAAAATGAATAATTTCCCTAAGGTCTTTTGTACTCTAAAATTTCACGACTTTCCAAGGTCACCCAGCTAGTTAGCAGCAGATCCGTACCTAGAGCCCACATCCCCTGATAGAATGCCCTTTTTACTAACATGGACTGTTTGCCAAGACAAAGCAGAAGGAGGAAACAGCAGAAACACGTGGAAGCCAATCTTTCCCTCTTAGGAGATGTTCTCAGTGCTTGCGCAAGCTGTAAAAACCAAAAGGGACAGCCGGGCGCCGTGGCTCACGCCTGTAATCCCAGCACTTTGGGAGGCCAAGGCGGGTGGATCACGTGGCAGGAGATTGAGACCATCCTGGCCGACATGGTGAAACCCTGTCTCTACTGAAAAAAAACAAAACACAAAAATTAGCTAAGCGTGGTGGCATGTGCCTGTAATCCCAGCTATTCGGGAAGCTGAGGCAGGAGAATCAGCTTGAACCAGGGAGTCAGAGGTTGCAATGAGCCGATACTGTGCTACTGCACTCCAGCCTGGCGTCAGAGTGAGACTCCATCTAAAAAAAAAAAAAAAAAAAAAAAAAACTCAAGGGGGAGGGACGTCTCAGAAGTTGTGAGCATTTCTGCTTCTTCCCACTGTATACGAGTCAGGTAACACCACAAGAAAGGATCCAACTGGGAAGAGATACTGGATTGCTTTGTTTTGTTTCATTTTCCGTTTTTGTTTAGATGTTCTATCCTGTTGGAAAGTGGAGAAGTAAAGGGCTATTTATGAGCCTCTGCAGCAGCCCAAGATACATTCTCTTTCCAGGGTTCTCCACTTCCACTGCCTCATGTTACCCTCATAATGGTGCCACTCTAAGTAAAGCCAGTATGTGTGTCCTGGTCTACCTCCCCAGTCGTTCTTAAAGGAACTTTCCTTCTAGCTACAGTTTTCCCACTGCACTGGAATATTCCGTCCTCAAAGTATCAAATTCATTCCCATGTCATGACTTAGTGTTTGCTGCTGCCTCACCCTCAAATGTCTTCCTCATGCCCAACCCCAGGTCACTCCATGGACAGTCTTCCTTCAGGTCTCAGCCAAAATGTCAAGAGGAGATGATTGCCCTGTCTCAAGTGGCCCACAGAACCACCAATCACTATCGCATTTCTTGGTTTTATTTTATTTTAGTGTGTTGTACAACATGTTAGTAGAATTATCTTCTGTATCTATTTTTTATTTTTTGTATTACTCCTTTAAATGTGACTTTGATGAGAGTCAGTGCTCCTGTCTTGTTCACCGTCATATTCTCAGTGCACAATAGTGCCTGGTCCATAGTGAGTCAGATATTTGATGGATAAATAAATGATTGCTCAAGCTTTCACAGATAATTAGCAGAGAAGCTAGACTGTACCAAGATCATCCTATTCTCAGTTATTTTCCCTAAACTACTGAGCCTCAGAGCAATGACTGTGTCAATGGACTGTCTAAGGAAGGAAGTACTAGGTCCAGGCTTCAGGACCTCATAGGTTAGAAGAAAGAGCCAGCTGACCCAACTCTAGTCCACGTTCTGCCATGAAACCTTGGCCAAATCATGCAACGTTAATCTTAGACAAAATCTTAGAGATCATGTAGTCTGAGGCTTTGAACATGTTTATAGCATCAGGAAACTTTGCTCAAACACAATTCTAATATGTAAGTAAAATAAAGAAGTGTTACTCTGGTAAAAGCAGAGGAAAACCCAGAGCCTGCCTTCCAGGTCTATTCTTTACCCCATTTAAGGGTCACCTCTGAAGCAACTCTGTAAAATGTAGATTTAAAACCACTGGGTAGCCCAATAGCCCACCTAGTTCTAGAATCCCTGGAAGCAGGTTGCCCACTCCATCAGGGCAGCCATTCTACTGTTGGGATAGTTGTTAGGAAGCACAGACTCTTCTTGGGCCAAGCTTCCCATCTCACAGAAACAAAAGCCACTTCTCTCCAGTTCCATGCCAGTCGTAAAAAACGTACACCAGTAAGCTATGGCCCCTGCCTTGAATGAAACAAACCTGGTCGAAGACCAGCTCTAAGTTGCTTATCTTCTCTAGCCCTTAAATGCCTCTTCTGTAAATTAGGGATAAAGATATATCATGGGGCTGTTATAAAGATGAAGGGCAGTAAGGTGAAAGACTTAATCCAATGCCTGACACAGGTAAGTGCTCAATAAATTGTAGCCATTCTCAGGGTCATCCTGGTCATGACTATCACCACCTCACCTCCTTACCACCACCGCTCCTCTTACTTCTCCTCAAGGAACCTACAGGCTATTCAAGGAAGCTAATCATATCAATAAGATATAATTCATCACGGTAAATTCTATTATAGAAGTGTGCCCCAGTTTTTAAAAATTATTAGCTCATAGCATCAGAATACTTACTTAGCAAATATGTAATAGCCATTTATTTCTCTACTATGCTTTGAAACTTTTCAATTTTTATTGGCCAGGCCAATGGGAATCATTTATGTTCTCTAAGACGTTATAACACATAGCAGCATCAGTATCACCTGGAAACTTGTTAGAAACGCAAATTTTCAAGCTTTACTCTAGACCCACTATAACAGAATCTGCATTTTAATGGAAGCTCCAGTTGCTCCATATGCCCATTAAAGTTGAGAGGCTCTGCCCAAGTTTCAATTTCTTCATCTTTGAGTTGGAAAGCTCTGCCTGCCTCACTAGGGTTCATGGGACTGAATGAGATGCTGTGCATTAAAACAACTTAGAACAAATCAACTGTGAATTCCTCAGTGCCTCCCAGATTCCTTTACACACAGAACTTGTGGAACACTGATTGACTTATGGCAGGACTGTCTTAGTATCCTGTCCTGTTTGAACTCTGCAACACTTGTTGAATATCTGGATCTTCACACTATCTTTGTTTTATGAACGATGTACATTTTCTGTGAACCTCAGGAAATTCCATTCAAATGACTTCTGCCTCAGAGCATGTTCATGTCCTAAAGCCTTCCTGGTCCCTGTGTGGTCATCTTCCAGAATTCAATTTGACCTACGGTTATTACTCTCACTCTATTTTATGGAACATTTTCAGCCAGCTACATGATTTAATGGTTTTAAACACATCATTTTTGCCATTATTTCATAGCTTGCATGCCTAAAATAACACATGACACATTTTAATGCATCTAAGATTTATTTTAAGTTTTATTATCTAGGAATTAGTAAAATCTACTTATTAAATCTTGCCACCCAGGATATCAAAATCTTGGTTGTAGCTGGCAGTTGGGTGGTCAAAACAAATTTTAGAGGGATATACTCTGAGGTATCACGAGAAGTTAGCAGCCAGACACCACACAGGAAAGAAAAGCCTTACATATTAGTATAGCCATCACCCTCTTAGGTGGCCCAATATAAAAACAAATGATTCAATAGTTCAAAGCCCCTAACCGATTTCACAGAGGTGACCAATGAGGCACAGTTATTATAAAGTGCTCCTCAAAGTCTCCAGAGGGCCAGCTATGAGTCACATGTTATTCATGAAATATGAGAAAACTGGGAAGATCAGGAGGAAGCCTAGAAAGACAAAATTACAAAGAACCAAGGCAAGGATTCACTAAGTCAGTACTACGAGGTCAGCCCCCTAGGCACTTAGACCGGTATTCACCACCCCACTGAGCCTTGCCTTCCTAAGCGCTGCAAAAAGATACAGAGTTACGCAACATCGAAAAACCACAAGGAAATGGCCCATGTTAGGGATACCAAATGACTCTCCACTGTTTCTGGACCCTCTCTTCTGTTACAACGTTCTCTGTTTCCTCTGCTGACTTCCTAGTATGGCTCATTCCACTGGGAGGTTTCCAAGTCATCCTTGCTCTGGGGACATGGGGTGAGAGAGGATAGGCGGAAAAGTGAATGTTGGGACTGTGAGCCAAGAAGATAGTTTGTTGAGGAAAAGTGGAAAAATGGTCCAGCCACTCCTGTCGCAAACACATATGTATAAACACACACATACGGATTCTATGTATAAATGTACTCTGTGTGTGTGTGTGTGTGTGTGTGTGTGGTGTGCCCACCTAATTCTTTTCTTGGTGAAAAACTTCACTAGGATTTGAAGTTGGATTGGAGAGTCCCATTTCCCATTTGTCTTCATTGGACCTTTCTAGTCAGTTATTATCCTCCTAGACTTAAGGTCAGGAAGCCTAGATATGTCTCCCAACCTTTTTTTTTTTTTAACCAGAGACATAGCATGCCTTATTCGTTCAGCCATCTCTTCCTAGCTTCCACCCTTTCTTGGTCTCCAGCTCCTCATTTGCATGCACCATCTAGGTGCACCACTGTGCAGTCAGAGCTGCGAGCCAGAGCTGACAGGAGGTCAGGCAGACTATCCCTCTCACGTCTTCCCTGTGCCAAGTAGCCCTCCAGTTAGCATGAGGTATCGGGGGAATTCTTAGACATGGAATCTGGGTTGTGTTTCTTTTTCACTTGTAAGCTTTTATTTTGAAATAATTTTAGATGTTCAAAAAATTGTAAGAGTACAATGAACATTCATATACTCTAGATTTACCAATTGTTACCATTTTGCCTTACTACTAATCATTCTCTCTCCTCTCATATATATGAATACACACACACACACACACACACACGCACACACACACACACACAACATAGAAAATTCCTATCAAAACAGTTAGCAGCAAACCCATAGATAATGAAAACTTTCATGCGCAGGAGGATGGCTATGGCTGCAGAGAATCTGCATGAGGGCTCTGCCTTGTCTCCCCCACACTCGGCTAAGTTAGAATGGCTCTCCTAGGCTAGCAAACGTATCTGCCAGGTAGGTTATAACTCCTTGAAAGCAAGTACATAGTGAGGAAAGGCAGAGCTGTCTTCCTCTATCGAAATACGTTATTTAGAATATTCAAGGTCTGGCCAGATTGTGGACTATTTGGAATATGAATGTTCAAAGAATAGGGACTAAGTTGCAGAATTGAGTGGATTAGGACAGATATTTAAATGTGTTGGGGAAAACTGAGTTTCTGTATTGTATTTTAAAGTCATCTATTTTAGCCACTCATATTTTGATGTGTAAGGTAAGTTGTTCAAAGGAAAATCCCTTTAGATATGTTTACAATTCTAAGACAGTCTTAGAGACCTTGTATATGGGTTGAGTTAATTTGTACAATAAATCAGTGAAAACATAGTGAAAGGGTTAATTTTAACTATATTAGGGGTGAAATTAGTGTTTTATGATGCAGTTGTCATTTGAAGTTGTTTTCCACGTATACATTTTAACGAATGTAGTTTCCCATAACAAGCATTTATAATCACAATTCAATAATCCTTAGAAGAATTAAAACAAACCTTACAATATTTTTTGCAAACAGATTTACACAGAAACTGGACAATGACAAAACATACACTTAAATTTTAAGAAAATTAGTATATAAATATCTGCTGTCTCTTATCTGTGTAAACAACGGCTGTAACTTAACCTAGTGCTTTGATTTGTTTTTAGAGTGTGTTGATTCTTAGTCCCTAAAGTGTGTTACTTAAAGAACACCACATGGGCGTCTTTAAACAAAGCTGAATTAAAGATATTTGCAGCTTTCAAAAACGTATTTATATAAGTGGCTTATATATGCAAAATTCTATTCTAGACACCGTGACATGTCCTTGAGAAGCCGACAGCCCCATTTTAGAAATAAAAATACTAGAATTTAGGAAGGCTGAGTAACTTGTCCTAAATCACGCTGCTTATGAGCAGCACTCTTGGGACTGGGACCCAGTTCTTTCTGACTCCAAAGCTCACTGATTTCTGCTATGTGCCCTTTGGCTTCCTTGTCAGGACTGCAACTTCTAGATAAACAGCCCGTGTTTCCCAAGGCAATGTAATTCATTCCAGGTGAACCTGCAGACGTGAGTAGCAGCAAGTTGGGATAGCATTAGCTGTCTTGTCTTGGTAGCAGGATCCATGAGAAACGCTTTCTTCCCTACACACCGAGTGTGGCTCTCTGTGGCTGCCTCCATTCTTCTCCACAAGGAGACCCCTGTTATGGATGTGTCTTCCTCCTCAGGCTAGGATAATAGATTTCCATAATCCACCCCACACTTGAAAAGCCTTCTTAATGTTTGGGAGCCAGAAGTGGACGTTACTGCTTTATTTCTAAATGTTCTCTCTACAGACCCAACCTCTTGAATCTTACACAGCTTAAAGAATGTCTTTCCTTGGCCGGGCGTGGTGGCTCACGCCTGTAATCCCAGCGCTTTGGGAGGCTGAGGCAGGCAGATCACGAGGTCTAGAGATCGAGACCATCCTGGCCAATCTGGTGAAACCCCGTCTCTACTAAAAATACAAAAATTAGCTGGGCGTGGTGGCGCGCGCCTATAGTTCCAGCTGCTTGGGAGGCTAAGGCAGGAGAATTGCTTGAACCCAGGAGGCGGTGGCTGAAGTGAGACAAGATTGCACCACTGCACTCCAGCCTGGCGCCTGGCGACAGAGCAAGACTGTCTCAAAAAAAAAAAAAACAAAAAAGAATGTCTTTTCTTTTCACCAATTTCTTGTCATACTTTCAACTTCCAGCTTCTTCATCAATAAGCTTTTCCCTCCTGGATTCCTACTCTTAAGTATTTTATCTGTCTTGAGAATCTCTCCGTCTCTTCTAATAAACAAGAATATTCACTGTTTCTTAAGGCTTGAAGTCTTATCTTTAAGCTCAGTCCCTCCATGACTGGGGATTGCCTTATGCACAAAAGCAAACACAACACAAACAAGGTTACTAGGGTAATTTTCTCTGTATGTTCAGAGTGTAAATATATGATCATGGTTTCCTTTGGAAACGTGAACTAAAAACTGGTGATAGAAATAGGCAATGAAGAATAGGAAATGCAACACAGATAAGGAAGATATCAGAGATGAGATTGAGGACTTTATAAAGAGAACTTCAAAAACTGCAAGGATTTAAACAACTGTAAAAGGCAAGAAGCAAGAAACCCTTACTAACTCTTCAAATTGAAAGACAATCTATTTGTCAAGGAAAGAAACGCTGCCTCGAACGTCTCACTCTCTAAGGATTCACAAGACTAGAAGGTGGAATAGGCAGCTAAAGATGATGTTATGTCGGGCTGTTACTCTGTGGGACCTGTGAACTCCTTCCAAAGGCAGGTGTTGAGAGGTTTGCAGGATCATCTGGATACCTCCTGAGAGTTCACTCACTCCTGTAACTCCCTGTCTGGCCTGCCAGAAATAGGTGCAAGTGGAAGCATGGCACATGTGAGAGAATCCCTATGATATCCAAGGTGAAGGGAGATGAGGGCTGGGAAAGCACTTATGGCAGGCTCCAAAAGAAAAGCATCGCGGCCAAGCAGGAGAAACTGGGGTCCAAGAGAGCTTCTCACAAGTCGCTGAAATTTAACTTCAAAAGACCAGAAAGCAAAATGCCTTGCAACTAACAAACAAACCCACAGATTCAAGGCAGGTCCTGCAGATGTTCAGGAAATACCCAGCAGACACAGAGGAAACAAATTGTTGAGAATTTAATATCACATACATCATGATGGGAAAGAACGTGTGATCTCTCTCTCGATTTGAACCACTAAAACTGTAGTATACCACCAAAGAGGTTGATAAAATGTGACATGTCCTTTTGAATTATAAGTTGTAAAAGAGTAAATAAAAGAAATTACATTTTAAAAATTAATAACTGCCTGTTCACTACTAAATTCATCATGCAAAGGCTTTGAGTGAGTGTCCTATTAAACTGTCCAAGTATTTAAAAGATGCTCTTCTTTGAAAACTTATTATGTATATTAGTATTTTAAAATTCTATCAAACTTATTCTAATACACTTTTCAATGTTCCAACCAGAAAGTTTGTGGCAAACTTTCAACAACCACGAAACACTAGTTTAGGAAATGGTAGGCTAATTGTATGAAAGCATCTGGGCATATAAAAATATGGGATATATTTAAATATCTTTTGGAAGACTAGAAGTTATAGTAATTTATAATGATAATTTACAATGATAAACACTTGACAAACCTCAGAAGGAAAATGAAACGATCAGTATCTGTTGAATGTAGAAAATAAAGGCAGAGACCATTTCTTCCCTGACTGACATTGTTGGAATCCCCCAAGAAAAACTGCATGGTGAAACTGGATCTTTTGTTACTCAGCATGTCATGGTCCTCGGGAACTGATTTTCATTAGAGTCACATATAGCTTAACGACAGGAATACATTCTGAGAAATTGTGCTTAGGCAATTTCTATGATGTGGTGTGAACATCATTGAGTGTACTTACACAAAGCTAGATAGCATAGCCTACTACACACCTAGGCTATCTGGTCTACCCTATTGCTCCTAGGCTACAAACCTGTACAGCAAGCATGTCACTGCACTAAATACTGTAGGTAACTGTAACACAATGGTTACAATTACCTATACCATTGTGTTACAATTACCTACAGTATTTAGTGCAGTGACATGCTTGCTGTAAAGTAAAATGTAAGGTACAGTAAAATGCAGAATAAAAGCTAAACAGTGGTATAGCTGTATCGGGCACTTAACACAAATGGAGTTTACAGGACTGCCAGTTGCTCTGGGTGACTGAGTGAGTGGTAGGTGAATGTGAAGGCCAGGACATGACAGTGTACTACTGTAGACTTCATCAACACTGTACACCTAAGTTACACTACATTTATCTTTAAAATTGTCTTTTTTCAGTAATAAACATAAGGGTTCAATAATAAATCTTAATTTACTGTAACTTTTTTACTTTACATACTTTTTAATTCTAAATTATTTTATTTATTTATTTATTTTTTTGAGAAGAGTCTCGCTATTTACCCAGACTGGAGTACAATGGCATGGTCTCGGCTCACTCCAGCCTCCGCCCCCGGGTTCAAGCGATTCTCCTGCCTTAGCCTTCCAAGTAGCTGGGATTACAGATGTCCATCACCAAGCCTGGCTAATTTTTGCATTTTTACTGGAGACAGGGTTTTACCATGTTGGCCAGGTTGGTCTCGAACTCCTGACCTCGTGATTCACCTGCCTCGGCCTCCCAAAGTGCTGGGATTACAGGGGTAAGTCACTGAGTCCGGCTTTAAAATACTTTTTAATTTTTAGTTTAACTTTTTGACTCTTGTAATAACGTAACATAAACTGCAAACACATGGTACAGCTGTACAAAAATGTTTTCTTTCTTTATATCCTTATTCTATAAGTTTTTTCTATTTTTCTTTTTTTAACTTTTTAAACTTTTTTGTTAAAAATGAAAATACAAACACACACATTAACCCAGACCTACACAAGGTCAGGATCATCAATTTCACTGTCTTCCACCTCCGTATCTTGTCCCACTGGAAGGTCTTCAAGGGCACTAACAGGCATGGAGCTGTCATCTCCTGTGATAATAACAATGCCTGCTTTTGGAATGCCTCCTGAAGATCTCCCTGAGGCTGTTTTACATGTAACTTTAAAAAAATCAGTGTAAAGAATAAGCTTTAAAAAAATGACAAAAATATAGTAAATACACAAACTGGTACCATAATGACAAAAATATGGTAAATACACAAACTGGCACCATAGTCATTTATTAGCACTATTTAGTATTATGTACTATATATAACTGTATATGCTACTCCATGACTGGTAGTGAATGTAGGTTTGTTTATACCAGCATCATCACAAACACATGAATAACACATTGCACTACTATATTGTGATGGCTATGACGTAAATAGGCGTAGGAATTTTTCAGCTCTATTATAATCTTATGGGACCAGTGAGGTATATGTGGTTCATCTTTGAAGCGTCATTGTGTGGTCTGTGACTATACTAAAAAAGTATATTTTTGTGATTAACTTGAATCCTAATTTTATATAGAGTGTATAGAATGGACTCAATTCAGTAACAAACTCATATGTGAGTAAATCACCTGCCAATTAGCGTCTGGATGTTACCATGAGAAGAATATGCTTGATAAGAAAAAGCATGGAGATCTTTTGAGGGCCATGCACTGGTGATAGCCCTTAACATTACATTAAATTGATTTTATTCACCCAGTGAGTGCTTAAATCAACAGCCAAGTCATGAAGCTTTATGATATATGCCTTCTGGCAAAACTAACATTTGATAAGTGCACCTGGCAATTAGATTATTCCTGGGGGAGCGGGGACAGGGAGCCAGAACTTGCTTCTAATTTGCATGAGTTGATGGTGTCATGGAATTCCAGGATATAAATCATATGATTATTTCCCCCAGGGGTTTATCATTGTTGCCATGTACACTAACTTATCAGAAAATTCTTAGTGAGACATCTTTCCTGAGGGCAGTATGGGGCAGAAGAACGAGACTGAACAGTCAGCACAGGCTCTCTCTGGCAGGAAAAACTCTTTCCCTAAGTTGGTCCAGCATTTGCCTCCAGTCTAATGTTCGGTGGTTTCCAGTTTAGTCAATTTCACAAAGAAGATGGCAATGGAGAAAGAGTCCCAGGAATGGGCGAAGGAACCCCAAGCTGAGGGCACTGTGGTTCCTTCAGGTCCCACAAACAGAGCAGATGCTGTGTTCCTGACTTGTTTGGAAGTGCGCACTGAATGTTAATGAAAAAGTCCGTTAAAACAGGCAATAGCATGCATCAGTTCTAAACAATTCTGCTTTAACCAAAAACATATAATGCAAATTTATGTATCATGATTGTAACTGCTTTGTATTCATTGTATTTGTTCTTTCTTTTTTCCCACTTTTTTCTGCCTTCTCTGGTATTAACAAACATTTTATGTAATTCCATTTTATTTTCTCTTAACATATCAACTATACTTCTCTTTTAAAAAATTAAATGGTTGACCTAGAGTCTGCAATACACTAAGCCCACATTCAAAAAATCACTACAGCACTTCCAAGTGTAGTAAAGGTCCCAATTCCTCCCCTGCTGTCACTTAGGACATTGCTGTTCTTCATTTCACTTACCCCTTAGATATATTCAGCCACTACATTGCCACAATGATTAATTTAAGTGAACAGCTTGCTTTGGATCAATTAAAACTAAGAAAAAGAAAAGATTTAAATTTACTTTTACTTATTCCTTTTCTGATGTTTTCCTTTCTTTATGTAGATTCACGTTTCTGACTATATCAATTTCCTTCTCCCTAAAGAACATCCTTTAACACTTCTTGTAGGACAGTTTGCTGGCAAGGAATTCCCCTCAGTTTTTGTTTTCCTGAGAAAGTCTTTATTGCTCCTTCACTTGTAAAGGATAATTTCTCCAGATATAAAACTCTAAATAGAGGTAGACCGAGATGGCTGATTAGAATTAGAAGCTTCTACCAATCACCCTCCCCACAGGAACACCAAATTTAACACCTGTCTACACAAAAAAGAACCTTCGTAAGAACTGAAAATCAGGTGACTGATCACAGTACCTGGTTTTTACTTCATATCACTGAGGTAGGCACTGAAGAGGGTAGGAAAGACCATCTTGAATTGCCAATGCCACCCCTCCCCAATTCAGTAATGGCCACGTGGCACAGAGAGAGAATCTGTACACTTATGGGAAGGAGAGCACAGTGATTGTGGGATTTTGCATGGGAACTCAGTGCTGCCAACACTAGGCAGAACTCAGCTGAGACTCATCATTTAGACCAGTCCTAACCAGAAGGGAATCACCCATCCCAGTTGGAACTTGAGTTTCAGCAACTCTCAGCACCACAGGCTAAAGTCCTATGGGATCCTAGATAAATTTGAAAGGCAATCTAGGCCACAGGGACTGCAAATTCTAGGCAACTGCTAGGGCTGTGCTGGGCTGGAAGCCAGGGGACTTGGGGGTTATGCAACCCAGTGACATACCAGCTGGGGTAGCTAACAGAGTACTTGCATGACCCCTGCTCTAACCCCACACAGGGCAGCTCACAACGATGAAAGTGGCCGCTCCCTTCTGCCTGAGGAGAGGAGAGGGAAAAGTGCAAAGGACTTTGTCTTGCATCTTGAATATCACCTTAGCAACAGAAAGATAGGGCACCAGGCAGAGTCGTGAGGCCCCTATTCCACGCCCTAGCTCCCAGACAATATTTCTAGACATATCCTGAGCCAAAAGAAAACCCACTGCCTTGAAAGGAAGGACGCAGTCCTGGCAGGATTTACACCTGCTAACTAAAGAACCCTTCAGTCCTGAATAATCAGCAGTGGTAACCAGGTAGTACATGCCATGGGCCTTGGGTGAGACTCTGAGATGTGCTGGTTTCAGGTGTTACCCAGCATATTCACAGCTGTGGTGCCTATGAGGAGAGACTGCTTCTGCCTGAGAAAGAAGGAAGAATATAGGGGACTTTGTCTTGCAGCTTATGTACCAGTTTGGCCACAGTGGGGGAGAGTACCAAGCAGGCTCTTGGGATCCCCCAGTTCCAGGCCTCGGCTCTTAGATACCATTTCTGGTCCTCCCTGGACCAGAGGCGAACCCATTGCCAGGAAGGATGAGTCCTAGACCTGGAAGCATTCACCACAAGCTGACTGAAGAAGCTGTGGGCCTTAAGTGAATATTGGTGGTACCCTGTAGTACTTCCCCAGGAACCTGTGGGGGTGGTAGACACAGAGGGAGAGTCCTCTGCCTGGGGAAAGTGGAAAGAAAAGTGGAAATGGCTTTGTCTTATGGTTTTGGTACAAGCTTAGCTGCAGTAGAATAGAGCACCAGGTAGATTTCTAAGGTCTCTGACTCCAGGACATGGCTCCGGGACAGCATCTCTGGGCTTGCCAGGACCCAGGGGAACTTACCACCCTGAAGCGAAACACACAAGACTGGTTGGCTCAGCCACCTCCAGATGGTAGAGCCCTAGCGCATTGAGCAAACATAAGCAGTAGCTAGGTAGTGGCTACAGTGGGTCTTGGGCAAGACCTAGTGTTGTGCCAGCTTCAGGTCTGACCCAGCACAATACCAGTGGTGGTGGCCGTAGGAGTCCTTTTGTCACCCCTCCCCCAGCTCCAGGCAGCTCAACATAAACAGGGAGACTTTGTGTGTTTAGGAGAAAGTAAGGGAAGAGAATAAGAGTATTTGCCTGATAATCCAGACAATCCTTTTGGATCTTATTGAAGACCACTAAGGCAGTACCTCTACCGGTCTACAAGAACCTCAGCATTACTTAGCTTGGGGTGCCCTTTTATGCAGATATGGCTGCAGTGACCAAAAACTTAGATCACAACACCCAAGTCTCTTTGAATAGCTGGAAAGTCTTCCTAAGAAGAACAAGTACAAACAAGTCCAGACTGTGAAGACTGCAATAAATACCTAACTATTCAATGCCCAAATACCAATGACACATTCACAAACATCAAGACCATCCAGGAAAATATGAGCTCACCAAAGAAACTACATAGGCACCAGAGGCCAATCCTGGAGATACAGAGATATGTGACCTTTCAGACAGAGAATTCAAAATAGCTGTTTTGAGAAACCTCAAAAAAATCCAAGATAAAACCAAAGAAACTCAGAATCCTATCAGATAAATTTAACAAAGAAATTGACATAATTAAAGAGAATCAAACAGAAATTCTGGGATTGAAAAATGCAATTGACATACCAAAGAATGCATCAGCATCTCTCTCTCTCCTTCTTTTTTTTTTTTTTTGAGACAGAGTTTTGCTTTCATCACCCAGGCTGAAGTGCAGAGGCATGATCTCAGCTCACTGCAACCTCTGCCTCCCGGGTTCAAGCAATTATCCTGCCTCAGCCTCCTGAATAGCTAGGATTACAGGCATCTACCATCACACCCGAATAATTTTTATATTTTTAGTAGAGAAAGGGTTTCACCATGTTGTCCAGGCTAGTCTCGAATTCCTGAACTCAGGTGACTTACCCCACCTCAGCCTCCCAAAGTGAGCCACTGCCCCTGGCCCAGAGTATCTTAGTAACAGAACTGATCAAACAGAAGAAATAATTAGTGAGCTTGAAGACAAGCTATTTGAAAATACACAGTCAGAGGAGACAAAAGAGAAAAAGAACGAAGCACACCTACGGGATCTAGAAAATAGCTTCGAAAGGGCAAAGCTTAGAGTTATTGGCCTTAAAAAGGAGGTGGGGGTAGAAAGTTTATTTAAGGGGATAATAACTAAGAACTTCCCCACATCTACAGAAATATATCAATATTCAAGTACCAGAAGGCTGTAGAACACCAAGCAGATTTAACCCAAGAAGACTGCCTCAAGGCATTTAATAATCATACTCCCAAAGGTGAAGGATAAAGAAAGGGTCTTAAAATCAGCAAAAGAAAAGAAACAAATAACATACAATGAAGCTCCAATATGCCTGGCAGCAGACTTTTCAGTGGAACCTTTAGAGGCCAGGAGAGAGTGGCATGACATATTTAAGATGCTGAAGGAAAAAAAACTTTTATTCTAGAATAGCTTATCTGGCAAAAACCTCCTTTAAACATGAGGGATAAATAAAGACTTTCCTAGACAAACAAAAGCTGAGAGATTTCATCAACACGAGACCTGTCCTATAAGAAATGCTAAAGGGAGTTCTTCAAACAGAAAGAAAAGGATGCTAAGAACAGTAAGAAATCATCTGCAGGGGCGGGGCACAGTGACTCACGCCTGTAATCCCAGCACTTTGGGAGGCCGAGGCGGGCAGATCACGAGGTCAAGAGATTGAGACCATCCTGGCCAACATGATGAAACCCTGCCTCTACTAAAAAAAAAAATACAAAAATTAGCTGGGCCTGGTGGCACACCCCTGTAGTCCCAGCTACTCAGGAGGCTGAGGCAGGAGAATTGCTTGAACCTGGGAGGTGGAGGTTGCAGTGAGCTGAGATCGTGCCACTGCACTCCAGCCCGTGCCTGTCAATGGAGCGAGACTGTGTCTCAAACAAAACGAAACAAAACAAAACAAAACAAAAAACAAAAGAAATCATTCAAAGGTACAAAACTCAGAATAGCAAATACTCAGAAAAACACAGAATGTTATAAAACTGTAATTGTTTTGCGTAAACTGCTTATACCTTGAGTAGAATGATGAAAAGATGAACCAATCAAAAAGAATAACTACAACAATTTTTTAAGACATGGACATATACTATAAGATATAAATAGAAACAACAAAAAGTTTAAAAGCTAGGAGACAAAGGTAAAGTACAGAGTTGTTATTAGATTTCCTTTTTTTTGTTTATGCATTCAGTTTTAAGTTGTCATCAGTTTAAAATATTGGTTTATATTATTTGCAAGCCTCATGACAGCCTCAAATCTAAAAACATACAATGAATTCTCAAAAGATAAAAATCAAGTAATTAAAACATACTACTAGAAAAAAATCACCTCTACTAAAAGGAAGAAAAGAAGAAAGGAAGGAAGAGATGACCACACAACAACCAGAAACCTAGTAATAAAATGACAAGAGTAAGTCCCTATTTATCAGTAACAATATTGAATATAAGTAGACTAAACCTCCAGTGGAGAGACATAGAATGGCTGAATGGATGAAAAAAGACCCAGTGATCTGTTGCCTACAAGAATCACACTTCACCTATAAAGACACAAACAGACTGAAAATAAAGGGAGGGAAAAGATGTTCTATGCCAATGGAAACAAAAAAACTGGAGTAGCTATACTTATACAGACAAATAGACTTCAAGACAAAAACTATAAAAAGAAACAGAAGAATAATAAATGAGTCATTCAGCAAGAGAATGTAACTATTGTAAATATACATGCACCCAACACTGGAGCACGTAGATTTTTAAAGCAAATATTATTAGAGCTAAAGAGAAAGAAATGCCCCAATACAGTAACAGCTAAAGACTTCAACACTCCAACTTCAGCGTTGGATAGATCATCCAGACAGAAGTTCAACAAAGAAACGTCAGACTTAATCTGTGGTATAGACCAAATGGATCTAATAGGTATTTACAGAACATTTCACCCAAAAGCTGCAGAATACACATTCTCCTGGGGACATAGATAATTTTCAAGAATAGACCATACGTTTACCACAAAACAAGTCTTAAAACATTCACAAAATCGAAATAATATCAAGAATCTTTTCTGACCACAATATAATAAACCTAGAAATCAATAATGAGAGGAACTTTGTAAACTATACAAACATAGAAATTAAACAATATGCTCCTGAATGACCAGTGGGTCACTGAAGAGATTAAGAGGAAAATTGAAAAATATTTTGAAACAAATGATAATGGAAACACAACATACCAAAACCTATGGGATACGGCAAAAGCAGTACCAGGAGGGAAGTTTATAGCTGTAAGTGTCTACATCAAAAAAAGATAAAAACTTCAAACAAAACAAAACAAACAACAGAAAACCCCACCTAACTGCATCTTCAAGAACTAGAAAAGCAAGCACAAATAAGCTCAAAGTTAGAGAAAGAAATTAAATAATAAAGATCAGAGCAGAAATAAATGAAATTAAATGAAGAAAACAAAGATCAATGAAACAAAAAGTTAGCTTTTTAAAAAGATTAATGAAAGTGACAAAACTTTAATCAGAGTAGCTAAGGGAAAAAGAGAGAAGAACCAAATACATTAAGTCAAGCCAGGCATGGTGGCTCATGTCTGTAATTCCAGCTCTTTGGGAGGCTGAGGCAGGTGGATCACCTGAGCTCAGGAGTTCAAGACCAGCCTGGCCAACATGGTGAAACTCTGTCTCTGCTAAAAATATAAAAATTAGCCAGGGGTGGTGGCACACGCCTGTATTTCCAGCTACTCAGGAGGCTGAGGCTGGAGAATTGCTTGAACCTGGGAGGCAGAGATTGCGGTGAACTAAAACCCTGCCACTGCATTTCAGCCTGGGCAACAGAGCCAGACTCTGTCTTTAAAAGAATAATTAAATCAGAGATGAAAAAAGGAGACATTACAACCAATACCACAAAAATTCAAGGGATCATTAGAGGCTTCTATGAGCAATTATATGCCCATAAATTGGAAAATCTACCTGGAGCAATCAGACAAGAGAAAGAAATAGAGGGTATCCAGATTGGAAAGAGAGAAGTCAAATTGTTCTTGTTTGCAGATGATATGATCATATCTGGAAAAACCTAAAGACTCTACCAAAAAACTATTAGAACTGATAAACAAATTTATTAAAGTTGTAGAATACAAAATCAACGTACAAAAATCAGTAGCATTTCTATCTGTCAAAAATGAACAATCTGAAAAAGAAATCGAGAAACTAACCCCATTTACAATGACAACAAATAAAATTAAATAGCTAGGAATTAACCAAAGAAGTGAAAAATCTCTACAATGAAAACTCTAAAATTTGATCAAAGAAATTAAAGAGGACATAAAAAATGGAAAGATATTCCATGTTCATGGATTAGATGAATCATCATTAAAATGTCCATACTACCTAAAGGTTCAATGCAGTCTCTATCAAAATACCAATGACATTCCTCATAGAAACAAAAAAGTTATAAACTTTTTATGAAACCACAAAAGACCTAGAATATCCAAAGCTATCCTAAGCAAAAAGAACAAAACGGGAGGAATCATATTACCTGACTTCAAATTACATCAGCATGCTGTAGTAACCAAAATAGTGTGGTACTGGCTTAAAAACAGACACATAGACTAATGCAGCAGAATAGAGAACTCAGAAACAAATCAGTACATCTACAATGAATTCATTTTTGACAAAGTTGCCAAGAACATACATTGGGAAAAGGACAGTCTCTTCAATAAATCGTACTAGAAAAACTGTATATCCACATGCAGAAGAATGAAACTAGACTCTCCTATCTCTGGCCCAATCCAAAAATCAAACCAAAGTGGATTAAAGACTTAAATCTAAGACCTCATTATGAAACTACTATAAGAAGACATTAGACAAACTAGGACACTGGACTGGGCAAAGATTTCTTCAGTAATACCCCACAAGCATAGGCAACCAAAGCAAAAATGGACAAATGGGATCACATCAACTTAAAAAGCTTTTGCAGGGTGAAGGAAACAATTAACAAAGTGAAGAGACAACCCACAGAATGGGAGAAAATATTTGCAAACTATCCATCTCACAAGGGATTTATAACCAGAATATATAAGTAGTACAAACAAATCTACAGGAGAAAAGTCTGATAAGCTAATTTAAAATGGGCAAAAGATCTAACTAGACATTTCTCAAAAGAAGACATACAAATGGCAAACAGTTATATGAAAAGGTGCTCGACATCATCGATCATCAGAGAAATGCAAATCAAAATTATAATGATACCATCTTACCCCAGTTAAAATGGCTTTTATCCAAGGACAGATAATAATCAATGCTGGTGAGGATATGGAGAAAGGGAAACGCATACACTGTTGTTGGGGATATAAGTTAGTATAACCACTATGGAGAAGAGTCTGGAGGTTCCTGAAAGAATTAAAAAGAGACACCTACGCCGCCCCGCTCCTTTCTGCCCTCCGTTCTCCTCCTTGGGCCCAGTGCTGCTGCTCCAGATGAGGTGATGGCAACGGCCAACTTCAGCAAGATCCAGATTGGAATTTATGTGGAAATCAAGCGCAGCGATGGCCAAATACATCAAGAATGGTAACATCTTTAAATGAAGATAATGAAAGTGTAACTATTGAATGGATAGAAAATGGAGATGCAAAAGGCAAAGAGATTGACCTGGAGAGCATCTTTTCACTTAACCCTGACGTTGATCCTAATGAAGAAATTAAACCCAGTCCAGAAACACCTCCACCTCCAGCATCCTCAGCCAAAGTAAACAAAATTGTAAAGAATCGATGAACTGTGGCTTCTATTAAGAAAGGTCCTCCTCCAAGAGACAATAGAGTGATTGGTTCTTCACATGCATAGCCCAGTCAATTTCCTGAACAATCTTTCTCTGCACAACAGAATGCATGTAGAAAATCTAATTGTGTGAAAGAGGTAGGAAAACTGGAAGAATAATGAGGAAAAAAGGAAACTGCAACAGCAAGAAGTTAGAGAAAAAAGAGCCCAGGATGTCGATGCTACAAACACAAATTATGAAATTATGTGTATGATCAGAGACTTTAGAGGAAGTTTGGATTATAGACCATTAACAACAGCAGACCTGTTGATGTATGTAGGATATGTGTGTGCGTGAGAAAATGACCACTCAAGAAAAAAGAAACTCAAATCAAAGATCTTGATGTAATCACAATTCCTACTAAAGATGTTGTGATGGTACATGAATCAAAACAAAAAGTAGCTTTAAAAAGGTACCTAGAAAACCAAACATTTTGTTTTGATCATGCCTTTGATGACTCAGCTCCTAATGAAATAGTTTACAGGTTTACTGCTAGACCACTAGTGGAAACTATATTTAAAAGGGGAATGACTACATGCTTTGCTTGTGGGCAGACTGGAAGTGGGAAAACTCCAGTGAAACACTACGGGTGGTGACTTTTCAGTAAAGAGCCAAGATTGTTCTAAAGGAATTTATGCATTAGCATCTCCAGATATCTTTTTAATGCTAAAGAAGCCAAACTATAAAAAGCTAGAACTTCAGTATATGCAACCTTCTTTGAAATTTATAGTGGAAAGCTGTTTGACTTGCTAAATAGGAATACAACATTAAAAGTTCTAGAAGATGGAAAATAGCAGGTTCAAGTGGCAGGATTACAGGAACGGGAGGTCAAATGTGTTGAAGATGTATGAAACTCATTGACACAGGCAACAGTCGCAGAACATCCAGTGAAACATCTGCAAATGCACATTCATCTCAGAGCCATGCAGTGTTTCAGATTATTCTTAAAAGGAAAGGAAAACTACATGGAAAATTTTCCCTCATTGATCTGGCTGAAAATGAAAGAGGAGCTGATACTTCCAGTGCAGACAGGCAAACAAGGCTTGAAGGTGCTGAAATTAATAAAAACCTTTTAGCACTCCAGGAGTGCATCACAGCCTTAGGTAGAAATAAACCTCAGGCTCCTTTCTGTGCAAATAAACTCACTCAGGTGTTAAAGAGATTCTTTCATACGTGAAAACTCTTAATACCTGCCTGATTGCCACAATCTCTCCAGGATTTGCATCCTGTGAAAACACTCTTAATACATTAAGATATGCAAATAGGGTCAAAGAAGTGACTGTAGATCCAACTGCTGCTGGTGATGTTCGTCCAATCCACCAAACCGGATTGATGACTTAGAGACACAGTGGGATGTGGGGGAGTTCCCCCTCAGAGAGATGATCTAAAACTTCTTTGTGCACAAAATGAAGTTTCTCCACAATTGTTAACTTTCCATGAAGTGGTCTCACAAATAGTAGAAATGGAAGAACAAATTGTAGAAGATCACAGGGCAGCATTCCAGGAATCAATTTGGTGGTTAGAAGATGAAAAGGCTCTCTTAGAGATGACTGAAGAAGTAGGCTACGATGTCAATTCATACGCCACACGACTTGAAGCTATTCTTCAGCAAAAACTCGACATTTTAACTGAGCGGCAGGTTAAAGTGAAATCTTTCTGTGCAACTCTACAAGACGAGGAACAAGCCAGCAAGCAAATCAACCCGAAGAAACCCTGTGCCCTTTAAACCGGCATTTGCTGCTAAAGGATCCCCCAGAACCTGACTATTGTAACATACAACAGTTCAGCTGTAAGGGCCATTTGAAAGTTTGAAATTTTAAGTGTCCGTGCAAAATGTGTTGTCTTTCACCTGAATTACATTTCAATTTTGTGAAACACTCTTTTTTTCTACAAAATTCTTTTAGTCCAGGAGGCACAACCAAGAATTGGGATTAATGAAGCATTTTGTTTCATTTACATAAATAGTGATTTACTTTTGGAGATCCTTGTCAATTTTATTTCCTATGTGATGAAGTAAGACTGTGGACTCAATCCGTAGCCAGATAGTAGGGGGAAGCTATAGCATTTCGTTTTAACTCAGTTCAATTTTGTAGTGAGACAGCAGTTTTAAATCCTTTGCTGCGTGCATATGTCATCAGTGACTATACATACCTTGCCCACTCCCAGGGACAGCCGTGCTCACCTTTTCCTGCTTTATGCCTTGACTAAGGCTACTGACTCTAAATTTCTAAAGCACAGCCAAGAAAAATTACATTCCTTGTTATTGTAAATTACCTTTGTGTGTACATTTTTACTGTATTTGAGACTTTTTGTGTGTGTGACTAGTTAATTTCCAAGATGTGCCATATCATTGAACCGAACTAAAGTCTGTTACAGGGGTATAGCTGCTGTACCATTCCACATTATATATAAAGAAATCTGGAATTATGATTTTAAAACCATGTAACATGTGATTATAGTTTTTCTTAGCATTTTCTTTGTAAAGAGCTAAAATATAAACTAGTTGGTATATAATAAAAAGTAACGAAATTCTGAAAAAAAAAAAGAATGAAAAATAGAGCTACCATATGATCCAGCAATCCCACTTGTAGGTATATACACAAAAGAAAGAAAATCAGTATATCAAAGTGATATCTACAGTCTCATGTTTATTGCAGCACTGTTCACAATAGCCAAGATTTGGAACTTAACTGTCCGTCAACAGATAAATGGACAAAGAAAATGTGATACATATTTACAACGGAGTACTATTCATCCATGAAAAAAGAATGAGATCCCATTATTTGCAACAACATGGATGAAACTGGAGGTCATTATGTTAAGGGAAATAAGCCAGGCACAGAAAGACAAACTTCTGATGCTCTAATTTATTTGTTGAAACTAAAAATTTTAAAAATTGAACTCATGGAGATAGAGAGTAGACTGATGGTTACCAGAGGCTGGGTAGGGCCACTGGGGAGTGGTGGGAGGGAAGTGAAGATGGTTAATGGGTACAAAAAATAGTTTAAAAAGAATGAGTAAGATCTAGTATTTGATAGCACAACATGGTGATGTAATAATTTAATTGTAAATTTAAAAGTAACTAAAGAGTATAATTGGATTGTTTGTAACACAAAGGATAAATGCTTGAGGTGATGGATAACCCATTCACCCAGATATGATTATTACACATTGTGTGCCTATATCAAAATATCCCAAACACACCATAAATACATAAACCTACTATGTACCCACAAAAACTGTAAGATAAAAAACAAAAGAAACTCCCATTCGGTGGGGATTTTTTCTTTCATCACTTTTCATGTTCTTCTTGCATAATTTCTGAGGAGAAGCCTTTGTAATTTTTACCCTTGTTCCTCTGTGGGTGAGGTGGTTTTTTTTTTTTTTTTTTGGCTCTGGCTTCTTGCCAGATTTTCTCTTTGTCACAGCTTGACTATAATATGTGTAAGTGTAGCCTTTTGTTATTTATCCTGCTTGCTATTTTCTGAGCTTCTGACCCTGTGGTTTGGTGTCCTTCTGGTATTCCTGATTGCACGTATACACATCTTGTGATATTGTCCCACAGATATCAGATGTTCTGTTTTGTTTGGGTTTTTTTGTTTATTTTTTGGTTGGTTGGTTTTATCCTGGTCCTTTAAAAATGTATTGGCTTGGATGTCCACCAAGATGGCCAAATAGGAACAGCTCCAGTCTGCAATTCGGAGCGTGAGCGATGGGCGAGTGATCGCCACATTTCCAAATGAGTGGCACCTGGAACGCCAGCGAGACAGAATCACTCATTCCCCTGAAAAAGGGGGCTAAAGCCAGGGAGCCCAGTGATCTGGCTGGGTGGGTCCCACCCCAACAAAGACCAGCAAGCTAAGATCCACTTGCTTGAAATTCTCACAGCCAGCACGGCAGTCTTAGCTAGACCTGAGATATTCCAGCTCGATGAGGGGGAGGGGGTGTCCACCATTGCTGAGGCTTCCACTGGCCGTTTTAAACTTGCGTGTGTAAACAAAGTCCCTGGGAAGTTTACACAGCACCTGGGTGGGGCCTCTGCAGTCAGACTTTCCCTAGACTCCCTTCTTGCTGGGCAGGGCATCTGAAAAAGGCAGCAGCCCATCAGGGACTTATAAATAAAGCCCCCCACCTTCCTGGGACAGAGCACCTGGGAAAAGGGATGGTTAGGGGTTCAGCTTCAGCAGATTTAAACGTCCCTGCACATCATCTCTGAAAGGAGCAACGGATCTCCCAGCACAGCACTCGAGCTCTGATAAGAGACGGACTGACTCCTCAAGTGACCCCCCTGACCCCCATGTATCCTGACTGGGAGACACCTCATAGAGAAGAACTCTGACTGGCATCTGGTGGATGCCCTTCTGGGACGAAGCTACCAGAGGAAGGAACAAGCAGTAATCTTTGCTGTTCTGTAGCTCCCACGGGTGATTCCCAGGCAAACAGTGTCTGTAGTGGACCTCCAGCAAACTCCAGCAGATCTGCAGCAGAGGGGCCTGACTGTTAGAAGGAAAACTAACAAACAGAAAAACTGTTTCAACATCAACAGAAAGGATGTCTGCACAGAGACCCATCCAAAAGTCACCAACTTCAAAGTCCAAAGGTAAATAAATCCATGAAGATGGGAAGGAACCAGTACAAAAAGGCTGAAATCTCCAAAAACCAGAATGACTCTTCTTCTCTAAGAGATCACAACTCCTTACCAGCAGGGGGAACAAAATTGGGTGGAGAATGAGTTTGACAAATTGAAAGAAGCAGGCTTCAGAAGGTGGGTAATAACAAGCTTCTCTGAGCTAAAGGGCCATGTTGTAACCCAATGCAAAGAAGCTAAGAACCTTGAAAAGGCTAGAAAAATGCTAACTAGAACAACCAGCATAGAGAAGAACATAAACAACTTGAGGAAGCTGAAAAACACAGCACAGGGACTTCATGAAGCATACAAAAGTTTCAACAGCCGAACTGATCAAGCAGAGGAAAGGATATAAGAGATTGATGATCAACTCAATGAAATAAAGCAAGAAGGCAGGATTAGAGAAAAAGGAGTGAAAAGAAATGAACAAAGCCTACAAGAAATATGAGATTATGTGAAAAAACCAAATCTATGTTTGATCAGTGTACCTGAAAGTGATGGGGAGAAGGAAACCAAGTTGGAAAACACTCTTCAGGATATTATCCAGGAGAACGCCCCCAACCTAGCAAGGCAGGCCAACATTCAAATTCAGGAAATACAGAGAACACCACAAAGACATTCCTTGAGAAGAGCAACACCAAGACACATAATTGTCAGATTCACCAGGGCTGAAATGAAGAAAAAAATGTTAAGGGCAGCCAGAGAGAAAGGTTGGGTTATTCACAAAGAGAAGCCCATCAGACTCACAGTGGATCTCTCAGCAGAAACCCTACAAGCCAGAAGAGAGTAGAGGCCAATATTCCACACCCTTAAAGAAAAGAATTTTCAACCTATAATTTCATATCCAGCCAAACTAAGCATCATAAGCAAAGGAGAAATAAAATCTTTTATGGACAAGCAACTGCTGAGAGATTTCATCACCACCAGGCCTCCTGAAGGAAGCACTAAACATGGAAAGGAACAACCAGTACCAGCCACTGCAAAAACATACCAAATTGTAAAGACCATCAACACTATGAAGAAACCGCATCAACTAATAGGCAAAACAACCAGCTAGCATCAAAATGGCAGGATCAAATACACACATTAAAATACTAATATTAAATGTCAATGAGCTAAATGCCCCAATCAAAAGACACATACTGGCAAATTGGATGAAAAAGTCAACACCTGTCAGTGTGCTGTATTCAGGAGACCCATCTCACATGCAAGGACACACATAAGCTCAAAATAAAGGGATGGAGGAAGATTTACCAAGCAAATGGAGAGTGAAAAAAAAAGCAGGGGTTGCAATCCTAGTCTCTGATAAAATAGACTTTAAACCAACAAAGATCAAAAGAGACAAAGAAGGGCATTACATAATGGTAAAGGGATCAATGCAACAAGAAGAGTTAACTATTCTAAATACATACACACCCAATACAGGAGCACCCAGATACATAAAGCAAGTTCTTAATGACCTATAAAGAGACTTAGGCTCCCACACAATAATAGTGGGAGACTTTAACAGCCCACTGTCAATATTAGACAGATCAATGAGATAGAAAATTAACAAGGATATCCAGGACATGAACTCAGATCTGGACCACAGAACTCTCCACCTCAAATCAACAGAATATACAATTTTCTCAGCACCACATCACATTTATTGACCACGTAATTGGAAGTAAAACACTCCTCAGTAAATGCAAAAATTGGAAATCATAACAAACAGTCTCTCAGACCACAGTGCAATCAAATTTAAAACTCAGCATTAAGAAACTCACTCAAAACTGCACAACTACATGGAAACTGAACAATCTGCTCCTGAATGACTACTGGATAAATGATAAAATGGAGGCAGACATACAAATGTTCTTCGACACCAATGAGGATGAAGACACAATGTACCAGAATCTCTGGGACACATTTAAAGCAGTGTCTAGAGGGAAATTTACAGCACTAAATGCCCACATGAGAAGCGAGAAAAGATCTAAAATTGACACCCTAATGTCACGATTAAAAGAACTAGAGGAGGAAAATCAAACAAATTCAAAAACTAGCAGAAGATGAGAAATAACTAACATCAGAGCAGAACTGAAGGAGATTCAGACACACAAAAAAAGCCTTCAAAAAAATCAATAAATCCAGGAGTTGTTTTTTTGAAAAGATCAACAAAATAGACTGCTAGCCAGACTAATAAAACAGAGAGAAGAATCAAACAGATGCAATAAAAAAAGGTTACAGGGTATATCACCACCAATCCCAAAGAAATACAAACTACTATCAGAGATTACTACAAACACCTCCATGCAAATAAACCAGTAAATCTAGAAGAAACAGATAAAATCCTGGACACTTACACACTCCCAAGACTAAACCAGGAAGAAGTTAAATTCCTGAATAGACCAACAACAAGGTCTGAAATTGAGGCAGCAATTAATAGCCTACCAACAAAAAATGTCTAGGATCAGATGGGTTCACAGCAGAATTCTACCAGAGGTACAAAGAGAAGCTGGTATCATTTCTTGTGAAACTATTCCAAATAATACAAAAAGAAGGAATCCTTCCTAACTCATTTTATGATACCAACATCATCATGATACCAAAACCTGACAGTGACACAACTAAAAAAGAAAATTTCAGGCCCATATCCCTGATGAATATTGATGTGAAAATCCTCAATAAAATACTGGCAAACCGAATCCAATAGCACATCAAAAAGCTTATCAATTATGATCAAGTCGGCTTCATCCCTGGGATGAAAGGCTGGTTTAATATATGCAAATCTATAAACGTAATCCATCACATAAACAGAACCAAAGACAAAAACCACATGATAATAGATGCAAAGAAGGCCTTCAACAAAATTCAACAGCCCTTTATGCTAAAAACTCTCAATAAACTAGGTATCGATGGAACATATCTCAAAATAATAAGAGCTATTTATGAAAAACCCACAGCCAATATCATACTGAATGGGCAAAAACTGGAAGCATTTCCTTTGAAAATTGGCACGAGACAAGGATGCCCTCTCTCACCATTCCTATTTAACATAGTATTGGAAGTTCTGGTCGGGAAATCAGGCAAGAAAAAGAAATAAAGGGTCTTCAATAAGGAAAAGAGGAAGTCAAATTGTGTCTATTTGTAGATGACATGATTGTGTATTTAGAAGACCCTATTGTCTCAGCCCAAAATCTCATTAAACTGGTAAGCACGGAGAGCCAAATCATAGTGAACTCCCATTCACAATTGCAACAAAGAGAATAAAATGCCTAGGAATACAACTAACAAGGGATGTGAAGGACCTCTTCAAGGAGAACTACAAACCACTGCTCAAGGAAATAAGAGAGGACACAAACAGAAAGAAAAACATTCCATGCTCATGGTTAGGAAGAATCAATACTGTGAAAATGGCCATACTGCCCAAAGTAATTTATAGATTTAATGCTATCCCCATCAATCTACCATTGAATTTCTTCACAGATTTGGAAAAAACCACCTTAAACTTTGTATAAAACCAAAAAAGAGCCCACATAGCCAAGACAATTCTAAGAAAACAAAACAAAGCTGGAGGCATCACGCTACCTGACTTCAAACTGTACTACAAGTCTACAGTAATCAAAACAGCATGGTACTGGTACCAAAACAGAGATATAGACCAATGGAACAGAACAGAGGCCTCAGAATTAACGCCACACATATACAACCATCTGATCTTTGACAGACCTGACAAAAACAAGCAATGGGGGAAAGGATTCCCTATTTAATAAATGGTGTTAGAAAAACTGACAAGCCATATGCAGAAAGCTAAAACTGGATCACTTCCTTAAACCTTATACAAAAATTAACTCCAGTTGGATTAAAGATTTAAACATAAGACCTAACACCCTAAAAATCCTAGAAGAAAACTTAGGCAATACCATTCAGGACACAGGCATGGGCAAGGACTTCATGACTAAAACACCAAAAGCATTGGCAACAAAAGCCAAAATAGACAAATGGGATCTAATTAAACTTAAAAGCTTCTGCACAGCAAAAGAAACTGTCATTATAGTGAAAGGGCAACCAACAGAATGAGAAAAAATTTTTGCAATCTACCTATATGACAAAGGGCTAATATCCAGAATCTACAGAGAACTTAAACAAATTTACAAGAAAAAACAACCCCATCAAAAAGTGGGAGAAGGATATGAACAGACACTTCTCAAAAGAAGAAATTTCTGCAGCCAACAAACATGTGAAAAAAGCTCATCATCACTGGTCATTAGAGAAATGCAAATCAAAATCACATTGAGATACCATCTCATGCCAGTTAGAATGGCAATCATTAAAAAATCTGGAGACAACAGAGCTGGAGAGTATGTGGAGAAATAAGAATGCTTCTACACTGTTGGCGGGAGTGTAAATTAGCTCAACCATTGTGGAAGACAGTGTAGTGATTCCTCAAGGATTTAGAAATAGAAATACCATTTGACTCAGCAATCCCATTACTGGGCATATACTCAAGAGATTATAAATCATTCTACTATGGAGACACATGCACATGTATGTTTATTGCAGCACTGTTCACAATAGCAAAGACTTGGAACCAACCCAAATGCCCATCAATGATAGACTGGGTAAAGAAAACGTAGCACATATACACCATGGAAAACTATGCAGCCATAAAAAAGGATGAGTTCATGTCCTCACGGATAAAGCTGGAAACCATCATTCTCACCAAACTGACAGAACAGAAAACCAAACACCACATGTTTTCACTCCTGAGTGAGTGTTAAACAATGAGAACACAAAGACACAGGGAGGGGAACATCACACACTGGGACCTGTTGGGGGTGGGGAGGCTAGGGGAGGGATAGCAGGGGCGGGGGATAGGAGAGGGTTAGCATTACGAGAAATACCTAATGTAGATGACAAGGTGATCGACGCAGCAAACCACCATGGCACGTGTATACCTATGTAACAAAACTGCACACTCTGCACATGTACCCCAGAACTTAAAGTACAATTTTTTTAAAAAGTCTATTGGCTTTTTCATTATTCTGGGTTTTTTTGTTTGGTTGGTTGGGGTTTTTTTTTTGTATTTCACTTTGGGAAGTTTCTATTGCCATATCTTCAAGCTCATTAATTCTTTGGCTGTGTCCATCTGCATGTCCATTTTCAATCTTGCTTTTAACACAGGAGAGACATTAAATCAGCATACAAAGAGAGTAGAGTTTTTTACATCATATTTAAATCTACAATTGTGCATTTGTTAAGAGGGAATTTAGTTTGGGAAATCTAATATTAGAATAAGGAGACTCAAAAGAACTATTCATTCTGCCTTAGACTGAGCAAGAAAGATAAAATTATAACTCTCTGAAAAGCAAAAATTAAAGGTTCAAATAAAGCAGACTCCATGGTGGTGGCATCATGTTTTACTGGATGGGACACACACTTCATATTTCCTGGGATATGGAGAAAATAGTTGAATGTATAAAAACATGCACTTGGCTCTGCGCCACAGGGATTAAGCAAAAGAGAAGTCAGAAACTTGGTCATTAATGAAAAACAGTGGGGATAGTGAATCCTTATCACAACCCACTAACATTGATAAGAAATGTTAATTTTCTTTCCATAGAAAAGAAAACTGCTTTTGGTTCTGATTAAACATCGCTTTTAAATACATTTTCAGAAAAGACAATGGTACAGATCTTTTAAAAGAGCCTGGTTTGCAAGTGACCTGGAAGTCTTGCATTCACTGTTGGCAAGGATATCAGTTTTATACAGATTCAGGAATTCAGTCAGTGGACATTTATCAGCTAAATATCTCATGGTAGAGAAAAACAAAACACTTTTGTATTAAAGAGAAAAACATCCTTTTATAACTAGAAAAGGAGCAAGAGGATTTTTAGTGTACATATGTCTTTAAAATTTACCTGAAATCGAATTTGAGACCAGCCTGGCCAACATGTCGAAACCTTGTCTTTACTAAAAATATGAAAATTAGCCAGGCATGGTGTCAGGTTCCTGTAATCCCAGCTACTTGGGAGACTGAGACAGGAGAATCACTTGAACTCAGGAGGTAGAGGTTGCAGTGAACCGAGATCACGCAACTGCACTCCAGCCTGGGTGACAGAGCAAGATTCCATCTCAAAAAAAAAAAAAAAATACCTGAAATCTATATTTCTTTATTACTTTTTAAGACTACAATGTGAAATGATAGATAGAAATGGATAATTTTATGGTTCGAAGAGTAAAAAAGTTTATGGTCATTAAAAATCTCTCAAGTAAAGCAGAAGCTGAATGACTAAGCTAAGAATATAAATTTAAGCTATCTATAGGTCTCAAAGCCCTAATCAAACTAAAATAACTTGGGATGATGTGTTCTCCTCTAGCTAAAGAACCAAGACATAAATAAGCCATAATTGTTAACAGCTGTGAGTTACAACAAAAAGTAAAATTTAGAAAACAGTGGCCAGGTGGGGTGGCTTATACCTGCAATCTCAGTGCTTTGCGATGCCAAGGTGGGAGAATCACTTAAGGTCAGGAATTCAAAACCAGCCTGGGTAACATAGTAAGATCCCATCTCTAAAAATTTTTTTAAAATTACCTGAACATGATGCTGCATGCTTGTAATCACGTCCACTCAATGCTAAGGTAGGAGGATTCCGTGAGCTCAGGAGTTTGAGGTTACAGTGAGCTATGATCATGACACTGCACTTCAGCCTGGATGACAGAGTGAGGCCCCATCTCTTTAAAAAAACTTTTTTAAAGGTACACAATTTATACTTGTATATAAGACTAATTTTCTTCTCTCTACTAGATAAACACCATTAACAAGCAAACTTTTTTTTTTTTTTGAGATGGAGTCTTGCTCTGTCACCCAGGCCGAGTGCAGTGGCGCAATCTTGGCTCACTGCAACCTCTGCCTCCTGGGTTCAAGCGATTCTTCCACCTCAGCCTCCCAAGTAGCTGGGACCACAGGTGTGTGCCACCACACCTGGCTAATTTTTGTATTTTTAGTAGAGACGGCGTTTCACCATGTTGGCCAGGATGGTCTCGATCTCTTGATCTCGTGATCCGCCCACCTCAGCCTCCCAAAGTGCTGGGCGTGAGCCACCGCACCGGCCACAAGCAAACATTTTTTATCTTTAAAAAGCAAATTAAAGTCTCTATCAGTATCTTTCTCCAGCCCATTTCTCTGGAAAACTCCCAGAAAGAGTGATCTCTACCTGCCATCTCCACCCCTCCTCTCATTCTCTCAATGACACTATTCCCATAAATAGCTCTTATCAAAGTTGTCAACAGTTTCAGTGTTGTTGAATCCAATGGTCAGTCCTCAATCATCCAACCCATTCTACTCAATCTCTCAGTCCTCATGAAACACTTTCGTCACTTGGTTTTCAGGATGCTACAGTTTCTGGGTTTCCTCCTCCATCACCGTCTACTCCTCAGAAACATTGGCTGGTTCGTCCTCATCTTTCTGACTGTGGTATCAAGAGCTCAATCGTAGAATCTCATCTTTCTCTATTTATATTTGCTTTCCAGATGATCTCATTCAGCCTCATTTCTATGCTCACAACTCCCAACTGAAATTTCTCCAGCCCTGTTCACTCACCAGAACTGCATAACTAAAGCTCCTTTGGACAGCAATAGACATTTCAAATTTAACACGAACAACACCAAATGCTTGCGTTCACTACTACCCTCCCCCTGCCCCTGGAAAAAGAATTGCTCATTCCATAGTCTTCCTCTTCTCAGTAAATGACAGCTTCATTCTCCAAGATTCTTAGGGCAAGCATCCTGGTCACTATTGACTTCTCTCTTTATCTAATATCACAGAAATACGTAAGAAATTCCTATAAGCTTATCTTCAAACTGTATGCAGATTACAACGTCTTTCTCCAGCGCTTCCATTACTATACTAATCCAATCCACGACAATCCAAGGGAACTGCATAGTCTCCTCTCAGATCCGGCTCCCACCTCCCATCTTTGCTTCCCTGTGTTGGATTTTTCTCCCAGCAGCTGGAATGATCCTTCTGAAAAGTAACTTAAAGCGTATTATTTCTCATTATTAAATATAAGGTCTCACTCTGAATAAAACTAAAGTCTTTAGCAGGGCCTCCAAGACCCTACACCACCTTGCCCTTATCTCACCTCTACTATTTTCCCCTTCATTCACTTCACGGTTGTCACACAGGCCTCCTTGCTGTTTCTCAAACAAACCAAGTGCACTTCTAGGCCAGGACCTTTACCCTTGCTGGTCCCTCTGCCTGGAAATTGCTGCTCCACATACCCACAGGACTCTTCTCCCTCACTTTTTTCAGGTCCCTGTTCAAATGCCACTGATACGGTTTGGCTTTGTGTCCACACCCAAATCTCATGTTGGATTGCAATTCCCAATGTTGGAGGAAAGACCCAGTTGGAGGTGATTGGATCGTGGGGGACATTTCCTCCACGCTGTTCTCATGACAGTGAGTGAGTGCGTTCTTACGAGATCTGATGGTTTTAAAGTGTGTGGCACTTCCCCAACTTACTCTCTATCTCCTGCCACCATGTGAAGAAGGTGCCTGCTTCCCCTTCACCTTCTGCCATAACTGTAAGTTTCCTGAGACCTCTTCCTATTAAGCCTGGAGAACTGTAGTCAATTAAACTTCTTTTCCGCATAAATTACCCAGTCTAAGGTAATTCTTTTTAGCAGTGCGAAAACGCATGAATACAGCTACCTTATCATAAAAGCCTTCCTTGACTACTCCAAAAAATATATATGACACATTCGCACATATAAACAGCTGTCATTGTCTCCCGACATTGCTTTTATTGCAGTTATGACTGCTTTTTATGTTACCTGTTTCTAATGTAAATTTAGTTGTCTATTTTCCCAACTAGAATGAAAACTCTGTGAGAGCAGAGACTTTGTCAGTATCTCCAATGTCTAGAACTCTGCCTGTGACAGAGTAAGTACTGAATACATTTTTTAAATAAATGAACAAGCAGAGTAACTAGGAATGCTTATGCAGTCCAACCATAAATGCAAACTCAAGACGGCGAAGGAAATGTTTCCAAATGATTGCAATCTGAGGGGAAGTTTTTATTGGCCTTCCACACAATTTTTGCAATTTTAGGATATGAATGTGGAGTCTTATGTTATGGGCCATCAACCTCAGGAAAAATTAAAATAAATTTCAGGCCACAGAGAAGCAGAAAGCAATAATTAAGGACCAGAAAAAGGATTAGACAATTAGTCACCACTTGCTCTGCCAGAGTGGTTGAGAGCATAGTTCGGGAATGAGACAGATCTGGGTTTGAATCGTCACTGCTGCGCACTACCTCTATTACCCTGAGCAAGTTAGTCACTTGCATTCCCTGTGTCTGAGCTTTCTGATCTACAAACAGTGTCTAAAATCTTCCAGAGTTGTTATAAGAATTCTGCTGGGTTTATTAACTTATTTTTAAATACATTTTAATACTATTACTCAATTAGCCATCAGTACATTTCACGAAATAACACAGCACTTATATACACACCTCCCCCAACAGAATAGTCTAACGGGTAAGGGCCTATTTACTGGCTTTATGAGATTCTTCACTCTCTGGTCAGGTAAGTGTGTCAGCAAAGGAATCTACACATAATCATCATTAAAGAATTCATCAATTCAAGGCTTACGGAGAATTGCATAAAGACTTGTTGAGAAAAACTGAACTCACACTCAAATGAAATCTCTATTCAATGAAATATACGTAAGTGTTTGGAGTGAGTTTCCTGCATGCTTCCGATTTCCCAGTGCTAATAAGCAGGCAACAAGCCTTTGCAGTGAGACTAGGGGAGGGAGTGGTTTCCATGTTGGCTGGTTAGAGTTTCTCCCTTGTGGGTTCCATGATGTTCTGTATTACCTGATTGATCTGTGCTGGGCTTTTATTATTATTATTTTTTAACTTTGCTTCAGTGCTTCTATATACTAATCTTATCTCTAGCTTATTCACTTGTTCAAAGTCTTCCCTGAACCTTAAGTCTACTTATTAATCCCAAGAATGGCTAAGTGATACAAAACTTTGTAACAATCCTTTTCTCCTTTATTCATTCAAGAGATATACGTTAAAAAAAAAAAAAGTATAAAAAACTGTGACAGACCTGGTGCCAAGGTAACAGATAGCAAGATAAGCACAGTAGCTGACCTCTGGGAGCCGGAGTCTAATGAAGAGCGCACATTTAACACACCCCCCCACCACCGCCCCCCCCAACACAGGTGTGTGTGATAAGAACTATAATGAGTAAATCACAATGTTTCCGAGAAAGGCATCACACTCAGAATACCAGGGAATTGAGGAGTTACATTCAAGGGAATATTTTTCAAGCCTTTTGACCATGACTTACACTAAGAAATATGATTTATATCCTATAATTATTTTCTATCTCACGGTAAATACTACCATATTGATTTTATGACCCTTTGATTAGTGATATCTGCAGTTTGAGAAACACTCATCTAAAACTAAAGATAAATATCCATTAGCCAGCTCTGGGGTAGAGGAAGAATTGAGGGTAGCAGACACGTTCCAGGCAAAAAACCATTATACACAAGGTCCCTGAAGTGAATGTACGTTAACTCTTTTTTTCTTACCCGTAGTGCGGTGATTATGATCAATTGGCAACCAGCTTCCATTTCCAATTCTTTCTAGGGTGTCTTCCTAAGCTGTAGAGACTGGCATTTAAAAACTACATTTCCCATACTCCCTTGCAGCTGGGTTCTACACTGGAAATAGAAAGTTATCTGCAGTTGCAAGATGAAGAAGTTGGAACTGAGTCAGATGCAGCCTTACTGTAGATTCTAGGAGGTTATAGCTGGAATTAAGGTCTTAAAGACATAGCTTCTACAAGATAGTGGCCAGGTGCTATGTTCTGCTGTTTAGTCACCACCTTTGGCTACTGAGAGGTAGTTGTGCCCGTGCTGGCAGCAGCTTCCCAGCTGATATGGTTTGGCTGTGTCTGCATCCAAATCTCAACTTGAATTGTAATCCTCATTATCCCCAGGTGTCTAGGGAGGGACCTGGTGGGAGGTGATTGGATCATGGTGGTCTCCCCATGCTGTTCTGAGTTCTCAGGAGATCTGATGGTTTTATAAGGGGCTCTTCCCTTCTCTCCTCACTCTTCTCTTTCTGCCACTGTGAAGAAAGTACTGTAAGGATGGCCGAGAGAAAGGAGAATAGACCCAAAGTCAGGTAAGCACATTTTATTAACCTGCAGGGCTGCCTGGTAACAATCAGAGGAGGCAGCCCTGAGCTTACAAAACCAGGGGTTTATATGGCGTGTGAGGGGCATAAGGGAGTTTCAGGACTGAAATAATCAGCTTGTAACAGGTACTTCTGTGGCAAAAAAAAAAAAAAAAAAAAAAAACAGGATTTTACAGGTATGTGTAAAACAGGAATTTACAAGTATGGATAGCAAAGATTTGTTTTCCCTGTCCTCCCCAGCGCTGCCCAGATGGCTGTAATCAGGCTTTGCTTAATTGTAGCACCTAGATAGGCGTTGAGGAATGCAGCTGCACAGCAATCAGAGTGGGGGGCGGGTGTCAGCTTGCGTGGAGGGGGTTTTCTGAGGCAGCTTGTCCCTAATATTCCAGCCTTTTAATAGGTAATAGAGGAGGAGCGCCTTTATCATCTGGCTGCTTCTTGCTGGATAGGGGCGATGTTTGGCGGGGGCTAGATAGTAGGGATTGTCGTTCCTGAAGCTGTTGGTGTTCTTGGAGCAGTGTCATATCTTGTATTATCCTATGGGTGAAAGCTTTAATACAGTCCTGTAAAAACTGGATGAGGAGTCATAAGAGGCAGGGGCCAAATGCTGGGAGGAGGAAAAGGGTTATGGCAGGACCCAGGAGGGGGCAGTAGCCAGGGTGCCCAGGAGTTAAAGAACCACTGGGGCCAGGTAGAATGACCGTCTTAAAATTTTTGTGCTCGGTCTTTGAGTTTCTTGACAACATTTCGCACTAACCCAGATTCATTGAGGTAGAAACAGCACTATTTATCTAAAAGAGGCACAGACCTCCTTTTAAGCAGTGAGGAGATTTAGGTCTTTGCGGTTTTGACTCTTTGCTGCTAAAGAGTCTAGTCGGCTTTGGAGGTGAATGATAGGGTCCGTTATTTCTTCTAGTGACGATTGGAAGTCTTGGGAGAGTGACTGGAAATACAATAATAAGGTTCCTAGGCTTCTTGATTTTAACCTGACACTAGCTGTGACTCCAAGGGCTACTAATAAGGAAATGAACTGTATTGCGCTTTTAGTTATTTATTTATTATTCTTTCAGTTCTAGGGTACAGGTACAGAACGTGCAGTTTTGTTACATAGGTATACATGTGCCATGGTAGTTTGCTGCATCCATCCCCTGTCATCTACATTAGGTATTTCTCCTAATGCTATCCCCTCCCCATCCCCCCCCACACCCTGCTATCCCTCCCCTGGTCTCTGACCCCTGACAGGCCCCAGTGTGTGATGCTCCCTTCCCTGTGTCCTTGTGTTCTCATTGCTCAACAACCACTTATGAGTGACATGTGGTGTTTGGTTTTCTGTTTTGTGTCAGTTTGCTGAGAATGATGGTTTCCAGCTTCATCCATGTCCCTGCAAAGGATATGAACTTACACTTTTTTATGGCTGCATAGTATTCTATGGTGTATATGTGCCACATTTATTTTATCCAGTCTATCATTGATGGGCATTTGGGTTGGTTCCATGTCTTTGCTATTGTGAACAGTGCTGCAATAAACATACATGTGCATGTGTCTTTGTAATAGAATGATTTCTAATCCTTTGGGTATATACCCAGTCATGGGATTGCTGGGTCAAATGCTATTTCTATTTATAGATCCTTGAGGAATCACCACACTGTCTTCCACAATGGTTGACTAATTTACACTTCCACAACACTGTAAAAGCATTCCTATTTCTCCACATCCTCTCCAGCATCTGTTACCTACTTATTTTTGAATGATCTCCATTCTAACTGGCGTGAAATGGTATCTCAATGTGAAATGGTATCAAATGGCATTTCTCTAATGACCAGTAATGACGAGCATTTTTTCATATGTTTGTTGGCTGCATAAATGTCTTTTCAGAAATATCTGTTAATATCCCTTGCCCACTTTTTGATGGGGTTGTCTTTTTCTTGTAAACCTGTTTAAGTTCTTTGTAGATTCTGGATATTAGCTCTTTGTCAGATGGGTAGATTGCAAAAATTTTTTTCTCATTCTGTTGGTTGCCCGTTCACTATAATGATATTTTCTTTTACTGTGCAAAAGCTCTTAAGTTTAATTAAATCCCATTTGTCTATTTTGACTTTTGTTACCATTGCTTTTGGTGTTTTAGTCATGAAGTATTTGCCTGTGTCCCGAATGGTATTGCCTAGTTTTCTTCTAGGGTTTTTATGGTGTTAGGTCTTATGTTTAAATCTTTAATCCATCTGGAGTTAACTTTAGTGTAAGATGTAAGGAAGGGATCCAGTTTTAGCTTTCTGCATATGGCTAGCGAGTTTATCCAATACCATTTATTCAATAAATGGTGCTGTATTGCTGTTTAGTGTGTAACGTAGCAGGGACAGGGAGTTCTTGGTTTGGAAAGACAAGGTCAATGTTGGGGGTAAGGTAGATGAGAGTGCAAGTACCTATCCAGTTGGTAGGGAGACAGAAGTAGGTTGTGATTCCACAGAGGAAGAAGATGCCTGTGGTGTTAATGCAAACAGACAAGTGGATTGAGAATAGGTGCTGGAGTGTGTAGATTCCTTGTTTGGAGGGGCTTGGTTCATCTTCAGCAACCCAGAGTGAGGATGAGAGAGAGCGCCTTTGAGAACTCCTGTCTGGGAAAGGAGTTTTCATGTTTGAGAGGCAGGAGATGAGGTAATGGGAGGGGCTGGGTAAAGAGGCTATTAGCTTCAGGGGAAACTGAATAATGTACTCTGAGTGAGGTATGGGAACAGGGATGAGAGACAGTTTGAGTCCAGCCACAGGCACAGAGAGAGATGGTGCCTACATGTATGTGTCCGTTGGAAGAGGTGACACATAAGAATGGGACCTTGGGTAGCTGGGTGAGGGAGTTTTGCACTGTTGTAATTGGTAGTGTATGTGGAGAGAAGTTTGGTAGCTCTGTTAGCGAAGGCATTGAGATAGTTCCCAGCAAGGGTGAGGGCTCTATCTACAAAGGCAGAGCCTTTTGGATGGTGTATGAAAAGCGAATGGAAATATGGTCCCAGAGCTGAGAAATTAGGGTAGCTGAGTAGGCAGTAGAGGAAAGGGAACAACAGGTCCAGCAACGGGAAGCAACTGTAGAGTTGGAGCGCAGTAGCAAGGCATGAGTGAGACTGAGAGATCTTCGAGCCTTGTAGAAGTGAGAAGGGACTCTGAGAGAGCAGAGGCAGTGGGGCTATTAAAAGAGTTAGAAACTTGAGTAAGAATTGGAGTCTGTATTTGGGGAAAGGAGTTGAGAGGGGTTGTATGGGGCGGTGGCCTTTGGTTGTAGCAGTGAAGCTTTTTCAGTGGGGGAATATTGGGGTTGGATTGTGGGGATAATGAGGAGGAGAAGGGAGGGGGCAGAAGAAAGGCAGGCTTTTTTGGCTGCCTTTTCAGCCTTTCTGTTTCCCCTTGAGATTTCATTTGACCCTGTTTGATGTCCTCAACAGTGTATAACTCCTGCTGTAGCCGGGAGATTTGCAGCTTGGAGGAGTTGGTTAATAAGGGGCCATTAGTGATGGGGATTCCTTTGGCAGTAGAAATCCTCTCTCTTGTGATAGGCATATTTGGAGTTGGTAAAAATGTTGACCTGCTTGCCTTTGGAGAGGGTTAGGGCCCTGGTGAGAGCTATAAGTTTTGCCTTTTGGGGAGGAGGTCCCTGGGGGGTAGGGGATTGCCTTCAATTACTCAGTTAAGAGAGACAACTGCATACCCAGCGATTTCATGGGAGCTGACTGACTTGGAAGAGGAGCTATCTATAAATAACTGGTTGTTAGGATGGGGAGAGGTTAGGGGAGATATTAGGGAAATGAGGCTGTAGGTGATCAAGGATTTCGGTGCAGTAGTGGGTGGGAGAGGAGGAAGATACTGGAAGTAGAGATGCAGGATTGAGGGGGAGCACTTTTGCAGAGGCAGAACTCAGGGTGTTTCAAGAAAGACGGTGAGGAGTCAGTTGGATACAAGGAGAAAGTGTGCTTAGTGCTTGGGAGGAGAGGAGATCTTGTAGATTATGTGGGCTGTGGACTGTGGTGTCTTGACTGAATGTTAGTTTCTAAGGCTAGGGTGGTGGCTGCTGCTAGGGCTCTGAGGCAGGTCAGCCACCCTCAGGCAGTGTTGTCTAGTTGTTTAGATAAGCAAGCTATGGGAGCAAAGAAAGGAGGACTTCCTTTTTGTTGTCCAAGGACACCAAGGGCTATTTCATGGTTTTCAGCTGTGTAGAGAATGAAGGGCTGAGAGATGTCAGGCAGAGATAGAGCAGGAGCGGTTAGGAGGGCAGCTTTAAGTTTGTGGAAGTCAGGGATTATGTTGTGTGAAGGATTTGGGGGCTCATTGAGAGGGCCTTTAGCTGCTTCATAGAGGGGGCGGACTAGGAGGGCAAAATTGGGGATTCATATTCTGAAGAAGCCTGCTAATCGTAAGAAGAAAGAATTTCACCTTTAGAGGTGGGTGGCGGGACAGGCTGTCTATCAGTGCTGGCCATGCTGGGGTTATGGCTTGGGCCCTGGGGCAGAGCTAGACTCCTAAGTACATCACTGTTGGAGTGGAGAGTTGTGCTTTGGCGGGGGGAAAGCCTATATCCTTTACTAGCAAGAAAGTTTAGAGGGCAATACTGTGAGTCTGAGAGTCCTTTAGGAAGGGGCTACAGAGGAGAAGGTCATCCACGTACTGGAGGAGCTGGCTAGGAGAGAGGTCTAGGGAGGTGAGGTCTTGAGCTAGAGCTTGTCCAGAGAAATGGGGGCTATCTCTAAAGCCTTGGAGGAGGACTGTCCAAGTCAATTGTCATGACCGAAGGGTTTCAGGGTCAATCCATGTGAAAGCCAAAAGATTTTGGGAGTTAGGGTGAAGAGGAATGGTCTATTACAGTGTAATGGGTTGTGTCTGGAGGGATGAGGGAAAGGGGCATATAGGGGTTGGGAACTACGGGATGGATGGGGAAGAACTGTCTGACTGATAGCCCGGAGATCTTGGACTAGCCAATATGAGCCATTGGCCTTTATGACAGGGAGTATGGGGATATCGTATGCAGAATGAGTCTGCCTAAGATGGCCTTGCCAAAAGGAGTCTGTTTACCATGGGTTGTAAGCCTTCTAGATGCGTTAATGAAATGGGATACTTAGAGACATGAGGAAGTTTGGAGGGGTCTTTTAGCTGGATTTTGATGGGATCATGGTGATCCGCTAGTGAAGGGGTAGTGGTATCCTACAATGTTGGATTAACAAGAGAAACGGGGAGTGGATATTGCGTGGAGGGGTAGAGGACTGGCGGGTGGCAGAGAGGAGTAGGAGAGAATCTGGTTGTGGGGAACAGAAGGTGATGGAAGCTTTGAATGTGGTAAGGAGGTCTCTGCCTAAGATGGGGGTGGGGCAACGAGGCATGTTAAGGAAAGAGTGTGAGAAAACAGTATCAAACAGGGAACAAGTGAAAGGTCTAGGGGTGCATGGGCACGAGATGAGTCCGTCAACCCCCACAGCTAAGACCTGAGAGGGATGAGTGGGACCTGAGAATTCAGGCAAAGCCCAGTAGGTGGCCGCGGTGTTGATTTAAAAAGAGATGGGCTTACCTGCTACTAGTAGAGTTACCCTGGGCTTTGATGTCGTGATGGCAGATGGGGCTGGGGGCCCTGGGCCTCCTCAGTCTTCAGCGGCTAGACCAAGGAGCTGTGGGAGTGCAAGCGATTCTTCACCTTTTGTCTTGCCGAAGGGGTGGTGGCTCTGAGGTGCAGGCTTTTCTGTTTGACTGTTGAGAGGACAGTCAGACTTCCAGTGGCCTGTCTGCTGGCAGACGGCATGGGCTTTTCAGCACTCGTGGGTTAGGACATGCCCGCACCCAGTGGCCTTCTTTGCCTCACGTAAAACAACGCCTCGGAGGGCCACTGCTATCGGGTCTTTTGTGCCCTTGGGTACTATGTCTAGGCTGACGGATAGCCGCAGCTAGAAGCTGGTATTTAGCACTATCTCTTTGGGCTTTATCTAATTTACTTTGTTCATCCCTGTTACTGAAGACTTTGAAAGCCAGGTTAAAGAGGTCTTGTTGTGGGATTTGAGGGCCATCTTCAGCCTTTTTAAGTTTGCACTGGATGTCGGGGGCAGATTGGGAGATAAAATGGGTATTAAGAATAATAGTTCCTTCCTGGGAGGCAAGGTCAACATGAGTATACTTTTGGAGAGCCTCTGTAAGGTGGGAAAGGAATTGGGCAAAATTTTCATCTGCTTTTTGGGAAATTTCTTTGAGTTTTTCAAAACTTACGGCCTTTGGGCAGCTTTGTTAAGGCCTGCAATAAGGCAAGGAATCATATGGTTACAGGATGCATGGCTGGGGTCTGTGGGTTGATACCCCCAGGAAGGCTTTTGCCGGGGGGACAGCAGTGGCTCCTGCAAGCTTAGTAGGATCTTGCCGATGAAGATCGTCGACATGTGCCTGGGCTGGGAACCACACTCTTTCCTTCTCTTCTGGAAGGAGGGTAGAAGAGAGGATAATACAGAGATCATGCCAAGTGAGTTCATAAGACTGGGTGATATACATTTAAATTATCTTATACAAGTATCGGGATCAGAGAAGGACCCGAGATGTTTTTCAATCTAGGAGAGACTGGAGAGGGAGAAGGGGATGTGGACACAGACGATTCCTTCAGCTCTTGCTACCTCCCAGAGGGGGAAACAAGGGAGCTGGTTGCTGGGCATGTTGGGCTCGGGAATGGGTAAGGGGGGGGGAGATGGGAGGACTCGGAGTCAGAAGCAGGGTGGTTGGAGAGGGAGGGCGGAAGGGTAGGGCTGGAGCGGGGGCATATGATGGAGGATCATGCTTCTATGGTGGGGAATCATGATGCTCTGGTGGGGGAATCATGATGGGGGAATTCATCTCTGGTGGGGGACCGTGATGCTCTGGTGGGGGAATAGTGATGCTCTGGTGGGGAATAGTGATGCTCTGGTGGGGAATAGTGATGCTCTGGTGGGGAGACCGTGATGCTCTGGTGGGGGACCGTGATGCTCTGGTGGGGGACCGTGATGCTCTGGTGGGGGACCGTGATGCTCTGGTGGGGGGGACCGTGATGCTCTGGTGGGGGGACCGTGATGCTCTGGTGGGGGGACCGTGATGCTCTGGTGGGGGGACCGTGATGCTCTGGTGGGGGGACCGTGATGCTCTGGTGGGTGGACCGTGATGCTCTGGTGGGGGAACATGATGTGATCGAGGAGGAGGAAATTTGGCGGGGTCAAAGGAAGAGAGTCATCAGCTGGGGCTGGGGAGAGTCTGGTTTGGAGCAAGTGAGGAGAATTTGGAAAGTAGAACAGGAACAGGACTGACAGAGGGAAGGATGAAATACGGAGGGTGAAGAAAGCCTGAACATATGCAATCTGACTATTTCCCATTGCAATGACAAAAGTTGTCTAAATTTTAAAGTATATTGAAATTAAAAGTGCCATTTTTGGGCCATTGGGAGCGATTGTCTAATTTGTATTGAGGCCAAGCAGTATTACAGTAAAAAATAAACCTCTTAGGATGGACCTTTGAATGGAGGCTGAGACCATTGAGATTACGCAGGAGACACCCAAGGTGGGGAAGTTTTGGAAGGGGTGGACTGAGAGACTCCCAGAGCGGATAGGGGAGGAAGGTAGAGGAAGAAGAGACTGTGGATGACAAGGATGGTGGGAGAGGGCATCCCCCTGTCCGACAGGCCTTGTCTGGAATGGAGGAGGTAGCCGCCAAGTCAGGCATCGCTGAAACAGAGGAACCAGAGACCTGGGGGCCGAGGGGGAAGCCCTTGGCTCAGCGCTGGGTCTTTCAAGGGAAGCAGAGATGGTCAAAGTTTCCAGGTAAATGGCAGGAGTCTCTCTTACTCACCCTGGCTGAGGCTCTGATGGTGGATCAGGTCGCCAGCAACGGGAGAGTCTGGTAGATTCTCAGCAGGTCTTCCACAGGTTAGAGAAGGGGGAGAATGGCTTGGAGAGAAGTGATAGAAGAGGGAGGGAAGGGGCGAGAGAGAGAGAGAGCACACACCAAAGAGAGCGCTGGCACCAGCCCTCTAAGGGCACCTGCCAGAGCCTACACCATCCCCCGGTTTAGGCACCAATATGTAAGTTTAGCCGAGAGAAAGGAGAATAGACCCAAAGTGACGTAAATAAGTTTTATTAACCTACCGGGCTGCCCCATAACAATCGGAGGCAGCCCCAGATTACAGAATAAGGGGTTACATGGGGTGAGAGGGGCATAAGGGAGTTTCAGGACTGAGATAGTCTATCAACTTGTAACAGGCACAGAGCTAGTTTGTTAACTTGTGACAGACTTACAATACATCATCGTGTGACTTTTGTGGTGGCAGTTTAAAAAAAACAGAATTTTACAGGTATGTGTAAATCAGCAACTACGTTTGTTTTCCCTGTCCTTCCATGAGCCGCCCAGATGGCTGTAATCAGTCTTTGCTTAATTGTAGCACCTAAATAGGGGTTTAGGAATGTAGCTGCAGAGCAATCAGAGTTGGTGGGGGCACGGTCAGCTTGCATGGAGGGGGTTTTCTGAGGTAGCTTGTCCCTAACAGGTACTTGGTTCCCTTTTATCTTCTGCTATGATTGTAAGTTGCCTGAGGCCTCCCCAGTCACGTGGAACTGACAGTCAATTAAATATCTCTCCTTTATAGATTACCCAGTCTTGAGTATATCTTTATAGCAGCATGAGAACGAACTAATACACTGGCCCTCTGATTATGGCAGGATATCTTAAACTTAATGGTGGCCTCTGATCCCTGTTCCCTTTCAGTGATTTCATAAGCACCCAATTCCCTGCATTTGATCCCTTTCTTCTAAAAAAAAATACTTATACTGTGTCTTGGGTCAGTTTTCCTGGAGGCAGACTCCAAAATGAAGATTTATGTGCCAATGATTGATTAAGGAAGTGCCTCCCGGAAAAACCACTCAGGAGATGAGGGGAAGTGGGACTAGGAAAGGAAAAAAGCCAAGGGAGGGTGCAATTTTAGGCATGGTCCCATCTCAGCCAGATCCCTCAGAAATGCTCTGGAGGGAAAATTATAGCTCAGAGGTGGTCTTAAATTGAGGCAAGACAGCTGGGCTTTCAAATCCTCGCACCGTCTGTCATGAGCTATAAACCATACTGTGGGGAGCAGGGGATGCCCTGTGCTTGCAGAAAAAGTAGCTCAAGGAACCTGAGGGCAGCTGTCTGGTGAGGTGTGGGTGGTTAAAAGCAAAGACCTACAGACAATGGGGGGAAGGACATACAGAAATATTAAAAGTGATCTGTGGGGACTGGGGGAGCAACATGGAGAACAGGGTATTTTGCTACCAGGTGATTTCTGTTATTTGCACTCAAACCTTAACAGATACAATTAGCAACAGAAGTTCACAAGTTATTGGTTACTCATTTATGCTCACTGACATGTAGGTTATAATTACATGCGCTAATAATCCTATCCAAGTTGAACCTGCAATCAAATATGTTTCCGAAATGGCCATCATATATGTGATTATTATTAAGTAAAAGCCTAGATTCAGCACTTTGGGCTTTGCTTTTTTTTTTTTTTTTTAACCACATACATAGGATTTTGCTGAAATGTGTTGGCATCTTTTTTTTCATATTCATAGACATACAGCAAGAAAAAAAGACAATAAAAAATTGACATTGGGAGTTATTAAGGGATCTAGGCATCCTGTCACATAATGGGAGGAGGTAGCTATACAAATCTCAAACGCCAGCTTACCAAGCAGATATGCTACTAGGTCCCCTGTGGTTTCCCCTGTGAATGTGTAAACAAGTGTTTCTTCCAAAAAAGAAAGCAGAATAATTTTATTTTCTGTTTCTTTCAGAATCTAGTGAGGACTTACTGTTACATGATACGCTTATTTTTTCCAGAACGTTTTTACTTCTTTAAGTCATCCTTTGACAATCATGATTTGCCACAGCTGATTAACAAACCATTAGCAATTCCCTTCTCTTCTCCTGATCTTTAATTTTAAAACCTAGTAAAACTGGATAAAATATGTAATTTTTATATGTCAAGGATTTAAAATACATAATTATGTAATTGATAGTGAAGATAACTGAAATTCTCTTTCATTTTCTGATGAAAATTCACATCAAGTCTTTTGTTGGAAAAGATAGGAATAACAGCAAAAATGTCAAGTGGGATATTTATATACTTCAAGAATATAACTTGAATATAACCCAGTACTTTGGATTTAGGTACCAATGTCTTGGTTACTTTTGGAAACATAATTAGAAAGAGTTATCAGGCTACTTGTATCTAGATCGCTAGTGGCTGTCTGCTGTCATTCAGATCTATAGACCTAAAAATCTTAAATAAAATATTGGCAAATTAAATATGGAAGAATATTAAAGAAATAAAACTCGACGTCATGGAATGGTTTCTTTTAAACATTCAGAAATTGTTTAATACCAAAAAATCTATCAACATAATTCATCACGTTGGTCAAAGAAAAAAAGACCTTTCAATCATCTTGATTACTAAAAATTCATTTGGTAAAATTTAGCATTTACTAACAAAGTAAGAATCAAATAAATTTATGTAAAATGGTCTTAAAAATCGTTTCTAACCGATATCCAGTAGCATATTTCAATATGTAGAGTATTGGTTAGGTAAGGTTATAGTTATTTTGCAAAAAAAAGAAAGAAAAAGACAGAGCTGGGCACAGTGGCTCACACTTAAAATCCCAGCAACTTGGGGAACCGAAGCAGGAGGATCACTTGAGCCCAGGAGTTTGAGACCAGCCTGGACAACATAGTAAGATCCTGTCTCTACAAAAAAATAAAAAATAACCCAAGCACAATGGTACATCGCTGCCTCCTAACTACTCGGGAGACTGAGGTGGCAGATTGCTTGAGCCTGGGAGGTCAAGGCTGCAGTGAGCTATGATCACACCACTGCACTACAGTGTGAGCAACAGACAAAGACCCCGTCTCAAAAAAAAAAAAAAAGGGAAGGATTCATGATTTATTATTAAATTATTATTAAGTACATTTAGGAGATGGTAATAATAAATTAATCACATGTAAACAAATCTACATTTACTTCAGAACCTTTAACATATTAATATGTGTTTCCAAAATATATTTGACAACTTTCTTTTAAACAGTATATTCAGGAACGTGGAGAATACTGCTGCAAAAATACTCCCCTTTCAATCAGATATAAAGCAAGAATGAATCCTGTTTACCATACGATTTAATATCACTCTGGATACATCATGTATGCTAGCCAATACGATCATATATGCTAACAGAACAAAGAGCATATATTTTGGAAAAGAAAAGGCAAAAATTATTATTATTTACTGCTGATAACTCCCTTTCTGGAAGACCAAGAAAAACAACTGAAACACTATTAAAACTTTAAAACTAATAAGCAACCACTATTGTACTAATACATAAAAATCAATAGGTGGGTTTGTTTTTGTTTTTGTTTTTTGTTTGGTGTTTTGGACACAGGGCCTTGCTCTGTCACCTAGGCTGGAGTGCAGTGGCATGATCTCGGCTTACTGCAACCTTCACCTCTCAGGTTCGGGTGATTCTCCTGCCTCAGCCTCCTGAGTAGCTGGGATTACAGGCACGCATCACCACACCCAGCTAATTTTTATATTTTTAGTAGAGACAGGGTTTCACCATGCTGACCAGGCTGGTCTCGAAATCCTGGCCTCAAGTGATCTGCCCACCTCAGTCTCAAAGTGCTGGGATTGCAGACTGGAGCCACGGTGCCCAGCCAATAGGTTTCTTCTAGTATCAATATTAGTCCACTAGAAATTACAATGTAGGAGACAAGAAAAAATTTACATTACTTACAAATAAACAAGGAATATATAGGAGCAATATAAAGAAAACAAAAGCAATACAACAGAAAATTGTCTAAAAAACAAAAAATTAAGAGGACAAATGTAGTGTGTCTCAAATTGAAAAATTTAACAATGCAAAATGTCAGTTGTACCTGATTAATAATAAATTCCATAGAATTCAAATGCCATTAAAAATTTTAACTAATGAATAAAATTTTTCATCTGGACAAGTACGCAATAATAGCCAGGAAGTATCTTGGCAAAAAAGTGTATCTATCAGACATGAAAATTTATTTTAAAGTTACCTGGATTGTGGTGTGTATGATTTTGGTACCTGTCAGAATACAGAGTCCCCCACGTTGTCCCTGCCCTCTAGAAAGGCAGCACAGGGCTGTCTTTCCTGCAGCTTGATTCCTGCTCAAAGTTTGTTCCTAATGAAAAGCTCTTCCTTTGTACACCTGAATTCTAAGAGACCAGACTTTATATTCTTAATTTTTAACTACAAAATAATATATTTAAAATACTATGCCATTTCTTCATCTGTTGTCTTAAAAATGTCCAAATAACTCTCGAGTTGTTTTTGAGTCAAAAAACCAGTGGTCAAACTTTCTTAGATCACAAGGTTGGAAAATACTTCTTTTCCAGTCTAAACTACTTCAACCTAAAAGATTAGCATAGTAGGTAACAATTTCTAGTAGATGGGTATAGTAATGTACCCTATTGGTCTACTTTCCTTGCACCTTCAAAGGAAAGCAAGCTGGTTAATTCCAAAGTAAGTTTGTATATTTGACATGCCTTCTTCCATTTCTTCATAATCATCCAGAGAAGCAGAGCCCACAACTGAAGTACACACTGTTTAAGGGTTAAAAAAAATTAAAAAGTTCTTCAAATATGAATCTGCTAAAGAAATACCTTTCAGGTTCCAAGAATGAAAACAGCTCTTTGTCTTCTTAATGAATGATCTTTTATCCAGCGAAACACACTTTTCATGTATAGGTAGGACACAAGCAGTAAGTCACCTTCATCCTCTGAGTCACAGTGGGAATGAAAAAAAGAGAAACCCTAGCCAAACGATCCACAGAGTTGCAGTTTCCAGCACTTTTTAGAGTGGAGCACATATTGGTGGATATGTAGGCAGAGTTGTTCTGATAGCCTGTGGGACCCCAAGAAAATGGACTCCCTGCAAGTTTATCAGGGGTGTTAAAACATGTGAAGCACTTAAAATGTTCCTGGCACAGATATAGAAATCACTATGCAAGTGTTAGCATCAGCAGATGAGGGAAAGTATCATGGACCAGGTTGACGTCTTGTGGCAACCTCTCTTGGACCAACCAGATATAACCGTGACCCATCTCAGAGGTAGCCAGTATTCTATTTACAGATAAAAAGCAATAATTTCAGGAATTTGCTTTAAAATGCTACAGAAATAAAGCCATGTGTTGGGGAAGGCAAATAGATAAAACAACTCATCAGGATATAAACACTGTCGTGTTTTAATATTTTGAACATACCTGAAGTCAAACTAGTATATTGCAATCAAGTTGCATCAGCCAGTTTTATAGAAACCAGAGGCCTCATTTAGTGGACAAGATGATCACTAATTTCTCTGGGGAACTCTCAAGTCCCAAAAGGAGATTGTCCTGGAGGGTCCCCACCAAAACACATCCTAGGACCTATGATAGGTTTAGCCTTGTCACTTATTCCAGTGTTAACCTAGAATTTTTCATATAATGGGAGGTCTTTTCTGATGTGCAGCCAGCTTGTGATCCACAAAAACTCCTGTCTTATTCCCCCTCAAATCCATCTAGAGTTGTTTTTGATTCCAAAGAATAAGCCACCCCGCTCAGCCCACTCTAAGAGGCAAATTCAGTAACCACAACCCGGTTTCTATCAGCCAAAATACTGATGATAATATTTTAAATTTGGGGACTTATTCCTGTTTTCTCCACTTAGTATATTTTCCAGTGTTGCTGACCAACAAATCATGAACCCACCTACTGGGGTTTCGGGATCATTAAAGTCAAGTCAGTACTATTATGAGAATTCCATGAGTTTCATTTTCTAAATCAGTGACTATTAAGTGGAAAATATGCTAGAACTCAAAGTCCCCAAATTACTATCTTTATTTCCCTTTCACTCTAATTTTAACCAGAGGTCATTCTCATTAAAAAGCCTCTGGGGTCTTTGATAAACGTAAGTTTTATATTTACTGAGAGATCCTTGGCCCTTTCCTGTGGCTGCGCTCATGCCAGTCATCCAGCTGCTATCAATTAACATTCCATCAATTTCTCTGTCAGTCTGGGTTAGGCTTGACTGAGTCACAGGTACAGTCTGCTTGGCAGCATTTGGATCTCACAATGTGCTCACCATAGCAGAGTTGGAATATTTAATAAAGTTTCATTCAAAAACAAAAACATTTATTGAGCACTTACTATATGAAAAGCATTATAGTCAATAAATAGTACTTTATTCCAAGGACATAGAACCTCACTGTCCTAATTAGTGATAGCCAAACTAATTTTATAAAAACAGATTATTAAAACATTACTCTGCATTAAACTAAAAACTATTTTGGGAGCTTTTTGTAAAAAAAAAAAAAATGGCATGAATGATAGAAAAAAGGAAAAAAAAGAAAATGAAATAAAGACCAAGAAAGATAAAACAAGAATAGTAAGAGGATGAGAAAGAGGCAAAAAAAGAAAATATCAAGGGCATGTAAAAAGAAAAATAGAATGACAAAAAAGAAAAGTGAAATAATGAGAAAGAAAAAACAAAGATAACAGAGAGGAGGAGAGAAGGAGGGAGTGAGAGAATAAAAGAAAGAAATCAAGAATGAAAAAAGCAAGGCATTTCTATTTTCTTCAATATGCTAAACTAAGTAGGTAAAAATCCTGGTTAAAATATATGTATAATATATTTAACAAAAATGTTAAAATATATTATACATATATATTCATTAAAGTCCCAATCATCGAATAAGTAGTTGACATTGCAAAAAAAAAAAAAAAAAAAAAAAGGAAAATCCTCAGAGACCTCAAATCACAAGAAAGCATGAATTGAGAGTGTGAGAAAGCACTGAAGCCAAAGGTTGCACGTCTGTCAATCCCTGGTGGCCTGTGAAAAAAAGGGGGATAGGAGAAAAAGCACAGGTCCCATACAAGGTGAGTCAGGTCAAGAACCCTACATAAAGTGAGACCCTTGAAAGGTAACACTCTTGGAATACAAAATACAAAACAAAGAAACAAATGCCTCATAGAGGAACATTATGAGACTTGCCTCAGGTGGAAAGAAATTAAATGTCCTGAAATTCCTAACCCAAATCATAGTTTGGAGTTGAAATTCTATAGGACACACACACACACACACACACACACACACAATGCATTTAAAGTGTTCTCAGGTTGGAAAGGCCTCTAGATATGTCACAGAAGTGAGCACAGTTCTTTGCAGAGAAATACATCTTCATTAAACCTAGGCTTCAGTGAATTTCTAAGGATAAAGTTCCAAAGTACTTGTGCTCTCATTCAAAAAACATCACCTGAGAACACACGGACACATAGAGGGGAACACACAGGGGTCTTTCAGAGGACAAAGAGCAGGAGGAGAGAGAGGATCAGAAAAAATAATTAATGAGTACTAGGCTTAATACCTGAGTGATGAAATAATCTGTATAACAAACCCCATAACACAAGTTTACCTGTGTAACAAACATAAACTTGTATCCCGAACTTAAAATAAAAGTTAAACAAAAAACATCGCCATACTTAAAAAAAAATCATGAGTTAGTGGTAGACAAAATAATAGACTACAGAATTATACTCACAAAGACTGAGTATATTAGAACAATTAAAAACTAATGTAACTGTTTAGTATGGTTAAAGAAAAAATGAGAGCTATCAAAAACATGGCAAGGAATGAGTTACCAAAAATAGAAGTGATTTTTTGAAACTACATTAAATATTTAGAAACTAAAATTAGAAATTCAATGACAGCTTAAACAGCAGATTTGACACTGCTGAAAAAAGACTTTGCGTAGTGAATAACAGGGCTGAAGGAATTAACTAGAGTGCCATTCAAGAGATACAGAAATAGAAAATTTGAAATAGAAATCAAAAGCCATAGAGCATAATTTGAGAAGCTTGAACTACGTCTAATGAGAGTTGCAGGAGGTAATGGGGAGAGGCAATATTTTGAAGAGATTATAGCTGAAATTTTCTCAGAATTGTGAGATTCAGGAACCCCAGTGAATCTCGAGCAGCATAAACGCAAACAAATCTTAATCTAAATGCATTGTAGTGAGAATATACAACATCAATTTAAAGAAATGATCTTAAAGTACTCTCCCTCCAAGAAGAAAGAAAAGGAAGGAAGGAAGGAAGAAGAGTGAGTCACCAGAGAGTAAAAAGAACAGATTACTTTCAAAGGAATATTTAGACCAAAGGCTGATTTCTCAACAACAATAAAAGCAGGACAATGCAATAATGCATCAAAGCACTGAAAGAAAATAATCACCAACTTATAACTCTATACCCTGAAGAGTTATCTTTTAAGAGTGAAGTAAAAAATAAATTTAAAAAAGTTTTTCAGACAAACTGAAGAAATTGACTTCTAACATATGTTTTCTTTGGGAAAACTTCTAATTTTTTTGGATTTTTATTTTCATGTTTAAATTGACACATTGTAATTATACATATAGTTGAGACACAATTTGATATTTCAATATATGTATATGTTGTACAATGATCAAATCCAGGTAGCTATTAATAGCATATCCATCCTCATGAATTTATCATTTCTTTGTGGTAAGAATATTCAATAACATATCTTCTGGTAATACGCAATACCTTAGTAATAACCAGTCACCTTACTGCGCAATAGAATATCAGATCTCATTTCCCCTATCTTATTGTAACTTTGTACCCATGGATCAACCTCTCGCCATTCTCCCCTCCTTGTCCCCCTACCCCCAGTCTCCCCTAACCACTGTTTTCTCTACTTCTATATTAAATTTTTATTTTAGATTCAACATGGGTGATACTGTGTGGTATTTGTCTTTCTGTATCTGGCTTATTTCATTATGTCCTCCAGGTTTATCCATGTTGTTATAAATGATAGAATTTCATTCTTTTTTCATGGCTGAGGAGTATTCCATTGTTTTAAATATAAAACATTTTCTTTTCTTGGGAGATTATTCATTATACTTTAAGTTCTGTGGTACATGTGCAGAACGGGGCAGGTTTGTTACATAGGTGTACACGTGCCATGGTAGTTTGCTGCATCCATCACCCCCTCATCTACATTAGGTATTTATCCTAATGCTATCCCTCCCCAGTCCTTCCATCCGCTGCTATCCCCTCCCCACACCCTCCCACCCTGGACATGCTGTGGTGTGTGCTGTTCCCCTCCCCTGTGTCCGTGTGTTCTCATTGTTCAACATCCACTTGCGAGTGACAACATGTGGTGTTTGGTTTTCTGATCTTGTGTCAGTTTGGTGAGAATGATGGTTTCCAGCTTCATCCATGTCCCCTGCAAAGGATATGAACTTACACTTTTTTATGGCTGCATAGTATTCCACGGTGTATATGTGCCACATTTTCTTTAGCCAGTCTATCATTGATGGGCATTTGGGTTGGTTCCAAGTCTTTGCTATTGTGAACAGTGCCACAATAAACATACCTGTGCATGTGTCTTTATAATAGAAAGATTTCTAATCCTTTGTGTATATACCCAGTAATGGGATTGCTGGGTCAAATGGTATTTCTATTTCTAGATCCTTGAGGAATTACCACACTGTCTTCCACAATGGTTGACTAATTTACACTCCCACCAACAGTGTAAAAGTGTTCCTATTTCTCCACATCCTCTCCAGCTCTGTCGTCTCCAGATTTTTTAATGATCACCATTCTAACTGGCATGAGATGGTATCTCAATGTGATTTTGATTTGCATTTCTCTAATGACCAGTGATGATGAGCTTTTCTTCGTATGTTTGTTGGCTGCAGAAATGTCTTCTTTAGAAAAGTGTCTGTTCGTATTCTTTGCCCACTTTTTGATGGGGTTGTTTTTTTCTTGTAAATTTGTTTAAGTTCTTTGTAGAATCTGGATATTAGCCCTTTGTCATATGGGTAGATTGCAAAAATGTTCTACCATTCTGTAGGTTGCCTGTCCAGTCTGATGATAGTGCCTTTTGCTGTGCAGAAACTCTTTTAGTTTAATTAGATCCCATTTGTCTGTTTTGGCTTTTGTTGCCATTGCTTTTGGTGTTTTAGTCATGAAGTCCTTGCCCATGCCTATGTCCTGAATGGTATTGCCTAGGTTTTCTTCTAGAGTTTTCATGGTGTTAGGTCTTATGTTTAAATCTTTAATCCATCTGGAGTTAATTTTACTGTAAGGTGTCAGGAAGGGGTCCAGTTTCAGCTTTCTGCACATGGCTAGCCAGTTTTCCCAACACCATTTATTAAATAGGGAATCCTTTCTCCATTGCTCGTTTTTGTCAGGTTTGTCAAAGATCAGATGGTTGTAGATGTGTGGCATTATTTCTGAGGCCTCTGTTATGTTCCATTGGTCTATATCTCAGTTTTGGTATCAGAACCATACTGTTTTGATTACTGTAGCCTTATAATATAGTTTGAAGTCAGGTAGTATGGTGCCTTCAGCTTTATTTTTTCTTTTTGCTTAGGATTTTCTTGGTTATGTGGGCTCTTTTTTGGTTTCATATGAATTTTAAGATGGCTTTTTCCAATTCTGTGAAGAAAGTCAATGGTAGCTTGATGGGGATAGCATTAAATCTATAAATTACTTTGGGCAGTATGGCCATTTTCACAATATTGATTCTTCCTAACCATGAGAATGGAATGTTTTTCCATCTGTTTGTGTCCTCTGTTATTTCCTTGAGCAGTGGTTTGTAGTTCTCCTTGAAGAGGTCCTTCACATCCCTTGTTGGTTATATTCCTAGGTATTTCTCTTTGTAGCAATTGTGAATGGGAGTTCACTCATGATTTGGCTCTCTGTTTGTCTATTATTGGTGTATAGAATGCTTTTGACTTTTGCACACTGATTTCGTATCCTGAGACTTTGCTAAAGTTGCTTCTCAGCTTAAGGAGATTTGGGGCTGAGATGATGGTTTCTTCTAAACATACAATCATGTCATCTGCAAATAGAGAATTTGACTTGCTCTTTTCCTAACTGAATACCCTTTATTTCTTTTTCTTGCCTGACTGCCCTGGCCAGAACTTCCAATACTATATTAAATAGGAGTGGTGAGAGAGGGCATCCTTGTCTTGTGCCAGTTTTCAAAGGGAATGCTTCCAGTTTTTGCCCATTCAGTATGATACTGGCTGTGGGTTTGTCATAAATAGCTGTTACTATTTTGAGATATGTTCCATCGATACCTAGTTTATTGAGAGTTTTTAGCATAAAGTGCTGTTGAATTTTGTAGAAGGCCTTCTCTGCATCTACTGACATAATCATGTGGTTTTTAGCATTGGTTCTGTTTATGTGATGGATTACGTTTATAGATTTGCATATGTTGAACCAGTCTTTCATCCCAGGAATGAAGCTGACTTGATCGTGATGGATAAGCTTTTCGATGTTCTGTTGGATTTGGTTTGCCAGTATTTTATTGAGGATTTTCATATCAATATTCATCATGGATATGGGCCTGAAGTTTTCTTTGTTTGTTGTGTCTCTTCCAGGTTTTGGTATCAGGATGATGTTGGTCTCATAAAATGAGTTTGGGAGGGTTCCCTCTTTTGTATTGTTTGGAATAGCATCAGAAGGAACGTTACCAGCTCCTCTTTGTACCTCTGGTAGAATTCAGCTGTGAACCCATCGGGTCCTGCACTTTTTTTGGTAGTCTATTAGTTGCTGCCTCAATTTCAGACATTGTTATTGGTCTATTCAGGGATTCAACTCCTTTCAGGTTTAGCTTTGGGATGGTGTATGTGTCCAGGAATTTATCCATTTCTTCTAGATTTACTGGTTTATTTGCATAGAGGTATTTGTAGTAATCTCTGATGGTAGTTTCTATTTCTTTGGGATCGGTGGTGCTATCCCCTTTATCTTTTTTTATTGCATCTATTTGATTCTTCTCTCTGTTCTTTTTTGTTAGTCTGGCCAGTGGTCTATCTATTTTGTTGATCTTTTCAAAAAACCAGCTCCTGGATTTATTGATTTTTTTGAAGGGTTTTTTGGTGTCTCTATTTCCTTCAGTTCTGCTCTGATCTTAGTTATTTCTTGTGTTCTGCCAACTTTTGAATTTGTTTGCTCTTGCTTCTCTAGTCTTTTAATCATGACATTGGGGTGTCGATTTTAGAACTTTTTTGTTTCTCTCGTGGGCATTTAGTGCTATAAATTTCCCTCTATACACTACTTTAAATGGGTCCCAGAGATTCTGGTATGTTGTGTCTTCATTCTCATTGGTTTTGAAGAACATCTTTATTTCTGCCTTAATTTCTTTATTTATCCAGTAGTCATTGAGGAGCAGGTTGTTCAGCTTCCATGTACTTATGCAGTTTTGAGTGAATTTCTTAATTCTGAGTTCTAATTTGATTGCACTGTGGTCTGAGAGACGTTGTTATGATTTCCTCACTCTTTTGCATTTGCTGAGGAGTGTTTTACTTCCAGTTATGTGGTCAAATTTAGAATAAGTGCGATGTGGTGCTAAGAAGAATGTATATTCTGTTGAATTGGGGAGGAGAGTTCTGTAGATGGCTATTAGGTCTACATGGTCCAGATGTGAGTTCAAGTCCTGGATATCCTTGTTAATTTTCTGTCTCATTGATCTGTCTAATATTGACAGTGGGTTATTAAAGTCTTCTACTATTATTGTGTGGGAATCTAAGTCTCTTTGTAGGTCATTAAGAACTTGCTTTATATATCTGGGTGCTCCTGTTCAGGGTGTGTATATATTTAGGATGGTTAGCTCTTCCTGTTGCATTGATCCCTTTACTATTATGTAATGCCTTTCTTTGTCCTTTTGATCTTTGTTGGTTTAAAGTCTGTTTATCAGAGACTAGGATTGCAACCCCTACTTCTTTTGCTCTCCATTTGCTTGGTAAATCTTCCTGCATCCCTTTATTTTGATCCTATGTGTGTCTTTGCACATGAGATGTGTCTATTTAATACAGCACACTGGTAGGTCTTGACTCTATCCATTTTGCCAATCTGTGTCTTTTAATTGAGGCATTTAGCCCATATATATTTAAGGTTAATATTGTTATGTGTGGGTTTGATACTGCCATTTAAATGCTAGCTGGTTGTTTTGCCTGTTAGTTGATGCCGTTTCTTCATAGTGTCCATGGTCTTTACAATTTGGGATGTTTTTGCAGTGGCTGGTACTGGTTGTTCCTTTCCATGTTTAGTGCTTCCTTTAGGAGCTCTGGTCAGGCAGCCTTGATGGTGACGAAATCTCTCAGCAGTTGCTTGTCTGTAAAATTTTTTATTTCTCCTTCACTTATGAAGCTTAGTTTGGCTGGATATGATATTCTGGGTTGAAAATTCTTTTCTTTAAGGATGTTGAATATTGGCTCCCACTCTCTTCTGGCTTGTAGGGTTTCTTTTGAGAGATCCACTGTGAGTCTGGTGGGCTTCCCTTTGTGGGTAACACAACCTTTCCTTCTGGCTGCCCTGAGCATTTTTTCCTTTATTTCAACCCTGGTGAATCTGACGATTTTGTGCCTTGGGGGTTGCTCTCTTGAGGACTATCTTTGTGGTGTTCTCTGTAGTTCCTGAATTTGAATGTTGCTCTGCCTTGTTAGGTTGGGGAAGTTCTCCAGAATAATATCCTGAAGAGTGTTTTCCAACTTGGTTTCATTCTCCCTGTCACTTTCAGGTACACCAATCAAACATAGATTTTGTCTTTTCACATAATCCCATATTTCTTGGAGGCTTTGTTCATTTCTTTTCACCCCTTTTTCCTCTAATCTTGTCTTCTAGCTTTATTTCATTGAGTTGATCTTCAATCTCTGATACCCTTTCTTCTGCTTGATTGAGTCAACTATTGAAACTTGTGTATGCTTCATGAAGTTCCCGTTCTGTGGTTTTCAGCTCCATCAAGTCGTTGGTGATTGTCTCTATGCTGGTTATTTTAGTTAGCATTTCATCTAACCTTTTTCAGGGTTCTTCGTTTCCTTGCATTGGGTTAGAACATGCTCCTTTAGCTCGGAGAAGTTTGTTATCATCCACCTTCTGAAGCCTGCTTCTGTCAGTTCCTCAAACTTCTTCTCCATCCAGTTTTGTTCCCTTGCTGGTGAGGAGTTGTGATTCCTTGGAGGAGAAGAGGCATTCTGGTTTTTGGCAATTTCAGCCTTTTTGCACTGGTTTCTTCCCATCTTCATGGATTTATCTACCTTTCGTCTTTGAAGTTGGTGACTTTTGGATGGGGTCTCTGAGCAGATGTCCTTTCTGTTGATGTTTAAGCTATTTCTTTCTGTTTATTATTTTTCCTTCTAATAGTCAGGCCCCTCTGCTGCAGGTCTGCTGGAGTTTGCTAGAGGTCCACTCCAGACCCTGCCTGCCTGGGAAGCACCTGCGGGGGCTGCAGAACAGCAAAGATTGCTGCTTGTTCCTTCCTCTGGTAGCTTTGTCCCAGAAGGGTACCCGCTAGATGTCAGCCAGAAAGAGCTCTCCTGTATGAGGTGTCTATTAGTCAGGATAAATGGGTGTCAGGGAGCCAGCTGAGGAGGCAGTCTGACCCTTATCAGAGCTCAAGCACTGTGCTGGGTGATCTGTTGCTCCCTTCAGAGCTGCTGTGCAAGGAAATTTAAGTCTGCTAAAGCAGAACCACCACCACCCCTTTTCCCAGGTGCTCTGTCTCAGGAAGGTGGGGACTTATTTATAAGTCCCTGATGGGCTGCTGCCTTTTTTGGAGATGCCCTGCCCAGTAAGAAGGGAGTCTAGTGACATTATGCCTGCAAAGACCTTGCTGAGCTGCCGTGGGCTCTGCCCAGTTGCTGTGTAAACTTTCCAGTGACTTTGTTTACACAGGGGAGGTTAAAACTACCTACCTGAGCCTCAGCAATGATGGATGTCCCACCCCCCACTGAGCTCAAAAGTCCCAGTTAGAGCTCAGACTGCTGTGCTGGCTGTGAGAATTTCAAGCCAGTGAATCTTAGCTTGCTGTTCTTTATGGGGATGGGACCCTCCAAGCCAGATCACTTGGCTCCCCTGGCTTCATCCCCCTTTTCAGCACCTTTCTCTCTGGCGTTCCAGGTGCCACTGTGGTATGAGGGAAAAAAAACTGCGTTGGCTAAAATGGTTACCCAGTTTTGTGCTGGAAACCCGGGGTCCTGGTGTAGTAGACACCGGAGGGAATCTCCTGCTCTGCAGGTTGTAAAGATCATGGGAAAAGCGTGGTATCTGAGGCAGAGTGCCAGAGTGTCTGGAAAAGTTTCTAATGGCTTCCCTTGGCTAGCAGAGGGAGTTCTCTGGCCCCTTGCACTTCTTGGGTGAGTCAACACCCTACCCTGCTTCGGCTTGCCCTCCTTGGGCTGCATCAAACCTGGTACCTCAGTTGGAAATGTAGTGATCACTTGCCTGCTGGATCGCTCTCTCTGGGAACTGAGGACGGGAGCTGTTCCTATTCGGCCATCTTGGCAGAAGTCTATATATACAACATTTTCTTTACTCATTCTTTGTTGGACATTTAGGTTGATTCCACATCTTGGCTATTATAAATAGTGCTACAATAAACATGGCAGTGCACATATTTTCTTGATATACTGATTTAGTTTTCTTTGGGTATATACACTAGCGGAATTTCTCGATCATGCATTTGCTCTATTTTTTTTAAAGAGGAAATTCCATACTGTTTTTCATAATTACTGTACTAATATATAATCCCACCATCAGTGTGTAAGTTTGTCCTTTTCTCCACATCATTGCCACCACTTGTTTTCTTTTGTCTTTTTTATAATAGACATTCTAACTGGAGTAAAGAGGTATGTCATTATGGTTTTGATTTGTATTTCTCTGATGATTAGTGATGTTAAACATTTTTTCATATACTTGTTAGCCATTTGTATATCTTCTTTTGGGAAATGTCTATTCAGGTCTTTGGTTGATTTTTTATCTGGATTTTTACTTTTGTCTTGCTGTTAAGTTTATTATTTGTTCTGGATATTGACTCCTTGTCAGATGTATAGTTTGCAAATATTTTCTCTCATCCTACAGGTTGTCTCTTCACTCTGTTTATTTCTTTGCTGTGCAAAAGCTTTCTAGTTTGTTGTAACCCCCTTTGCCTATTTTTTTTCCTTTTGTTGCTTTTAACTGTCATTTTGAGGTCTTATTTTAAAAATCTTCATCTAGTTCAATGTCATGAAGCATTTTTCCTATGTTTTCTTCTAGAAAATTCAGTTTCAAGTTTACATGTAAGTACTTAATCCATTTTGAGTTGATTTTTGCATATGATGAGAGGTAGGGGTCTAGTCTGATTCTTCTGCATGTGAATATCCAATTTTCCCATCATCAGTTAAATGGAAAGATTGCCTTTTCCCCACAGAGGTGCCAAAACACTGGGGGATGTTTTGGTACCTTTATCAAAAGTTAGTTGGCTGTAGGTGTGTGAATTTATTTTGGGGCTCTCTATGCTGTTCCATTGATCTATATGTCTGTTTTTATGCCAGTACCATGCTGTTTTAGTTTCTATAGCTTTGTTTATTTTACACTCAGGTAGTGCAATGCCTGCAGCTTTGTTCTTTTTTTGCTCAGGATTGCTTCAGCTATTTGGTATCTTTTGTAGTTCCATTTGACTTTAGAACTGTTTCTTCTATTTCTGTGAATAATTTCATTGGAACTTTGATAGTCTGTATTAAATCTGTAGATTGCTTTGGGTAGTGTGTCCATTTTAACAATATTTATTCTTCCAATGGATAAACACAGGATATCTTTCCATTTATTTGTGCCTTTTACAATGTCTTTCATAATTGTTTTATAGTTTTCACTGTAGAGATCTTTCACTTTAAGTTTATTCCTAGGTATCGTATCTTTTGGTAACTATTGTAAATATAATTATTTTCTTGATTTCTTTTTCAGATAGGTCACTATTAGTGTATAGAAATACTACTGATCTTTGTATGTTGGTTTTGTATCCTGCAATTTTATTGAATTTGTTCATTAGTTTTAATAGTTTTTTAGTGGAGTCTTTAGGGCTTTCTATGTATAAGATCATGTTGCCCACAAACAGAGACAATTTGACTTCTTTTCCAATGTTCATTTCTTTTATTTCTTTCTCTTGCATAATTGCTCTGGCTAGGATTTTAAGTGCTATGTCAAAAAGAAGTGGCAAAAGTCGGTATCCATGTCTTTTTTCTGATTTTAGATGAAAAGCTTTCAGCTTTGCTCCTTTCAGTAAGATGTTAGTTGTGGGTTTGTCATATGTGGCCTTTATTGTCTTCAGGTATATACTAACTATACCTAATTTGTTGAAAGTTTTTATCATGAGAGGATGTTGAATTTTGTCAAATGCTTTTCCTGCAGCTGTTAAAATGATCGTATGGGCCGGGCGCAGTGGCTCGTGCCTGTAATCCCAGCATTTTGGGAGGCCAAGGCAGGCAGATCAACTGAGGTCGGGAGTTCAAGACCAGCCTGACCAACATGGAGAAACCTTGTCTCCACTAAAAATAGAAAATTAGCCGGGCATGGTGGTTCATGCCCATAATCCCAGCTACTTGGGAGGCTGAGGCAGGAGAATCAGAACCCAGAAGGCGGAGGTTGCAGTGAGCCGAGATTATACCATTGCACTCCAACCTGGGAAACAAGAGCGAAACTCTGTCTCAAAAGAAAATGATCATATGGTTTTGTCCCTCTTTCTGTTAATGTGGTGCATTTCATTTATTAATTTGCATGTGTTGAACTATCCTTGTATCTCTGGGATGAATCCCACTTGATCATAGTGAATGATCCTTTTAATGTGCTGTTGAATTCAGTTTGCTAGTGTCTTGGGAATTTTTGCATTTGTGTTCATCAGGGCTATGGCTTGTAGTTTTCTGTTTTTCTGTTACGTTCTAGTCTGATTTTGGAATCAGAATAATGCTGGCATTGTCAAATGAGTTTGGAAGTATTCCTTCCTCTTTAATTTTCTGGAATATTTGAGGAGGATTGGCATTCTTTATTTAAATGTTTGTTAGAACTCAGCAGTAAAGCCATCAGATCCTGGGCTTTTCTTTGATGGTAGAGTCTTTATTACTGATTTGATTTCCTCACTTATTATTGGTCTGTTTAGATTTTCTATTTCTTCTTTATTTAATCTTGATGGTTGTATGTTTCCAGAAATTGATCTGTTTCTCCTATGTTGTCAAATTTGTTGGCATATAGTTGTTCATAAGAGTCACTTATGATCTGCGATTTTTATAAAGGCATGGCAAAATGCCGGTTGGGGGGAGAGTCTCATAATCTTTTGTAGTCTTAAAACAATTTTTTTTTTTGAGAGAAAGGGTCTCACTCTGTCACCCAGGCTAGAGTACAGTGGTGTGATTATAGCTCACTGCGGCTTGGAACTCCTGGGCTTAAGGTATCCTCTCACCTCAACCTCCAGAGTAGTTAGGACTACAGGCATGTGCCACCATGCCTGGCTAATGTTTTAACTTTTTGTAGAGATGGAGTGGGGGTGTCTCACCATGTTGTCCAGGCTGGTCTCAAACTCCTGGACTCAAGTGATCTTCCTGTCTCTGCCTTCCAAAAATGCGGAGATGAGATTGCAGGCATGAGCCCCTGCACCCAGCTGATCTTTCGTATTTTTTTTTTAAATTTTTACTTCTTTAATTTTCTGCCAAGGCTCTGTCATTCACTTTTTTGTATTTCTGTGACATCAGTTGTAACATTTCCTTTTTCATCTCTGATTCTACCTATTTAAGTTTTCTCTCTTTTCTCTGAGTCTAGCTAAAGGTTTATCGATTTTGTTTACCTTTTCAAAAAAAAATCAAGTATTTCTCTCGTTGACCTTTTGAATTTTTTTTTTTTTAGTCTCTATTTTGTTTATTTCTGCTCTGAGCTTTATTACTTTCTTTCTCCTACCAATTTTAGTTTGAGTTTGTTCTTGCTTTTCTAGTTCCTTCAGGTGCATCATTACAATATTTATTAAAAATCTCCCTGTTTTTGATGTAGGCATTTATTGCTATGAACTTCCTCTCAGAACTGCTTGTGCTGTGTCCCATAGGTTTTGGTGTGATATGTTTCCATTCTCATTTGTCTCAAGAAATTTTTTAATTTCCCTTTTAACTTCTTCATCACCCATTGGTTAGAAGCAAATTGTTTAATTTCCGTGTATTTGTAAAGTTTCTGAAGTTTTTCTTCTTGTTGATCTCTAATTTATACCATCTTGTCCATAAAATATGCTCAGTATGATGTCTAGCTTCTTAAATTTGTAAAGACTTGTTTTGTGGCCTGACGTCTTCTATCCTGGAGAATGTTCTACATGCAGTTCAGAAGAATGTGTATTCTACAGCATGTGATGTAGATGACTGGTAGGTCCATTTGGTCTGTGGTGCAGTTTAAGTCTGATGTTTCTTTATTTATTTTCTGTCTAGATTATCTGTCTGTTGCTGAGAGTGGTAAGGGAACTTCTCAAGTACGTACATCAGAAAAAGAAAATACCACAGAAGGAAGGAATGAGCATGAGACAGAAAGGTTGAAAGTAGAAGGAAGGAAAAAATATACCAGGAAAATACTAATGAAAAACTCTGGCATAGCTGTATTAATTTTAAATGAAAGGGGGAACTATTAGTGAAGATAATAAAGGTCACTACATAGTTTTCAAAAATTGTAATAAATCAGGAAAAAAAGAATTCTAAATGTATACGGACATAAGATAGGCTCAAAATATATGACGAAAAATTGAGATGACTACAAGGAGAAATTGAGTTTCACATACTTCTTAAAACAACTGATCGATTCAACAGGCAAGAAATTAAAATTTGAACAACCCATTTGTCAAGTTTTATCAAATAATCACATACGAAACATAGACTGCCGACAATGGATAATACACTTGCTTCTCAAAGACACTAGAAACATTTGAAAGGCAGTGGGAATATATTGAGTGTATTCAGTGCTGTCAGAAAAACTAAGAGAGGTAAAGAGATAATTAACGCCTCCTCCTGGGTTCTAATCCTTGCCCTAAATACTAACTTGTAGCAATTCTAAGCAAGGCCTGAAGAAGAAAGTCTTTCACAGACTCTCAAGGTGGAGGGACTTTAAAGCCATCTATGCCAGTCCTAACCCTAATCTAAAAGTCTCCACAACATCCTCCTGAAGCCCTTATCTAGTTTCTGTTTAAATTTCTCCACAAGGAGGAATGTGGTAGTCCCAGGGCAGCCATCTCAGTCCCTCCCAATCTTAAGATGGCTAGCATGCCTTCAAATCAGTCATTCTTTCATAGCAGCAATTCAACTATACATCTGAGCTAATTAGTCATTATCTTACAGTCTGTGGGCAGTGTCACGGGATGGGTCTCATGATGATAGTGTAAGAAATTCTACCCAGAACCCAGATGTCAGGTCTAGGTGACTGTGCTGCTAAAAGCTATTGTATAACCACACAGGGCAGCTATGTGGAGTTTCAGGATGATGTGGTTAAGCTTTGCAAGCCCTACTCAGGGGTTTTTGCAACCTGGAAGTGCCTTAGCTTGGACTGGCGGAATACATACACTTCTCCCATTGAGAGTTTTAAAAAATTGTAATAAAAAACAGATATAATGAAAAACAGCAAAATTCTAGCCTAGCTTTTTCTAGTCCCAGTTCTCATCCCCCAGGACAGCAATGTGTTGTCTCCCAGGGCAACTTTCAATCCCTTTAGCTGTTTTCTAGTATTTGCCTCCAAAGATCTTTTTTTTTTTTAACTTTTATTTTAAGTTCAGGGCTACAAGTGCAGGTTTGTTACATAGATAAACTTGTGTCATGCGGGGTTTGTTGTACATATTATTTCATCACCCAGGTATTAAGCCTCATACCCATGAGTTATTTTTCCTGATGCTCTCCCCTCCACCCACCTTCCACCCACCAAAGGGCCCCAGTGTGTGTTATTCCCCCTCTGTGTGTCCATGTGTTCCCATCATTTAGCTCCCATTTACAAGTGAGAACATGCTTATGTTAGTGCAGATTTCTAATTAACATCTTTTTTGTTGCTTTTGAGGTAAGTTCTGGCTCTGTCGCCCAGCTGGAATGCAGTGGCGCCATCTTGGCTCATTGTAACCTCAACCTCTTGGGCTCAAGCCATCCTCCCACTCTGCCTCCTGAGTAGCTGGAACTATAGGCATGTGCCACCATGCCTGCCTAATTTTTGTATCTTTTGTAGAGACAGGGTTTGCCATGCTGCCCAGGCTGGTCTCAAACTCATGAGCTCAAGCAATCCTCCTGCCTCAGCCTCCCAAAGTGCTGGGATTACAGGTGTGAGCCACCATGCCTGGCCTCTAAATAATATATTTATACTCATTTTTCTTAATATTTTTTCATTTTAGATGTTATCTATTTATTTTCAACTATGGAAAATAAGGATTCTGCTTTTACATACCCTGCTTCTCCCCATATACATACACTTTTCTGATAATCTCAATATAGCTTTATTTTTTAAAGCACATAACATGTTTACATTGTCATGATAAAAAAACATACGGTTTAGGATAAGCCTACCGCATACAATGATAATATTTATTACCATGTACAACTCTTTGTTTTCTCTGGAAAAAATACTTTTAGTTTTTCTCAACTTTTTTTTTAAGTTGAGAAAACTTCATCCATCATCATTTTATCATTTCATCATCCTCTCGTCATTTCATCCGCACTTTCCCAACAGAACTAAATCTATTCTCTCATCTTCAAACTCCCTGGGTATTCCATACATTTCATTTTTCTTCAAGAACTCTCTTTCATGAGTATCTCCATTCTTTTCCATGATTCTAGACGGGCTGCATTCTATAACCACTGTTCTCCTGGAATGTCCCGTCACAACCATCCTGAAAATTTCCTTTTTCTCTTGGGAATTCCCTTCCTTTTCCATTGTGTTGCATTCCATCCTTGTTTCCTGGATCCTGTGTCTTCCACTTTCTTTGTTAGCCAACTTGTTTTGGGAAAGCACATCCCAAAATAGTTTTTTTAAAAAGAGTAATTTTTATTTTTATTGTTAAATAGAGACAGGGTTGTGCTCTGTCACCCAGGCTGAGTGCAGTGGCATGATCATGGCTCACTGCAGCCTTAACTCCTGGGCTCAAGTGATCCTCCTGCTTCAGCCTCCCGAGTAGCTGGGAATATAGGCGCACGCCATCACACCCAGCTAATTTTTGTATTTTTCGTAGAGATGGGGTTTCACCATGTTGCCCAGGTTGGTCAGGAACTCCTGGGCTCAAGTGATTTGCCTGCCTTAGCCTCCCAGTGTGCTGGGATTACGGGTGTGAGCTATTGTGCCTGGAAAGAGTCAATTTTTAAAGGCATTGCGTTATTATTAAATTGGCAGGCTGAGTACTGGATTATGAATTGAAACTCTTTTTCCATCAAAAATTTTAAAGCACGGTTCCACTGTTTTCTACGTTTATTTGTTGCAAGTGAGAAGTCTGATTCACTTCTAGTTTTTTGTTCTTGTTTTATGACCTCTTTTTATGTGAACATGTATGTGAAAGGCTGAAAACAATTTATGTGTCAAATAAGAGATTAACTTTTTTGTCTTTTCATTCAGTTCAAATAGTGTAATGTCTGTAGACAGTTAAGCCATTAAAAGAGGGAGGCTCCAGTGAGGTGAGATCACACCACTGCACTCCAGCCTGAGCAACAGAGTGAGACCCTGTCTCAAACAAAACAAAACAAAACAAAAAGTGACATTTTAGAAAAATATCTAATGTCATAATAAAATCACCGTGATGAAAGAGATATATATTCATGTTTTAAAATACTGAAAAGCAGTTCACCAAAATATTAAAAGTGACACTGATGAGTGATAACATTTTGGGAGTTTCCTCTTTTAGTAATTTCTGTATTGAAAAATTTCTAAAACCCATGTTTATTTTTACAGTTGGGTTTGAAAAATGTGTCCTAATGTCATGTTAAAGTCTTCCTAGAGCCAATAATAAATATCAATATTATGTTGGGGAAAAAAAGGAGATTACTATAAATCTTTATAAATGCAGTTTAACCTCATATTGCTGGCATTTTATTATAGAATTTTTTTTTTTTTTGAGACAAATTCTCACTCTTGTCACCCAGGCTGGAGTGCAGTGGCATGATCTCCACATACTGTAACTCTGTCCCCCAGGCTCAAGAGATCCTCCCACCTCAGCCTCCCAAGTAGCTGGGATCACAGGCATGTGCCACCACACCCAACTAATTTTTGTATTTTTGGAAGAGACGTGGTTTCTCCACGTTGCCCAGGTTGGCCTTGTACTACTGGGCTCAAGCAATCCTCTGGCCTCAGCCTCCCAAAGTGCTGAGATTATAGGCATGAGCCACCATGTGCAGCCTTATTATAGACATTTTCTAACATATGGCAAAGTTAAAATAATCTGTCAGTGAACAATTGTATACCTACCACCTAGAATAAATAACATTTTACTATACTTGGTTTATCACATGTGTACCAATCCTTCTATTCACATCAATCCCTCTTATTTTTTTTCCAGTATTTTAAAATAAATAGCAGATAACCGTATGCTTCTCTCTAAATGTTTCAGCATGCATTTTAGAGTTCAATATTTTCAGTATTATTAATACGTAGAGTTCAACATTGTCTATAGCACTTCTCTTGACGTAAAATTTACAAACCTGAAATAAACGTAAAACCTGAGTAAAACGTACAAACCTGACGTATACATTTATTGAGTTTTGACAATTGCATACATCTGTGTAACCCAAACTGCAATCAAGATATAATATTACTATGTCACTCCATGTAAATTGTAGAATGCTTGCAACCACAGTCTACTTGTCAGCTACCTCCATCCCTTATTTTATGCTATAATTGTCATATGCATTAAATTTATATAAATTATAAACATATGAGACAGTGTTATAATTTTTGCCTAAAACTGTTATATATGTTTTAAAGAAACAGAGAAAAAATATTTTCTGTTTACCAGTTCTAATACTCACCTTTCCTTCCCTTCCCTTCTCCTTTTCCATTCCTTTCCTTTCCTTTTTGAAGGATATTTTTTTTTTTCTACAGCTCTTTAAAGATGTTGGTTAATCATTTTCTGGTCTCATTGTTTCCGATGAGACTTCAATGACCATTCAAATCATTGTTCCCTTATAGTTTGTTGTTTTTCTCTGTTTTTGTCTTTCAGAAATTTCTTGTTGTCTTTGGTTTTCAGCACTTTGGTTATACTATGACTTGGAGTTTGCTGAGCTTTTTTAAACTGTAAATTTATAATTTGTGTAAATATTAGGGAAATTTTGTTCATTAACTCTTAAAATGCTTCAATTTTCCATATCTCCTCTCCTCTGGGCCTCTTATTATACAGATGTTAAACCTTCTGGCTTTGTACCGCAAATCCTTGATGCTTTCTTGCTGCCTTGAAGTCTGTTTGGCCACGCTGTGGCGTGTTAGATAATACTATTGATTCTGTTTTCAAGTTCAGTGGCTCTTCCTCTGTCATTTCCTTCTGCCATTAAGCCCATGGTGAATGTTATACCTCAGATAATTTAAGTTTTAGTTCAAGAATTTCTGTTTGGTTCTTTTCATGGTTTATTTCCTTGCTGAAATTTCCTATCTTCTCATTCATTGTAAGCATATTTCCTTTTACATCATTGTGCATGTGTAGAGCAGCTACTTCAAAATTCTTGCCTCTGCTTTCAACAGTTGGATCATCTCAGGTTTGGTCTGTGTTGACTATCATTTTCTTTGAGAATAAATTACATTTTTTGTTGTTTCTATTATGTTGAGTAATTTTGGATTATATCCTAGACATTGTGAGAATTATGTTAGAAGACTCTAGATTTGGTTATATTCCACCAAAGTGTATTGCTTTTTCTTTTGTTTTGTTTTAGCAGACAAGTGACTTAGTTAGACTAAAACTGTAAACTCTTCTCTCTTGGGCAGTAACCCAAATCTCAGTTCAGTTATTTTATTCTAAAGGAAGCTACGTGGAATCTGGTCCATCCATGAAGACTTCTCAGATCAACAAAAATTTGAGCAGGTTTTGGTTCCCTTTCCTGGTTTTATGATTGCTAGGATTCCCCCCTTCACTTCCCAGTAGTTTCAATTGCCTTGAACTCTATGCTCTGATTCCTTAAACCAGAAAGACTTACAATTTTCTGTGGGCATTTCAGCTACCCCATGTTGCCACCTGTGGTCTGCCTTCAGGCTAAAAGCTGTTAAAACACAGAAAATCTACCCTTTACCATTTCCTTCTACAAAATGCCAACCTCCCTCCAGAATACATTTAATTTTGTTCAGGCTCCATTGCCTCCAGGTAGATGTTTTTTGTCTTTTATTTTGCCCAGAGTTTATAGTTGTTATCTGTGGGAGGACGAGTCTAGCAGAAACTTAATCAGACATCCCCAAAGTGAACCATCATTTTTAAATACTTTACCACTATATATATATATATATATGTATATATTAGTATTATATTACAAATGAAAACTTTTCATACAAAAGAATGAAACTTTACATTTACTTAGGAGAGTGGAGGGAAGTAGAATTTGGAGAATGATTGGGAAATTTTAGAAGAATGAAACAGAACTAAGAATTACACAGCAGGAATTCAGACTGTAGAATAGGGAGATCTCCAAGCCAAAGGACACTTCTAAGCAGGTGCTGCACTGATGAGCAGTAGCAAAAAGGAAAGCAACCCAGAGTTTACCCAGTCAACACTTTCATGTCTACGTGTCCCTGTTAACACTTACCCTTCCCTTCCTGATGCAAACCCCTCTCCTCCTAGAATACCAACAACCCATAATATACTTCCTGAATTTGATTTCCTAGTTCCTCCAGGCATAAGTCTGTCCTCTATTGATGAGCATCTGAATGGGTAAGTGTAGGCTTTCTACCACCATGGGAATCAGGTTTATACTTATGTCATCTAGAGTGAGTTATCTTTCTGGGTCTTAGCTTCTTTACCTGCAAAATGGGGAAGGTGAACTAACAGGCCTTTAACTTTTTTTTTTTTTTTTTTTGAGATGCAATCTTGCTCTGTCGCCCAGGCTGGAGTGCAGTGGCGCTATCTCGGCTCACTGCAAACTCTGCCTCCCAGGTTCAAGTGATTCTCCTGCCTCAGCCTCCCAAGTAGCTGGGACTACAGGTACCCACCACCACCCCTAGCTAATTTTTGTATTTTTAGTAGAGGCAGGGTTTCACCATATTGGCTAGGCTGGTCTCAAACTCCTGACCTCATGATCTGCCTGCCTCAGCCTCCCAAAGTGCTGGGATTACAGGTGTGAGCCACCACGCCCAACCAACGTTGTTTTTTTTTTTTTTTTAACCTCTGAAATTATATAGACGTATAGAAATTCTACAAAAGATGAATATGCTTTAAACATATTATAAAATTATTTTTTTCCTCTAAAATCTGCTATCCTATACAATACTCAGGGTATCATGTGCTATATAAAAATCCACTAGAGGGGGAGTAAAACATTAAGTGAGAACATACCACAACTTAAGTTGGGTATCTTGTATAAATTAAATTTGCAACTGTTGCCTTATGTCTATTGTTTCTGATAAATCTCACTTAATTGCTTTAAAACCCAAATATGTGAGGGAATCACCAATTCCATGTGGAAGTCTTGTCCTCTGGGGAATAAAGCCCCAAGCCTAAGGTTAGGGAGTCTTTGTACTCTTACAAGCCACTCACTAATGGAACAAGAGCAGTTCGTTAAAACAATAAACATGCCCATTCCATGTCTAGTTTTCTTTTATTTATAACTAAGTTACTGTGACCAAAAAGATTCCCTAAACCTCGATTCAGAAGAGAAGCTTCCTTCTGAGGACTAATTCTTACCGAAAGGCAAAAGCAGCTGCAGTGTTCCTGATCCTTGAGTAGTTCAATATTTAAAGAGACCGCAGAACGTTGTCTTTGTTCGAAGTTCTCACCCCAAAAGCTGAAGGAAAGAATCATTAGGTGGGGGTTCCCTCACATTAAGATTATTAAATACCCTGGCCTAACGGTTTACTACTTCCACTCTAAAGAGATGTAATTTAACATAGTAAATACCTCTCCTCTTCAAAGTTTTTTAAGAGGATCTGGGCCCTGGTTCTTGTTCTCAGGGAGAGACATTTTCAGGGAAGGAGAAGAGGGGACATGGGCAGGAGAAGGAAGGTGGCTCCTACTGAGGCTGCATTGGAGAGTCAGCTTACAAGGCTAGGCATCAGGACAATCCAGGCAAACACATTCTTTAATTTGTATTTGTGGAGGGTGTCTACATTTCTTACTTTCCTAGTAGTTACAGAATGATAAAGAATGGATATCATTAACTTTACAATCTGTTGACAAGAGTTTAAATCCTAGATTAATTAGTTTACTTCAACTGTGTGACCTGGAGCTCTTTATGCAACTTTTCCCAAGACTCAATATATGAAGCAGGAGAGACAGAAACCCAATTCAAATTAGGCAAAGCATAGAATGTCCTCAAGTCTGCCTCTCTCCTCCTCTCTCCATCTCTTGATTCTAGAGTCTCTGTACCTCATTCTGATAGCACACTACTTCTTTTATTATGCTAATGGAGAGTCTCAGAACTGACATCCTGAAAAGAAAGAACCCCTTTCTTTCAGCAATTATATACACAATTTTAGAGAAAGACTCTGGTTGCTTTTTGAGTCTTGTGCCCACTCCTATCCAGACCAAATTAGACAAAAATTAGGATTTCCTATTATTCAAATCCTCTAGATTCCATTTTTGGTGGGTGCAGCCCCACGGGGGGGCAAGCCAAAGCAGGGTAACGCGTCACCTCACCCAGGAAGCACAAAGGGTGAGGGAAATCCTTCACCTAGCCAAAGGAAGCTATGAGGGACTATGCTGTGAGGAATGGTGCATTCCAGCCCAGATACTACGCTTTTCCCATGGTCTTCGCAACCTTCAGACCAGGAGATTCCCCTCAGGTGCCTATGCCACCAGAGCCCTAGGTTTTAAGCACAAAACTGCAGAAGTTTTTTTTTCATACCCTAGTAGCACCTGGAATGCCAGTGAGACAGAATTGTTCACTCCCCTTTCCAGGGAGCCAACTGGTCTAGCTCAGTGGATACCACTGCCACAGAACCCAGCAAACTAAGATCCACTGTCTTGAAATTCTTGCTGCCAGCACAGCAGTCTGAAGCCAACCTGGGACACTTGAGCTTGGTGGGGGGATGGGGTGTCCACCATTACTGAGGCTTGAGTAGGCAGTTTTCCCATCACAGTGTAAACACAGTTGCCAAGAAGTTCGTACTGAGCAGAGCCTGCTGCAGCTCTGCAAAGCTGCTGTAGACAGACTGCCTCTCTAGATTCCTCCTCTCTGGGCAGGGCATCTCTGAAAGGCAGCAGCCTCAGTCAGGGTCTTATAGATAAAACTCCCATCTCCCTAGGACAGAGCACCTGGGAGAAAGAGTGGCCGTGGGTGCAGTGTCAGCAGACTTGAACATTCCTGCCTGCCAGCCCTGAAAGAGCAGCGTATCTCCTAGCACAGTGCTCGAGCTCTGCCAAAGGACAGACTGCCTCCTTAAGTGGGTCCTTGACCCCCTGAGCCTCCTGACTGGGAGACACCACCTAGCAGGGGTCGACAGACACCTCATACAGGAGAACTCTGGCTGGCATCTGGTCGATGCCCCCCCTGGGACGAAGCTTCCAGAGGAAGGAAAAGGCAGCAATCTTTGCTGTTCTGCAGCCTCTGCTGGTGATACCCAGGCAAACAGGGTCTCAAGTAGACCCCCAGCAAACTCCAGCAGACCTGCAGCAGAGGGGCCTGACTGTTAGAAGGAAAACTAACAAACAGAAACGAATAGCATCAACATCACCAAAAAGGACATACACACAGAAACTCCATCCAAAGGTCACCAACGGTAAAGACCACAGGTAGATAAATCCAGGAAGATGAGGAAAAACCAGCACAAAAAGGTTGAAATTCCAAAAACCAGAATGCCTCTTCCCCCGCCAAAGGATCAGAACTCCTTGCCAGCAAGCGAACAAAATGGATGGAGTATGAGTTTGACGAATTGACAGAAGTAGGCTTCAAAATGTGGATAATAACAAATTCCTCCAAGTTAAAGGAGCATGTTCTAACCCAATGCAAGGACGCTAAGAACCTTAAAACAAGGTTATAGGAATTGCTAACTAGAATAATCACTTTAGAGAACATAAATGATCTGATGGAGCTGAAAAACACAGCACCAGAATTTCACGAAGCACACACAAGTATCAACAGCTAAATCAAGTGGAAAAAAGGATATCAGAGATTGAAGATCAACTTAATGAAATAAAGTGTGAAAACAAGATTAGAGAGAAAACAATAAAAAAGAACAAACAAAGCCTCAAACAAATATGGGACTATGTGAAAAGACCAAACCTACATTTGATTGGTGTACCTAAAGTGATGGGGAGAATGGAACCAAGTTGGAAAACATTCTTCAGGATATTATCCAGGAGAACTTCCTCAACCTAGCAAGACAGGCCAACATTCAAATTTCAGGAAATATAGAGAACACTACAAAGATATTCCTCAAGAATAGCAACCCCAAGATACATAATAATCAGATTCACCAAGGTTGAAATGAAGGAAAAAATGTTAAGGGCAGCCAGAGAGAAAGCTTCGGTTACCCACAAAGGGAAGCCCATCAGATTCACAGCAGATTTCTCTGCAGAAACTCTATTAGCCAGAAGAGACTGGGGGCCAATATTCAACATCCTTAAAGAAAAAAATTTTCAACTCAGAATTTCATATCCAGCCAAAGTAAGCTTCATAATTGAAGGAGAAATAAAATCCTTTACAGACAAGCAAATGCTGAGAGATTTTGTCACCACCAGGCCTGCCTTACAAGAACTCCTAAAGGAAGCACTAAATATGAAAAGGAAAAACCAGTACCAGCCACAGCAAAAACATACAAAATCGTAAAGGGCCGTAATACTGTGAAGAAACTGCATCAACTAATGGGCAAAATAACCAGCTAGCATCATAATGACAGGCTCAAATTCACACATAACAATATTAACTTAAATGCAAACAGGCTAAATGCCCTAATTAAAAGATACAGACTGGCAAATTGGATGAAAAAGTCAAGACCCATCAGTGTGCTGTATTCAGGAGACCCATCTCACATACAAAGACACACATAGGCTGAAAATAAAGGGATGGAGAAAGATTTACCAAGCAAATGAAAAGCAAAAAAAAAAAAAAAAAAAAAAAAAAAAAAGGAGGGGTTGCAATCCTAGTCTCTAATAAAACAGACTTTAGACCAACAAAGATCAAAAAAGACAAAGAATGGCATTACATGATGGTAAAGGGATCAATGCAACAAGAGGAGCTAACTATCCCAAATATATATGTACCCAATACAGGAGCACCCAGATTCATAAAGTGAATTCTTAGAGTCTTACAAGGAAACTTAGACTCCCCAGACAATAATAGTGGGAGATTTTAACACCCCACTGTCAATATTAGACCAATGAAACAGAAAATTAACAAGGATATTCAGGACTTGAACTCGGCTCTGGACTAAGCGGACCTAATAGACTTCTACAGAACTTTCCACCCCAAATCAACAGAACATACATTCTTCTTAGCACCACATCACACTTATTCTAAAATTGACCACATAATTGGAAGTAAAACATGCCTCAGAAAATGAAAAAGAATGGAAATCATAACAAACAGTCTCTCAGACCACAGTGCAATCAAATTAGAACTCAGGATTAAGAAACTCACTCAAAACCACACAACTACATGGAAACCGAACAACCTGCTCCTCAATGACTACTGGGTAAATAAAGAAATTAAGGCAGAAATAAAGATGTACTTTGAAATGAATAGGGACAAAGACAAAATGTACCAGAATCTCTGGGACACAGCTAAAGCAGTGTTTAGAGGGAAATTTATAGCACTAAATATCCATAGGAGAAAGCAGGAAAGATCTAAAATCAACATCCTAACACAACTAAAAGAACTAGAGAAGCAAGAGCAAACTAATTCAAAAGCTAGCAGAAGACAAGAAATAACTAAGATCAGAGCAGAAGTGAAGGAGACAGAGACATGAAAAACCCCTCAAAAACAATCAATAAATCCAGGAGCTGGTTTTTTGAAAAGATTAACAAAATAGACTGCTAGCTAGACTAATGAAGAAGAGAGAAGAATCAAATAGACACAATAAAAAATGATGAAGGGGGAGATCACCACTGATCCTACAGAAATACAAACTACCATCAGAGAACACTATAAACACCTCTATGCAAATTCTCCTAGATTTTCTAGGAGAAAATGGATAAATTCCTGGACACATACACCATCCCAAGACTAAACTAGGAAGAAGTCAAATCCCTGAATAGACCAATAACAAGTTCTGAAATTGAGACAGTAATTAATAGCCTGCCAACCAAAAAAAAGTCCAGGACCAGATGGATTCACAGCCGAATTCCACCAGAGGAACAAAGAGGAGCTGATACCATTCCTTCTGAAACTATTCCAAACAACAGAAAAGAGAGACTCCTACCTAACTCATTTCATGAGGCCAGCATCATCTTGATACCAAAACCTGGCAGAAACACAACTAAAAAAGAAAATTTCAGGCCAACATCCCTGATGAACATCAATGTGAAATCCTCAATTAAAATACTGGCAAACTGAATCCAGCAGCATATCAAAAAGCTTATTCACAATGATCAAGTTGGCTTCATCCCCAAGATGCAAGGCTGGTTCAACATACACAAATCTATAAACCTAATCCATAGCATAAACAGAACCAATGACAAAAACCACATGATTATCTCAATAGAGGCAGATAAAGCCTTTGATAAAATTCAACACCACTTTATGCTAAAAACTCTCAATGAACTAGATATTGATGGAACATATCTCAAAATAAGAGCTATTTATGACAAACCCACAGTTAATATCATACTGAATGAGCAAAAACTGGAAGTATTCCCTTTGAAAACTGGCACAAGAAAAGAATGCCCTCTCTCACCACTCAACATAGTATTAGAAGTTCTGGCCAGGGCAATCAGACAAGAGAAAGAAAGGATATTCAGATAGGAAGAGAGGAAGTCAAATTGTCTCTGCAGATGACATGATGGTATGTTTAGAAAACCCCATCATCTCAGCCCAAAATCTCCTTAAGCTTATAAGCAACTTCAGCAAAGTCTCAGGATACAAAATTAATGTGCAAAAATCACAAGCATTCCTATACACCAACAATAGACAAATAGAGAGCCAAATCATGAGTGAACTCCCATTCACAATTGCTGCAAAGATAATAAAACACCTAGGAATATAACTTACAAGGGACGTGAAGGACTTCTTCGAGGATAAATACAAACCACTGCTCAAGGAAATAAGAGAGGAAACAAACAAATGGAAACACATTCCATGCTCATGGATAGGAAGAATCAATATCATGAAAATGGCCGTACTGCCCAAAGTAATTTGTATATTCAATGCTATCCCCATCAAGCTACCACTGACTTTCTTCACAGAATTAGAAAAAATTTCTTTAAATTTCATATGGAACCAAAAAAGAGCTCGTATAGCCAACACAATTCTAAGCAAAAAGAACAAAGTGGGAGGCATCATGCTACCTGACTTCAAAATATACTACAAGGCTGCAGTAACCAAAACAGCATGGTACTAGTACCAAAACAGATATATAGACCAAGGGAACAGAACAGAGGCCTCAGAAATAATGCCACACATCTACAACCATATGATCTGTGACACACCTGACAAAAACAAGCAATGGGGAAGGGAAATGCAGAAAACTGAAATTAGACCCCTTCCTTACACCTTATACAAAAATTAACTCAAGGTTGATTAAATACTTAAATATAAGACCTAAAACCATAAAAACACTAGAAGAAAACCTAGGCAATATCATTCAGGACATAGGCACAGGCAAATACTTCATGGCTAAAACACAAAAGCAATGGCAACGAAAAGCCAAAATAGACAAATGGGATCTAATTAAAGAGCTTCTGTACAGCAAAAGAAACTGTCATCAGACTGTACAGGCAACCTACAGAATGGGAGAAAATTTTTGCAATCTATCAATGTGACAAAGGGCTAATATCCAGAATTCATCAAGAACTTAAACAAATTTACAAGGAAAAAAACAAACTACCCCATCAAAAAGTGGGCAAAGAATATGAACAGATACTTCTCAAAAGAAGACATTTATGTGGCCAACAAACATGAAAAAAACCTCATTCTCACTGGTCATTAGAGAAATGCAAATCAAAACCACAATGAGATACCATCTCACATCAGTTAGAATAGCTATCGTTAAAAGGTCAGGAAACAACAGATGCTGGAGAAGATGTGGAGAAATAGGAACACTTTTAGACTGTTAGTGGGAGTGTAAAGTAGTTCAACCATTGTGGAAGACAGTGCGGCAATTCCTCAAGAATCTAGAAATAGAAATACCATTTGACCCAGCAATCCCAGTACTGGGTATATACCCAAAGGATTATACGTCATTCTACTATAAAGACACATGCACACATATGTTTATTGCAGCACTGTTCACAATAGCAAAGACTTGGAACCAACTCAAATGCTCATCAATGCTCTACTGAATAAGAAAATATGGCACATACACACCATGGAATAGTATGCAGCCATAAGAAATGATGAGTTCATGTACTTTACAGTGACATCGATAAAGCTGGAAACCATCGTTTTCAGCAAACTGACACAGAAGCAGAAAACCAGACACCGCAGGTTCTCACTCATAAGTGGGAGTTGAACAATGAGAACACATGGACACAGGCGAACATCACACACTGGGGCCTGTTAGGGGGTGAGGTGCTAGGGGAGGGATAGCATTAGGAGAAATACCTAATGTAGATGATGGGTTGATGGGTACAGCAAACCACCAAAGCACGTGTATACCTATGTAACAAACCTGCACGTTCTGCACCTGTATCCCAGAACTTAAAGTATTAAAAAAAAAAAAAAAAAAAGAAAAGAAAGAAAAAAGAAAGAGGACCTGGAAGGCAAGGAAGGGCAGAAGTCAGGGAATCCAGAAGAATGATCTGGTAGAAGGGATAGGGGTGGAAAGGGTAGGTGCAAAGAACCGAGGGATTGATTGACAGAAGGAGGGAGGAGAAAAGGAGCAAGATTGGTAGGGAAGCAGGACGGGTGGTCTGGGAGATGCACAGAGGGAAGATCTGAAGCCCCTTCTTGGGAAAGGGAAAGCTGTTTCCACTAATAGGTTGCCTCACACTTCAGTTATAAACGATCTGTGGAGTGCCACCCCATGTGTAAGTGGCTAATCTTTTTTTGATCCAGTTTTCACTATTTTCAGGTCTTCATTTTTAGTACTAAAAAGCATAACAAATTGATATTCATATGCTGGCTTTAAATTTTTTGATATAAGCAAGGTACAGAACAGTAGGTATACTATGCTAACATTTATGTAAAATAAGGGATGTTTATTCATTTATACTCATGTAAATAGACTGAGGAACAAATTCTGCTTCAAGGGTGGAAAATTAGGCACCTGGGACCAGAGCGGGGAAAAAGGCTTTTTATATATGAATAATGTTTAAAACGTGGACTCGCTTATGAATTGTCACCATAGATACTGATCATTTTCTCTGCTGCACCTGCGATGTGACTTTGGGTGTCAGTAAAACACATATAGAAGACAGCCACTGCCAGCCTTTCCTATGCCTCTCCAAAGCTCAGACTGTGATGACAGTGACGCAAAACTCCCCAGGAAGATATTTCCACACGATTCTGTTAGTCCTCAGCACACAAATGATTTGTGCCAGTTAACTGAATGCACCGCAGTGATCCTGCTCTCCATTGCCATGACCACCCATCCCATGAGCTTTGTGGAAAAAGGAGAAACCCCAGTATCATATAGAGCCAAGCTTTCTGTATGAGCTTTAGTCAGAGCTCCAGAACAAAGGGAACACATTTTGTACCCATTTAAATCAAAACCAGGCATCTCTGCTAAGGATGTGCATCCTGATTAAGCAAAGTTGCACCCACCCCAGAGGAGCCAGCATATACACAATACATCACGGAAGGACTCTTTCCCTGGTTTTTCTCCAAGAGAAACTCGCCTTATGGATTTGGGCTTAAACAATTATCTATGGTCTTTAGAATCGTGGCAGCAAAGGGAAATCAGAGCAGATCAACTTATTTTAATATTGAAAAACCCACGGAGAAGCTTTGTGTGATTACAAAGCAATCGATCCAAATGACAGTGAATTTTGCCAGCTGGAACCATTGAGGAAAGGGTTCTTGGTGGTAAAGCAACTACGTGTCTTGAGAAAACGACTAGTATGTGTTGCAGGCTCAATGGAATTTGCTTAATAAGTTGCACATTTGTCATTGTAGGTCAGTTCTTTGGGTGCCAGAAGACATAACTTCCCTATTATATAATCAGATATTTGTCCTTGCTGGAAAATGAGTACTGAAGAACGTCAATCCTCTGTTGTTTCCAAAAGCCTCTCTCTGGCCAGCTGGGTGTTCTGAGCTCTGAGCATCCATCACAGGGCACATCATGAAAGCTGAGCCTGACACTGACTGGGCTTGGCCCCTCTGCCACTTACCTTTGCATCCTCTCTGTAAGACAACTGACCCAACTCCTCTAAACAGCCTGCTGGCTAGGGAAGGGGGAGGAGAGCAGATGTTTGGCTTTGATCTTAGGCAGAGATGGGAGGCTAGAGGATTCCAAATTTTTCAACTAGCAGGTTTCTGTTTGGCCACACATTTTGTCAGCTATAGCAACATGTTAATTACTCGGAGGGACTAAAGCCAGAACGTCTTTATTTTTTGAAGTCTTTTTTTAAAAACCTTAAGATGTGCATAGCAATACTTATACCCATATATATTTTGCTATAAAATCTTTGACGATTTCTTCTGAAAAGAACAAAACTTTTCATTTATCCTAAGGAGACCTCTGTCTTTACTTTTTGGTATTTTGACTTTGAGCAGGTACAGAGTTTTTTCTGGTGTTTAAGTGTTTTTTCTTCAGAGCAGGCAAATACATGTAAATAATCTGATTTGCTCCAAGGAAGAGGACTTTGAAAGTAAAATTCCTACAGTATTTATTTAGGAAGTGACTTGAGGGGAGATAACTTGCTTTCAATAGGTGAGATCTTTTTTTCTCTCTCCAGATGGGAATATCGCTTACTTTTTGGAGGAATGGGCCAAATATATTTTGATCTGAGGAGAAGAAATGAATGTGCCTTTCTTAAAACTTGGTTTTAGGTGTTTCTCATCCTGCCAGCATTCTGGGAAGACAAATTTGTGTTGTTCCATATTGATGTAGATTGATTCATCCATGTACAATTTTTATTGAGTACTAAACAACATAGAAGAAATGACAAGTGTTTAGTGGGGGAGATTTCACACCAAATTTAGGGGCTTGAAAAAACTAAAAGCACTACCTTATCATTGTCGCATCTGTGACACTGTGGCTGCTTTTCTGAAGAGGTTTTTAGGAGTTTTAGAATTTATGTATTTCCTTCACCACGACAGCATGCAGGAAGAGGAGGGGCAGGTAAGGCGAACGGTTATATTCTCTTGAGACTTTAGTTAGTGCCCAGTAAATCTACATTTTGCAGAGATAAGATGAATGATTGAAGAGAAAAAAGGGAGAAAAGAATGAATCAATTATGCAGTTGTCTCTGGTAGGAGAAGGAGATGACTGGTGCTGTCTTGTCCTTGTTCTGCACCTGGGAAGAGAAGTTTGTAATCAGTATAATCAGTGTGGAATCAAGCAGGCTTTAGTTTTAGGAGCTAGACTTAGACTGTAGACCTAAAGCAACAATTGAGACGTCCTTATTTATAGGAGGCCAGCAAAGAGTTTACTTAGGCGTGATGTGTGGGACCAGTCCTTTCCAGGTGCCTGAGGCCTTTTACGTTTCTGTGAATAACAATTACAGCTATTCTTTTGGAACACAGTGTTGCAAGATGGTTGCAGCAAATCCAGGTGTCATAATCAGAGACAGTAACATAAAAAGAGGGTCTTATCACTGATCTGGAAGTTGCACATTTGTCATTGTAAGTCAGTTTTTTCCAGTGTGGAAGAAAATACTTTTTAGAAAGAAACATTTTCTACAAGCCCTGCAGCCTCTCCCTCATGTCCCATTGTCCAGAACTGAGTCATATGCCCATCCCTAAACCAGTCACTGTAACAGGAACTGACGCCACTGGGATTACTCAGGCCAAACACAAGTCAGCAACAGAGCTGAAACTGAGTCATGAGGGGGAAGGAACAGCTGTGCCCACCTTGGTCTGCAAACAAGGAAGAAGTAGGTAATAATCTTAAGTAGATAACCAACAGTGTCCACTCTATATTCCCATTTTCCAGATGTAGAATCCAGGCTTATTAGTAGGTGATGGAATAAAGATTTGCAACATATTTGATGCCAAGATTTGATCTTAGTCACTACCTCTTCTAACCTGAGAGGTCTGCTTTGTACTAACTAGGTCTGAGCTATTCAGTACAGGTCTGATCCCATTTTAACAGGCTATTTTTCAGAACAGTGTAAAATAGCAACTCTGACATGTTTTTAGCGTAAAGGTCTCTTATTAACGAAAACAATGGGATCTATATATGTTTGAAAACAATTGATGCTGGAGATATGTCTGTTAGGCGTCGCTTGTGTAGAGAGACCACCAGGCAGGCTTTGTGTGCGCAGTGAGGCCATTTTATTTCATGCTTGGGTGTAAGCGGGCCAAATCCAAAACAGGAGTTAGGCAAGGGGAGCAGGGAAAGGGACTGATTATATAGGTTGCAAATGGTCAATTAAAGGTGATAATCAATTTCAGGGAGGGGAAGGGCATCACGGGATACATGGTCATAAGGGTAGGGGTTATCTATTACAAACAGGCATGGTCATAAGGGTGAGGGCTATTGGTTGCAGGTAGAGGGGAGGGTGTGATAAATAGTTACAGGGGGTGGGTCTTGAGAAACCTAATGTCTAGGAGGAAATTTTGCAAGGCTGAGCAGGAACAATGGTTGAATGCTGCAGGGGGAGAGCAATCAGTTGAGGCAGGAGCTAGTTGTTTCATTTTCTTTGTGGCCATCCAGTTACTTCAGACTTTGTGGCTCCGGGAGGCCATCAGGAGGTGTACATGCAGGTTACCAAGGCTATAATGGCCAGGCTTGAACTTGGAAGCCTGACATTCCCATCTTCTTATATATGTATAAAGAAAAAAGTTAGAGAAGGGAGTAGTAGCGGTGATATTTCTCAAGGCTTTCTCAAGCATGATGGGGGGCTGGGCAGACACCTAAAAGAAAAGCCTGTGATTTTTGTAGTTTTGTGTTTAGTTAAGGCTTTGGCTTAGGGCATCTCTTTATATATTTAGCAAGGTACCAGTTCCTTTAAGTTCCTTTAAGCCTAATAGCTTCAAGGTAGCTGGTGATGAAGTCTGGGCCAAGACTGAAGGGGGGGTGGTCCCAGAAAGACTTGGATTGAAAGGCATATGTGTGGATTCCAGAGAGGTGTCACGCTGCATCTTGACATTAGCCAGGCATTGCCTGGAATTCATGAGCGATTGATTGCTGTTTCTCGTGATTGTAGAAGGGTGAAGGCTAGGAAACAGGGCTGGGGATAAGACAGGCAAATGAATGAGGGTTGGCAAGGTATCTTGTCTTAAGCAGCTGAGAGGTCCTGGGATAGGGGGTGATATTGTGGGATTGTTAACAGTAGCATTTGCTGTATAGAGTGATTAGTGATGAGCTGGATACAGTTTTATAGGAACTGAGACATTAATCAGAAAATGCAAGGTCCGAATAAGAGGAGAAGGGAGATGGGTATTAGGGGGAGTAATGAGTGGAAAAAGACATGTCATCCAGCTAGAAAACAGCCAAGTGGGTTCGGCATAGTTATTTACCTGGTTAGCAAATTTTTGGGCCCTGTCTTTGAGCCTTTGATATTATCATAAACTAGGCCAGACTGGTTTAAGTAAAAGCAGCATTCCTCATTTAGAAATATACAGAGTCCTTCCTTTTCTGCAGTAAGTCGAGACCACAACAGTTTTGAAGGACAACTGCAGCTAAATAGTCAATCCGAGCCTGAAGGATGGACAAGGTATTATATATGTCTGTAATGCTAGCAGAGTAATCAGTAGAGATTGCGAAATGTTGTGACAAAGGTGGTGACCCCTGCTATCCCAGTTCCAAGGCCTACAGTGAAGGCTGCAAGCCCTATTCCCACGAGTAATGGAATTAGCTGGATAACTCTTTTTGTTGTATAGGTGTCATTGGGGGGGATAGGCAGTTAATTGGATCTAGGAATAAGGAAGACTAAGGCACAGGTACCTGTCCAGTTAGTAGGGGGACACATACAGGTGGAGAAGCCACATAAGAAACCTGGGGCAAGGCAGAATTGAAAATGTAGGGTGAAAAAGTAGGAGGGAGCCTTGAAGAGGGAGTCGAGATACCCAAACTCCTAAAGGTACAGCAAGGACAGCAGCCGCTAGAGGTTGAGAGGGAGATTGATGGGGTAACTGTGTAGTGGGAGTGGTCTGATTTTCATAATGTCTGATGAAGCGCATGGTATCAACAAATAGTCTTGTTACTAATGTGTGTAGGGCCAGGTATGAGTAAGCATGAAGAACGGCTAGGAGGGGAACCTGAGGAACAGGGAGAAGGGTAGCCAAGGATGGAGTGAGAGACAGGGAAGGGGCCGACCTAAACAATAATGACTGTTAATATTTTTGAGATTATTAGTAGTGATAGAGGGTTTGTCAGTAAAGCAAAATGAGTATGCTCCTATAGGCATATTCACATAGGTAAAAGGGATACCAAGTCCTTCTTTAGTTGAAGGGTGAGTTTGGTAAGATACGTTTTTAGAAGACCATTAGCTTTTTCTGCTTTTCCTGATGACTGGTAAGGGGCATGGAGATTCCGTTGAATGCTAAGGGCCTGAGAGACTGCTTGGGTGATTTGGCTAATGACAGTGGGGCCACTGGCGGATTGTATGGAAGTAGGCAGGCCAAATCAGGGAATGATATCATTTCAGAGACAAGAAATAACAGTAGTGGCCTTTTCTGTTCCAGTAGGGGAAGGCTTTAATCCACCTTGTAAAGGTATCCACTGATACTGTAAGGGTTATTGATGAGTTTAGATGAAGAAACTGAGGCCAGTATAAGAAAATGAAATGCCAGTTTATTCAGCTCCTGGGAGAGGTTCTATGGTCTGGGGAAAAGGGGGCCAGAGAAGTCACCCTGACTTCCCGGGATGTGGGGTTTTTATAGCTCTAGGGAAGGAGGAGTGGCCGGGTGCTCTAATTGGTTGTGGGGGAGCGGGATGGAGATGGGGCGGGCTGTTATTGGTGGGTAGATTGTTGGGCGGGTTTTTCTAATGTAAGATCCAGCCAGGGTTACATCAGCCGGATCCTTCCAGGGGAACATGTGCTCCGAGGTAGGTACCGTGTGCAGAGCCAGGTGTTGAGTGCAGAGGTGGGTGCGAGTGCGAGGTGGGTGTGTCCCGGCCTCCTGGCTAGGCGACCGGCCTTACATTCTGACCCTTTTGATGATATAGGACGCTGCTTCTTTCTGGCTACTTCCTGCTGAATAGGGGCAGAGTGGGGGAGGAGGGTCAGTTGGCTGGTGCCTTGGTTGGGAGTCGGACATAGGGGTGAAGTAGCATCTGGTTTACAGCTACCATGGAAATCTCCCTTATGCGGGCCTGTAAAAACCTGAGGAAAAAAGGGGCTAACATTAACAGAAGGCAAACGACGATAATGGGAGTGATAATAGGGGGCTAGCCAGGTAAGCATGGGGGGATTGCCACCAGTTGAGAGGCGAGGCTGATGGATTTTGTTTTTATGGAGGTCTTCTTGGAGGCAACACAGAGTGTTGACGTTTTCCTGTACAAGGCGTGTTTCATTGATATAGTAGCAGCACTGTTCCTGAAGAAACAGACAGGTACCTCCCTTTCTGCTGTTAGCAGGTCAAGGGCCCGTTGGTTGTGGAGAGTTACCTGGGCCAGTGACGTGATTTGTCGCTAGAGGGAGGCCAGGGAGGCAGCCGACGCTTCGATAGCCACGCGAAGCTTGTCATCCAGTTGAATGGCTGAAGTGACACTATGGCTAAGAGCGCCGCTGCCCAGCGTGGCCGCCACCAGAGAGGATGCTAGAGAGAGACCAATGACCATTGGGAGGAAAACTGCTCATCTGTCTCGGTGATTAGGAGAAGGTAGAAGGAGGGATAGAAGTTCGGCCTGTCCATATACCTCCAACTGTGGGACTAAGGTGACAGGCATGCAAGGAAAAGGGAGGGAAGCATTAATAACTTTGGTTAACGTTCCATTGCACCAGAAGTATCCTCCTGGTGGCGCGTAGATGGAGGACTTACTTTTACCGTGGTATTACAGTTGAGACTGAAGCTGCTGGCCGTTTCATAGCAGAGAGAAAAATTTTGAGAGTGCACCTTGAACAAGGGTATATCTGTTAACATGGTGCCGGGCCCCGTAGGTGATTGTGACAGGTTGAACCCGAACCTGAGGGGGACTGCGGCTAAAGGAGGGCTGCTGAGGGAGGCACATAGAAAACAGTGGGTGAGGTTAACGGTTTTGGTCAGATTTAACATTTTGACCCCCTTTGTACTAGAGTCAGCCAGGAGAAAGGTTGGGAGGCGCTTTCTGTGAATTGGTTAGTTATGGTAGCCTCATTTTTTAAGATTGTATGGCTTACAGAGCTGAGTTGTTCTATAACCTCAGGGACAATTCGGGTATAGGCCATGTTCCCTGGGGTGGCCATGTTCCCTGGGGTGGCTGTTCTGCCACCAATTGTAGATTTCTCCATAGACCCCCTTTACCCAGCGGTCGTCCCACGGGTCACAGATGGTAAGAAATAACTTACCTCTGAGGTCTGAGGTGAGTACCTTTTTTCCTTTTAGAGTTCCCCATACATCGTCCTGTGGTGTATGGATGACGCAGGAATTATACGGGCACCCCCCATAGGTGGTGTTCCACCAGTGGCAGTAGTCATGGTACTGTTCATATAGAAAGCACAAGCCATGAGCAGAGAACCCCATTTGTAGAGTTTTGGTTTTTGTTTTTTGGATTTCAATTATTACTGCTGACTGGCAGCCAGCGGGTTGGCAGTCTGCTTGGGCAATGTAGTGAGTCTTGGTAGTAGGACCCTCAACCCAGGACTCCTGGATGTAGAAACGCCAAACATAGGAGTTGGCTTCAAGAGGGGATATTAGAAGGACTGTCAGGAGGAGGCTCTGAAGGATTAGGGGGTGGCGGGTCAGGGCAGCGGGTGAGGCGGAGGTGAGTGGGGCCCAGGGGTTCGGATCCCCCACTGGTCATTCTGGGGAGCCAGTTTGAGGCGGGACACATGGTACCACGGGGTGTGACCCAGGAGTTTGGCTGCTGTGGGGGTGGTTAGGATAACAATGTGAGGTCCCGACCACCTGGGCTGTAGAGATTCTGGTTTGAGTTCTCAGAGGAGAACACTGTCGCCTGCTTGAAGAGGCATTGCTAGGTGAGGGTCCTCCAGCCCTGGAACAACAGGGAGGGTGTGGTCCGCGTGCTCCCTAAGCAAGTGGCGGAGGAGAGAGAGGAAGGGAAGGTAGGATGCCAGCGGGGGCGGGTTTATAGGGAGGTTATGGGAAACCAGGAAAGGCCGGCCGTACAGCAATTCGAAGGGGCTTTAGACCCGTTGGCCCCCATGGGGTGGCCCGGACCTGGGCCAAGGCCAGAGGTAGGAGTGTAGGCCAGGAGAGTTTTACCTCAATAGCAAGTTTGGCCAAATGGTCTTTGAGAATGCCGTGGGCCCGTTCAACTTTACCCGACGACTGAGGATGGTAAGGGATGTGTAGTTTCCAGGAGATGTTGAGAGACTTGGCGACCAGCTGGACTACTTGGGCCGTAAATGCTGGTCCGTTGTCCGACTGGATGGTGGCAGGTAGGCTGAAGCGGGGGATGATTTCCTGAGTAAGGAGGGAGGCCACCATGTCCGCTGTCTCCTGGGAGGTAGGGAAGGCTTCAATCCAACCTGAAAAGGTATCTATGAAAGTTAGGAGGTAGCAGAGCTTTTTGTGAGTGGGCATATGAGTTAAGTCAATTTGCCAGTCTTGGGCCGGTAGGTTGCCATGCATTTGGTGGGTAGAAAACTGGCCTGAAGCCTCCCTGAGGCGAGACCTTAGAGCAAGTAACGCATGCCTTGTGTACCTGCTCTATTGTTTGTTGCAGACCTGGTGAGAAAAAGAGCTGTACAAAGCGGTGTAATGCCTTAGGTCCTATATGTAAGGATTGGTGGATTTCAGCAATAATTTTAGGGGCCTGTTCCCAGGGGAAGGGTGATTCTGTTATTTAGGAAGATCCAGCCCTGATTAGATTCTGTTCCCCCTTTCAGTATGAGGGTCTGTTTCTCTGATGGTGAGTATACAGGCTGTGTGGCCGTGGTAAGGAGGAGAACAGGGGTAGGGATTGACTCGGCATTAGTTGAAGATCTTGCTGCTGCATCTGCCTCGCATTGCCCCGGGAGACGGCATCATGCTGGGCCCGGTGTCCTCGGCAGTGTATGACTGCAACCTCCCTGGGCAATGATAAGGCCTGTAAGAGGTTAGAGATCTGTGTAGCATTGATTATGGGGGGACCCCTTTGTGGAAAGGAATCCCCGCTCTCTCCAGAGGGCAGAGTGGCAGTGGGTAATAAGAAAAGCATATTTTGAGTCAATATAGATATTTGCTCACTTTCCCTGTTCTAGTGTAAGAATTCGGGTTAGGGCAATGAGTTCTGCCTTTTGTGATGTGGTTCCATCAGGGAGGCGACATGCCTCAAGGGTGGCTGAATCTGTGACTACTGCATAGGCTGCCTTTTGCCGCCCATCAGCTGTCATTACTGAACTTGCATCCACAGAGAAGGTAAGGTCTGGGTTAGGTACGGGAAGGTCAGATAGGCCCTCCCGAGGTTTGGCAAGTGCATCCATTAGTTCAGGGCAGGAGTGAGCTGGGGAAGGGGGAAGGGATGGAAGGGGAAGCAAGGTAGCCGGGTTGAGTGGGGATGCGGGGTAAAGGATGACTGAAGGATTTTCAATGAAGAGCAGGTGGAACTCCTGTAGACGGGAGGGCCCTAGGATGAGCGAGAGATTTGTGGGAGAGGAGGTTGGTAAGCCGGTGAGGAGGGAACACTGAGATGGGCTGGCCCAGGGTAAGTTTTAGGGATTCCTTGGTAAGTTCTGTTGCTGCTCCCAGGGCCTGCAGGCAAGGCTGCCACCCCCTGACCATGGGGTCAAGTTGCTTGGATAAGTAGGCTACAGGGCGGAACACAGGGCCCAGGGGTTGGGTTAGAACCCAGACAGCAACGCCTGTTTTTCATCAGTGAACAGACAAAAGGGGCGATTGAGGTCCGGGCAGATGAAGGGGGGGTGTGGTCAACAGAGCAGTTTGGAGGGTTTTAAAAGCCCGTTTTACAACCTCAGGATGGGAGAGAGGTCCCGTGGGGGTGTCCTTAGCCGCCATGTACAGAGGTTTTGCTAGAGAGGCAAAGTTAGGTATCCAGTGGCAGAAGAATCCTACAAATCCTAAAAGGAGAGAATCTGGTTGGCAGTCTCCAGGGGCTGCAGTGAAAGAAGTGCTTTCTCACGATCTGTTGTTAGACTTTTAGTTTTGGGGGGTGAGGCAAATGCCCAAGTAGACCACCGAGGTGACTGATAACTGTGCTTTGGAGGGAGAGACTCGGTATCCCTGAGATCCAAGAAAGTTAAGGAGAGCGGCAGTACGCTGTTGGGATAGGGAGAGGGAGGGCCTACAAAGTAACAGGTTGTCCACGTACTGGAGAAGGAGACTGGGTTGAAGGGGGCAGGAGCCAAGGTCAGCTGCCAAGTCTTGTCCAAAAATATGAGGGCTATCTCTGAATCCCTAAGGCAGGACCGTCCAGGTAAGCTGTTGTGACAGGTTGGTGTCAGGATCAGTCCAGGTAAAGGCAAAGAGAAAGTAGGACTCAGGGTGAAGAGGAATGGTAAAGAAGGCATCCTTGAGGTCAAGAACTGTAAAATGAGAGGTAGTTGAGGGAATATTTGATAATAGGGTGTATGGGTTGGGGACTACAGGGTGGAGGGGTACTACCGCCTTGTTGATAAGGCGCAGGTCCTAACTAGGCGATAGTCGCCATTTGATTTTCGGACCAGCAAAATAGGAGTGTTACAAGGAGAACTGGTGGGAATAAGTAGTTCCTGGGCTAACAGGTGGGTGATGATAGGCTTCCGGCCTTGACAGTGGGTCCTCGAGACGGGGAACTGAGGACGTGAAGGAAAGTGGGTAGGATCTTTGAGACGTATTTTAACCGGGGTATGATGTTTGGCCACTACAAGCTTGGAGGTATCCCAAACCAGGAGATTAACTACGTCAGGAGGGATAGGGGGTTGAGGCGAGGAGTTAGGGCAGAGCATGGTGTCAGTCAGGAGTGGCAGTAGGAGGTGAGTGGATGATGGGCTTGAGTGTGGGGGGCCAGTGAGTTGGAGAGTAGCCCCCACAGTCTGGAGAATGTGTCGTCCTAAACGGGGAACTGGACACGAGGGTATGATTAAAAAAGAGTGGGAAAAGGGGTGTCCCTCGAGGACACAGGCTAAAGGATGGGTTTGATTAGGACAGGAAGGCTTACCGTCAATTCCCATGACTGAAACCTGGGAAAGGTATGCTAGGTCCTGAGTAGGAAGGCAATACAGAATAGGTAGCCCCCATGTCCACTAAGAAGGAAATGGACTTACCCGCTATCTGCAGCGTTACCCTGGGCTCGGCAAGGGTGATGGGGGTCTTCGAGTCCGGGCTGCGTCAGTCGTCCAGAAGGCCGAGAAGTTCAAGCGATGAGATTGCTTCCTGCAGACCAGCCTGCCCTCCACATAGAGGTGCAGGGGGTGGGCCTGTAGTCCGGGGACGGGCAATCACTGCCAATGTCCAAGCTGCTTGCAGTTCGGGAAGGGCTTGGTAGATGGTCAGGGACATGGACACTGACATGCCCAGTGTCCCTCCTGACCGCACTTGAAACAGGGCCCAGGCAGAACACCTCCGGAGTTTTTGGCGGGTTTAGATGGACCCCCTTCACCAGGCACCTGGTAACACTTCCGGCCTCAGGGCTGCCACAATAGCTTGGGTTTGGAGGCTTACCTTCTGCTGTAAATGGGCCTGGCGGGTGGCCTCAGCCATTTCCTCTCAGCCATTAAAAACCTTAAATGCCATGTTTACCAGGTCTCGTATGGGAGTTTGGGGGCCTTCCTCAGCCTTTTTAAGTTTCTTTCTAATGTCAACCACTGACTGAGAGATGAAGTGGTTGGCTAGAACAGTGGCCCCCCCGGTAGCGAGGCTGGATCCAGCTGGGTATGAAGGATCATAGCATTAGTTAATCGGTCAAGGAAGGTGGTGGGGTTTTAGTAGGACCCTGAGTTATTTCCCTTAACTTGTCATAATTAACTGCCTTTTGGGCTGCGCTTTGCATGTCCGCTAGGAGGCACTGTAACATTTGGTCTTGGCGGCAGCGGCCATCTTGACCAGTTTGATAATTCCTATTAGGGTCGGCCTCGGGGATTGCCGCTGCGGCCTACTGACATCTGATTGTCCGTGAGATGCACCTGATGAGCGTGCACTCAGGCTGCTGTAAGGATGCGGTCACGCTCATCCGGAGTCAGGGTGGAGGACAGAATTACACAGGTATCATGCCAGGTGAGGTCGTAAGCCTGGGTGAGGTAGCGGAATTCTTTGGTGTGAGCGGTAGGATTGGTGGAAAATGACCCTAGGCGTTTCTCAATGGTTGACAGATCAGAGAGAGAGAAGGGAACATGTACTCGGACAACGCCCTCTACTCCAGCGACTTCACGAAGGGGGCAGAGGAGGGAGTTTCATCATTAGGAGCACAGCACGAGCGAGTGTGAGAACTGACAGGAGAGGCTAGGTTGGAACCAGGAAGAGGAGGAGCTGGAGGGGGTTGAGGTTCCGCATATGGCGGAGGATTTGTGGGTTGGGGTCAGAAAAGGAGGAGGAGGGTGGAGGGGCCGAGGACAGTGAGGGAGTTTCTTGGCCAGGACCACCTGAGCGGTGGTCCAAGAGGAACAGAGGGTGGGACGGGAGAGAAGATACCAGAAGGCCTGAACATAGGGACATGTGACCATTTACCATTTCTTTGACAGAAATTGTCTTAATCGGTTAAAATGCCGAGATCGAAAGTTCCCTCCGGTGGCCACTTGGACTGGTTGTCCAGAGGATACTGGGGCCAGGCCACGGTGGAGAGGAAAAGCAGCCTTTTCTTTTTTATGGAGAGGCCCAGCTTGGGTAAATTTTGGACTGGACATCCCAATGGCGACTTGAGGTCTAGGCAGGACTCCTGATTATCCATAGTCTGTTCTCTGTCACAGAGTAGTCAGGACTGAGGAACAGCATCCCGGACTTCAACACCTGAGTACCGGAGACTACGGGGGAAGGACAGGAGTATAGCGACGTCTCCACAATATTCCTGTCTTCCGGGGGCAGGTGAGCAGGGGCACCGGGATGTCTCCGCGAGACCCACAGCTCGAGATGGGAAGGAGTCCCTGACGCCACCGCGATTACAGACAGGGTACCCCAAGGTTTGGAGCAAACAGAGGATGGGGTTATGGGCAATAGGAATCTTACCGAGTGATGGCTGCAGATGGTTGGAGGGGCCACGGCTCCCTGGTTCGGCTTAGAGTGGAGGAGTCAGTTTCCCCCAGGAGGGGTCTTGAACTCCTCCCCGGGTTTGGCACCACTTGTAAAGGTTATTGCCGAGTTTAAGATGAAGAAACTGAGGCCAGTATAAGAAAATGAAATGCCAGTTTATTCAGCTCCTGGGAGAGGTTCTATGGTCCGGGGAAAGGGGGCCAGAGAAGTCATGCTGACTTCCCGGGACGTGGGGTTTTTATAGCTCTAGGGAATGAGGAGTGGCCGGGTGCTCTAACTGGTTGCAGGGGAGCGGGATGGAGACGGGGCGGGCTGTTATTGGTAGGTAGATTGTTGGGCAGGTTTTTCTAATGCAAGATCCGGCCAGGGTTACATCAGCCGGATCCTTTCAGGGGAACATGTGCTCAGAGGTAGGTGCTGTGTGCAGAGCCAGGTGTTGAGTGCAGAGGTGGGTGCCAAGTGCAGAGGTGGGTGTGTCCAGCCTCCTGGCGAGGCGACCGGCCTTACACATACAAGAAGATATTTGAATTTTCTGACATGGGGCATATGAGTAATGTCAATTTGCCATTCTTGCATGGGGGATAAATCTGCGCCCTTGGTGAGTAAGAAGAGGAGAGGTCTTAAGAATTCCTGGGGGTTGGTAGAGTGACAAATGGAGCACTGAGATATAATTGTTTTAAGAATGGACTTCCCTGAAGGGAAGGAGATGAGAGGTTCTAAGAGATGGGCCAAGGCTTATAGCCTACATGAAAGTGGCGGTGAAAGGAACAGAGGATAGAATGGGCTTGTGAGGCAAGAAGGAGTTTTCCCCTAAATCAAAAACCAGTTGCCTTGAGTGGGAAGTGACTGGTAAGTTAAGGATTCAGAAGAGTAAGTAGGAGTAATAGATGAAAAAGAAAAATATTGTCTGCTGGGGGGATATTGGTACGTTTGCTGCCATCTTAGCTGTTTCATCGGCATAAGCATTTCCTTGGGCAGTGGGATCTGGAGTTTTCTGGCGTCCTTCACAGTGGATGACTCCAGCCTTAGCAGGGAGAAGGGCAACTTTAAGGAGAGCTTTTATTAAAGAAACATTGATAATGGAGGATCCTTGTGTAGTGAGAAAGCCCCTTTCTGCCCAGACGACAGCATGGTGATGGAGGATGTGAAAACCATATTTGAAGTCGGTGTAGATGTTGACTTTTAGCCCTTTTGCCAGGGTGAGGGCACTTGTGAGTGCTAACGACTCAGCTTGTTGAGAAGTAGTCAATGGGGTAAGGTGGCAGCTTCAACAATAGAAGTGTGGGAGACAACAGCATAGCCAGCCTTTCCTGGAGAGGACTGGTTAGATTTTGAAGAGCTGCCATCAATAAACCATGTGCGATGAGAGTCTGGAATAGATGTAGGGAAAAGGGGAGATGGCACTGTGGATTAGGGAGACACAGTCATGTGGTGTGGGATTTGCATTTATGTTTGGTATTAGATGAGAGGCCAGATTAAAATCGGGGCCGTGTACAATAGTCACAGTGGGAGTTTCAATAAAGAGTGAATAGAGTTGGATAAGACATGGGACAGACAAGAGATGTGGAAGATGCGAAGAGGATACTAAAGCCTGAAGATTATGAGAGCTGTACAGAGCGAGTAAGGCATAGCCTTCGATTTTGAAAGCCTCAAGAAGGAGTAGAGCAGTGAAGGCTGCCACATGTAGGCATGAGGGCCAACCTAGGATGGTGAGGTCAAGTTGTTTGGAGAGGAAGGCAACAGGACGTGGATATGGGTCTTGTGTAAGAACTCCAACTGCACAACCCTGAATTTCAACAGTGTATAAGGAAAAGGGTTGGGTTGCACTGGTTTAGCAAAGAATGGGTTAAGGGTTTTGTAAAGGTAGTGGAAATAATAGGTGCAATTATGTGGGGCAGCCAAGGGAGCAGATGGAATAGACAGAGAAGTTACATGGGATACCTTGGAAAAGAAAGTTATTTATTTACTTTAGAAGAGAGTTAAGAGTGGCATCTGGGGGGTGGAACCAGGAAATGTTTTGGCACACAGAATGGAGGAAGAAGGTGAAGCGGCCAGATAGGAGCAAGGCATTTAAGTTTCCTGAGAAATTCAGGTGAGTTTTAGAGAAGGTGGGGAGAGTATAGGGGTTTGGCACTACAGTATGGATGGGGGAGATGGTGTCCCACACCCTAGGGTTAAGGTAGGGGGACATAAGGGGAGCTATTGAGGGAGGTACAGGTTCAGTGAGGAGGGTGGCTATGAGGTGTGGCTGTAGCCTAGGAATAGTTAGGGAGGCAGACAATTTTGTTAGGATATCTTGGCCTAACAGAGGAACTGGATAAGTGGGGGATGATTAGGAAAGAATGTGGAAAGGAGTGCTGGCCTAATGGACACTAGACTTGGGGAGTTTTGGGAGGCCTGGAGGACTTGCCATCAATGCCCACAACAGCTATGGAGGCCAAGGAGACAGGTTAGCGTGGAGTGGGTGGCCCCTGTATTGATTAAGAAGGGGATGGACTTACCCTCCACTTTAAGTGTTACCTGAAACTCAGCATCCGTGATGGTCCAGGGGACCTCTGAGATGTTCAGGCAGTGTCAGTCTTTAGCCGCCAAGCCAAGGAGCAGTGATGTGAGTCAGACAGTCCGATTTCCAGTGGGGCCCGCACAGATGGGGTAGGGCTTAGGAGGAATCCGGGGCTGCAGGCATTCCTTGGCCCAGTGGCCAGGTTTACCACACTTAAAGCAAGGTCCGTGAGGAGTGGCTGGACACTGTAGTCTGGGCATTTTGAGTCTTTGTGAGCCAGTAGTATAGCTGGGGTTTGTCTTACAGCAGAGGCAAGTATTTATAGTTCTGAGATTCGCTGCCGCTGGGCATCTTCTTCCCCTATTATTGTACACCTTGAAGGCAAGGTTGATTAATTCCTGTTGTGGGGTTTGAGGGCCAGATTTTTATTTCTGTAGCTTTTTAAATGTTAGGGGTTGATTGGGTGATAAACATTTTTGGGGGGTGAGAGTAGAAATAAGGATGATATTTAAGTTACTCCAAGTGAGATTATAAGATTGGGTTAAGTATTGGAGGATTTGATGAAAAGAAGCCTAATCATTGGTTGATTTGGGAAAGGTCAGATAAAGAGAAAGGAATGTGCGCCCTAACTGTGCCTTAGGCTCCAGCCACCTCTCGAAGGGGGAATTGTTTGGCAGGGGCAGAGGGGTTAGCCATGGGACTAAATTGCAAACCTGACTGGGTGGGGAGGTGACAGGAGGGGCATAAAGAGGTGAGTTGTGGGCAGAGGAGGAGGGGAGGCTCTGGGTGGCCGGGCCGTTAGGGCCTGGATTAGGGTCTGGTTCAAACAGGTGGGGGAGGAGAAAAGTCAGAAGGGTTGATGGACAAGGAGGATTCTGAATTACTGGGGGAGGTAGGAGGAGCAAATGGAAGAGAGAGAACAGAGATTAGGGAGGGATTGGAGTGTAGAAAGAAACACCTGGACGTAGGAATTTCAGACCATTTGCCCATTTGTTGACAAAAATTGTCTAGGTCTCACAGAATAGAAAAATTGGAAGTGCTGTTTTCTGACCGTTTAGAGTCATTGTCCAATTTATATTGTGGCCAAGGAGTATTGCAGAAGAAAATAAGGGGCTTAGGTTTTAGGTCAGGTGTTAGCCAGAGAGGTTTGAGGTTTTTTAGAATGCAGGCTAAGGGAGAGGAGGGAGGAAAGGAGGGCGGGGAGGTTGCCCATAGTTTAAGAAGAGTGGCAGAGACAAGGAAAGTGAGTGCGGCGACCAAGGAGTTTAGCATGCATCCCAGACTAAACCTTAGTCTGTATCTGGGGTGAATCAGTCAAAGGGGGTGTGTCCTGCATTGATTCATCACTTCCAAGTGCAAGGGATGAATCGGTCAAAGGGGGTGTCCGCCATGTTGATCTGGCACCTATAAGTGCGAGTGAGTGACCAGAGCAGACGTCTCTGCGATGATCAGTCACTGAGGGAAGATTGTCCATGTGACCCACGTAGGATTTTTCTGGTCATGAACCTCATGGAAAGTCCTGTTTTCTTGTCTTCGCTGAAAGGGAGAGGAAAATGAAACTGAAAGGAGAGGGAACCTGACAGGTAGTGAGAAGGGCTAAAGATAAGAGTTGAGGCAAACTGCTTACCTGATAAGAGGATGGTGAGTGGGTCTGTGGGCTGGTCTGATGAGCCTAGGTAGTAGGTAGGTCTCTTCATGGACGGAGCACAAGGAGAGCAGGGACAGGGGGTTTAGTTTCCCATAGGAGATCCCCCATCCTAGGTTTCGGCACCAAATGTTAGGCATGTTGCTCACATAAATTGACCACCAGGCAGGCTTTGTGTGGGCAACGAAGCTGTTTTATTTCACGCTTGGGTGCAGGCGGGCCAAATCCAAAACAGGAGTTAGGCAAGGAGAGCAAGAAAGGGCACTGGTTATATAGGTTGAGGCAAATGGTTAATTAAAGGTGGTAATCAGTTTTAGGGAGGGGGAAGGTCATCACGGGATGCATGGTCACAAGGGTAGGGGTTGTCTATTATAAACAGGCATGGTCATAAGGGTGGCGGTTATTACCTGCAAGTAGAGGGGAGGGTGTGGTAAATTACATAGTTAAAGGGGTGGGGGTCTTGAGAAACCTAATGTCTAGGGGGAAATTCCGCAAGGCTGAGTAGGAACAGTGGTGGAATGTTGCAGGGGGGAGAGCAATCAGTTGAGGCAGGAGCTAGTTGTTTCACTTCTCTTTGTGGCCATCCAGTTACTTCAGATTTTCTAGCTCCTGGAGACCACAAGAAGGTATACGTGCAGGTCACCAAGGCTATAATGGCCAGGCTTGGAGGCCTGATAATGTTTCTTTTATTTGTAGACAATGCTTAGTAACAAGTTAGTTGATATCCACCTTGCATAACTCTATGGCTTCCTTGCACTCCTGTTCAGCCACATAATGAGACTCTTTACATAAGTGCCTTCCCCTCCTTTCTCATCTATAGAATGAGGATAATAAAACCTAGTTTGAAAAATTGTTGGAAAGATTAAGACAAAAGTGTATGTACAGAGCTTAGTATGATAATGGGTCCACTGTCGTGTTTAATAAATAATCCTGAAGACCTTGTGGAATACATTGTGACACTGGACAACATTTTCCAAAACTTTTCCAGAAAAACTAATTGGTAGCCAATGAAATCATGAACATCTGCAGGGTCACTGTGATAATACATGAACTTAGTTCACCCTATGCTCTTACCCAAATAGGATATTGCAACCTTTGTTGAATAGGGTGACATAGGGTGTTTCAATGTTTATTAACTGTTCCTAGGGAAATAGTTTATTTTTGTAAGAGTATGGGGTCAGGGAAATATATGAAGCAGAATTTCATCCAGTGTATTCTATATACAACATGATTGATAAAACTGTGAAATCAAATAAGGAAATATTTCAGACAAGGGCTATCCCTGAACCAAAACCAAAAATAAGTTTAAAAGTTTTGTTGACTTAATTTACTCATCAGACAACATTTTTAGGATCACAAGATTTAATGTGTTCTCATAGTTTCCATATTATTGCTGACCTTTGTGGAAGAAGCCAATTCATTTATTTTACTTTTGAAAATAATGAAGTTTCTATTTAATGATGTTTTATCATTTTGATTTCTAATTAATTTCGTGTTCTAGTCCTTAAGGGGAAAACTTGTTACAATTATATCAAGAGATTTAAAAATGGCACATTTACTACTATGAAATTTCTAAATGTCTTTTTTCTTTTAAGATGAACTATTACTGGTTGAATTTTAAAATTACCAAAGATGGTTCTATTACATCACAGGCTTTCCAGCTGTATTGGTAAATTTCTAGCTGCAGCATAATCTTCATATAATGTCATATTCTATAAACCCCTGATAAAGAGTAAGATCTATTGCTTGTCTAAATCCTGCTGAGAAAGCAAGTTCAGCTGATTTCACACGTGGAGGAGCCTGCTGAACTCATTTTCCTGCTTGAAAGCATGGGGGAGAAGTGGAAGGAGAGGAAAAAGGACTTTCCCCTTTAAAATAAATTCCAGCTCACCTGTAAGCCAAACCAAATAAAGACGGTATAGAAATTAAAGCCATGAGCTCTAGCATCACAAGAAAAAAAAGGATTTAAATGTAATGTTGGTTCCTTAGTTGTGAAAAAGTTACCATAGTGATGTAAGACATGAACAACAGGAATCTGGGTGACTGACAGGTATAGAGAGTTTGTACTATCTTTGCAAATTTTTGGAAAACCTAAACCTATTCTCAAATGAGAAGCTTATTATTTTTTTTTAAAAAAGACTTGGGTATAACTTTTGGCTTTGCCAGGTGTAAGCTTGTGTTAACCATGAGCAAATTACTTAACTCCTCTAAGCCCTGATTTTAGCCAACCAAAAAGTGCTTATACAGATTCTCACTCAAAAAGCTGTTGTGAGGATTAAAGGAGTTAGTGAAGTGCCTGGCACAATGCTTACCATCAAGTTAGTATCTGTAAATTAGTTGTTCTCATGACTGTGTGCCCACCAAAGGACTGAGTACCTCAGTACTTAAGGGAGGGAATGGTCCCTTCAATCCACCCCATCTTGATTCTCCAGTCCTGTTGATAGCACAGTAATCTTCTCAGATACCCAGACTCTAAATCCCTTCTGGTATTTCTCAGTAGGTCCTGGTAAGCATGGGGCTGCCATATTCTTGACCTTGTCACCTTTTCATTTCCATCACATTTACCCTGGCTCTGGCCTTATTACTGCCTGTCTGTCCTTGGACATTGTCCTCCTGGCTCCTTGCCTATTCCTCTGTTCCTCCAAGTCCTCCTACAATATGGCTTCAGTTATCTCTCTCATGCTACCAAAACTTCAACAACTCTCCATTTTTCTATGAACCAAATTTCTAATTCTTTGGCTTTGACATCCAAGATCATCCATGATCTAGCCTCAATTTACCCACCTCACTATTCTTCGCATACACTTAAATCTGGTTTACCTGAATCTTTAGGTAATCATATGCCTAAACCTTAATAATAGCAGACACTGAGGCCCAGACAGTCTACAAAAATAGCTAAGTCACAGGGCTAATGGCAAAGCAGACTTTAGATCCTTGACAGCATTGTAAGTTTATATTTTGGAAGGACCCAACATCTACCAACATATAGCAACAATGGAAAAAACATACAGAGATAAAAGACATTTAAAAAACAAACATCCCTGAGGACTCGAAAAGTAAAGTACCACCTGTTTTGGATCTAAAAGTAATAAAGGTAGCCCTGGAACCGTGGCTCCTGCCTTTAATCCTAGCATTTTGGGAGGCAGAGGTGGACAGATCACTTGAGGTCAGGAGTTCAAGACCAACCTGGCCAACATGGTAACACCCTGTCTCTACTAAAAATAAAAAAATTAGCTGGGTATGGTGGCATGTGCCTATAGTCCCAGCTACTCGAGAGGCTGAGGCAGGAGAATTGCTTGAACCCGGGAGGTGGAGGTTGCAGTGAGCCGAGATCACACCACTGCACTTCAGCCTGGGAGACATAGTGAAATGTTCTCAAAAAAAAAAGTAAAGATGGGTAGGAGTTTCTGCAGAATAACAAGGACTAAAAACATTCAACTTGAGGAAAGGGACAAAGGACAAGCTTGCTGTCTAAAGTAGTAGTCCAGGTTGGGGTGCCTTACCTCAGAGAGGCTGAAAAAGCTACACTCTCTACCTAAGGCCACAAGTTATATTAAAATTACGTATCTAGAAAGCCTAGGGGTTAAAGGCAGAGCTTTGCAGCCAGAAACTGGGTCAAGCTGCCTGGTGGCTCAGTGAGTAGCTTTAGAATAGCCCTAGTAGATCAGAAACTAGCTATGTAAGACCCAATCTTGGACTGGGAACCCAAAATAACTAGAGTGGTGGGAGAGAACACAGAAAAAGAAAAAAAATCTTCACTGCTAGACTGCAAGCCAAAATTACATACACATGGGGAAAACTAATTCTGCATAAAGCAAAAAAAAAAAAAAAAGCAACAATTTGGATATGAACTTACTCTCAAGTGACAAGATAAATTACTCTCGAAGTAAGTAAAAATTTTTTAGTCTTTAAAAATATAAATAAATAGAATCTATTAGAAAACAAGATTACTAAACAGGTAGAAATTTTACAAAAAGTGTAGGTGTAAAAACACCAACTAGAAACCCTGGAAGTGAAATTTCAAAACTCAATAAATTAAATAAACAAAGACAGAATTAGCAAACTAGAAGATAGTACTTCCAGTGAAAAAGTACTTCCACATAGCAGCACAGAAAAATAAAAGTATACAAAAGAACAACGAAGAGAAACAAAGATGGGACTATGTCTAAGAGGAGTTCCAAAAGTAGGCAACAGAAGAAATGGTGGAAGAGTTAGAGTTGCTTCCTCCTAATCTTTACCCAAATGTTACCATCTCAGCGTGACCAACCCTCACTACTCCATTTAAAACTGTGATCACTCCCTCTTTACTCCTTTTTTTTTTTACCTTATCTGCCCTTATTTTCTCCACCGCACTTTCCAACTTCTAACATACTATATAAGTTATGTGTATTTACCGTCTCTCCTGGCGAGTGTGAACCATGAAGGTAGAAACTCATGTGTTTTGATAAGCACTGTGTCACCCTAGAATATTAACAATCAGCTGTTGACACCTCATAAATATTTGTTTAATGAATAGCTATTGGCTGAGCATTTTTCATAACTGAAGAAAAGTGGTAAGTCCTTAGCTTGAAGGTGAACAGCAAAGATCTAAAAAAAATGTTACAACACATATTGTGACAATTAGAACAATTTGAATTTAGAATGTATGTATGTTGGGTAGGCACAGTGGCTCATGCCTATAATCTCAACACTTTGGAAGGCTAAAGTGGGAGGATTGCTAGCACCCAGGAGTTTGAGACCAGCCCAGGCAACACAGCAAGACCCTGTGTCTACAAAAATATCTAAAAATTAGCCAAGTGCAATAGCGTGCACCTGTAGTAGTCCCAGTTACTCAAGAGGATGAGCGGGGAGGGTAATTTGAACCCATAGTTGAAGGCTCAGTTCAGTTGCAATGATTTGAGCAACTGTCCTCCAGCCTAGGTGACAGAGCAAGACCCAGTCTCCTAAATAAAAAAATTTTAAGTGTATATACACACACACATATATATACACACACACACACATATATACACACACACACAAATATATATCATTATATATATATATATATACAGATACACACACACATATAAATATGTATATATTTATCGATATTCAGTTTCCTAAATGTGACAATTGTATTTAAGAAATAAAATGTTTTTGTTCTTAGAAAATGTATGCTGAAGTATTTAGGAAGGAATACTCAGGTTGTCTGCAAATAATCTTCATGGTTAAGGAAAATGTTTTTATATACATATATATACTATATACATGCATATGTATGTATATTTACAGACAAATGTAAAATGTAGAAAGTAAACAATTGGTAAATCTAAATGCAGGGTATACAGGTGTTTATTTTCTATGTATTATGAAGATTTTCAATATAAAAAGTGGGGGAAAATAAAAAATTAGTAAATACACAGAAAAGAGATTACTCTGGTACTTAACAAAATACGTAAAAATAAGGAAATTTCTGGTGACGGTGGAGTGAATAGGTCCCCCCCCAACAACAACAACAAAAAATTCAGAACTGGAAAAAGAACAAAAACAACCATTTCACGGCTCTAAAAATCAACCAAAGGGAAACAACCAAAATTGAGAAGCGGCTGAACTTTGGAAGATGAGTCAGACTCTGAGGCGTTCTTACCAGGGGGCTGCTCCGCTTCCCCCTCCCCAGCTTGATCAGTGAGGTAGTGCTAACAGCATAGAAACGGCAGTGAACACTAGCAGCCTCTCTGCTACAGTGGGCTCACTGGATTTGGAGTAGAGGGAAAGGAGCCCATGCCCAGTAGTAGGGTAAGTTAAGAACAGTAAAGTTAGAGGGACAGAAACAGGGAAGATACACAGCTCTGCTAGCCTGAGATTGCAGTCCCATTTCAGGTAAGATACTGGCAGACTAATTTTAAAATTAACAGGGAGAAAGCCTAGAAATGAGGAGATAATTAAGCTCTAAACACATCTCTGCTGGAGTGGGAGGCTGTGTGCATATGTAGGGAAAACCTAAGAGGGCCAACCCTCACCACATATCCCTGAACTAACAAGGAGGATGTGCACATGAGCAGGAAAACCTAGAAGTGCTCAGAGGAAAGTAAAAGTGGAGGAAGACTGGAAAATTGCCTGAACATTGAATGCACAGACACGTCAGCAGAGGATAGAAGACCTGCTGACTCAAGGTTTTTTAATACAACCTTTAACCAATAATTGAATGATCATTAAGCAATACAGACGCAGGGAGATCCCCCTAAGATGCCCAGCTAAAAACTAGAAATGCAAACTACAAGAGTGGAGAAATCAGCAGGCACACATCACAGAGGAGAGATTTTGCAGATGAAGTCTAAGCAAATAATGAAACAACACAACAACAATAATAAACCAGCAATAACAACCATCAGGGGAACAAATACCACATCCAGAGTTGCCACAATATGTTACATAAAATCTCCAGTTTTCAACAAATTGATGGATCATGTAAAGAAACAAAGTCTGATTTATACTAAAGAAAAAAGCTGTCAAGAAAAGCTATGCATATGCTCGGATGTTGAATTTAATAAAGACTACAAGTCACAGAAGGACAAATACTGCATGGTTCCACTTACATGAGATTTCTAGAACAGTCAAACTCAAAGAAACAGTGAAAGCGTTGCTGTCAGGGGAAATGGGGAGTTGCTTTTCAACAGGTATGTTTTAGTAATTCAGGATGAAAAGGTTCTAGAGATCTGGTGTACAACACTGCATGTAGAGTCAAAAACCCTGTATTATGCACATAAAAATTTAAGAGTATTTCTTACTTTCTTGTGTTCTTACCAGACAAAAATACAATGAAAAACATGATGACAGTGACTCAACAGGGAATATTGTTTTATAGTCGCTATTTTAAAATAGTCATATTTTTCCTAACAAAAGCACACACTGGGGAAAGGATCTCCTATTCAGTAAATTGCGTTAGGAAAACTGGCTAGCCATATGCAGAAAACTGAAACTGGACCTCTTCCTTACACCTTATACAAAAATTAAGATAGATTAAATACTTAAATGTAAAACCCAAAATCATAAAAACCCTAGAAGAAAACCGAGGCAATACTTCAGGACATAGGCATGGGCAAAGACTTCATGACAAAAACATCAAAAGCAATGGCAACAAAAGCCAAAATTAACAAATGGGATCTAATTAAACTAAAGAGCTTCTGCCCAGCAAAAGAAACTATCATTAGAGTGAATGGGCAACCTACAGAATGGGAGAAAATTTTTGCAATCTACCCATCTGACAAAGGGCTAATATCCAGAATTCACAAGGAACTTAAACATATTTACAAGAAACAAACAACCCTATCAAAAAGTGGGCAAAGGATATGAACAGACACTTCTCAAAAGAAGACATTTATGTGGCCAATAAACATATGAAAAAAAGCTCAATGTCACTGATCATCAGAGAAATGCAAATCAAAACCACAATGAGATACCATCTCACCCCAGTTAGAATGGCGATTATTAAACAGGAAACAATAGTTGCTGGTGACACTGAGGAGAAATAGGAACACTTTTACACTGTTGGTGGGAGTGTAAATTAGTTCAACCACTGTGGAAGACAGTGTAGTGACTCCTCAAGGATCTAGAATCAGAAATACTATTTGACTCAGCAATCCCATTACTGGGTATATACCCAAAGGATTATAAATCATTCTATAAGGACACATGCACATGTATGTTTATTGCAGCACTATTTACGATAGCAAAGACATGGAACCAAGCCAATGCCCATCAGTGATAGACTGGATAAAGAAAATGTGGTACATATACACCATGGAATACTATGCAGCCATAAAAAGGAATGAGATCATGTCCTTTGCAGGGACATGGATGAAGCGGGAAGCCATCATCCTCAGCAAACTAACACAGGAACAGAAAACCAGACATTACATGTTCTCACTCATAAGTGGGAGTTGAACATTGAGAACACATAAACATAGAGAGGGAAATAACATAGACGAGGGCCTATTGGGGGGGTTGGGGGTAAGGGGAGGGAACTTAGAGAATGGGCCAGTAAGTGCACCAAACCACCATGGCACACATATACCTATATAACCAACCTGCACATTCTGCACACGTATCCCATTATTTTTTAGAATAAAGAAAAAGAATACATGATCGGTGATGAATCTCTGGTTAAAAAAAAAATGGTAATGTTTTTAATTCTTTAAACATTTTTAAAACATATTTATAATAGCTGCTTTGTGGCTATTTTAAAATAAGCAACTATTAAAGAGCCAAATGTGGCCAGGTCTGGTGGCTCATGCCTGTAATCCCAGCACTTTGGGAGGCCAGAAGTTCGACATCAGCTTGGGCAACATGGTGAGATCCCTTACCTAAAATTCAAAAAATAATAATAATTAGCCAGGCATGGTGGCATACACCTGTAGTCCTAGCTACGTGGGAGGCTGAGGTGGGTGGATCACTTAAGCTCAGGAGTTCAAGGCTGCAGTGAGCCATGACTGCACCACTGCACTCCAGCTTGGGAGACAGAGTAATACACTGTCTCAAAAAAGGCAAATATAATATTTTTGTATCCATTAACCAACCACTCTAGTATAGCAGGGTAACTATAGTTAACAATAATTTGTTGTAAAGTTCAAAATTGCTGGAGGAAAGAAATTGAAATGTTCCCAATATAAAGAAAGGGTGAGTGTTTGGGGTGATAGATGTCTCAGGTACCCTGCTCAATCATTACACATTGTGTATCCCCAAAATATGTACAACTATTATGCATCAATAAGAAGAGAGCCAAATGAAAATTCTAGTCAGACATGAAATGAAATGAAAATTCCTAGATAGGCTAGACAGCAGAATTGAGATGGCAGAAGGATCAGGAAACTTACAGATAGGTTAGAATTATCCAATACCAATATGAAAAACAATAATTTAAAAAGAATGCACAGTGCCTCAAAGACCTGTGACACAATGGTAAGCATATTAACATACATGAAAGCCCCAGAAAGAGGAAACAAGGGCAGAAAAAAATAACTGAAGAAATAATGGGCCAGGCACAGTGGCTCAACGTGTAATCCCAACACTTTGGGAGGCCAAGACGGGTAGATCACCTGAGGTCGGGAGTCAGAGACCAGTCTGACCAACATGGAGAAATCCTGTATCTACTAAAAATACAAAATTAGCTGGGCATGGTGATGCATGCCTGTAATCCCAGCTACTCGGGAGACTGAGGCAGGACAATCTCTTGAACCCGGAAGGCAGAGGTTGCGGTGAGCCAAGATCACGCCACTGCACTCCAGCCTGGGCAAGAAAAGCAAAACTCCCTCTCAAAAGAAAAACAAAGTGAGTAAAAAACTGCCTAAATTTGATTAAAAGGATAAATCCAGAAATCCAAGAAGCTCAACAAACTCTAAGTAGAATAAACACGAAATTCGGACCTAAACACACCACGCTCAGACTGTTGAAAGCCAAAGAGAAAATCTTAAAAACAGTATAAGAAAAACAATTTATCATATACAAAGAACAATAGTATTAACAGTTGACCTTTCATCGTGAATAGTGGTGACCATAAAGCATTGGAATGACATATTCAAAATGCTGGAGCAAAAAGTCAACCAAGAACTCTAAATCTATCACATACTGTCCTTCAAAGATAAATTTGAAATACATATTGATATAAATACATATTATATTGATAAAGCAGTAATTATAACACTGCAATACACACACATACATATATATTACATATATACACATATATAAAATATAATAGCACAGAGGAGGAGCAAGGGAATGAAACTAAACTGGGGCAAAGTTTAGCTTTTTTACTAGAAGTTACTAACTTTTTTACCAGAAGTTAGTCAATATTCATCTTAAGTAAGTTGTAATAAGTTAAGATACCTATGGTAATAACTAGAGACAGCACTTAGAAAATAGGTCAAAAATAGTTTTAAAAACTTCAAATGGTACCCTCACAAATTATTTGTCTAATGTAGAAGACAATAAAAGAGCAATCCAATAACTAAAGTTATACAGTAACCAAACAGCGAAATTGAAGATGCAAACCCAACAAAATTATAGTAAATTTTAATGGACCCAAAACTCCAAACCTTCTCTGACTGAATTTATTAAAAAAAGACATGTCATGCAAACAGTAATCATTGGAGAGCTGGAGTGGCTGTAGTAATTATAGACAAAATGGACTTTAAAACAAGAAAGACAGTAGAGACAAATAGGGATATTTTAAAATAATAAAGGGCCAATTCATCAGAAAAAGATAACAGCTATGACGGTATATATACCTAACAACAAAGCTTCAAAATACATGAAGCAAAAAACTATAACAGAATTGAAAGAAAAAAATTGTTGAACAGTGACAGTCAGAGACTACAGTATCTCACTCTTAATAACCAGTTGAAAGTAGGAAGAAAATAAGCAAGGCTGTAGCAGATTGGAAGAATCCTATCAACCACCTTGAACCATTCTGAACACTCCATCAGAAAAGAGCAGAATATCTATTCTTTTCAGGTGCATGTGAAACAGTCCAGGATAGGCCATATGCCAGGCTATAGAACAAGTCTCAAAAAATTTAAAAGGTTTGAAATTATTCAAAGTATATTCTCCAACAACAAATAAAAATAACAAAGAAATCTGGAAAATCTGTAATTCTTAGAAATAAAGTAACATACCTCTAAATAATCTGTGGGTTAAAACAAAAATCGCAAGGGAAATTTGAAAATATTTTGAACTAAATGAAAACAATACATCAAAATATGAGGTGCAACTTAGTGCTCAGAGAAATTCAGAGCTTTAAACATCTATATCAATAGAGAACAGTTTCATATCAATAAACTAAGAATAAATAATGAAGAGTTAATTATACATAAAGCAAGCAGAAGGAAGAAAATAAAATCAGAGGGAAAAGTTACTGAAATTGGAAACAGAAAAACAAGAGAAAGAGAAGAAACCAAAAAAAGTTCTTTGGGGGAAAAAAAAAATCAACAAACCTGATAAAACTTTAGATAGACTGACTAAGAAAAAAATGAGATGACATAGAATACCAAAATCAGGAATGAAAGGGGAACATCATTATCAAGCCTACTGAAATTAAAGGATTATGAGAATACTATGGTCACCTGTGTGAACAAATTAGACAATTTAGATAAAATAGCCAAATTCCTCAAAAACAAAAAACTATCAAAACCGACTAAAGAAAAAAATGGAAATTATGAATAGCTCTATAACAAGCAAATAAGTTATTCAAAATCCACACTCCTGCACCACCCCCCACCTCAAGCCCAGGCTAGAAGCCTTCACCTAGTTAACTCTATCCAATATATAAAGAAGAAATAATACCAATCCTAAGCCAATTCTTTCAGAAAACAGGCAAGGGAACACTTTCCAACTTATCCTATGGGACTGGTATTACCCTTTTACAAAAGCAATACAGAGAACATGAGAAAACAAGAGACCAATACCCTCATGAATATACACATGAAAATCTTTAACATAATATTAGCACATAAAAATCCAGCGCCATAAAAAAGGACTGAATAGCATGACAAAGTGAGATTTACATGATCATGTTATCTACAGGGCTCCTGCCTCTCTTCAGTTCTGCCATCACCTTTCAGACTGATGTATATTACTAGTCATAATTTGGCTGTGTAGTGCCTTCATTTTGTACACTGGTAAGTTGATACCTTTGATCAATTTATCACAATAGAAGGTTACTTTATGTCATACACCCTATATCCAACCAATTGGATAGGATTGGTTTCTTTATGGGATTACTTAATAGGATCAAGTTACGTTATGTCATGCACCCTATGCCACACCCTATCTCCAACCAATTGGATACGGGATGTATGACATAAAGTAACTTAAAGTAACTTAATCCTATTGAGATTATGAGTATCAAAAAAGATTACGGATACCAAAAAAGGAGCAGAAAGCAAGAAGACAATCAATTTCAACCTTAATGTTGAGAGATTAAATAACTGACATAAACTTTGAACTAAGTGGAAAAGGTAGGTGAGCAATGAGCCTAGATTGTAAGTTTAGTAAAAACCAGGGCTTAAAACAATCAAGTACCAACTAGATCCATAGGGAGCATAAACTTGGCTGGTTTTAGAGTTTTTTAGAGCAATGACAGTCCAAGTATTGGAGAAGGGGCATTGTGTCTCCAGGAATACAAGCGAGACTTTGACAAGATGGTCTGTTCCTTACTATAGCTGTATGTTAATTCAAGCACTGAAATCCAGTGCCAATTTTAGGCTTATTTATCCCTGGTCATCAGTTAAGGTGACAGAGCTCCCAAGCCCAAGAAGTTTTCCTTCTAGGTTCTTGCTTTTAGAGATGGTTATTATCAGGAAGAGAAGGATGCATCTTGCCATCTACCCCATCACCACCTAAGTTATCTGGTTCCGGGTGGAAAACTAGACTGGATTAACCCCCAAACAGAATCCATAATATGGCTGTAGTGGGAGATGTGAGAGAAAACTAGTTACCTGTTTTCAGGAAGCACTTGCAAACACCTAAACGTTCATACTCATCTCTAGGAATCTGAAAAGGAATTCACCTAGAAACAATGCTATTTAGGTAGTCATTCATTTCTGCATGTATTCTTCAGTTTAGAATTACAACTTTTAACCTAGAGCATTAATTAGTCAGTTCTGCACTATAAATGAAATGTAAAAATCTAATAGTTTTACATTTTTTGCTACATGACAAAACTTACCTCAATTTTTCAAAAGGTAGTATTTCAGATGAAAGAACAAATGTGAAGCCATAAAAGAAGACAAAGCTCTTGGATGTCACAGGTGATCTGAAATAATGCAGATAAGAACTGAAAAAATTCAGACTAATATTTCAGTAATAAAACCAAGACACAGCTATGTCTTTTGTAGTAAACCCTGGAAAATCTCTTTTCTCTAACTGAAAACAAAGATCAAAGTTTTGAATAGATATTTCTAGGAAAGTTTAGACTAAGTTTACAGCCTCATTAAACATGACTAATTTCAAAAACTAAATCTGGCTGATAATACACACAAATCAAAATTTGTTATTTTCTGGGTGAATTTCAAACATGATGCTGATATGACATTTCCATATTCTGAACTACAAAGTAATTCATAACAATTCTACAGACCATATGCAAGTTTATTTAAATAATTTAACACTGCAGAGTGAGTCAATTTATGAGTATAAAAATAGATGGTTTAGCAGCCAAAAATGCACCACACAAAAGCAGATTATACATACACCATCAGGCCTTTGGAATATTAAGGCAACATAAATGTCTCAAGAAATTTTAGGAGAATGCTTTACTCGTACAACAGATGTTATTAAAACATCTCAAAAGAGGCAGGGCTCACAATTTTTTTTTTTTTTCAGTATGAAGCCTTCCCTTTCCATTTTCTTTTTAATATATTAATGATTCTTCTTAAATACTGTACCACAATTAGTCTAGATTAACAAATGGGGTATCAAAGCCACTATCTTGTTGGCTAGATAGCGGAACAATTAATTTTCTTGAAGGCTGCTGACACACTGAAGATGGTAATGTACTGCTCAGTTTTTTGAAATCTGACTTTAATATATTAGCCTTATGATGAGATGGATGTCCATGAGTCACACTGATCTCTCCTGGCTGCAAATACGTGGTTTCTTCTGACAGGTATGGAGTCTGATCATGCTTACACTTCATTGTTTGACAAATCATATTACTATTCTCTGTGTCTGAAAGACAACTGGATGGTGAAAATCGTTTAGAATTAACAGATTCAGTTGGTATTTCCAAAGTTCCTTGTGGCCTACTACATACAAATGACGCTTGATGACTGTTAAAAGGTAAAGTTGCACTGCTGGAAGGCCAGCCCAAGGAGTCGCTAAGGTCCCCTCCATCTTTTACTGGACGTTCCTGAACACCCAAACCTTGACTTTTCTCAGATGCCACATTTTCACTTTCCATTGGTGGATTGCATTTATGTACTTTTAAACCAAGTCTTTCATTAGGATCATGAAAGATTATATTCACGTATCCTGATTCAGAAGGACTAGGGGTACATCTAAGAGAGGGTTTATTTCCTAAAGTTCCAAGAAAGGGGTATGCAGCTGACTGCAGAAGTGATTCAGAACCATTATCAGTGAATAGGTGTTTCTTCTTGTGCAAACCAAAGCCGCCTTCACCTTCGCAAGGAACAAACTCATGAGAAGCTTTCCCTGGCAAACTGTTTAGGTGCTTGCAACTACTATCCCCAAACTGGAATTCCGAATGTGACTCTTTGGATCCCACATGCTTTATGCTCCCATGCTCTGAGTTCTCTAACAGCTTTTGTAAATTACAAGCAGCCCTCCTCTTGGGAACTTGTTTGCACACACTTCTCGTGATGGTGTTTAGACTGTTTGAATTGCTTTCATTATAACATGGTATTTTCTGATTCACATCATTTCTTTTTGATTTTTCAATTCCAATCAGCATCTCTGAAGTTAGGGGCAAAGCTATTATGTGCAAGGAAACACAAAATTAAGAGAAAGTTAATTATTTAAAGGGAAGATTCATCCTTGAGTCAAAAAATTAAAAAGAAATTAAAAATGTTTTTATGTATTTCCAAAGAATACTTATATGTGATAACCATTCATAAAGAAAATACATCAATGCCAGACATTTAAAAATATTCTTTTACATATATCCACTAGATAAAGCTTGGTGATTTTGTTACCAAAATCCAATATATTATTATTATGGCTATCCACCTGACCTGTCATTTTCTGCAGTAGATGTTATAGCATTTCAAGATCCAGTCACGATGTTTTCAATTCTGTACTGATGTCAAGGATGGAGTTTCTGACAAGTTTGCTCAAAGAACCCAACTCACCCAGTACCTACACACACACTTCTAGAACAGCTATAGCCTTTCTGATTTAATTAGCTAAGACACTAAATCTGATCAAAGGTAAAGCAGCCACATAGCATGGAATTAGAGGTGTTATATCTCAGGGTGGCATGCCTTGGTCTCTAGAGTCTGTGAAAAGGATTTGCTTCTCTACTGGGGACATTATTTGTACACTGTTGCCCCAGATCCAGAAAATTACTTTCTTGTTATATGCCACTGCCTTTTCATACCCAAGGTTCACATCACCATTCCAAAATTTATACAAATAATCTTTATGCTTCTACATGACGAATGTTTACCAACATCACACTCATGGACTCCTGAACAATCTCAGCTTCAAGTTTTCAAGAAGTTCAAAGCCCCATTTCCCTACTCGTATGTTAAAAATCTCCCAGTGTGATTGAGAATTTACCAATTTCTTTCATGTTTTTCTATCAGCTCTTGCTTTATATAAAGCTGTGTTATTATATACAGAAAGAAAAAAATAATAGTTTCTTGGGAGACTACTCTATTATATTATGAACTATGACCTTTGTCCCTTTCAATGCTAACTCTAATTTAGCTAATCTTTTATTTATCTCAATAATTTATCTAATATCAACATCGCATTTGCTTGGTATATCATTCTCCATCCCTGATTTGTAATTTAAATGCTGTTCTTGTAAAAATAGCAAATGTCCATATTTTAAAAAACCCCTATTTGAAAGTTGTGGTCTTTTCATAACTGAGTTTAACCTATTTATATTTAGTGTGATTGCTGATGTTTCAAACTACTATTATGTCCTACTTACCCATGCTTTCTAGTTTTTTTTCCTCTTGCCTGATTTTGTTAGATTAAAAATGTTTCTTTACAAGTTTTTCCTTTACCAGTTTTAAAGTTATATGTTCTTTGTCTTTGTTGGTTACTCTTAAATTTTTTTTTTTTTTTTTTGGAGACAGAGTCTAGAGTCTGCTCTGTTTCCCAGGTTGGAGTGCAGTGGTGTAATCACAGCTCACTGCAGCCTTGACCTCCCAGGCTCAAGTGATCCTCCCAACACCAGAGTGCCCCATTTAAAAAATTAAAATTTTTTTTTGTAGCAACAACGTCTAACTATGTTGCCCAGGATAGTCTTGAACTCCTGGGCTCAAGCAATCCTCCCACCTCAGCCGCCCAAGGTGCTGGGATTATAGGCAAGAGCCACTATGCCCGGCTACTCTTAAATTTTAACAGGCATACTTAAAACCTGTATTTTTCTAGCAATGACCAGTGTTATTAGTATCTATATTCTTTCCCTAAAAGTAGTAAAATTCTTAGCGAATTTTCATTTCCTCTACCATATCCTTTTACATCTTAGAATACTGTGCTTTTTAACATCCTCAGGTCCTGTTGTTTGTTCTATTAATTCTATTTTCTTACACATAAGTTCTATTGGATTTTTTCTTTTGCCATTAGTGTGGTATCCTGTGTGTGTGTGCGTGTGTGTGTAGTTATGGTTTTCTATAAATATATAGTGATTCTTGGTTAAATGCTTATCTTTTAGATATCCTGGATAACATAATTGTTTGTGCTCCTGCTTAAAGGGGTTGAGAGTGGGGGGTAGAGGGAATGAGCTACAGAGCAGAAAGATCTAATAGCTGAGACTCTGGGCATGTGGGCTCCCAGTTCCTGCTTGATATGGCTAGCCACCTGGAGCACTGCCCTGCTCCCAGATTCTTTGTTCCTGTTGTTGTTGCCCAGCTCAATATTGAGGTTGGGGGGAGGAAGGGGAGAAAGAGAAATAAAGAGAGGACTAACCCCACCTGGTTGCTGTTGGTCTAGAACATCAACTAATTACCCCATTGATATCCCCTAGCCCCTCTACTTCTCCTGGAACGTACCACCCTCATATGTGGAAGTTTTGATATTGCTCCTACTTGCAGTTGTCGTCTCTTAGTGGTTTTGAACTGGGCTTTCCATCTCCCATCCTATACTGTCTTTTTCTCTCAGGGATTTCTTGTCACTTCTGGTCTATCCACTGCAACTTTTTTTTAAGACAGGGTCTCACTCTGTCAACCAGGCTGGAGTACAGTGGCACAATCATAGCTCACCACAAACTCAAATTCCTGGGATCAAGGGATCCTCCCACCTCAGCTTCCCAAAGTGCTGGGATTACATGTGTGAGCCATCATGTCTGTCCTATTGCAAACTTTAAAAACCCAGTTATAATTTCCTCTTTTTCTTGTTCTTATTTGCTGTTGAAAATCTTTTCTACCATTTCTAGGGATGGAAGCAGCAATAGGAACCTGATGGGCCTGCTCAGTTTGCCTGCTTGAATTGGAAACTGTACATTCTTTTTCTGTAAGCTTGCAGTTTAAGTAAAACTATACAACCTCATAAATTAACTCTTACTCCTTATCTTTCCTGCCTTTTTCATACTGAAAATATTAAATAACCAAAAAAGAAGAAATAGGAAAACCATTAGGTGACTCACTTTGACATACCTGACTGTGTAGTTTTGCTGTGGGACTTAGTAGAAATAGGTGTTTCCAGCAATTTTGCCATTGTAGCAAGTTTGCTAGCAGCATTCATAATCTTTTTCTCAGCCCTGTGGGGAATTCCAGAATATTAAAAATATAGTTTAAAGGAAAAAATGAGTTGCCTTAGCCCCAGTTTCTGTTTTCCTATTGGCTTTGCCAACATTTGGTAGCACAATCATAAACCTCTCTTAACCCCCTATAGCTGATCATGTAGAAATAGTTAATTTAGTGGTTAAGGAAAATGCTTTAAAAATGACAACATGCTGTCCTGGTAATCTCAGGACACATTGTTCAGACTGAACTCACCCTTCTTTTCCATCATCCTGCAAAATCTGTTGGAGGCAAATCAAATAATATTTGCGCATCTTTCTGGCGGTTTCTTGACGTTCTCGCAGTACCTCCGCTTTTACCATTTCTGCAGCACGTTCCTTACTCTCCTGAATATAACGAAGCATGTCACCTATGGTGCAGTGAGGAAATGTCCACAGAATGCATGTTTATTAGCACTTTTTCAGAAAAAGAGGGGCAGACCTCAGATCCATTTTCTGGTAAATGAAGTGATTTTAAGTATAAACATTATACTTTCCACAGTCATTAAAATGGAATATTTTAGATCATCATTTGGTAGACTCAAATGAGAAGCAATCTATAAGTTCTTCTGGAATGATGACAGCTACATATAGTAAGGAAACATGGTATATTCCCCAGCTAAATTTTGTCACTTAGTGAAGGAAATACTGTAAATATGAGGCACAGAAACATATGTATTTCAGTTGTACATTATGTCCAGTTAAGAAAAGAGAAAAATAAAATATAGAGAAAAGGTTAAGCAGAAAGATAGGAAAAAACAAACACAAAGAGGAAAATGAGGCAATATGAGCTGGAGAGACTCATATTCTCTCGTGCTCTGAAAATTTATGTTGCATTATTTATTGAAAATTTTTCCAGTACTTTTTGAGCATCTAAGTAAATATAATATTACAATCCATAAGACAGATGTACAAAATGAGACTACAAGGAGGGTGATGGGACTTATAGTTGGCCTCTGAAATTTACAGATAAACATAGCTCACAGGTTTCAAGTTTTTTTTCTATTTTTTTTTTTAACTCAATATAGCTTTGATTTAGGACTACTATTAGCTAAGGCTTTTTTTTTTTTCCTAAATAAATCCAAGACTACATCCTACATCTATAATTTCACCATCTCTGTTATATTAAGGATACCAATTCATACAGGAATCTCCCTGTCAATGTCAGTAAGCATCTGAAAATTAGAGGTTCTATGCAAAAATATTAACTGGGAGACTATTTTTCATTATTTGAAATGGAAAATGAAATGGAGTACTTGTCAACACAAAATCCAACCAACCAACTTTCTAAAAAATAAAACATAATATACACACATACATACAAGTTATGTTAGGATGAAAAAATGCTTAAAATTCCACTTCCCAATTAATACATTATTAACAAAAAGTTGCTTTGCTTGTAGCAATATGCCCTTTGTTAGCACCATAACAATGGAGAAGCAAATTCCCTTAATACTGAATGAGCTTTGCAGAACATCTACATGTGATTCTGAATCTACCAATTATATGTGAAACTTCAGACTTTTCCTGCTCTTTTTGTTAAAAAGAAATGTAATTTTAGGAGGTTAATATACATTTTTTTCTATATAAACACTAGTTATTGTTTTGGGACATATATCCATTCTATGTAATTTTATAATTAAAAACCAGGAAATATTCAAAACAGGGAAAACACACACCAGGAGAATGCTCTATAGGATATGCTGGCACCACTTGGTACTGACAAGGACTTGATAAATTTATAGCTATGAGAAATAATAATCAGAAACAACAGAACAATTGCTAACTAGATCCACCTCCAAAGTCCTTAAAAGTTTACGGTAGGAGGCCAGGCACGGTGGCTCACACCTGTAATCCCAGCACTTTGGGAGGCCAAGACAGGTGGATCACCTGAGGTCGGGAGTTTGAGACCAACCTGGTCAATATGATAAAACCCCGTCTCTACTAAAAATACAAAAATCAGCTAGGCGTGGTGGCTCATGTCTGTAATCCCAGATACTCAGGAGGCCGAGGCAGGAGAATCCCTCAAACCCGGGAGGAGGAGGTTGCAGTGAGCCGAGATTGTGCCACTGTACTCCAGCCTGGGTGACAGAGCAAGACTCCATCTCAAAAAAAAAAAAAAAAAAAAGTTTATGGTGGGAAGTAATGGTTAATTGCTCATTTAAAACCCATGAGACATTTTCTTTACTACAAATTATTTAAGTTGTAAGATTAAACTTTCAGTAATACTAGTGTCCAAAAAGAAACAAAAAAATCAACAACATAAACCTAAGACTATCCTCATGTCACCGCCAAAAGATACTATCTGGGCAAAATGATCAATCACTGTAATTTTGAAAAGGTGTCAATAATCTCTTCTAAGACTGAAGAAAAAAAGTAACTTGGAAAATTCTCTGAAAGTACTACTGCTGGTAAACTCTAAGTTTACATTAACAGCGACAATAAAAAAAATGGCCCAAGCCATCCTTAAAATCTTAGGAATCTCTTAGGGACTTACATTTAATTTTTTTTACAGCTTTAATGTACTGCCCACGAAGTTCTTCCAAGGCTCCCCCACTGCATGGCAGACAAGCATTTTCAATGGCCCCTGCTGACAATGACCTAAAAAAAAAACCAAATGACAAAAACAGAAATGGTAAGTGAAAGATTTCATTTGAAAAATATCTATGTATCATATACTCTAATAAAATTAACTGAGAAGTGCTAAAAATCTCAATCTCATATACAAGAACCTCCACTATACAGTTACTTAAAATAGGAGAAAAATGGGAACAACATAAATGTTATGCTGCTCCAATAAAGAATGGTAAACCCACATGAAAATGTATGCAGGTATTGAAAAACATACGTAGCAGAATATCTGATAACACAGGGAAATGCTTATCTAACATTAAATTAATAAAAAGTTACAAAATACCTTATATTCTCAATTAAAAAACACACTGTACACATGGAGTGTGTGTAGAAAGAGGCTTACATGAGACAAAACATTACTAGAGGGTACCTTCAGGGAATAAGATTTTGGGGGATTTTCTTCCTTTTTATCCTTTTTGCTGTATAACAAAAAAAAAATTGATACCTAAAAAAAATTTAAAGATACTTGTACTTAGATTTATTTAAAATAGTACTTTAAAATAGTAAAAGTATACCTTGGTGGTGTTTTACAAAGTGTTTGCAGTTCTTCCAATTTATTCTTCATGTCGTTGTTTTCTTCTATTAATTCTTCAACAACTTTATTATTCTCTTCTATAACAAGAAGTTTATAGTATATTAGACAGTTAAATTTTTTTTGAGCCTTCTTTTCCCTTAAGTTCCAATACAAATGTTTATAGAGGAGACTGTGTTATTTCCAGTTGCTCTCCTGTAATGTTCATCTCCTCAGAAACCCTAGTCAGACCATTCCTTTGCTCTGTTTTCTCAGCACTTAAAATCTGTATCCCATCTTCTTCTTGCTTTGGGTTACACACTGTCCTGGAATTGGGTTTCAGCTGTTTCAAATGCCTGTGTTTTGTTTTCCAACTGTGCTGAAGCTCTGTAGAAACCTACTAGGTTTTCTAATTTCATGTTCCCTGTGGATCCTGGTAGACAGTTTATGCTCATATAAATCAACACCGAACATGCACCTCAATATAAAACAAAAAGGAAATTAACCTTAAGTAGGTACCTTTTTCAGAAATAATGTAAGATTCTCAATTCTTTGAACTTTTAAAAGAGGATGAGGAGACTGATAAAGGCCATGCAGTAAGAAGGAAAAGACAGGAATTTCAGACTCAGAGACATCAGTTTACATTCTAACTCTGCTGCTTACATGGTAGATAAGCCTAGGGAAAATTAACCTTTCTGAACCTGAGTTTCTTCACATGTAAAATGGTGACAGTATTAGTTAACTTACAGATTATAAAAGAAATAAAACAACAATGTACAACACCTATACAAGGCCTGGAAATACCAATATTCAGTAAAGGTGAACATGGCATCTGATGTTTCCTATGATGCCATCCCCCTCAATACACCCGTATGTTGGGGAATGAAATTCCTCTCTTCCCCTTGATTATGGATATAACTTTTTTGTTAAACAACTCACTGCCACTCCATCTATTTCCCAATAAACACTACCAAGAGAGTAGAAAAATGGAATTTAAGAAACAAAGAAGCAATCTATAATCACCTAATGTAATCACCCAATGGATATAATCACCTAACAGATTTACATTAAGAAAAAAATTTCAATTAAACTATGGACTTAAAAATCTGACTCTGACTCTTTGTATCAACTCATTAAGTATCAACTTTCTTTGATTATTTGCAAATCTTATAAGTTTTAGAAGACATCAGCTTCAAAAAGCACTGTGTAGAATAACAATTATATGATCACAATGTATGGTGCTAAATATTATTTGTAAATAATAATCATATCCAACTGCCCTGTCATTGTATGATGTAAAACAAATTGGCTTGGTTTTCATCATATTTTACCGTATCTGTGTTGTAAATATATCTACAGTTGGACAAATAACTCGTGTCTTCTCCTGTCCTCTACTAAAGAGCTAAGTAATCGCGAAAGGAATTGCAGTTGTTAATTTTTTAATCTCAAAATTCTTAAAACCCTTTCCGGCTTTAAAGTAATTATTATCTATCGCTTAGTAATAAGTAATGAGTAATAAGTGCCTTAGTAATAAGCAGTCGATGGTAGTAGGTGGCTTCTCTTAGTCAACAATATTTCTTGAGTCCTGCTATGATGCCAGGCACTCTGCTAAGTGCTGGAACAGGACTTGATCCTTATTGCTATGAAGTCTACACTCCAAAGGGAAGTACAGACAGCAAACAATTACAAGGATGGTGAATGTTATAAAAAGCATAGGAACTATGGGAGTATGTAATAGGAGGACTAAGCAGGTCTGCAGTGGTTAGGAAAGCCTCCCTGAGGAAGTCATGTATTGGGGAAAAGATGAGTAGGAGTTAGCAAATGAGATCAGGATGTTTTGGTGAAGAGAGAAGACAGTGAAATCCTTGCTGTGGCTCTACTGAGAGAAATTAAGAGAGCTGGGAAAAGACAAGGCTGGAGGGGCTGGCAGGCACTGGATCAAGATCTTCTTAAACTCCATTTAACTAAGTGTTTTTGTGTCTCATATTGAGGGCCGTGGCAAGCCACTGAAGAGTTTTAAACAAGAGTGTCATGTTTCAATTCACTTTTTAAAAAGATTGCTACCCCGTGGAGAATGGATTAGAGGGGCTAGACTAGAAGCAGAGTGAGTCAGGAGATTATTGCCAGTGTCCAGGCAAGAGACAGAAGTGGATGTAGAAAATAAACTTATTAACCTGGTCTTTTCTGAATGACACCATTATTTGGGACCCTGGCATTTTGGTTTTTGTCCATTTAAACATTTATTATCTGGTATGTAGTGGGCATCACGGGTATTAGGATGAACAAGATACGGCATATTCCTTCTCCTGAGAAAATTCAGAATTTGGAGAAGGTGTCTGACAAGTGACCATACAATTAAAATACAGAATGGTAATGGTGATAATAGAGGAAGAGTCAAGTGCTACAGGACTACACAAGAGCAGCCCACTTTTCCCACCCAGACTAGGGAAAATCAAGGAGGGCTTTGCAGATGAAGCATCCTCCGAGTTGAATCCTAAAGGACAAGAGTAAGACTAAAAAATCAATGTTGGGATAAAGCACAGGACACAATACAAACATATGCAACGAAGGTCCAGCAGTGAAAGACATATGACCAGTCAGGAATTGAAAATATTTCAAATGTAAAGAGTATAGCATACAGGCTATAAGCAATGGTGAAAGGTAAGAGGGAGCAGCCATCTAAGCTCCCCAAACTTCCCTTCTTCAGAGGGGCAATGGGAAATGGTAGAAGATACCCTTCCGAATGCCCTCACAGCATTGTGATGAAAGGACTAGACAAAGGCCAGTCCAGACCCTCACGCCCTTGTTTATGCCTTTTCCCCTCTGTCTCAAATGCTGTTCTCCTTGGCAAACACTTCCATTTTTCAAGGCTTAGTCAAACCTTTCTTAACTCTAATAAGAGGTAGAATTAACAGTCCTTTTTCCTAAGTACACACTGCCAACAGCACTCAATGTTTAATTATTTGTTAATCTGTTTTTAGATCTCCTCACTCAAACAAAAGCTTCTTGAAGGAAGGGAACACACTTCCATCAGAACTGGAATCTGTACCATATTCACTGCTGCAACCCCAGTGCTTAGAAGCCTGCTTGACGCATACTGGGCCCTCAATATCTGTTCAATCAAGAAAGGAAGAGAGGAATGTGACCTTTTTAATCAGAGCTGAAATCTTCCTCTTTTGAATTTTGTAATAATAATTTGATTAGCAAAAATAAGATCCAAATTAGTTGACATTAATCCCAAAAGAGGATCAGTGCACACATTAACTAAAATGTCACATTTGAACATTTCAACAAGGATCAAAGAGATTTATATTGGTAGCAGTGCTACTTTAAATGCTAACCTCCAATTTTTTCCACTACAGCTTTGTGCTTCCTTTCTAAATGCTGAAGATGCCTACAGCATTTCTCCAGTTTTCCTTTCAGATCTTGACATTCCTGCTTTGCCTTTGCAAGTTCTTGGAAGCAGTGTCCACAGCATAAATCCTTAATTTCAAGGATCTTTTTCTTATCTGCAAAAATTAAATGACAGAAAACTTTTATATCAGTTTAGACTAAGAACTACCAATAAAGAAAAAAAGAAAAGCAGATGACTCATGACTAAAGGCTACGGTATGACTAAAAGAGTGTTATGCTTAAGATAGACATTTACATACTGTTTCTACTACTTACTGGCTGTGTGACTTGGAGCATATTACTTGTCTGAGGTACTACTGGATACCACCATCTACTTTAAAAACAGCCATGAACCTATTTCTCTGGATCTTGGTACTAAATACCATTCCCTACTAATAGGAGTCAAGGATATTCAAGAAATGACTCCAGTACTGGGAGAGGTTATATACAAAATAAGACTGAAATATCTTGCTATGCCAGAAAGTAAGAAAATACTCAAAAATACAGGCATGTCACAAGGACATAGGAGCCAGTTTGAAGGAGCTCCACTGGCTAAAGCTGGGACAGTTTGAGCACTAAATATAGTAATGAATTATAAAGTATTAAAAATAGGAATTTATGAGTCGCATCAATAATTTTATGAATGGTAAGTAGACAGGTGAGTTGGTAAGTAGGTAGGTAAGTGGATGGATAGACAGATAAAATAAATACATAGGCAAATGAGATGGGAGGATTCTTAATTAAAACAACATGCTGAGTGCCAACTGGGGTAAGTAGAGGGAGGAAGTTGGAAGAATTACAATTTTGCAACCACCATAATAAAGACTGGATCAAGCAAGAATCATCAATGGTTGCCAAATCTAAGAGAAGGTTTTTATGAGAAGAAGATATCTGCACGGTTTTAAAAGTGTCTCCCCCACAGATTGCTTATCAGTTGCAAGGGTGGAAAAAGAAAAACCCGGTAATTACGTAGTAAAGAAATTTAGACATTTTCACCAGGTAATGAAAATTCACCTCACCAATAAAAGACAAACGGACACCACGGGCTTTCAGATGTGACAACATATTACCCATGCAGTTCTCCAGCCAAGAGAGCACAACCTGAATCTAATCATGAAGACACACCAGACAAACCCAAAATGAGAAAAGTTCTGTTAAAAAAAAGGGGAGGGGGGGAAGCAGAGAATATTTCTCAAAAATGTCAATGTCATAAAAGACAAAGAGAGGAAGTGGAAATGTTCTAGATTAAAGGTGACTAAAGACACATGACTAAATGTAGCACCCGACCCTAAACAAACAATCTCTGTCCTGGAGGAGAAAAAAAAATGCTGTAAGACATTATTTAGTCAATTGATAAAATTAGAACACAAGCAGTGGATTAATACATACCTTTAATGTTAAATTTACTAAGGTTACACAAGAAAATATTCCTATTCCTGGAAAGCACAGTCTGAAGTACTTAGCCATAAAAGGTCACAATGTATATATAACTTATCCTCAAATGGTCCGTAAAAAAATGAAATATTCACATACACTTGTATACATATGGAGTTAAAATGTTAACAAGAGGTGTATCTCATTAAAGGGTATATGAATGTTCTTTGCAACTATTTTTATTTTTGCTATTTTTCTATAAGTTTGAAATTACTTCCAAATTTTAAAAATGATGTAAAACTTCTAAGAGACATAAATGTATAAGAACTGTTTGGCACAGTACCTGCCATAGAGCAAGTACACAATAAATAATAGCTGTTGTCCTTAGTAATATATATAATTTATAAAATTAAAATAGACAAAGCTGATTAAAAAGTAGATTATTAATATAAATGACATAATAAAGCAGTAATACAAGTTGGCACAGGCTGTGGCCAATATACAAAATGTTACTATAAAGTCATTGATCCAGCAAAATTATTCTTAGCTCTCTCCTGACACCTTAGTTTCATGAGCATTAAAGGACTGATGAAGCCTCACATTGGTACCACAGGCCGTATTTGTATTTTTCATCTGGGATACTGTTGTAAAATTGGAAGCCATGCAAATGCCATTGACAAGAGAACAGATAAATCAGCTATAGTATATTCATACCATGAAATACTACATAGCTATGAAAATGAATCAACTACAGCTATTGCATCAACATAGACAAATCTTACTAGCATGCTGTTAAATGGAAAAAAAGCAAGTTACAAATAATTTAATGAGTATTAAACCATTTTTATAATGTTAAAAACATAAAAAGGCAACTTTTTGAGGGTGCATACACATAATGAAAACATTTTTAAAAAGTAAGAGAATAATTTTTAACAATCAGAATATTTGTTAGCTCAGACTGGGGAGAAGTTGTGGGGGATTGAACTGTAGTCAACAGCACTGGTGATGTTCTCTGTGCCTGAAGCTGAATAATAGGTTCCTGGTTGTTAGGCTTCATAACTTACAGATGCATACATATAATCTTTGAATGAACCAAGTATTTCATAATTAATGTTTAAAGTACTTTAAATAATAAGATATTAGAAGAATATAACCAAACAGTCAACAGTGGTACGCTCTGGTGGATTTTAAAGGACTTTATCACTTAATACATGTTTTGCATTATTTCTTTCTAATGAATTTTTTAATGCGTTTGTTTCTAAGGGAAAAAAGACTAAAGAAAAAAAAGTATTTTTATAGTGATTTGTCTTTGGCCAAAACTAATTTCTTCTTTATTTATGGGACTTCCTAAAGCTAAGTAACATCCAAAACTTGTCTCTACCCATTTCACAGATTAAAAAGCAATTCTCAAGCTATTCCAAATATGATGTAAAATAAAAAGTATAATGCAAAATACAAATTAAGGTAATATTACCGTCCACTGAAATGGCAATAACATATTCTCAGTCACCCAAAAAAAGGGGTTTGTGAACAATGAGAAAGGCAGAGATGATATAAGCAGAGATTCTCTAAGATTCTGGTAACACTGCCTACTGAATTAGACATGTGTGGAAACTGAGGTTATTTGCTTAGTAGGCATGACTGGCCCTGGCAATTATTAGTTATTTTCCAGGTTACAATGGAAACAGCAAATAAGCAGCAGAGAGAGGGTGCTGTGTGGTTGTGTGGGGGAGGAAAGGAGCAGGCTGCAAGCGGTCAATAGGCTAAAAGGGATGGGAGCCAATAAAGGATTTGCAAATTTCTAGCTCAGAAATCTCAATGAATAGGCAATCTAAGTCCTAGACTCCTCAGTAAGCTCTGAGTACCAAGGGGCTCGAGTGCAGTACAATAATTCTTTTGTCGTGACAAAGAGTCTAAGTCATTAAGGAAAAGTTAAACTACTAATTCATCGCTCTGCCACGCGTTGGAAAGAAAGAGATTAAAAACCCTGCCCATGCCCTCAGAAAAACTCACAAATCAATTTGAAAACATCTCATACATTTCAGAAAGATTTCCATTAAAAAGTGATTGAAATAAGTTTCAGTAACTTGAATGAAAAAGTCTCTATTGCTTGGCAATTCTCTTATGTGAAATTCTTGATTTCTCAGTAGTCAGGGAATAAAATCATGACTGTTCTATCAAAACTCTCATAATTCTCCTTGTAATAAGAATCACTTGTGAATGGAAGGAAAACCATAAATAGAAGAAGAGGGCCTAAATCAACCCTGTTCTCTAAATACAAAATGAAATCAAGGAAGAGGAGACATTACGTCAGAATAGTATTACACATCTGTTCACATCTACGATCTCCTTTTATCCTCAAAGCAACCCTTCAGAAGGGTGATTACAGATGCTACAAAGTCTGGTGGCAACAAAATCCAATTACCAACTTCTGCTTCTGTTTGTTGTAAGGCCAAGGGCTGAGCATGGTGTCCAGCAGTAGGTCCAGGGTCTCCTTGGCCAGTGCCCCGGCTGGCAGAATCCTTAGCGAGCTCGGCCATATTTCTCTGAAACAAATTATCTTCAAAGTTAATGCTCAGTAAAAATCTTTATATTTAAAATGCTAATATTAACAATACAAAGAGAAAACACTACCTGAAAAAAATCTTGCCTGAACTATCTATCACCAACATTTTTCTTAAGGTATTACATGAGTACTGTCACTGTACTAGAAACTAGTCTCCTATGATAATATTTTCCAAATTAGAACATTTTCTGACAGACGACTGGTGAGCCCGCTTTGAGACAGACAGAAGATATGGTTTGAGATTTTTTAATGGCTTACATGATTAAACCACATGAAAGACAATATAAAATCAGAATTGTTCTTGAAAATCTAGAATGTTTTTACTAGAGCAAATTTTACTACTACAAATTAGTAGTTTTACTACTACAAATTAATTAGCAAGTATAATACTAACCCTCTGCCTCCCATCAATTGAAAATAACAGTAAAAAAAGTATTTTAAATGTATATAGTACTTCATATGCTTCTAAAAACTTCAACATAGGCAGTAAATTTGGCTGAATGCCAAAGTTAAGACAGCAATTGAAGCTTAGCTAAATTAAACATCTTGTAGAAGACTAGTTCTTCACTAATATTTATGAAATGCTTTTTGTGTTCTAGTCCTTGTCACAGGCAATACAGCTACTAAACCAACGGATTTTTAGGGCAATGTTTTCAGATTTCAGATGACTGCCAAATCAGAAAGAAGAGAATAGGTGATACGGAGAAAGCAGTCTTGTTTGATTATTTAAAACATACATGCTTGATTCTAGAAGCCTTGATTTTGATTACGAGAAACCATTCAATTGACTGTCAGGAAACCTACTCACAATGTCTAACGGAAGCAGAGTTCAGCAATGATTGATAGAGAAGAGGCAATCAAGAAGCTACGGGTTTGAGGCCAAAGGAGTAAGAGAAACTGAACCAAAATGCAGTCAATGTTTCCAGTTTCTACGCAAAACTGGAGAAGAAAAGTCAAGAGGACAGAAAAGGTAGGGCAACAGCAACCTTTCTGTCTTAGTTTTAACTTGACTTCGATGGTAAAAGAGACAACAGACCTCCTTAAGTTTGCTTGAAAATTTTGTTCATTTAATATGTGCTTTATCTGTTTTGAACTACTATATTAATATATTTTGATAAAGCATTCATTTTCTTGACAACTGTATTTTTCATTCATTGCATCCTCTCCATTTAAAAAAACTTTTGATTGTCTTATTTTAATGAGGACTTGTTTTTATATATTAAGAAACTATTTTTTCTGTTTTAATTTCCACGAACAATTTCTTAAACTAGAGATTTAACAAATTATAAATTATAGTCCCTCACATTTACAGCACCTACATAACAAATTTAAAATCACAGCTTTATAATCATAGCTTCACCTCAAGGTGCTGAGTGGAATTAGCTCAAAGATGGCAGAAGGTCAAGTATTACTTTTATGACAAGTTCCAGATTAGGCATCTTAAAGCCATCCTTTTCTCAGGAATGGAATCTGACCCACCCAACAAAAGCTATAAATGTCTAAATTCTTAGCCAGATTATGTGAGTCTGTCTCCATACACTTGTAAGCCACATTAAGTCACACAGATGATCTTATACTGCTTACACAATTATAAGCTCTGTAAAAAGACTCCAGGGTTGATTTTATATGTATATATGAATGGTAGGAGAAAGGTGTCATAGTTTCTTGATTTCTACAACAGAAACTGCCTCTTTGGGAAAGCAAACTTGAAAGCATGTCAACATAATTTTCCCATTACTTCTCATCTCAAATCTGCTATAGATAATTTTATTTTAATTATCTATTTTCTCCAAATTCTTTAATTTCTCTAAAAGATCTCAATAAAGTGTTAAGCAGTATTTATGGGAACTTATCTTGCCCAGTAATTTTTACATTGAAGGCAACTACTCAGTAGCAACACCTTTGTGAGATCAAGGATAAAAATATCAACTGGGGTGAAGTAGGATGGAGAACTGATCTTTCAGGTCCCTCTAGCTCTAAAATTCTATACTGTTTTGAATGCAGGATGCAGCAAAGCTAAGTTGTGTCATGCATACCCTATTCAAACCCAAGCAATTAGGCCAGGGATTTGTATTTTCTTTCTCAGGTGAGCAACTGTGTGATTGCCCGATGTAATAATCTAGTAATCATCAAATATGGAATTGAAACTCAGATTATTTTTCCTAGTTTATAACTCTCCCAAGCAGGTATTAATACCAAATGCTCAGTCTTGGCCTTGAAACTCTTTAATCGCACTATCTTGATGGATCTTAACTCTTATGTCTCAACTCTTCTATCAGACTAACCTTATAATACCGGCATTTTTTTCCTGTCTCTAATTCCAAATGTTGAAAATGGCTAATTGCCACGCTTAGAATATCATTCTGGGTCTTTATGCATACCTAGTTTCTTTGGTCATAAGGTAGCAAGGCTTTGGTTTTATTGAATCTTTCACACAAATTAAAAGCTAATCTCAGAGTACTTATATAACGAAAAGAATATAATTAATTCCATATGCACATATATAGCACACCCTGAAACTGGGCTTCAGAGTTTTATGCAAGTGAGCCATATTTATTGTTTCTGTATCAACATTCTGTATTTGGTTGGCATTTTTTGCCTAAATGAGACATAAATTTCTTGAGGGCAACAAACAGGCTTCCAAATTCTTTAGAAGCTTTTAAGAAACTCTAGCATTATGCATATTTATTGAAGTTCTCAGGCCCAGAAAGCAACATTTGGAATAAAAATTATTCAGTTTCTGAAATCTCAGACCCTTAAAAAGAATAGCATATATATATATGTATATATATATATTTTTTAACATTTACGAGGCGAAAGCTTGTATTTGTGACACTACGAAGTAGTGAAGTTTGGCAACTAAATATGCAAACCTTTGGATTTGCTACAAAAAATTTTTTAAACCACTGACAAAAACAAAACTTACATCTACTAAAGTTTAAAATGAAGAAAGGAAAAAATGCTAGATACAACTTCCATAATCATTCTTGGTGTTCAATATCTCCTCTCACTCTCAGGAACATACCTTTTCCCATTCTGGGTCAGTGTTTTCTGTAAGCAGAGAAAGTGTATCTTGAAATGTTTTCTGTATGCAGGCCTTTAGTTTTTCAAAATACTGCACAGACATCCATTTTGAAGAACAAGTCGACAGGACTTCCAAAAGCTGCGTGTCATCAGAATCACTGACGTGCTCCTTTTGGGTATTCCTTAAAAGAAACTCAAGTACGGTTAGGATGTCTTCCTCATACTGACAGATTTCCAGTTGGATCCGCTTGGCTTCCTGCAAAGTCCATTCTCTACGACTCTGGTCTAGACATGTTTGTAATTCTGTCTCCCTTCTGAAGAAGGAGTTCAGTTTTTTGTTTCATAAAGTCTTCTTTAGCTGCCGCAAGCACCTCATTAATTTTATTTCGGTGATCATCTAAAAATTGCCGGTAATCTTGTTCGTTTTGTTCTTGGATTCTGTGGATTTCTTCTTGCTTTTCTTTGTTCCACTCACTTCGAGCCTTAGCTAACTCAGCCCTGATGACCACAGGGACTTCTTCGTTCTTTAACTCGAGTTCCCGCTCAAGAGAATGAAACTTCTCTTCCAATTCCTTTCCAGGAAGTATATTTTTCTTCCTATTTTCAAGCTCACTTTTCCATTTTTCTTTAGCTTCAGAAACAGCAAATAATATCTAAAAAACATAACAAACATACATTTTAAAAGTCTTTATGATTCTCTTCATCCACAAAAAAATTAACTATTTGGGTTAACCTCTGAAGTTAAGAAATTTAAAATCAAAATTAAAAGGAAAAGTGATTTTTAGATATTATTCTAAAACCGATACACTATACTTAAATACGTGTTTATGTGTATGTATACACATTCACATATATAATTATATAATTAGCCAAAGCTAATGTGAGAAAAAATTTCACACTAGTTTTTTTTAATACAGATAGTTTTAAATTTTATCTGTGCCCCAACAAATTAAGTATATTTTACCTAAAGCAAAAGCGAACTCATAGGTAATTTTTACTATTACTTAAGAATATAGCACATACCTGCATAATTACTTGCTCATAAATGTAACTGTATTTTAATGCACTTTTAGTGGCCAGAACAGTTCATTAAAGGACAATACCAAAAAGAATTCATTTTTCATTAGTCTAATATGTTTGCATGACAGAATAATAGAACTAATGGATCGCAGAAAACAACAGTACATAACCAAAAAGTAACAGGGAAATCAAAAAACCTGGGCCCTATCTCCAATCCTGACACTGATTTGCAGAGGCAGCCTAGCACAGGTGCTTAACACAACACACTCTGGAGACAAACTGCTGGAATAACTTAAAAGCTGTGAAACTGAAGGCCCATCCCTCAACTTCTTTGAGCCTCAATTTTCTCATCTATAAACTGGGAATAATGACAATGCCAATTTGATAGCGTCCTTTAGGGTTAAATGACATGAGGACATAATCCGTTTAAAGTACTTAGCCCAGAGCCTGGCAGATAGTAAGGACTCAATAAATGTTACACAGTTATTACTTTTGGATGCATGACCTTGGAAAAGTCACTTAATCTCATTGGCACTAACATCTTCACCTATATAAAGTAGTAGAGTAGATAATGACTTTTAATATTCCCTAACTGAATTCAAAGAAGGCACAAGGACACAATAGTGTCAAAAGACAGAATTGGGCATCTCCAAAGGCTTGGCCTAGACAGTGGCAGTTACCATTAATCAATACTATATATATATGGCTGGGATGACGAGATAGAGTATCTACTTAATAAGTTTTCTGCTAAAGGAACCCAGTATCTAAGGTGAGCTTTACAAAAGAATTCACTGCAAAATTCCTTTCCTACCAGCAGAATAATTCAGTAGTGATTTGAAACATGTTTACATAGTGTTTTTAGAGAAAACAGGTTATGTTGCAATGGATGCCTGGAGGTCATTCCCAAGTGACTCAGGTACAGGTGATGGATCCCACAGAATTTGGATGACGTGCCCAGCCTTCCCAAAGTAGGTATCTTCTCATGTGAGGTTTTACAGAGAGAATTTGACAGCATTCATCAACTCAAGTGGTTCCCAAACTTTGCTGTACATTAGAATCACGTGAGGAGCTTTTAAACATCCTGAAACCCTGGCTGAAGCCCATACAAAATAAAGTTAAGTTTAAGGGTAGGAGCCAGACAACAAAGATCCTCAAGTTATTCCAACGTGCAGCAAAGTTTGGGAACCACTGAACCAACTTCACTATTTCTGAATTCTGGAAACTGGCTTTACATTGCCACAGATCTCAACTAATCACTCTAATCTTAAAATAACTACTCTATAGCCAATGCTATGGAACTGGCCCTTTCAGGACCTCTTTTGGTTTGGAGGAAGGATGCACAACATGTTAACATTATGTGGCTAATGTAATTATCTAGAATAGTGCTACTTAGATCCAAGTGTAGTCCAAAGACCAGCAGTATTACATTATCTGCGAGCCTCTTAGAAATGCAAATTCCGGCCAGGTGCAGTGACTCACGTGTAATTCCAGCACTTTGGGAGGCCGAGATGAAGGTATCGCCTGAGGTCAGGAGTTCGAGACCAGCCTGGCCAACATGGTAAAACCCCATCTTTACTAAAAATACAAAAATTACCCCGGCTGAGGTGGCAGGCACCCGTAATTCCAGCTACATGGGAGACTGAGGCAGGAGAATTGCTTGAACCCGGGAGGCAGAGGTTGCAGTGAGCAGAGATCACGCCACTACACTCCAACTTGGGCAACAGAGCAGGCTCCATCTCAAAAAAAAAAAAAAGCAAATTCCCGGGACACTCTCCATACCTACTGTATCATTATCTCTAGGAGAAAAGCCCAGGTAGCTATGCTTTAGCAAACCCTGCAAGGGATTCTCAGGCCTGCTGAAGTTTGAGAAGCAACAAAAACACTGTTCTCTCTTTTCTGTATTTCTGCATTCACAAACATCCAGGCCTTCTATGTTCTTACGAAAATATCTCTTGGCCTGTTTTATTTTATTTTACCTAACTTTATTATTCTACTGGACTTCCTCACAATCATATTGTTTTCTCTCTCCCTCTTAAATTTCCTTTTAAAATATTGCAGACATACTAAAAAGTATAGAGAATAATGTAATGAACTCATGTACTACCATATAACTTAAGAAATATATTAAAATAGATTTTTAACTATGTTGAATTATTCCTTAATTTATAGAATAATATGCCAAATACCAGATATGAATCTTTCACAATTTGTTACATACATTGTTTTCCAACATGCTTGTAACACCAGGAGGGAAGCAAATGCTTAATGCTGCTATATATTCTATGATATGGGTTACAGTTCAGAAGAGGATTTATACACCTAGCATAAAACAGTGTCTTCACGTGGTTTTAGTTCACATTTCCCTAATACTGGTAGGCATGAATGTTTTTCCTCTGACTTTTGATATTTGGACTTCTCACTGAAGATTATCCACTTATAGCTTTGGCATGTTTATCCACAGAATCATGTTTTTCTTTTAAATTTGTATGAGCTCTTTACCATATATTTGTATTAACATTTCTCATGTTTTATCCATTTTTCTTATTTTTATTATCCCCTTAATTTTACTTTACTACAAAAACAAAATATAACATATATATATATATGGTTTTTTTTTTTTTGAGACGGAGTCTCGCTCTCTCATCCAGGCTGAAGTGCAGTGGCACGATCTCGGCCCACTGCAACCTCCACCTCCCAGGTTCAAGTGATTCTCCTGCCTCAGCCTCCTGAGTAGCTGGGATTACAGGCGTGCACCACCACACCCAGCTAATTTTTGTATTTTTAGTAGAGACGGAGTTTCACCATGTTGGTCAGTCTCATCTCGAACTCCTGACCTCGTGATTCACCTGCCTCAGCCTCCCAAAGTGCTAGAATTACAGGCATGAGCCACCACTCCCGGCCAACAAAATGTGTTTTCAACCTATTACTTTATCTTTACTATTGGATATATTGCTGGGAAACTGAGTTATTATGTACAAATCTGAAATCTTCAATTTTCTTTTAATTTTTCTATATTTTATTTAAAAATGTTTAACTCCTTCATTAACCTAGAGTTTATTGTGATACACGTTGGGTAAACTTAATTTTTCCAAAGTGTTAACCTGGCTATCATAAGACTACTTATTATAATTCCTCATTCCCTTGTTTTAAAACAAATTATTAAGCTTTTATTTATAGTAGGGCCTCCCTTTGAAATCTGTATTGCACTGAATTGAAAAGAATTCTATTTTTGTGACTCAATACAATCTGAGTTGTTGCTTTCCAATATATTCCATTATATGTTAGGGCTTGACTATAATTATTCCAGAACATTAAAAAAATTTCTAGTCCTTTTATTTTTCCAAATAAATTTTACAGAATGATTTTGTTAGCTTCAAAACTACATTCACTTTGTTGGCATTTTGATTAAAATTGGTTTAGACCAGTAAATTAAGTGGAAGAGCACACATGGTTATAGTATCTGTATTTTCCAGTCAAGGAACATGACATTTCTGAAAAGGATAATTGGCTATTTACTAACAAGAATGTTATAAGACACAGCACAGAAAACAATCTTTAAGCATGTGAAAGGTTACTGTACAGCTAATAATAAACAAATATATACCTGTTCTCAGTTTCACCTAAAGATAGGGCAAGAGAGAATGGGAGTTATTAAATAGTTTCTAAGTTATCCTCATAGTTAGGAAGATACATTATCTCTCTCAGAACAACTTGATGATTAAAAGAACACTTGCTAGGCTTTAAGCTATAGGCTTAACATGTACCATCATGTTTAATCCTTCAACAATCCTATGAGTTAGGTACAAATTCCTAACTGAGTTAGGTACAAATTCTTAGGACTGAGCTAAGAGACAGGATCAGGCAAGATGGTCTCCTGAAGGTTCTTTGCATAAGAGCTCTTACCCGTTTGTTCACAGAGATCTCATGCTGTTCTTCCCACTTCTTCTGTTCTGCTCTCACAAGTGCTTGATACTCTGCAAGCTCAGGTAGTTCTCCCAGCCATCGCTGACGAGCATTTTGCACAGCTATTTCTACCTATAGGACATTGCAAGAGAAAGAAGTAGAGCGGAGTATAAAATTCAAAAAGACCCCATTTTCCAACAGCAATTATGATTTCATGTGTATTTTACACTGTATATCACTACATAATAAAGTTAAACTGACTTCAAGTATCTTACCTATCCCAAACAGTGGATTCTAATCCTTTTGTTGTAAAATTCTCATAGCATCCTATACAAATGCCACACAGGAAGTGAGAATCTGTGGTTATTTGATGACTTGAGCTATCTTAGAAACTGTTATACCAATTACCATTTCCAACAACTCCTATTTATCCTGAGAAAAAGGAGAAGGCCTGCTGGAGGGCGGCTTGGTGCCAACTGCTGTCTAATGACTACACTCACCACCACCACCCTCCTTATTCCTCATGCTCTACACGTGTGCATACCTGCGTGCACTGATACAGTTTAGAGCCCTACACCTGCAAACTTTCCTACTGTGGAGAATGAGTTTGTCCTAAAGAATGAGGGTGATAGCTCTAAAGGCCAAAAATTAAGGTTTGATTAATTATGAGGGTGATCTGGTTGTAAATCTGCCACCAGTTACCAGAAGATTATTCGTTAAATAATTTTTCCTTATTCCTTTATTTTCAAATACATATAGATATGCAGATATATGTGTGTGTGTATATGTATGTACACATACACAAAAGCAGGGTTGATATAAGAGGCTATATTTCTTGTTAAAGTGCTAAATATGTCAATGTGTAAACTCTACGTACAAACTCTAAGAAGTTAAGAAATGGGGAAAAGATAAAGTCCCTATAGAAATTTGTCTACTTAAAAAGTTATTATGAAACATTTCCTTTCTGCTGTATTATGCTATTTGTTTTAAGATTAATAATTTTGTAAATACCAAAGCCGCACCTTTTTGTCTGTGGAACATTTTCTTAACTCTGTTGAAACCCTTCAGTAAACATTTCGGTAAACTAACTGATTGAAGATATCCTTGCTACCATTACATATATTTGCCTATATTTCTAGACCTCAAGGGTGCCCTGTAAAATCATGTAGAACAAAGTTACAAATAAACAGAATTTCAAGTATTTATCAAAAGCAGTGTATTTTCAAAACCTTTACATTGAGAGCTATCTTGTTTAAGCGTTTATAATAAGTAATAAAATTTAAATAAAAATACGTAATAGATGTGTCAAAGACCAGGGAACTCTTGAGGCTAGAAACCCTGTCAGGTAGGTCTGTGAGGCCAAAACTTTTTCCAAAATAAGACACTATCTGTTTTGTTACTGCTGTTCTCTCATGCATTAAACAGCACAGTTCTCCAAAAGCTACATGCTGTGATCATGTCACTGTTCTGACAGTCAATGGAATGTGTGCTTGGGTATTCTTGTTTTTAAACATTTCTCAGATTAATTTTCCAATACTGTAAATATAACCCATACAAACAGAAGTTCTTTAGAGTCCCCAGTTTTTAAAATTGTAAAGGAGTCCTGGGACCAAAAATTTTGAGAATCACTGTAATAGATAAGATAGATATAACAGAAAATGCATCTTTATTCTGTTACAATAGGCTGTACTTTTCTCAGTATGACCTTTCTTTGACATCAAGTAACTTGTGTCAGTTAAAAGCTACTTTTGTGAGTGCTTCAAAGGAAAGGTATTGGCACCACTTTTGGGCAGCTGATGGGAATGATGGACAAAGTCCCATCTGAGGGCATGCCTGCAGCTCCAACTGCATCAAGTCTCAATACAAATGTTGTTACATACGTTATGTGCTTAGGTTTACTTATCTATAACCACCTTAGTGGAGTATGTTCTATAAAATTAGATATAAAGATTCATAATTAAGCTGTGATTCATTCAGACGTAAAAGCACCCTCTTCAACCTCAGGCACCTTAATGCTTAGAGTAATCTCAAAGAAGCAAATATTTCGTAAACAGAAAGAATATACAGGAAAACCGAGGGGTGACAGTTTTATGACAGAAATAGTATAAAGAAAAATTTAGAAATATGACAGATTTTCTATCCTAGAAATTCACCAAATCTTAAAAGTATAAAGTTATGAATGGGTTCAATGGTAGCATTTCACGGGTTTTCATTAAGAGACAGGCAATTCCAATAGTCACTAGAATAAACCTGCCTATTACCTGTTTGGTAATATTTTCACAATGTTTTAGTTCCAATTCCATTTCAAGTTTCTTCACAGCCTCCTTGAGGGCTATGTCCTTCTCTTGTTCTACGTTTTGCTGGATCGTGCGCTCTGCTCCTCTATCATGATTGCCATCTCTTTCTTGGAAATAACATCACTGGTGGTTACTTGGTCAGTTTGGCTGCCACAATCTGAGGTCTTCTTTTCATTGCCTTTATACTTTGATCCAGCTTAGACTGCCACTCCTTTTCAAGCTGTTGAGTGAGTTTTTCTTTGATCTGTTTTCAGAAGAAAAATCATTAGAGAAAAATATTCAAATAAGTAAAAACTAGAATTAAAAGCTAGCCAGAAAAGCCACCACAGCTGTGTTTGAAAACCATCTAGATATTGTTGTAGTAATTATAAAAGGTTTAGAAATTTAGTCAATGAAAATACACTCTCAAGTAAAACTTGAAAGTTACTCTTTGAACTTAACTACATGACAAAAATCACATGAAAGATTAAAGTATGTTGTATAAACTCAGACTATCTTGCTCTCAATATGCAACCTTCTGGAATGTTTCATATTGCCACTACAAAGACGGCAGGATTAAAAAAAAATTTACAGTTAATGTGTTTTGCCATCAACACCATGCTATCCACAAAGGACTGAGTAAATCTAATTAATGAACCAAAAACTGAAAAGTCTAAAAAACAGTTTTACTCACTTGAAAACCTTAGAATCTTATTCATTACAATGTTAAATTTTACTAAGTAGACTACATTTAAAAGGGAGGCAGTATTACCGGAAGAACGTCTTAATGATTTTTCTCAGTGCAGTTGAACTAAACACAGTCTTAGGCAAAACTATGAAACAGCATAATTTGCTTTTCCCTTTTTCTGTTTACCACCTGGATATCTGAGGCTCTCCGAATGTTTCCCTGGCTATGAGATCAATAGTAACTAATAACAATTTTGTAGATAGAAGAATCTGGTTGAGGCCAGGTGGAGTGGCTCATACCTGTAATCCCAGCACTTCAGGAGGGTGAGGTGGGCGAATCACCTGAGGTTAGGCGTTCGATACCAGCCTGCCAACATGGCAAAACACCATCTCTACTAAAAATATAAACATTAGCTGGGCATAGGGTAATAAATTATGTGTTTCTGAGACTGCCCATTACTTCTTTTAATCCACGACATGGATTATTTATTTGTTATAGATACTAGTCTAGAGTTATGATCATTTCACAATATGAAATCAGATCATGGTTTCATTTTGAGGAATCAAAGCAGTGCCTATAAAACTTGTTATATCCTGAGTTGGGGTGAAAAGTCAAGAGGTGGCTAAATTCTTAAAAAAAAAAAAAAAAAATCTGGTGTAGTAACTGCTAATAGCTCAATTCCGAAAGGTACAGTGGGTGATTAGTAAGTGCCTAGCGAATAAAAATTACTTATCTGTTCAGGAAGAATTGTCTTCTGTAGTTAGTACTACATTTTTAAAATGTGGTAAACAGAAAGAAATTTTAATCCACACCTCTTTCTGTTCCTTATCCCAACGTGCTTTGGCTGAGATCACTTCATTTTCAACTTGCTGTTTAATATCAGCTTCCTGATCTTTCAGCCCCTTGCTCTTTTCCATCATAAGTGTATCTTGGTACTTTTCTTCAAGTTCCACCTGCAGTTTGCTTACATATTCTTCTCTTTCCTCCAATAGCTGTCTCTTTAAACAAAATTCAAGTAAATATCTCTCTATACACTAACAGTCTCCAAGTTAAAACATGTGAACTTGTTGTGCATGGCTTGGATAGCCAAAAAATCCCTCTAACTTCTAAAAATCACCTATCTAACTCATATTACAATTGTATAAATAAGCCTTAATGTGTAAAGGAATGGCATCATGAATGAAAATGTTGATCGTCTTTGCCTTGTCTGCAAATTCATGACCTTCATTGATTACTATCCAACCTGAACGGTTCTATGTATAAGGCTTTTTTACCCTTTCTCTGAATGAGCCAGGTTAACATGTGAGGAAAGCTCTGTGTGCTAATAAAAGCTTTAAAACTTGGAATTGAGTTCCTACTTAACCTACAGCCTGACTCGGCAAGTGTTACAGAAAACAGTGTGTGAAACATAAAAATACACCCTTTAACTCTTGGTGTTACCTGACTCATAAATTCGATATCCAGATTAAGTTCCCTACCTACAGCTAAGCTGCAGTAAAATGGCTTACATTCTGTCAAGAGCTACCCCAAAAGCATCCTCACTTGTTCTAGAGTTTAATAAGATTATCCCACTGTGTATGTGAAATATTTCCTTTAAAAAAAAAAAAAGCCGGGGAGGGGGGTATATTTTTGCCTACCTCTGAAGAATGTGAGAAGATTAGATAGTCTCCTAAATATAAAGATGTTTCAGTTCTGACTGGCTTATACTACTAAGGGCTTATATAATTCTACAGTAAAAAACCAATGAATTCCCAGAGAGGGAAGAAATTAAACTTCTAATGCTGTAAGTACACTGGCCTTTTTAGGGTGGGGTGAGGTAGGGGGAGGAGAGTAACCACAAAGGAATAGCAAAACGGAGAGTTTTAGGGTGGTAAAACTGTTCTGTATCCTGATAAACCTGTAAGTGTGTTAACAGTTTATTGAACTATATACCCAGTGGCAGGAGGAAGTCAATTTTACTGCATAACAATTTTAAACTTTTAAAGAAAAAAAATTTAACCTCTAGGTTTATTTTTTTTAAGGGCCAAATAGCAGTTTAACTTTTCTTCTTGCACTTGTGTACAAACACAAGCCAAAATATCAGTCAGTAGCACCTATTAACTGCAAATGACCAATTATATAAGATCAAAAATTTTTCTGAGACAGACTCTTGCTCTGTAGTCCAGGGTGGAGTGCAGTGGCACAATCTCGGCTCACTGCAGCCTCTGCCCCCTGGGTTCCAGTGATTCTCCTGCCTCAGCCTCCTGGGTAGCTGGGATTATAGGTGTACACCACCATGCCCGGCTAATTTTTGTATTTTTAGTAGAGACGGGGTTTCGCCATGTTGGCCAGGCTGGCCAAATTTTATAGCCAAACTGATTCTATTAAAAGTATCAGAAAATATTCCTGAAAAGAATGACCGCTTTGAGAAAATTGCTCTTATGTTCTTGCCTATATATATATTTAAAGAATCATACTAGAGATTTCCCTATTTTAATTTTTAAAACATTACTGAAAGCTAAGTCCTCAATTTCAAGGTAAGATAAGATCCTTTCTCACTTTTATACTGCCGTACCTACCTAAAACAGTTCCCTTTAGAAGTTCTTTTTCCACTAGATGATATGTATACATGGCATGTTTTTCACCATATTAATCTATTCGACAATAAACAAGATATTAAATAAACTGAATTCCTCACCTGCTCTTTACTATTCTTTTTATGTGATAGTAATAGCTTGCTTTAACATAACTTACTCAAAAATCTCTGTATAGAACATTTATTCAAGCATTTAAAAATATTTTCTAATCTTGAGGCAGACAGCTTTCAAACTGTGGTTTGCCACTGGTCCAAAGTGTGAAGGACAGTTAGGCCTGTGTCTGGGTGGGGCTCCAGACCAGGACAGGGAAGAAATGAGGAGGTGTGACTGTTTACATGTGATCTGACTCCTGGACACTCACCAAGGGTGACTCAGAAGAATCAGGCAGAGTTGGAGAATCTACTCTAGCCCCTCCAGCTTCCCTAAAGGAGGTCATACGAAGACACTGAACTTGCTGTCCATATGCTGCATATCATCACTTTCCCTATCACGAGACCAACATCAAATTTCTACTCTTCTCCCCCAGAAGAATAAAATTACAATGAGGTAGTGAGAGAGAAATGGATCCGAGGAAAGGGCTCTGAAGGAATGCTCTGTGCAGTGCTCACAGGATGATACAGGGTGTCCTGAGCAGTCAACACTGAACTTGTACTGTACCTTCTCCTGAGCCTGTTGTTCCTTTTCAACGGTCTTCCTGAGAGTCGATTCCAGATTATCCTTCTCTCTGCATACTTCTAGGTAACATTCCTGCACAGCAGTCATCTCCTTATTCACCTTATCCAACTCAGACCTTGGATACACAAAAGCAGCAACTAAATGACCACAAAAAAATACAAGGGCTGCATAACAATTTTCCTCTAAATTATGGAATAGGGGTATGTAGTCTCTACAGCTTAACAGGCAGCTACACTCTTTATTCTCACCTCAGTTGCAAGTGAGTTCTCTCATAAACCTCACAGAGCTGCTGCTTCTCCAAAGCATGCTTTGCTAATAGGCTTTCACGTATTTGAGTTTTCATGGCTTCATGGTGCTGCTGATAAGTCCTCTCACACCTGAAAACAGAGCAATGCCCAGCCTCACTACAAACACCAAAATGAATCGGCTGGCTTCCTTCCTTCCTCCTCACCTCTTCCCTCTAATGCAAATTATAATTGAGGTCAGATTACTTTTCCCAAACTGAAAGTGGTAATACTTAATTAATAACCAACGATCTTAATAGAATCTTCAAAATTTTCTTTCTTCAAATGTTTCTACAGAAAAATTAGAAACTTGGATGTGAGAATGCCCCAGTCCTTCAAATAGAGATAGTAATCTATGTTGAGGACTTCTGCTTATAAAAAATTAATTGAAATAATTGAGGGTGTGCCTCCAAAATTTCAAGTCATCTATATTAAATACAAATACCAGCAGTCCCCAACTCACAGGTAAGTTATGTTCCAGAAGTCTGTTTCCAAGTTTATGATTTGGTATTTGGAAGACATATTCCCTCTCACAGACTGTTTTCTTTATAAAGAATAGTTTCCCAGACTAGTATTAAAAAAAATACTAAGCTATAATATTTCAGTGAACTACAGCTTCGATGATACTATAGAACCCAACCCACTACATAACACTGTTTCTATGGAAAATGTGTTCCAAATTCTCATTTCAAAAGCCAGGGACTCATCTCTGCCAATCCAAGATCTCAACAGGGTAGAATTCACTCAATCATTTTGAATCTTTTTGTCACTGGGGAAGGGCAGGGACTTAGAGGGGAAGGGTAACCAGGAGACAGTTGTCAGGCACCTATAAAGACCTTACCTATCCACGGCTTCTTGTTTATCGTGGTCAAAATCTTGTACCATTTGTCTCATTTGATTACATAAGTCTTGATTTGCATTTCTCAGTTTTTCTTCAGTTTCTTTAAGTTTCTAGACACAAAAGAACATAAAGTACTTAGAGAAAATAAACATCATTTTCATTGACTAGTTTTATCTCATTTTTAAATATTTTCTGTGCTTTATCTCTGCCCTATAATAATATATGACATAGTATTTTTATAATTCTACAGAAGAAAAAGTCTCTTCACATTTTGATAAAAACATAGATTCATTTATTTGACAAGTAGTTTTTTTGACAGGACTAAATGTTTAAATTTTGTATTTACTTTGAAATACATAAAACGAAAATACACAACCAGAGAAGTACTGGCTACCTGATGCCTTAAAATAATTCTCAGAATTCAATAATCTTCAGCAACCATCTAAAAAAGCAAAGTTTTACTTCTGGGTTAAGAGCTGGCTAAAAAAGAAAGAATACCTCAGTCAGCCATGCTACCAGAGAGAAAGAAAACTGGAACTACACTAACTTACCTTCCAGTGAAACTACTAACCAATAATCACTAGTAAAGGGAAATAACCAGAACTCACAATCGTCTACTAATATACTTGGTCTACTAACTCACATTGCCTCTGTATTTGCAAAAACTCTGTTATATCCTTTGTATTTACCAAGGAAATGAAAATTCTCATAAAATATAAAAAATATTTTTAATTACCTGAATTTGTTGTTGTAAAACTTGAATTTCATTTTTAAGCAGCAGAATATCATCTCTGACCGTATCAGGAGTAGAAGACTCAGGCCATAATTGATTTGTTGGTTTTTCTGAGGCATCTGTTTTAGTCTGAATGTTAAAAAGTCAAAAGTTTTTAAAATCTCAAAAATTTCAGAGTATTCACTCTGAAATAATTCCATACTTAGAGAAACTGCTAACAGTACAAATAATCTCCATATAGCTTTTACTCTCTTCCCCCAGTATAACTATGGCACAATGATCAAAACTAATAAATTCACATAGATGCAGTATTATCAAGTAATCTACAGACCTTATACAAATGTCTATAATTTGCCCCAAATATGTTTTCTGGTCCAAGATCAAATCCATGATTCTGAGTGGCATTTAGTTGTCATGTTTCATTATTCTCCTCCAATCTAAGACAGCTCTTCAGTCTTTCAAACCCATGACGTTTTCTAAGAATACTAACCTGTTATTTTGTAAGATGTTCCGAATTTGGAGTTTTTGAGTTTATTAAAATCAAGTTATGCATCTTTGCCATGCATGTCAAGAACTGATATGTGCTCTTTGCAGGAGACACAAGATATCACTATGTCTCACCACTGGTAATAATCAATTGAAGGCGTGCTCTGCCAGTTATCTCCATTGTAAAGTTACTATTTTTTGTCTTATAATAAATTGTAAGTCTCTTATAGGATACTTTGAGATGATGCAAATATCCTGTGTTCTCCTACTAAGATCAAGCATTTATCCTATTTCTGTATGTATTCATTTATGCCAGCATTAACTCATGGACATATACTTTATTCAATAAATACCACTTTTAAGACTCATGATAGACTTTGGCAAATTGCTTTCCAGAAATGCCATACAAATGTATACTGTCAGGTAGTACATGGGTCTGCCCATCTCTCTTCACCTCCAATGGTAGTGATTATCTTTAAATAAGTATCTTCGATGGGAAAAGAGTATCTAACAATAGCTTTCATTTGTATTTGTGTTACCACCAAAGTGCAACCTCTTAGATACCTTCATTGTCCATTTGTTTTTCCATCTTCCCAGATTTATCTGTTTTTATAACTTTGCATATTTTCCTCTTACTGTTTTCCTTATCTACTTTACTGAGTTCTTTATTGGTTGATGGGGGTTGCAAAGATTTCAAATAGATATATAATCCATTTCACTTGTTGGTTTATGTACCTGGACTCTGAGCTCTTTGCTACAACACGGTGGCTCACCCCTGTAATCCTAACACTTTGGAAGGTGGAGGCAGGCAGATCACTTGAGCCCAGGGCTGAAGTAACTTTGAGAAAAAGTAGAGTTTAGATGTAGACTACCAAGAATTCACTATGGCAATAGAGTAGCTGGACAAAAAGAATACTCAAAGATGAGATAGTTCTTCCTTCACTCTATTGATCAGCCAGACTACAAAGAGAAAGGGAAAGGCTAAAAAACAGCACAATGCATGACCACTATCAACTGCTACACATGATAAAATGTATCTGTATAGCAAATGCCATTAGCAACTTTAATACGGAACACAGAAAGCACCAAGATACCTGAGCTAAGGTTCAGACTCAAAATCAGGTTTCTATTCTACTAAATCTTAGAGCACTCCCACCAACATGCTTAAATTAATAAACTCTAATGTCCTAATACATATTGAGAAACAAGCTTTCATTCCCATCCTTTTAAAGGGCAACAGTGAAAACAGTTTGATTTAAAGATGTTAATGTTCAGGGGCGAGGGGGGGGGAAGGGGTTTGATCTCATTTGTTGTTAACATTAAAATACGTTTCAGTCATCAAATACAGTTACTCAGAAGAGGGAATCAGGCTGGAAGGATTTTGATAGTAAACACACTGTTATTTCCAAAATATAAATTAGCCACAATTAAAATTCCACAATAATTAGCACAGTAGAACACCATACATACTTTAGCAGAACTGTTCTCATGAACACAACTCCTAGTTTACATAACAGGAGATAAACAGTACTAAAGAAGGAGGTAAACAGTTATCTCCACCCAGGAGGAAAAGGAGTACACTACCCACATTCCTTTTCCCTCTTCTTTTCCTTTTCTTAGTTATTAGGTCTTTTATGTATTATTTTCTATTGGGAGCATAGATGGGTGAGGATTTGTGAAATATGGAAGGGTAAAAAAGGCATCTATAAAGGAGAGCAGTCCTAAAGATCTCTGTGATAGCATGCTCTTGCGGAAATCTTTGACTTACTTATTAGTCATGTGTTTAGTTTCACTTTGTCTAAAATGGGCTCTATAAACTCCAAAGTGTCACAAAGTGCTCCAGCTTCATTTTCCTAACTGAAGAGTACAGAGGTGGATTTCAATGACTGATATAACCAGATTTTGTGCCTTTTCCATCTGTACCACGACCACTATATAATTAATGTCCTCATATACAATGACTTTTGCTATAAGAACATGGGCGAGGAAAATCTCATAGACAAAATGCTAAAGGATTTCTATGGAGGATTTATTTTAACGAGATTTTAGAGCACTGTTGGTAAAAGCCAATCTTAAAGAACTGCAGATACCTTGTTACAGAGAATACTTCCTTTTATTTACGGTAAAGGAATTTTACCTAATTGGTATCTCATTTACTAGGTGCCAAGAGTAAGCAGAAAAAACATGCTTTTCAACTTACAATGGGTTTATCTCCTAATACACCCATTATAAGTATAATAATACTTATAATAATACTTATAATGGGTGTATTAGGAGATAAACAAGGGGTTTGTCTCCTAATAAACCAAAGATTGTAATCTTTGCCATGTCTCCATATACAAGATAAACCCATTGTTTATCTCCTAATAAACCCATTATAAGTTGTAAATATCATCAAATCAAAAATACATTTAATGTATCTAACCTATTAAAATCATAGCTTAGCCTGGCCTACCTTAAACATGCTCAGAACACTTATAGTAGCCTACAGTTGGGCAATGTCATCTAATGCAAAGCTTCTTTTACAATAAACTGTTGAATATCTTATGGAATTTATTGAACGCTGTACTGAAAGTGAAAAACAACTGTTTTACAGGTACTCGAAGTATGGTTTCTACTGAATGCATATAATGTTCCCACCACTGTAAAGTCTAAAAATTGTAAGTCAAACCAACCCAAGTCACGGACTGTGAGTATCCCTTTACCTGGCATTTCCTTTTTAAACTTTACTTCCAAATATGTCAAATAAAACCCTGAAAGTCAAAGGTTTATTAATTTTAAAAAGTGTAAAAGGGTTGGATATGATGGTTCACACCTGTAATCTAACACCTTGAGAGGTTAAGGTAGGAGGACTACTTGAGCCCAGGAGTTTGAGACCAGCCTGTCTCTACAAAAGCACTGTGGGACCCTGTCTCTACAAAAAATTTAAAAATTAGCCAGGCATACTGGCATGTGCCTGTGGTCCCAGCTACTCAGGAGGCTGAGGTGGGAGCATTGCTTTAGCCTGGGAGATTGAGGCTGCAGGGAGCCATGTTTCCACCACTGCCCTCCAGCCTGGGAGACAGAGTGAGGCCCTGTCTCAAAAAAAAATAAAAAAGCATAAACGTTCTCTTTATTGAGTCTTTTAAAAGTGGCTTCCTAACTCTATAGGCTTTACAAACCTCAACCTCGATGCTTTTTTCATCCTTCTTCACTTGTTGGAGATCTTCAATTTTCTTATGACAGTCTTTGAGATCATTTTGTAACTGAGTCACCAGACGACGCTTCATTGAGTTGCTACCCAGCAAACGCTGTACTTCTGCCTTTAACTTCAGAATGAACTCATCTTTTGAAAGCTCTTCATTTGGGCATTCTTGTTGCACAACGCTAACGGAGAAATTGTGATTTTTAAGATTAAATCAAGTAATAAATCAAAGATGGTTATTCCTCAAAACCACTGACCACAGTGGTGAACATGTTTGTCACCTATAGAATTATATACTAGTATTTCAAAACAATTTTAAACGTTATCATACACAAGGATTATCACCTTTGCCATGTCTCCATATACAGAAATATGTTTATTCATAGGAAGAACCTTCTCAAGCTTAGTCCTGCTGCCTCATGGTAAGTAGCTTAGAAATGTGAACTTTGACTTAATCTACATTTGTGTTCTTGGAAAAGTGTATGCTGTATATACATGCCCTTTATGACTATAACAGAAACAACATGAATATTAAGGAAGAAAAGAATACGAAACACTACCCATCTTAACCAACAATTTCTGTTATTTTTCTCAAATTACTAAAACACAAGTCTGGGTGAATATCTGAGTAGCTAGAAAAACACAAAAATAAAACCATGCTAATTTAAACCCAATTTTAGTTTCATTAAATTTAAAGATTGGGATGAGATTATCTGCTTCCTTGACCTAATGAATTAACAAGACTAGCTTTATCTTCCTCCTTAAAAAACTAGCAAACCAAATAAAGTAGATAAAATAATAGTATTCCATCACTGGACAACAGGCAGCACAGGACAGTGATTCCCAAGAAAAGGAAAACAAATGAGGTGAGCTCTAAGATTACCCGAGCTTTCTGACTGCAGAGTGTCCAGGCCATAGCACAGAGAGATGAAACCCAAACAGAGTCCAGTTATCTCACTGAGTTGCAGAAAAAGAATTCAGTTTGGGGAGGCCAGGGTGGCTAGAATATGAAGGGGAGAAATACGGAGGAAAAAGCAGCTGCACAGAAAAAGAGCTCTGGAGATCTGTATGTCTATGTGTAGCTAGGGAAAGAACACAGGAAATGAATAAGGCTGGCAATCTGCTGTGTTTCACTAAGCCATAATGCAAAGACCTCCTAATTTACAGGGCATCAAATACTGCCTTCATAGTATTAAAGCCTTTTCTAAACCTGATCTATTAAAGCCTATGAAGAAAGCCTTGAAAGGATCTAACTGATTCCAAGTAACTTGTGTGTCACAGAAGAAAAGTACAATGGTATTTTTAAAAATACAATAATATCCAGCATCCAGAACAAAATTCAAAATGTCTAGCATTCAATCAAAATTTATCAGGCATACAAAGAAGTAGGAAAAAAAATATAAACCATACCAGGAGAAAAACCAGTCAATAGAAACTAACCCATCAATGACACAGACAATAGAATTAATATATTTCACATGTACTAGAAGGTTAAGGAAGATACGAACATGAGGAGAAAAATGGAGGATATAGAAAAGATCCAAATTAAACTTACAGAAAAAAAATAATATCTGAAATGTAAAGTATACTGGATGGGATTAACAGCATATTTAAAACTGCAGAAGAAAAGATTAGTGAACATCTAGATCTAGCAATAAAACTATAAAATTACAAACAAAGAGAAAAAAAAGACTGAAACAGAAATACACAGAACATATTACATTTTCCAACATGTGTAACTGAAGTCCCAGAAGAGGAGAGGATTGAAAACATATTTGAAAAAATGGCCAAATTTTTCCTAATTTGATGAAAATGAAAACCCCACAAAACCCAGAAGTCTGGTGAATCTCAAGCAGAAGAAACACAAAGGAAACCAGCATACATCACATCAATGTCAGATTGCTGAAGCCCAGTGATAAAAACAGAGTGTAGGAAGACTCCTGGAGAGAAGAGAACCAGAGAAATGAATCCTGAATTCTGTGTATAAATTTGTAAAAGCCTCACTCTAACCCCTGAACTATGCATGTACAGGACAACCCTCAAACCAGCATATCAAAGATTTGAAAAACTTAACTGAAATTCAAACCACATATTGAAGTCTCACAATAACTAACCCTTGAGGGGTGCATACACAGGTTAGATTCAAATCAATGTGGCAAAGGCTTGGAGAATGCAACTGAGCTTAAAACACCCATACAAATTCACAATGTCTAGTATACAATCTAAAATTACTTGACATGCAACGAACCAGAAAAATGTGACCAATTCTTAAAAGAAAAGACAATCAACAAATGGTCCAAATGCTGGAACTATCACAAAAAGATAGTTTGTGATAGTTTTAAAAGTTTAAAGATGGTTTTAAAAGTTTAAAGTAGCTATTATATCTCTGCTTTATTAAGAAAAAGATACTTGAAGTGGATGAAAAAACAGGAATTCTCAGCAGAGAAATAAAAGTGATATAAGAACAAAATAGAAATGTTATTAAATAAAAAAAGTTGAAAAACAAAATACACACACACACACACACACACACACACACCTTCACTAGACAGGCTCAGTAGAGATGACCAAAAAAAAAAGTAAACTTGAAATTAGTCCAGTAGCAATTATCCAAAATAAAAAGGGAAAAACTATAGAAAAAAATGAATAGAGCCTCAGGAAACTGTAGTATACTATCAAAAAATCTAACATACATGTAACTGGAGACCCAAAAGGAGAGAACAAAGACACAGGGACAGAAAAGATATTTAAGGAAATTAACGGCTGACATTTTCATAAATTTGGTAAAAGACATAATAAATTTACGTATTCAAGAAACTCAGAGAACCCCAAATGAGATAAACTAAAAGAAAAACACACCTAAACATATCATAATCAAAGTGCCAAAAACTAAATATAAAGAAAAAAATTCTTAAAACAGCAAGAGAAAAAACTATACATTATTGACAGAAACAGTAATTCAAATAACAATGAATTGCTTCTCAGACATTGAATCCAGAGAATGGACCAACGTAGCTTTAATGTGCTGAAATAGAAGAACAATTGGTCAAGAATTATATAATCAAATATAAGTATATTTTCATAAAAGGAAATAGACTCTGTCAGCAGCGGAGATGCTTGAGAAGAAATGGTAAAGAAAATTCTTGGAGATAAAGGGAAATTATGTCTACTGCAGGGAAATCTCTATAGTGAAAACATTATCCAGCCTAACGCTGTGGCATGTGCCTGTAGTCCCAGCTACTCAGGAGGCTGACGCAGGGGGACCACTTGAGCCTAGGAGTTCAAGGACATAGTGTTCTATGATCGTGCCTGTGAACATTTACTGTACTCCAGCTGGAAGAACATAGCAAGATACTGTTTTCAGAAAGAAAAAAAATCCAGCATTGTAACAGCAATTACCTAAAATAAAAATAAAGAAAAACACTTTCTAAGAATTACTTTAAAAAAAAAATCACAAAACTTTGCAAGAATCATTAAAGACCTAAATAAATGGAGAGCATATACATTCAGAAATGGAAAAGCTCAATTTATTAAGGGAAGATTCGTGTCTGTGCTCCCTAAATTGGCCAATAGATTTAAGTAAACTTTCATCAGACATTTTAGTGGAAATTGACAGGCTAATGGTAAAATTTAGTTTGCAACGCAAAGGACTTAGTATAGCCATAACAGGTTTGAAAACAACAAAGTTGGAGGATAACTTGGGATAGTTATGCAATCCTTTCCAAGACTTACTATAAAGCTATTGTATCAAGATTGCTTAATACTAGCAAAAAATTTTTTTAAAAATCAACAGAACAGAATGGAGAGTACAGAAATAGGCCCACACATGTATGGTCAATTAATTAATTATTAACAAAAATATGAAGGCAATTCAACAAGGAAAGAAAAAATTTTCTGACAAATGGTGTTAGAGCAACTGGATACGGGTATTAAAAAGAATGAACATCAATCCTTAGCTCATGTCATACTAAGAAACTAACTGAACATAGTAAGACAATTCAAAAAAAAATGGGCAAAGCATTTCACCATGACACTTGACCAATATATACAAATGGCAACTGAGCATATCAGAGAGAAAAAAAAGAAAAAGAAAGCAAAGTGCATCAATAGATGTTTAACATCACCAGTAATTATGTAAATACAAATTAAAATCACAATGAGATATCACTACACACAAACTAGAAGTGGTACAATTTAAAAAGATTGACACTACCTACCACACTTAAACAATGATGTGGACCAGTTCAAACTTTTATATATTGCTGCTGGGACTGCAAAATAGTGGTCACTTTGGAAAAGAGCATGTATACTACTGGTATCTAAATACTGCTCCTCTAAAGGAACTATAAAGACAAAGTATCTTACAGCATAAGTGGAAAGGGAGAGGTAAAATCTCCATTAGCAGATAATATATCTAAAAAAAAAAAAAACCCAAAAATATAATGGAAAAACTATTACAAACAATGTAAGAATTAGGAAGACAACAGGTTATAACATAAAATACAGAAATCTACACAAATAATACCCACTTAGAACAATGGAAAAGAACGCCCCATTTACTTTGCAAAAATTAAATATGTAAGCATCAATTTTACAACAATCGCACAAAACCTGGCCGGGCATGGAGGGCCACACCTGTAATCCCAACACTTTGGGTGGCCGAGTCAAGTGGATCACTTGAGGTAAGGAGTTTGAGACCAGGCTGGCCAACAGGGCAAAACCCCAAAAATTAGCCAGGCATGGTGGTGCGTGCCTGCAGTCCCAGCTACTTGGGAGGCTGAGACACGAGAATTGTTTGGACGTGGGAGGGAGAGGCTGCACTGAGCCAAGACTGTACCACTGCACTCCAGCCTGGGCAAGAGAGTGAGACTCTGTCTCAAAAAAAAAAAAAAAAAAATTGCACAAAAATTAAAATATGAAAAGTTCCAAAACACTCTTAAAAGACACAAAATAGTTTTAGCAAATGCAAAGATATGCTATATTCTTGGATAAGAAAATTCAACACCATAAAAATGTCAATTGTCCCTAAGGAAATATATATATTTAATGTGATCCTAATAAAAATATTATCAAAAATTTTTCCTGGAACAGAAAAAGTTAATCATAAAATCCATTTGGAAACATAAACATAAATAAGCTAGAATAATCAGGTAAACCCTAACAAGAACAGTAATTCCATATAGATAATACAACAAAAATATAAGCCAAAGCTTCCAACAAAAGACAAATATCCAGAATCTAGCAGGACCTCCAACAAATCAGCAAGAGAAAAACAATCCCATCAAAAGTGGGCAAATGACACGAATAGACATTTCTCAAAAGAAGATACACAAATGGCCAAGAAACACACGCAAAGATGTTTAAATCATTAGCCATCAAATCAAAACCACATCATTAACAAGTCAAAACCACAATGAGATACCATCTCATATCCATTAGGAGGGACATAATTTTTTTTAAGATGAAACATAAGTATTGGTGAGGATATAGAAAAATTTGAACTGTTACACATTCCTGATGAGAATGTAAAATGGTGAGGACATTATGGGAAAGAGTTTAATGGTTCCTCAAAATGATAAGCAGAATCACCATATGACTCAGCAATTCTACTTCTATAGACAGGAGTAGGAAAAAAAATATATAGATATGACAGGTATTATTTCTCTAAGAGATGTCCACACAAAAATTCATATGTTCACAGCAGCATTATCCATAACAGCCAAAAAGTAGAAACAATCCAAATAAATATCCATCAACTGAAAAATGGATAAACAAAATGTGGCATATCCATACAAAGGAATATTATTTGGCTAAGATGGAATAAAGTACTGACACATGCTACAACATGCATGATCATTGTAAACATTATGTTAAGTGAAAGAAGCCATCACAGAAGATCATATATGATTCTATTTATGTGAAATGCACACAGCAGTCAAATCCATAGAGATAGGAAGTAGATTAGTTGTGGGAGCTGTGGAGGCAGGAAGAGGTAATGGGAATGACTCGTAAAAGGCATGGAGTTTCTTTTGGGGGTTGCTGAAATGTTCTCAAATTAGGCGTGGTGATGACTGCACAGTTCTGTGAATATACTGAAAAACACTTTTAAGTGGGTGGTTTTTATGGTATGTGAAATAATATCTCAATAAAACTGTAAAAAAAAAGAGACAGAAGAAAACCCAAACACCTAATGTATGAGTTCCCTTTATATGAAGGCAAATCTAATAATCTGTAGTGCTTAGGTGTGAATAATTGGGTATTAAAAGGCTAACGGAAAAACAGAAAATGATTGCCCTAACAGATAAGATAGTAATAGTTAGCCTCAAGGTTACAATAGGAAAGAATATGTACAGCTCGTGGCAATATTTATTTCTTGACCTGGGTGGTGGTTTCATGAATATTCACTTTAAAATAATTCCTTAAGCTGTATACTTATGTCCCATGCACTCTTCTTTATATGGGATATTTCACAATTTAAAAGATTTTAAAAGTAAAAACTACAGAAAGCACTAGAGAGATACTTTATTTTTAAATATCAAGAAACCATTAAGGAAAACAGTGACAGATCTAACTATACAAAAATTATAAACAGGAAAAGTGATAACTCTCAATACTGGCTAGGTTATAGCAAAATAGGGGACAGGCTCAGGACATGGGTAATAACAAACTTTAGGGCTGTTTAGTAGTACCCATCAAAATCCTCAAATAAGTACACACCCTTTAGCAAGAAAATTATTCTACATCTTTAGGAAATAATCAAAGATGTGAATAAAGACTTCAAGGATATTATAACAATGATACTGCATTATTTATAATAAAAATTTTAAAGTGTTTTAGTAACTAAACTGGTTCATTCATCTATATATTCATTAAAATGTATATAGAAAAATATTCACTGATATTCAAAGATTTCTGAATATACTAGTAAAACGACATCATAAAGAAGTATTATCAATATTATTTTTTAGAAATATACAAAATAGATGATGTGGAAGTTTTATACTGAAATATTCTAGTGGCTTTCTTCACGGCAAGTAAGGTGAGATTGGTGATTTCTATTTTCTTCTTTTTTAGTCTGTATTTTCTAATTTTTTCATAAATGGAAGATGAGGTTACTTTTGAAAAGAGAAAACAGTTGACAGTATCTACCCTTAAGATGATGTGATGAAGGTCTCTGTGGTCTTCCACCACAAAACTCATGAGAAAAACATCATATTCCAATAGAGAGCCTTCCTACAAAATACTTGACCAATATTCCTTACAACTGTCAAGGTCATGAAAACAAATAAAGTTAAGAGAAATCGAAGGAAGCATGACTCCTAAATGTAATATGGTAGCCTGGATGGGATCCCAGAAAAAGTATGTTAGAATAAAAACCAAAGACATGTAAATAAACCCTGGTTGTTAATTAATAATATATCAATATTGGCTCATTTACTGTAACAAGTGAACTAATGTAAGATATTAGTAGTGGAAAATGGGTGCAGTATATCATATATACAAACTGTATAAAATAAATTTTTCTGTAAATTAAAACTTCTAAAAATATTTTTTAAAAAGACTTTATTAGAAACAAAAATAATAGCATGAGTTAAAATGTTTACTGTTCTTCAGTTTTGAATGATTCAAAATAAAATCTTAGAAGTGTGTGTGTGTATGTAGACAGAGAAAATGAATAAACTATTAGGCTTTTTAATGTTATAAAGGAGCTTTTTGCAATACATTATGCAACTTTTGTATATGTAATATATATTGTGTAAGTAGTCTGTCTGTCTGTATATTTATCATTTAAACCACTTCTATTTCCATTAAGTAGAAAATATAAATAATTATAAGAAATAGAAATATAATTATATAAGAAATATAAAATATTTTAGGACCTAAATTCCTGTGCTATAAGACATGGTGAACTAACCTTAAGCAGAATGATTATTTTGCTCGGTTAACAAATTATGCATCCCCAATTTCTTTTCTTACTGAATGCTGACCACTGAAATAGCACATCCTGTATTCCTAGAGGAAGCCAAGTCAGAGAGAGAGAGAGAAGTGCTTGCTAAAATAATTTTCTCTTCTTTCCTCAAAGAGGAAAATAATCAGTGGTGGTAACCAACCCTGAGAAAGGCTCACTACTGAGCCCTATGGAAGTCAATTCTCCTAAATCCAAATAAACTGTAGTCCCTTATGAAGCCTGCTGAGAAGACCAAAGGGAAAAGGCATTCCACTTGTTAAATGTTTATTATTTGAGCTTAGCAGCCAACTATAATAAGGGAGAGAGGAAGCTGTCTGCAAGCTGCATGCAGATTTAGCTACTCAAATTCCATGAATGTAAAATAGAACACTGAGGCTAAACCCTTAAAATTTACTAGGCAATAGCTTGAAGGAGGACGTAGCTGGTAATAAAAGCTTGTAGCCACCAATATTTGGGTCAGTGATTTGAAAGCAGCTCAAGTCAACAAAGAACTAAAATTCCCAACACAGGAAAATGATTGCTTCCTCTTATTCTAGGAAACACAGTAGACCAGAGGAAAGGGACAAATCTCTTCTCTCCTTTATCTCCTTTAAATTTGATCTGAGTATAATTGCTTTTAGTTTTCCACGAAACCGAAACATCATCTATTAAACTGCTGGTGGGTGGGATGACTACAAGCAAAACTTTTCTTTGCTTATCTTGTGCTTCCTTGGATGTCTTTTTGCAGGGCGTCAAAGACCAATCACACTATGCTTTGTTCTTCCCTTTCCCACGGAATGCGTCCATCATTCCTTTTACTATAATGATGATGTGCTGTCTCAGGTTTATCATCTATAGGAATGTGCTTTAAGATGAGTACAGGATTTTGGCTATGAGCACTAATACAAAGCGCAAATGTAGCAGAATATATTTTAATAGACATCGTGAAGAAGTAACTATTTGAAAAGATAAATATACGTAATGTATTACTTATCCAATTCTCAGGCCAATTATAGCACAAACTAAAACTAGTAACAAATTAGAGAAAAATATTTTTTGGCATGAACTACATCTCGAATCCTCAAAATTAAAAGACACGAAGAATGAAGTTTAAGGTGAAAGGTTTGACTGACATGTAAATATGAACAGACAACTGAGCCTTTCTCAGGAGTCTGGGCTCAAGTACTGCTTCTGCTACTAACTGTCTGCCTTAATGAGTAAAGGAGTTCACTCTGGTTTTTCCACCTCTCACGTGATAATACTGGATTTGATGTTTTTGACAAGGTTGAGGATCAAGAACATTTTACAAAGTATGTGTTGAATTAATATAAAATTCAGGTGACTTATAAAATCTGATCAATTATATATTTTAATCAACATCTACTGAATAATAGTAACAGCCATCATTTTTCAACTGCCTAATATATATTAGAACATGTTACATGAGGCCCTTTATATTCATTATTTTAATCCTCAGTTTAACCTCCAGTGGATATTAAGCCTGATAAGAAAACAGGCTCAGAAAAGCTAAGAAATTTGTCCAAGCTCATAAAGCTAGTAATAAAATGGCAAATTATTCGAAACAGTTTGGATATAAAGCCCATGCTCTTTCCACTAACCCCTTTGAATTAATCTGGCATTAGCAGGGAATGAGGCATTCACAGCAGTGAATTTTCTAGATGACTATATTAACTTTAACATTTTATATAACTACGTCTTAAAAAGATATAATGCACTTCCTTTTTTGCTTTAATTTACTAATCAAAGTGGAAGGCTTTCTTTGACAACTTGGGATCATAACTGTGGACATTCTAATGTGGATCAAACACATGGAAATGTGTGATGCTCAGCAACTCCAGCCTGGTAGGTTTCCATAGTTCTCTCCTTGCTAAGGCTGAGCCGCCTTGCTGAAGCACAGATGGTGTCTTTCCCAACCCTTGCCCTAGCCCTCTTCGGTCAATTAGGAACTCAGACAATTCATGGGGTACCAATAAATCTAAGTCAATATGGTCCTGGGATAAGAACTTGAAGGTGGCTCCTACTAAATACATCATATAATCTAGTTCTGACATTTTCTTCTTTGCTTCCCTCTAGATAGCAGAGCTGTGATTTGTAGGGTGAGAGTCCCTGAAGACAGACCTCCAGATAAATGGAGCCTTAGTAAACTAAAATAATATCTTATTTCACAGTATCACCTGATCACTTTATATTTCAGTTTACTAAATCTCGTTTTACTGTTCTTAAAACGGGATCACAGTCTCAAAATACGTAACTTGTAAAACCTATTGTAGAGCGAACTTTTCAGGACATTTATATATTTGTATTTAGTTGTGTAATACCTGAAATACAACATGTATTAAACACTCTCAGGAAACTATAATTCAATAGTGATGGCAAACTCAGTCTTAAACTATAAACAAAATGGTGGTGATAAAGGCCAAACGCATCCAAAAATCTTTCCTTAGCCTAAATACAATGTCTTCCAAACACTGTATGTCTCTTCCCTATCCAAAACCAGTAAAGGAAATGTATAAATCCCACTTCTATATATCAAACATAACATTGATTGCATAGCACTTAGTTATTTCCAAGAATGTTTTCTTCTCCCTGACCAGAAAACATGTAAGCTCCCTGTGGGAAGGACAGTTCCCATCTCATCTTTTGTACTCTACTCCCTGAGCCTTAGATAGCAACTTCCACTTAGCAAGTGCTTCTAAAGTCCTTTCAGTGTTTAATTCTCCTCTCTACCACCACTACTACTCCCTCCCCAGTCAGTCTCTGACAGGAGTGACAAAACACTTCCTTCTATGAGATTGCTAAAATGTCTGTATTAAGCAGATAAAAGACAGAATCTCTACTTTAAAAGCAAGGTCATAGTAAGGGTCTTAGGAAACATTAATGTTTATTTTTCATATACCATTGAAAAATGCAAGGTACCTGCATTCAGTATACAGTATTAACATATAAAAATGATATGCCCTCACCTTAAAACAGATACCATGCATCATCAGTATTATTAATGTTGGTTCTTTTACAGTAAACTAAAATATTCTTTCCATACCTGTTAACTTTGGATTTTTTCCAGTTGACATTTTTAATACCCAAATTCAAATATGATTCAGTGAGCTCTATATTTAAGTCTCCTTCTGAGTCACTTGGATGTATTCCTAGTTTTACAGCAGACTCATAGAGAGAAATTTCATCTTTTAGTTCTGTTAATTCTTCCTACAATACAAAATTATTAAAAATAATTTTCATTATTTTCCTGTATGAAAAAATCAGTCATTCTATCTATACTTCAAAATTTGTTTTAATGATCCATAGAAGGCAAAAAAACTTCTTCAAATATCTTAGTAGCGTATATTATACTTTATAAAGGCCAGCACATACCAGGTTTTCAAGTAAAACCTGAATGAATAAACGAATGAAAAAACAAACATAAGCATTTCCTCACACACCTCTGTCTCTTAGATTTTGTCCTCCACGGAAAGTGGTATGTTCCTTGGGCTGAAATGCTGATGGCGGCACTTTCTGGCTTACTAGAGTACAGGACAAAGTATGCTGGTTTGCCAAGAATGTGTTGTACTTTAGCCTGCCAGTGGTGAAAAGGCAAAATACCTCTTTTGGTGGAGGTAATAATGGAACTCTTCTCCAATATTTTCCTCCCCCTCCAGTGGAAAATGTAAGAGTACTGGAGGAGGATATGAAAGAACTACAGCAAATTCAACTTTCCCCACCCCCCATAAATGAACTGATCTCTGGGATACACCCAAAGATGAAAAGACATGCCACTTGAAGGAGGTAGCAGGCAGACTGGCAGGAAGGGCATGGCCTTGGCTCTACAATTGGACAGATCTGGCCTTGACTTGCCAGCTGTGTGAAGGAGACGGTGAACAACTCCCATCGGCTGGTTTGAAGGTGGTCCAACCACCTCTATTATACAGAGAAACTCAGGATTCAAAAGGTGATGTAACTACTGCCTAATTCAGACACCCACAGAATCTCTTTCAAGTGGCAACACTCACTTGCAAAGCCTTGTTCATGTTTTCACTCATAGCATGTGCCTTCTGTGCTTGCTGCAGCTGGAATTGTAGCTGAGCCGCCTCTTGTACTGACCCTGTAGAGGCAAGAACCATAGGATACACTGAAAAACTGCAAGGGGACAAAGTACTTAAGATCTACAGAAGACTTGAATCCACTGAGGCTCTGCTTCATTACCACTGTCTCTTTAGAAGCACACATAGAACCCATGGGACCCAAAAGGCATAGGTCTGAGCCAGACATTTCCAAGATTTACTATGGCATCCCATATGACCTTGGGCAGTTCAAGGCATGGGCTACCTTGACCTTTTTATGAATCAAATCAGCCACATCTACAGACCTTAACATTCCAGAAGTCCTTTAACAGGAGCATAACACTGCAACTCATGGAAAGCCAAAGAAAAAAATTATTTGGATCCCATTTCTACCCTGCAATAAGAAAACTACATCGTGCTGCCTTTAACTTCTAAATGCTTTTCTATCCAGCATCCCCACCTCCACGTGTAAATGAAGTATATTAGGTTATAATTCTGAAACTTTAGAAACCTAATATTTTAAATGTACTGGGCAAGGTGGTGGGGGCACTGTTCCCATTTTAAAAGGGACGTTATTAGGTTTCAAAAGAAAATGACCATCTGGGAAATGATTAAGTGAAGCAATAATGGCATAAAGAAAATAAAATTTTCAAAGGATTTAATGGCCAGGAAAAAGGCTCACCAAGCAATGCCAAGTGAAAACAAAGGCTATAAAACTAAACGGGGAGGGGCCCTTAATAAAGCATAATCCAAATTTTGCTCCCTACCAAGACGTATATACACATATATTTAGACAGTCTTTGACTTTAGTACTTTCAACTTTTGAATAACCCACCCTTTCACATATTGTACCACCAGTCTAAATTACCTTTCATATCCCAAAGTGTGACTTTCATATACCAGTTAACGAATAACCGTTGACCTGTTTTCACAATGTGAGCTACTCACCAGTAAACAGGAAAGTTTTGTCTATATAGCAGTGTTTGTACAAACGTGATCATTTTATTGCTCTTTGCTCTAGTATCATTTTATAAAAATTAGTAAGAAATAAAACAACTGCTAAAACTAAAATGATAGGAAGCATATGTCTCAAACTTAGTACCATGGAGACCATATTAGAAGCCTTAAGCAAAATGTAACTCTCTGGCCTCAACTGACTAGGTTAAGTCACTATTCCATTATGAGGGGAACAAGGTGAAGGAAGTTACACAAAGGATAGAACTATATTATCAAATATTGGGCCTTAAAAAGCAAAATATAATGGGATTTTACAGTCATTTTTAGTTTTCAGGGATAGAAATTACCTTACAACATATTTTATTGCTCAATTTTTCCACGTTCAGCTTTAGTATGTTTTCAGAAATGCATTACACAAAGAAGCAGGACATTGTCTATGTGTGTACATAACATTTGAAGGAAATACATTCAAACACTAACAATAATTATCTCAGTAGAATTATGGTTATTTTTATTTGGTGCTTTATACTGGTCTCCCGCTTCCAAATTATTTAATAAAACAAACTGGCCAGGTGCAGTGGCTCACGCCTGTAATCCCAGCACTGTGGGAGGCCGAGGCAGGTGGATAAAAAGGTCAAGAGATCGAGACCATCCCAGCCAACATGGTGAAACCCCGTCTCTACCAAAATTACAAAAATTAGCTGGGTGCGCTGGTGCACACCTGTAATCCCAGCTACTTGGGAGGCTGAGGCAGGAGAATCGCTTGAACCCAGGAGGTGGAGGTTTTAGTGAGCCAAGATTGCGCCACTGCACTCCAGCCTGGAGACAGAGCAAGACTCTGTCTCAAAAAAAACAAAAACAAACTAAACCTTTAAATATATATATATATATGTATTTTTTTTAAGAAACATATCACTAATTGTGTTTTCTGTCCCTTCTGGATTTTTACAATTCATGGATCCTACTATATTCTTTCTGTGGGGAGACAGTGGCCCTGCCAGACACCTACCAGACTGCAACAAATGGGCACACTGCTTTTGACTCTCCTCTAGACTTCTTGTCAACCTATTAATGATCTCAGTCTTTTCTAACTTGATTGCTTCTTGATTCCTTTCCAGTTGTTTCACGTGATCTTTCAAATGAGAGCAAATGTCTTCCTAAATTGAAAAAACAGTTCAGCAAGTCATTTTCATGAAGGATTTTAATAAAGATTAAACTAAAAATTACGATACCTAATTGGATTTTATGTCAAATACAAGAGCATCACATGGCACCATCACCTCTGCTACAAGGTTAAGTGCACAGAACTCGGAGTCGAGAGCTTGGGTGAGGCTTCAACTCTCCAGTCGGTTTCTTCTTTTGTAATTATGCTAATAAAGGTTGAATTAGATGCTTTCTAAAGTCTCCTTCGACTCTATATTCACAAGACAATGTTATTCAAAAATTAGATTTTATTCAAGCCAAAGAAAATGTATTACATTCCTTTATGTATTTTATACTGTCAGTATAAGTCTGTGTGTGTGTATTTATTTATATATACACACACACACACACACACACACACACACACACACACACACATATATATATATATATATATATATATATAGCTAGACTGCTTTGAATCATGCAGTTTGTATCCCAAAACAGTAAGGATATAGATAACCACATGAAAACTCCCTGTATTCTAAGCAGCCAAAAGTTCATTCCATTAAGAGCAGCCAAAAGTAATCTTTCCCCTCCTCTGAAGTTCTTTTAAACTTGATCTGTTTCTCTTTTATCTTTCTCTACCTTTTACATGTCTTATTTCTCTTAATAGCCCCCTTGAAGGTGCTTCTGCAGTGCCTTAGACACATCAAGTGCTACAATAAACACTTGAAAAATAAATGACAAAGATAGGGTAAATGTGTATGTGCAGATGCATAACTGCATACAATTACACAAAATATAGAGTGTGTATGCAATATACTCGAGTTTCTAACAGAAGAAAATGTGTTTGGGTGTAATGAACCATGGGAGTCCTGAGTCCAGGTAGAACAAATACACTGTCGAAATCATCACCTCTCTTTCAAAAAAGGCTACACAGGCTAAATTCCAGGCAGATGGCAGAGCATGGGAGAGGCAGGGGAGTGAATTAAGTTAAATAATTGAAATTACCCAAGAAAACCTAAAGAAAATAAGAAATAAGAAGAATACTGAGAAAGGGCTTTGAAGTAGAGAAAAGCCCTTAGACTTCTGCTGCCTGATCCACAGTATAACCTAAAGCCCAATAATACCTTCAGGATACGAACACAAGGTACATCCCATAAGAGCACTAACACACAAGTTCCTTGAAGCAAAGAGTCTCTGAAGTCTCCTATTTTAACTTGAAAATTCATGTGAATTTTGTATTCTATTTCATAATGAAGCTGTGTTTGCTTTAAATTTTTTCTACTAAATTTTTGAGCAAAATGAAGCTTCTGGAAACTGGTCCATGTTTATTCAGCACTGCAAACTTCCTGGCACACTGCTGCTAATTCTAGGCCAGCTTGAGAAACCTGGTTCTAAAGTGCCAAAGTAACGTGGCAAACACAATGAATGAGCTCATATTAATGACAGCATGACAGTAATGACAGTAAGAAGGGGTGGAGAGGCAGCTAATATTTTATCCTCGGAAGGTCACAATAGTGTTTACAAGGGACTGGGAACTAGCAAACAAAGTTAAAGTTGGACATATATTTTTAAAAAATTGTAGGCCGGGCATGATGGCTCATGCCTGTAATCCCAGCACTTTGGGAGGCTGAGGCGGGAGGATCACCTGAGGGCAAGAGTTTGAGAGCAGCCTGGTCAACATGGTAAAACCCCGTCTCTACTAAAAATACAAAAATTAGCGGGGCATGGTGGCAAGCGCCTGTAATCCCAGCTACTCAGGAGGCTGAGGCAGGAGAATTGCTTGAACCCAGGAGGCGGAGGTTGCAGCGAGCTGAGATTGGGCCACTGCACTCCAGCCTGGGAAGCACAGTGAGACTTGGTCTAAAAAAAAAATTGTAAAGAAAAGGCAGACTCTGCCAATAATTTGATTATATGTAACAATCAATTAAACCATGGTGTATCCTGTTGACAAGTTCAGGAAAACAGATTATACTCATAAAACTATAAAGTTTTAATACGAAAAATCAAAACAAGATGAGTAGCTCAACCTTTGCCATGATTAGCTTGAGTAGTTCAAGACTGACATGGGCAGACATTTTTCAAGACTGAGACAAGTGTAATGATAAAGATATGACAGTTGAACTCCAGCCTAGGCAACAAAGCGAGACTACATCTCAAAAAAAAAGGAGAGAGAGAGAGAGAGAGATGATAGAGATGACAGCTGAATCTGTGGGAGGAAAAAGAACTGAACAAGGTTCTTGTGCACAGGAAAATGAGGACTGGACCACACACAGAGAAGTCTGTGGGAGGCTCTAAGCCAACAGAAAGTGTTCCAAGTACAGCCTTTAAATAGAACATTAAAGAAAAGGTAGAAGGTGGTGACATAGAAAACTAAGTCCGTGACTTCGCCGAAAGCTGAAGATTTCAAGGAGATAGAATGAAGAAAAGTAATATACCAACAACGAGATAATCAGAGATCTTAACATGACACTTCTATGACTGGGAAGAGTTAAAAGTCACTTTGCTGGAGAGAGTCCAGGAGATAGTTTACTAGGAGAGAATTATGACATTGGAGGAACACTGTGAGCTCCAAGAAGCCCATTTCTTTCATCTTTTCTATCTCACTAAAAAAACTCAAGGGAAAATCAGCCCCATAAAAAAGAACTGTTATAATATGTTGTGAATACATATAATCTTTTCTACTCAGAAAAGCTGGTATCTTAAGAAAAACACTAATAATTTTACGATCCATATATTTCTCAAAATATACTAGTTTAAAACAAAATATATTTTGTTTTTAATTTTAGATTCAGAGGATATGTATGCAGGTGTGTAACATGGATATGTGGCATGATGCTGAGGTCTGGGCTTCTATTAGGCACTTTGGAATCACCACTTTGCAAAGCAGCTATGCAATTATATGCTGAGCCTAACATCAGTGCCATGCTCTGTTTAATAATAATGAAACAAAGTAAAAATAGGCAAAGAATGCAACAGTGGGAAAAGATCTTAATACCTTCAATTTATGGGTTCAGGAGTCTGAAGTCCACCCAGCACAGAATCAAGAATTTGTTCTGACTTTAGTCTTAGAGGTCTTCTATTGAAGGGGGTGGGTGAGTGGACAACAGAGAATGCAGTGGGCACAGGGATAGAACACAATGCAACTTCCTTCCAACCCATCCCTAATGAAACTGTGTTTAAGTCAACAGAGAATGGAGACCCCCACCCCCAACCAAGTATGGAAAAGCCACCAGGATCCACTCTCCTCCAGTCATCCAGGAAGGGCTACTTTCCAAGTCCAACTAACATTAATGCTACCCTATGTTTGACCAAAATTAACTTAAAAATGAAATAAAAATTTATGAAACTTGTCTCAAATTCTATTTGTTTAAATATTCTATAAAGTAGACCTTTCAATAATTTGGTATAGCCTTCAACTTTCTTATTTTTTTTTTTTTTGAAACAGAGTTTCATTCAATTACCAAGGCTGGAGTGCAGTGGTGCAATCATGGCTCACTGCAGCCTCAACCTCCTGGGCTCAAGCAATCCTCCCACCTCAGCCTCCCAAGTAGCTGGGACTAGAGGTGCATACTACCACACCCAGCTAATTTTTTATTTTTTTGTAGAGACAAGGTTTCACTATATTTCCCAGGCTAGTCTCGAATTCCTGGGCTCAAGTGATCCACCTGCCTCAGTCTCCCAAAGTGCTGGGATTACAGGCGTGAGCCACTGTACCTGGCCTTCATCTTTTCCTACTCCTATATATCCTCCATACTGATCAAATTTACTATGTTTTTTCTATATAAAATACATAGTGAAATAGATCTAATAAAAACACATATAAATACATGTAAAAATAAAATGATATACAAATAATTATTACCAGTAATGCAATCTTAATATTTCTACCTAAAAGCATGGAAAAATTTAGAGGTAGCTATATAGGTCAGAAATAACCCAAATCAGCATGACTTTTAAGTGTGGTGAAATTTTCCATACCCTCACATCTGATTTTTCTTCTCCTCTTCCCTTAGGTTAAATCAATTTTGAAATTATGTTAAGAAAAATGCTTTCTGAAATTTTATTCACTTAAGTGATTACCTAGAGTTATGGAGCACAAGCAAACTCACCCCCTGGCTCACATTTAGCTAACAATATTTTATTCCCCCTTGAGCAAAAATAATAAAAATTCACTGTGCAATATGCTCATGCTTCAAATGTCATTAAGTCTAGATCAGACTGTCTTCTTTACTTTATAAATTATACTGTCCTCAAAATTAACTCTTCTCCCAAGTATCATTTCTCAACAGATTGTATCAATAGGTGAATTACCAACTGCTGGGAGACCCAAGTAAGGCTTTCTACTGGTTAAGCTCCCAAGAAAACCTCTCAGGTTCCAGCCAGCCTCTGGCACACTCGTTTGTTTTGATCTGGATTTATTCTAGGACCATATAAACAACATGCACAAACAACTCTACAGATAAAAAACAAGTAATGTGAAAACTGAGAAAGTACTAATAATCATATAAGAAGTAGAGTTTCCAAAAGTATACCTTTAGGATGTATTCTCAGATTTCACTGGCTTTTAAGTTTCACTCACATCACACACAATCTAACATTTACAACACACATCCAAGAATTCTATATGATGAAGCATAAAATATCAGTTACAAAACATAACCAGCTTTACTTGCTGATAACAGTTGCTCATTTGCAATCATCCCAACCTGCTCTTTAAGTGCGGCAACTGTGGCATCCAAATTCTTTTTTAAGGACAATATCTGCTCTTCGTACTTCTTTGTGAGGCCCGTGACAATGCTCTCATGCTGTTCTCTAGCTCGTTGAAGTGATTCAGAATGATGCAGGTCCACCAGCTGCTGCTTCAAGCTTTCCAGAGCCATTTCAGTTGTTCTGGACTTCTTGATCATCTAGTAAATACACACAGGATATCCATGTTTAAAATATCCGCGGAGTATTTTAACTCTGTGCTGTCCATAAACTTCTTTTACTATAAACTAAAACTTAAGCACGTTTTAATGAGAATAAAGAAGAAGGGGTCTCCACTCATCATGGCTCAAGCTCCTTAAAATGTCCCTAGCTGGGACCCTCCAGGCCCACAGTTGTTGGAAACAGTGTTCTCTGAGAAAAATTCATTTGGTAGTTACCTGCGGGGAGTGAAAGAGGATTTTGCGCAGCATGATGGATGTGACTTTAAGGCAAGGAATCTGCTGCTGCTGTGATGGCCCCAGTGCTGTTTGCATTGCTCTATGACCCAAGGGTGGGGTCACCCAAATTGTTAGGTCATAGAAAAATGACAACTGTTGCTTCAAAGACTGATGAAAACTGCCAATGGTCACTTACTAAAAACAAAGTTTTCAAAGCTGTAACTGCACAGCTGGTATTGTAGGCAAAATCATAGCCCCCTGAAATGCCTATGTCCTAATCTCCAAAACCTGTGAATAAGTTATATTACATGGGAAGGGAACATTAAGATTGTACATGGAATTAATATTGCTAATTAGATTGCCTTAAAATAAGGTGAATATCCTAGATGATCCAGGTGGGCCCAATGTAACCACAGGGTCCATAAATGAGGAAACCTAACGCAGAAAAGTCAGAACAAGAGAGACTCAACCAGCCATTGCTGGCTTTGAAGACGGAAATGGGCCACAGACCAAGGAACATAGGTGGCCTCTAGGAGCTGGAAATAGCGAGAAAATGAATTCTCCCCTAAAGCTTCCAGAAAGCAATGCAGCCTTGCTGACACCCCTGACTTTAGCCTAGTGAGACCCATGTCAGACTTCTGACCTCCAGAACTGTGAGATAAATTTGTGTTATTTTAAACCACTAAATTTGTGGTCATCTGTTACAGCAGCAATAGGAAACTAATACACTTGATGATTCTGCTGCTTCTTTTATGCTACACTATTATTTTATAAAGTAATTGCTAACATAAAAATGTCAGAGTTATAACCTTTTACTACATAAAAGCAATTTAACTTTTTAATCTAATAACTATCAGTTTTCAAAAAGTTAAAAATAATCTACATTACATACAATAATGAAAATTTCAAAAGAGAAATATTCTTCATCCTATCCCAGAGACTGCTGATTTATTCCAATACTGCTTTCATTGCTAAGAGACCCATGAGGGACAGCGGGGGGTGGGGAGTTGGGGGAGAGAGCGCATGGGGAGAAATGCCAGATATAGGTGATGGGGAGGAAGGCAGCAAATCACACTGCCATGTGTGTACGTATGCAACAATCTTGCATGTTCTTCACATGTACCCCAAAACCTAAAATGCAATAAAAAATATACATATATAAAAAAAAAGAGAGATCCATCCATTAAATGACACGGATAATTTGTGCCAGGCAGGGTTCTAACACTAAGGACATGATGACCACACACAGAAAAGGTCTAAGCTCTTACTACTTTCTAGTGGGAATAGACCATAAATAACAAGTAAACAAATGAAATCATTTCAGGTAATTATAGAATAGAGTAATAAAACATGGCATGATGAAGGTGAGTTGGAGGATGGAGCTATGGGCTACCTTACATATAAAGTGAATGGAAAGTCCTCTGAAAAGGTGACTATTTTTAGCTATGACCTGAAGGATGAGGAGGAGCCAAACATAAGACAACACTGTTTAAACTCTTTCATTAAACCATCCTCAGACTTAGCTACAAGTCTCGCCCAAAACCAAGCTCATTATTTCATAGTCGTTTTTACTTTTAACCATGCCCCCTCAAAAACATGAATCAACCACCACCAGTCTTAGCTACCAATGACCTGTGACTACTTCCAAAAATCAAATGGCTATCTCATTAATCAAAGAATGTGAATGTGTCACCACTTTAAACTCAGGTCTAAAGAACAGTTCTCCAAATGGTTAAGAAGCAGCAGAATTAAAAAAAAAAAAAAAAAGCTTCTCAGGATACCAATTCTGAAGGAAACTATTTCAGTCAGGAAATTTAAGTTCTAATCCTTTGTCAATAACTTCAAAGTTCTTCTAAATTTAGTCCTGCCCTATAAAAAGTTTTGTTAAATAACTAAACTTTTAACTTTTTTACCATACATAAGTTAAAATAGGTACCTGTTCTTCATTGACTTTTAATGCTTGTATTTGAGTCTCCAGTGCTTTTATTTGAGCTTCAAGCTGTATCTCTCTTTCTTTTCCATTCTGAAAGAGTTTCTGTGATTCTCGAAGGCTGAGAGTCAAACCATCCTTTTCATCTATGGTATTAAAAATATTTATATAAATGTTACTGCAGAGGGACCCCAAGTCACGATCGCTATCAGATATCACATCTGTATCATATCTAAATGTTGTTTAATTTAATTCAGAAAAATTAACTTTAGTTGATTTAGAGAAAACCAAATTAAGAAATATTTATTTATTTATTTATTTAGAGAGAGGGTCTCACTCTGTCACCCAGACTGGAGTGCAGTGGCACAATCTAGGCTCGCTACAACCTCAGCCTCCCAAGTAGCTGGGATTACAGGCACCTACCACCACTCCCAGATAATTTTTGTATTTTTAGTAAAGATGGGGTTTCACTATGTTGGTCAGGCTGATCTTGAACTCCTGACCTCAAGTGATCCACCCACCCTAACCTCGCAAAGTCCTGGGATTAAAGGCGACCTCGCCCAGTCCCAAATAAATAAATAATTTAAAATTTAAAATTAAAAAAAAAAAAACTGAATGACACCAAAAAAAAATTTTTTTTAGAGAAACTTCCTTTAAAAATATTATTAGGCTGGGGCCGTGGCTCACACCTGTAATCCCAGCACTTTGGGAGGCCGAGACAGGCGGATCATGAGGTCAGGAGATCAAGACCATCCTGGCCAACATGACGAAACCCCAGTCTCTACTAAAAATACAAAAGTCAACCGGGTGTGGCGGCACATGCCTGTAGTCCCAGCTACTCGAGAGACTGAGGCAGGAGAATCACTTGAACCCAGGAGGTAGAAATTGCAGTGTGCCAAGATCACACCATTACACTCCAGCATGGACAACAAAAACAAACAAAAAACATTACTGCATCCCTTTTAAACCCCTGCTAATCAAAGAGGTTATCTGAGGACTAATTATCCCACACATACTTGCACTGAACTGTTAAACTCACCTAATCTTAAATTCTTCCCACATACTTTGCTATAACAGCTCACAAGTTCTTCTCTCAAAATAAATTTTATGAGCATTGCAGAAAGAGACATTTTCACCATCAATTACATTTGAAATGAGCTAGAGTTCAGTCACAAAATTATTCTGCAAATGAAAGTTCAATGTGGACCAAAACTACAGAAAGCACAGGAGTAAGCAATTATAATTAGAATCTGTATTTACTCTATGTGTTTATCCCAGATATGGCACTTCACAATCACTAACTCTTATTTGGATTAAAACGTTTATGGTAATTTGCTGCCCCAGAAAACGTTGCAGTGAAAACTAAGTACAAATCACTCTGAAAGTTGGAATACTTCATCTAGAGAAATGACATAACAAATCAACAACTTTTTTAAAGACAGAATGCCATCAGTATAAATAGGCTGGGTGCAGTGGCTCACACCTGGACTCACAGCATTTTGGGAGTCCAAGGCAGGTGGATCATCTGAGGTCAAGAATTCGAGACCAGCCTGGCCAACATGGCGAAATCCCCAGTCCCTACTAAAAATACAAAAATTAGCTGGGCATGGTGGCGGGCGCCTGTAATCCCAGCTACTCAGGAGGCCAAGGCAGAGGAATCACTTGAACCCAGAAGGCAGAGGTTGCAGTGAGCTGAGGTCGTGACATTGCACTCCAGCCTGGGTGACAGAGCGAGACTCCATCCCACAAATAATAATAATGTTCAACGATTCTAAAAACCTAAGAGAGAACCTAAGAGAGAAACAGGAAAAAATGAGGACTCCAAAATAATGTGTCCTTTTTTTTAAAAAAAATTATACTTTAAGTTCTGAGGTACATGGGCAGAATGTGCAGATTTGTTACATAGGTACACACGTGCCTTGGTGGTTTTTGTTGTTGTTTTGAGACAGAGTCTCACTCTGTCACCCAGGCTGGAGTGCAGTGGTGCTTTTTCAGCTCACTGCAACCTCCACCTCCCTGGTTCAGGTAATGCTTCTTCTCCTGCCTCAGCCTCCTGAGTAGCTGGGATTACCGGCTCCTGCCAGCATGCCCGGCTAATTTTTGTATTTTTAGTAGAGACAGGGTTTCACCATGTTGGCCAGGCTGGTCTCAAACTCCTGACCTCAAGGGATCTGCCCTGGTTGGTATCCCAAAGTGCTAGGATTACAGGCTACCAACCTGGTATCAAAAACAGAGTATTCTAAAGAGAACTAATCCAAGGCAAACACTCAGAAATCCAAGGTTTTGTTTTGCTATGTGTCACTCACTATGAACCCTCTGACCAAGTGCTTTAACTCTCTAAGCTTTGTATTTAATATGAGGTTATTGGAAATAAGATACCTACCTCTAATGTACCTCATAAATGACAGCATCCAGCATCTTACCTTTTATTATCAGAAGCTGGTGATTCAGATATCGAATTTGACGTTCACTTTCATTTAACTTTTCAACTAAGTTCTCCAGTTGTCTCTCTTTTGCTTTGTTAAGAACCTGAAGTTGAATAATCTGCATATTTTCTGCAGATTCTGGGAATTAAAGGCAATTTATTAGATAAAAACATACCAAAATATAAATTTATAGTCATTTAAAGCAGTGTTTTTCAAACTATGGCTACAACATTTTAGAGCATCATGAAATCAGTGAATTGTGACTAGGATTGAAAAAAAAGACAGAATATATCAGAGTGTATCATATAGTAAGAATCAGTCTTATTTTGTGAAACTTTTGTTTCATTTGTATATACTTGTTCTGGGACACTGCCAGAAAAGGTTGAAAGTCATTGGTTTAGGTTATAACCCTGAATCACTAACTACCATTTTAGCCAATTAAAAATTAGTATATAACAATTGCAATGAAATAAAGTAATATTCTCTCAGAAAATTTAAAACAAAACAAGTACACCAGCTTCTATAAAATCATTTTTACAGAAAATTTCTAGACAGCCTCAAAATATTTTATTTTAGGCAGGATTGGGGAAAATATTATATTTATGCTGGCACATAACTGCTGAATTAATTAGCTAGTGAATAGATTAATCAATAATTTTGGGGAGAAAGGGAGGGAGGGGAAGGATTGAAAAACTATCCTTTGGGTACTATGTTCACTATTTGGGTGATGGGTTCTCTAGAAGCCAAACCCCAGCATTATTTAATATACCCATGTAACAAACCTGCAAATGTACTCCTCAAACCCATAATTTTTAAAAAAAGGGCCAGGCATGGTGGCTCAGGCCTGTAATCCCAGCAATTTGGGAGGCCAAGGTGAGCAGATCACAAGGTCAGGAGTTCGAGACCAGCCTGGCCAAAATGGTGAAACCCTGTCTCTACTAAAACTATAAAAATTAGCTGGGCGTGGTGGCAGGCGCCTGCAATCCTAGCTACTTGGGAGGCTGAGGCAAGAGAATCGTTTGAACCCAGGAGGCAGAGGTTGCACTGAGCCAAGATCACACCATTGCACTCCAGCCTGGATGACAGTGCGAGACTACATCTCAAAAAAAAAAAAAAAAGAATTTTGAAGTCTTCTTTCAGAAACAATAAACAGTCATTTGAGGACCACTTTAAAAAGAGTCAGAGACAAAAATGAAGAAAGAATTGGTAGGAGTAGGAGGATAATGCTTCAACTACATAGTGATAAATATTCTTCAATTCCTACAAGAACAATGTTTCTGTAAGCTTACAATCAGAAATAAATGAATTTACTAAGTTTTAACCACTTGCTAACTAAATAATTCAGTCCTCTTTAAAACAGCGATCTGGTTAAATAAAGAAAATTAAAGACTGAAAAGTTTACACAAGTCAAACTCCTCACAGGTATTATAGTAGAGCTAGCCCAGAAATAAACAGTCTCTAAGCCCCACCTGTCTTCAAACTTTTTTTTTAAACTACTGTTGCTAAGAAACTATAATCACTAAATTGGCACTACCGTTAAGTTATTTAACTTCCAAATGTCAAATTTAGACAAATGTATACCGAACTCAACTTGAAGAAGTGCAGATTGTTTAGAAAGGTGAGGAAAGGTTTCTATATGCAGAAAGACCAGGAGATATAAATATAACTTTTCAAGGGAACTGAAAGAATAAACACTAAGGAGCTGTCACGCCACTGCTGTGACCTAAAACCTGTTACATACACTGTCCACTTCCTCATTCCACAAAAAAACTTAAAGAGAAGCCAACCTCGTATTTGCTGTTGACTCCTTCAGGGGAAAATGAATTCTGGGCCTCCCCCGTAAGTACCCTGCCATCCCAGTGGATGATGGAACAACACTATGGAGTCACAACCCAAAAGTCCAGTTTTCTCTTTGGAATAGCCCAGGTAAGCCCAAATATCCAGTGTGACTTTTTCCCTACTAATTAAAGGGAAACAAAAAATAAAACAAAAAAACTTGCCACACTCTAGAATTATACTGGCTCTTCAATATGCACAATAATTAGAAGCTATTTAGGGTATGCCAGAGAGTATGACAAGAGTAATTCAGTAAAGTCACTATACAGGTTTATATTTTGGAATTTTTGTTTTTTGATACCAGCACTTCATACCAAAATTCTCCAGTAGCTACAGCACTTTTTTCATTCTCATATTTACACACTGTACAAAAAAATGTGGCAAATGTCCCATGACTGAATCTGGTATCTAAGTAATTCTGAATATAAAGTAATTTACATCAGACTAGACTAATTATTACACTAAAAACTGCAAAATCAAAAGAAAAAAGTTGATGATAGCGCTGATGTATTAAATTACACTTCCATATAGTAAGAAATCTGAGAGTGAAAACTATGTTTCATTTTCCAGATTAGGCTTCCGTCAAAAAAATATATGAAGTTCATAAAAAGTCTTTTTTAATTTTCTTAAATTTCAAATGAGCTCCAGTCTCCTGTATGATAGGCGAGGATACTAACCACTATCCAAATGAGGAGAAAAGACTTAACAAACTAGAATGACTGAAATATACAGTTGGGAAAATGTCTTTTAACTTTTCTTTCTGGAAAATTTCAAATATACAAGAAAGTAAAGAGAATAGTACGACGAATCTCCACAAACCCATTTCCCATATTCAGCAATTATGAACTCATGGCCAGTTCGGCCGCATCTATATTCCCACCCAATATTACCCATCAACAATATATTATTTTAAAGTAAATCCTAGACTTCATGTCAGCTTTTTCATAAATACTCTTAGTATATATCTCTAAAAATAAGGCTCTTTGAAATATCAAGCACAATTCTATTGTCATACTCAAAATATAATAATGCTTGAATGTGCTCAAATATTCACTGTTCAAATTCCCCCAATTATGTGGTATTAAAAATAAATATAAACTGGATACCTACTCTCATTAGCTCCTAAAAATTGTTGTTGCAGGTCTTCAAATGTGTCACTTCCTGTTATCTCTGGGGCTGGTGAGCCATTGTTCGGGGCAGAAGACTGATACGGCTTATATGTCACTTTATATGGTTCCAAACCTTGACAACTGGGACCCTGTGATGAACCAAATTGCTATTATAGATGACAGAAGAAACTGACAATTAAGATTTGGCCTTTTCTTCCAAAATCATCTGAATTAGACACCTAAATTTTATGTTACAGAACTTACTTTTGTTAGTTACAAAGTTTTATATGTATATATGCATATACACACACACACAAACACACATATATAAACATATCTGCTCAAAAGTAGCACTTATTGTTATTTAACACTATTAATTGAAAGTCTGCAATACATATAGACACCTAAATTCTACTTTTGAGCACACAATGAAGCCAATTTTATAAATAAAACTCAAGAATTCCAATAAGACTATATACAAATATTTTAATACAACTGATTTAGATCATGCCAACATCTTGGGAACATAAAAATGCACGTATTCAATACAGGAACATGGAATACAGTGCCTCATATCTAATAAAGATTCGATAACCCTTATGGGCTGAATAACATTCCACGGAGAGAGAATTAAGAGAAAATAACCACTTAACAGCACCCAAAAATCCATCCTATCAATGCATGACACAGACTAGCTGTTGAGGTATTTGCTGTCATCAAGAAATTCTAAGAAGCAACTAACTATATCCTGAGGTCTTACTTCATTAAACCCTCCCACAGGAAAAACAAGGATTTTTGTCTTTTCCTTAACATTCATCCTGTCTACTGTTGTATCACCAAACAAAACAGATATCAGCTTTGACGTGTTTAACCTAAAATTTGTTATGAGTGGTGAGCAGGAAAATTGAGAAAATTAAATGTCACCTCCATAGAATTACTGCTTTAAAAACTACAAAGAGACCTGAACATAGCTTCTCACTGAAGCACAGGGCAGTGGTAGAAGCAGCAGTAAATGAGGATAGTTATTCTTTGGCAGACTTAACTTTTAATGTTTAAACAACTGTGTCCAAAGAGCTTCTGTTTTAAACTTTTGACTTAAGATCATGATTGTATGAGATTGTAAACAGAAAATACCATGACTAATTCACCATGAACCTGAATAAGCGCCCCCTCAAAACTTCGTGTGGTTAAATCATCTTACCACCGCACTTACATCCATTTCCTAAACACACACAAATATCACAAGTTTTTACAATACCTGAAAATGGTTCCATTGAGGATCTGAAAATTTAATTACATTGGCTGGTTGGTTATTAAATTCCTGCTTCTGACCATTGGTATATGGCCTGAAGTTTTCAGGAAGGTGATATAAATCAGTCTGTTCACATTTACTTGGAGGACTATAACCACTTCCGCCTTCATCTCCACCTTCTTCAGGGTGGTACACAGGATGTCTGTCTTCAGTTTTACTTCTATTTTCTTCCCAGACATTCCCCACATTTTTCTCCAGCACATAAATTCTGAACTTCATTATAGTCCTATTAGATAACGAGAGTAAAACAAAAGCACGAAGATCCATTCCCACCCTCATCTGTGTCATCAACACACCAGATACTTACATTTATACCTTGAGATCTGGGCAGCACTTGCTCATTCCAGTTCATCTCTAATTGCTCAGGATGATGTGGTCTTGAGAAAAAGGAATACTTTCAATTTAAAGTATATCATTTATTTGTACATCGATAACACAAAGAACCCCAAGATTTTAATGTCTTTCCCTCCAACCCTCACCCCAAATTTTAAGAATCTATTTATAATTTTATAAGCATGTACAATATTAAACTACATCAAAAGAAAAGGACTTATAGAATTGTAATATACAAGTGAAAGTGACTTCAGGTGCTTACTCTCTGTCTGTGCCATCCTCGCTGCAGTCCGAGTAACAGAGCTCAGGAGAGGAGAGGTCGTCATCCAGCATGTCATGGGGAAGGTCTGTGAGTAACTGCTGCAACTGAGTCAGAAGGTCTGCATCAATATCATACCAACTGAAACACAAGTCACCAAACCAAAGCTGCCTTGGAACGAGTGGTTTTTGACTGTAGAAGTCAAAGAAGTTCGTAATTCCCTCTTTTAACTAACTCCTTAAGTTTCACACAAACTATATTCATCATTTCACTTGGGGAAAGGAGAATGCATAATTTTAGGATTTACATCACAAGGCTTTTTTTTTTTTTTTTTTACAAAGGTCTCAGATTTAAATACACATAGAGCAGAATTTAAAACTTTTTTGATGGAAACACAGCATGTCACAATAATCGTACAATCAAAGTATTATGTTATCACAGGGCAGACTAAGTCTCAGAATCCTGTTTTATCAGTAATCATAGCTTGGGAAACTGACAGTTAAGACATCCCACAGGGAATGTGAGCAGCCAGATGTACTCTGGCCAGGTGATGAGAACAGCAGCAGTAGCAGGTGGCCTAGAAGCCCTTAAATGCTTTGATAATGTAGAAACCTGCTGGGGAGTCACTAATTAGTAGAAAGCCATCTAATTCCAAAGATGAAAAGATACACAATACTCTGCTCTTATATAACATCTGAGTAAAAGAAGAGTTGGAAGACTGTTTTCTATAGATAGCACACACAAAAGCCTAACACTAAATCTGACATGAAATATTTGATTTCTTATTATATAAACTAACAAAATTCATTCACTCAAATTTCAAATGTGATAAAAAGATGTATAAATCCACTAGTCTGTTGAATTTCAATAACTATCTGCAATTGTTTTTCTTCAAAACCCAATATAATAATATGACCCTAAAATCCCAATATATGTCTTAAATTATGTAACAATTAGAAGATCAAATATTATGTTACTAAACACTTTTTAGAGAAACTGTTTCTAATTACTCCTCTTTAAGAAACTAAGCACCAGTTTAATTAACAACTTGACTACCTCCCTCCAAAGTACATAAAGCAAACCCATAACATTATGCAAGTGGATTTTAAAGACCCTAAATACTCTGTAAAACCTTTCAGGAAAAAAAAAATGAGATGCTCCCTGGTCTCTAGTAGGTTATTTCTTTTTCTACTTTACCTGTCATTAATACAAAAGAAATGAAATGTGACCATAAAACATATCTGAGTATTATGTTAAGAATTACCAAAAAAAAAAATATTTTCTTAAACAAAATATGTATAATAAAATTTTTAAGGAAGATCTGAAAGGAGTGCCCCAAATTCGTTTTTTTTTTTTTCTTTTGAGATGGAGTCTTGCTCTGTCGCCAGGCTGAAGTGCAGTGGCGCAATCTCAGCTCACTGCAACCTCGGCCTCCTGGGTTCAAGCGATTCTTCGGCCTCAGTCTCCTAAGTAGCTGGGACTACAGGCGCGTGCCACCACACCCGGCTAATTTTTTTGTATTTTTAGTAGAGACGGGGTTTCACCACGTTGGCCAGGATGGTCTCGATCTCTTGACCTCGTGATCCACCTGCCTCGGCCTCCCAAAGTTGCCCCAAATTCTTAACTGAGCTTTGGTGAAATAAAATTTGTAAATGGGAATAGACTATGTTGGGGGTGGGTGGGAATACTTCCTCACTCCATATTTATTTCTGATATTCACTGGGTGGATTTTTTTTTTAAGGTTTTCTCAATCCATTTGTTTTCTAAAGATTCAACAAGAGAGATATTTTCTCCACTGAAAAGTTACCTTGATCTTTAAATCTGTTTAATGCTAACATTAACACACAAGACCCTTATTTATTGCTCACCTGCACATGCAAGGTACTTGAAAAATCATTTTTAAGAATTAGCCATATCAGAGTTGACTGACAGATACAGAAAACAAGAAATACAAAAGATACAACATGAAAAACAAAACAGAACACATCAACCTATTTGTATACTACATGCCTCAAATGAAAGACAGCAAAGCAATTCTATAAAGAAGCAAATGCACTAGAGAAAAAAAATCACATTTATGAGGTTTTTTAAAAGTAGTACCACCTGTTGTCTGTAATTACGCATCACTGCTTTAAAGAAAAAGACTATCCCTACATGTTACACCAGGAAAAATAAAGCAAAGCTTTTATACTTACATCACGTAAAGACTTCTGAACAGAAAGAATATTTTCTTCTAAACCTTCAGCGAGGTTCAAGTTCATAACCTTTTAATTCAGGGGCACCTTGACAGGGACATCTGAAGAGTACACTTTTTTCCCCCAAAGAAAAACAAAAAGCTACATAATAATTCAGCAGTTATTGTAGCTTTCTTTGTGACACCACAAAATTGGCATCCACAGGTGCCATTTTAAAATTCATCTTCAAAAATTTATCCATCAAGTTCTTTGGCATAGCTGGGTCATATTCCCTGGCTTCTCTAAGTTTCAGGGCAGAGGAAAGCTTAATGAAGTGAAGTCCTCCTAAATAAGGCCGTTCAGAAACAAAATCCCACCTCCAATGTTTCCATTTCCCAGGATCAAAGTGTACCCTCCTCATATACATTGTCAAATTGCTTTTTGGTCACTGAACCCTATGCAATAAAACACAAAACTGCCATATCTAGCTATGCATGTTACCAAATAGAGATTTTTAGAAACTGTAAATTTTCCTCATTGAAGATCTATCAAACTTCCAAATATGGATTCAAGAACAGAAATAACAATCCTTATGAATGATAAAACTTAATCCCACTCATTAATTTAAAATTCATGAGACTGAATTTTGGCTGCAAGCAGCAATCTCAATAGGATATTATTGTGTATTAACTGAGTTTAAAAATTTAACAGATAACTTCCCTAGAAAAAAGATAATTTGCCACTCTTAAGGTTTCAATTGAAATAAATTCAGAATCATTCTATAAACTCCTCTCCCTTTCTACTTCATGTTTCTTTCTTAAAAGAAAAAAGAAGAGAGCATTTGACTTAAAGAACTCTGTTAACAGAACACTTTGCAATAACCCATGTAGAACATACAAAAGCCTACATTGAGGGTAAATGTAAAACAAAGAACATGTAAACCTTTCGTTAGGATTTTCAATTTAAATTAACTAAACAGACTATCTTCAGAGCCTGTAATCCCCGACATTCATGAAGGCAAGAGGCCTCAAATTACAAACCATACAATAACCTTCTCCCAAGAGAAAGGGTAGCAAATGGAATACCTAACGGTCATATTCCCTTTGAACAGGTGACCTCATAAGTACACTTGTAAAAAGATTCTGATATTTTAAAATATGAATTATTAAATAATGCTTTCATGGATACACACTAAATATAAACAAATACTAGCTGTACAACTCCCTCTAGTGGAAACAAAATATCAAAATGCTCCGTAATTACATCAAACAAGGCAGTTACAAAGTGGAAGAAGAAATGCAATGGAAACCCTGCCTCTAAAATACATGATGCCAAGCTAAATGGAGATTTATTATTCTATTAAAGAGCTACCAATATATAAACCAAGTCAGTATTGCCAGGTGCAGATTTCTATCTGCCACCTGCTACTTAAACCATTCACCTTTCTACTGAAGATCATTTTCAAATACGTCATCACTAAATGGCCCATCATCACTAAATGACCCATCATCAGCAAATATTATCTTGATATCATAGATTACCAAGTATTTATGCCCCAGATCACCAGCTCCAGTATATATACATACATAAATGGAGAATTTTACTAGCTAGTACCAACAACAATCACAGAGCTACTTCTGGTGACACTGCAGAAAGTACATGTCTACTCCAGCTGACTGAGAGTCCAAAATAACAATCTTCCTTAAGCTGTGGCTTTCCCAACAACTAAAAGGCTTATAACAAGCATTCCTATTACAAAAAGAACTTTATCTGGGGCTGGGCACGGTGGCTCATGCCTATAATCCCAGGACTTTGGGAGGCCAACGCAGGTGGACCATCTGAGGTCAGAAGTTCAAGACCAGCCTGGCCAACGTAGTGAAACCCCATCTCTACTAAAAATACAAAAAAAAGAAGAAAATAAGATTAGCCAGGCATGGTGGCGCATGCCTCTAACCCCAGATACTCAGGAGGCCAAGGCAGGAGAATTGCTTGAACCCAGGAGGGGGAGTGAGCCAAGATTACGTGATTATATTCCAGTATTGGCAACAGAGCGAGACTCGGTCTCAAAAAACAAAACAAAAAAAAACAAAACTATATCTCTGTAATATTCAACTGTGAAATCAAAAGGTATAGTGACTTAAGGTGAAAAGTATTTTTGCAAAGTCACATTGTTACATTATAAATGAGTTAATACAAGAGCTTCTGAATTCTTTTCTGGGACAGCTTTATAAGGAAAAGTCTGCTTTGGATCAGATCTCCTTAACAAGAAGGACAACTACCATCAGCAGCTCTCGAACGGTACTAGAAAGTAATGTGCTCCAGGAAGTTAGGAGAAACAGAAGTAATGTGTGACAATTAATTGATATTAACTGACAAGATACATATCTCTATGATGTCATCAACCTCACTGATCTGCACCCTAATCTGCTCTGTTGACTATTTTTCAGAGATGGAGATTCAGCTGAAACACCGTGAGAAGCTGTGGCTTATGCACCTCTCTGCTATGCCTTTATGCCTTGACCCCCAGTGGGCCAACTTTTACTAATATACCATTAAGAGTTGTAGCACTTTAGAAATAGATGATAGGACTTTTCTACAAAATTCTCGGGGTTTTTTTTGCTAGTTTTGCAAAATATGGTGATGATCTATTAGTGATGATCTGTGGCTTGAGATTCCACTGGTCTAAATATCCTCTAAATATTGAAGCACCTATTTACTAAATGCTTTCCTTTTTCCGAATGTTAAAGGCACTTTCTCCATTTCATCTTCAATGCAAACAATGGAGAGAATGGAAATGGAAAAGGCAAAATTATAATTGTAAAGCTGCTTATAACGATGGCATAAAGGTTTGGAATGGTGTATTCACTGGGATATGGGCATATGTGGACAAAATCCCAACTGGCACCAAAGCAACAAAATTAAACACAGCTTGGAAAAACATGCTGTATTAGCAACTGGCCTTTCATCCCAGACAGTGAAAATCAGGACTATCCAACCATGTACCAAGAGAGGCTCTCACAAACCCTTAGCAGGGCAGACTATGAGTCAGATGCAGTATGCCTGGTAAGCCTTATAGCACATCATCAGGGATAAAGGCATTCCTCCTATGTCAGCGAATTGAACACAAAGTGATTCACTAAGTAGAGAAAGCAATATGCATTAGCCCACTGCTAACAGTTATAACCTAGCCGTAATCCCAAAGCCACAGTCCCGAAGAGACCAACCAGGTAGACAGGAAAAAAGAGCTTTTTTTCTTTAATCTCTTAAGGCTGTGAACCGCTCCACTATTGCAGGTTCAGGAAGACTGAGACGGTTATAAAGGTTTCTGGATATGCATGCAAGCTTGGGTTTGACCACCCAATTTACTACTTTAACTTGCAGTGACAAAGTATACATACAGCTGAAGATTTGTGAACAGTTCTGAAGTTTGTTACTGAAATCTGAACCTCTCTGGCCTCTAATCTCACTCTTTCCCCTTGCTGCAATTTTTTTTAAGTAAAAATATTTTTATTCACATGAAGTTTCTTACAAATTTAACCATAATCGTGATATTAGAGTCAATTTAGCTATACATCCTTCCACTCTGCTAGAAATTCATTCTTAGATACTTGATCTTTTAAGAACAACTTTTCCCCTGAAATTCTCTATCCCAGCATACAATCTACCAAAGAGGTGACCCCAAATAGCTATTTTCTACAGTATCTAGAATTAATTACCTCCTTAACTAATATCTCTTTTAAAATTTTAAGCACACAATACGCTGGCAGTATGCCCTCTCTAATACCCTACCTATCTCTCTAATATCTTTCCCAATGAAAAATCACCTGTCAAAATATTTTTTTCTTCTTTACAGTAATGATTTCTTAAACTGACCCTATCAAGAATCCCAGTGGCTAAACCCCAGGCAACTATCCAAGCCATTGCAGTCATGAAAACCTCATGCGGCAGGTTCCAAGTAACAGAAAATCCTCATTCCCATCCTCGCCACAACAATTGTTGTGAGGGGCCCTGCCAAAATCCAGAAACTCTCAGCTGGGTCATAAACTCAAATGCCCTCAGGGACCTGGCAGAGAATTCACCAGAGCGAAGCAGGCAGGTCTGAGTGCATAAGCCCATGTCTGTGTGAGAAGTGGGGACCGCGGCCAGCTGGGGAAGGAGAGCCACTGCTCAGCTCCAGCCTGCCTGCTGCCATGTGCAAATACAGGCCAGGTGTGGCCAGGGCTTTGGATGTTTTTAGATAAGCCAGAGACTCTGAAGTGCTGCATAAAATTTTCCAATCTTCAAATACGGATTCAATTTTTTTAAAAGCACTCTGCAACCAAACAATACCTGCCTATGAACCAAATCCAGCAAGTTGCCAGTTTTCTAACACTACCATAATTCTACTGCCAGGTACATGAGCATCAGTCAATTGACCCTATTCCTTGCTTCCTGTTAATTAATGGTTTTCAACAACGATTTAAAAAGATTTCTTTACATATTAGAAAATGGGTCATATAAAAAACAGTGTCAGGACAAAAGAAGGCTTTTATCATAGGCAATCAAGAAATTTGACTTCAACTAAAAACAACCAAAACAAGTAAACTGACTTCCACCAATAACACTACTTCTGCTACTATTACTATTGCCACCATTTACTGAACACTTACTGTGTGCCAAGAATTCTGCTACACACCTTATATATAAATAATATGATCTCTCCCTTTATTCCTTTCCTTCTATAATCTATTCACCATACAGACTTCTGAAAGATCTTCAAAAATGTATTACTTTTCCTTGCTTAAAATCCTCCACTGGCTTCCCATTGCTCTTAGAATAAAATACAAACACCTTATCATGGCTTTCCATGATCCAACACTCACATCTCCACCCGACATCTACCACCCAACACTGGCTCATACACAACCAATACCATGGCCTTCTGGCTACTCCACAGATAACACGGGATCTCTTCCCAACTCCCCAGCTTACACTGCATGGTGTTTTGGTCTAGAATGATCTTCCTCAGGCTTCTGCACGGCTGGTTCCTTCTCATGAGTCAAGTCTCAGCTCAAATATTGCCTCCTCTTAGAGACCTTCCCTCACCACCCCATCTACAGCAATCCCCTACCAACTGCTTTCATAGCCCTCCAGTGTGTTTCCCTGTCATTTACCAATGATAAATTCTCACTCACTCAAATCACTTTCCTCACTTGTTTATTGTCTGCCTCCACTAGGATGTAAACTACCCAAAGCGAAGAGCCTTGTCAGACTTGTTCATGGCAATGTTACAAGCACCTAGAAACTCATCTTCCACTTCCAAAGCCAACCATTACCTCCTAAACGAAACGAAAATGTTAACCATTTATCTGATGGCATCATTCCCAGTTGTGTTTTATTCTTGTCTCGAAAATAGAAGCATTCCACTTATCCACTTTTTTAGTCTAAATAACAAGCAGATTTTAGGGTTGTTTTGTTTTAAAAAAAAAAAAAAAACTTTCAAATCCCTTCAAAATGACACGAGATGGTATGATTTTGATCAGGAAATAAAACTTGTTAAGGATTGGGTTTAGGGTCTCTTTAACAACTTACCTCTTTCTCTCTTTCATAGTCCTCTTTGTCATACTCCTCATCTTCATTTTGTGCTGGTAGCGCCACACTGCCAAAGTCTAATGACATGGTCCTCCTGCGGGGAAGAGAAAGACGTTCAGTTTCTGAATATCCCGTAAAATCTCCCCAGAACAAACTACATAAGAGATGCCATACATGCACAAAGTCAAAAGACACAAACAGACTTGGAGAAAATAGGTGTAACTCAGTTATGGCTAATACAAATAACTGTGATTCACAGAAAATAGCTGTACGACAGCAACTCATGGGAAAGAAAAAAAGCAAATAGGTAATAAAACTATGACCAGACCTTTCTAGTGGTCTGAAAAGTGTAAGTTAAAACAGTAAGATGTTTGCCCATTTGAAAAATAAGATGACGAATAATAAACGAGAAATGTGCCAAACGTAAAAGTCTTAAGCTCAAACAAAATTTCACATGTGATATATTAAACATGGCACAGGTAGGATCCTAACTGCTTTTTTATTTTTTTGAATATCAGAAATCCAAATATCATGCTTTACAAAAAAAAGGGCCCCTAAATCATGAGTGAATGACTGCTACCCAGAAACCATTTACAATCCAGTAAATTCCACAGAGCACACAACAAAATATAAGTCTTAAATGTCCTCCTCTTAAGCTTGATAAAATCGGGTTCTGGCAATATACTCAGGAAAAACAGAAGAGAGGGCTGTGAAGCTACACCACTGTGGACTTCCAATTCCAAAAGCAACAGCAAGAGCTCCCTGAGGAGCAGTCACTGCTGCGGCAGAAGCAGCAGCAGGAAATGGGTTTTCAACTACTTACAGCCAAAAAAGCTGCTGTGATTTAAATTATACTTAGGGATCCTGACACTACACATCAACTCCTCAGAACTTCAAAGCTCCAAACAATCCCAACAAAAAGGTAGGCAGGTGTCATCAATTACCTGGCCTCACACTGCCCTCTATTCAGTCCACTGTTGTTCATGCCAATGAACCGCACTTGGATGTGAGCCCGAGCCACAACTCATTCACTACACCTTTCAAGCTCTAAAATATCATTCAGCTGGAAGTCAAATCAGAAGCAGAGACCCAGTAATCCAAATGCATTTTACCATAAAGAACTTAGTGCCCTTGTCTTAACAGTTAAGAACTACTTCACAAACTTTTGTGGAAGCCAATAGCTCTAGAGCAGACGACATCCCATTTCATCAGATCTAAGATTTCTTTGATTCTATGACGCAGTTCCATTTGTAGCAGTAGGAACAAGATGCAGCCAATAAAATTATGACATAACACTAATTTTAGGACACAGTCTATGTTGTAGATATTAAAACGTGAAAAGAAAATGTGCAAGCAGTCTACCTTCTTATCCCTTCCTCTCTGGTCCCTACACTTCAACTTATATCAACTCAGACTCTTCACATCAACTTAAGACCCTCTGGCCTCTGCTTCTCAGACCACACCTACTCCTTTCTACACTTGTGCCAGGGATCAAGGGGTAAGAGACATGTATATTGAGGAAAATAAATGTATCTGTAACTATCATTTTGCATATCAACATAAGACAAACATATAAGTATGGTAAAGAGCCTATAACATAGGAGAAATGGTGAGGGGAAAACATACAATGTCATTTCTCTAGATTTTTTTCCACTACTGCAAGTGGACTTGTCTACAGAACACCATGTATAGATAATGAAAATACTAGCCCAACTAAATCACATCTCCTTAAAAGAGATTAAATTAAGCTGGACCTTAAAGACATTCCTGAATCCTCCAGGCAGAAATAATCCTTTCTGCTTCTGAATTCTGTGTCTTCTACCTCTCTTGCATTTAACTATAAATACAAGACAAAATATGGAATTTTTGTTCTCCTTCATTAAGTTAAAGAAAAGAGGTTTGTTCCAATCCTTTATTAGCCTGCCATCAATTGATGTGGATTATTGAAAAAGAACATCAAGATTTATAAGAGCCTATTGCTAAAAATGTAGCTATTAATATTTTAAATAGAGAGCTACTTTTCCTCGGATAGAGAATAATTCTACAAGGCGTTTTTGTTTTCAAAGTAAAGAGAAGGCCCGGTGTGGTGGCTCATGCCTGTAATCCCAGTGCTTTGGGAGGGCAAGGCAGGCGGATCACCTGAGGTTGGGAGTTCCAGACCAGCCTGACCAACATGGAGAAACTCCATCTCTACTAAAAATACAAAATTAGCCGGGCATGGTGCTGCATGCCTGTAATCCCAGCTACTCAGGAGGCTGAGGAAGGAGAATCGCTTGAACCCAGGAGGCAGAGGTTGCAGTGAACTGAGATCACGCCATTGCACTCCAGTCTGGGCAACAAGAGCGAAACTCTGTCTCAAAAATAAATAAAATGTAAAAGATCAAAGTATATATCTTTAATGTTATTTTAAATCCAAACCACGTCATTAAAGAAGACATCTAAAAATACCTAAAAAGACCAAAATCTCCCCCACTGAAGAAAAGGTATAAATAAGTTTTCCTTATGAGAAGAATAAACTTTAAGGGACTTTAAGAAAAGATTTCAGATATAAAGGGAAATCTGATCAACTTACTGTGGTTAAATATATATATATATACTAAAAAGGTAATACATACTTAAAATGAGACTTAAAAGCTAATACTTTAACTTATTAATCACCACTCATTATCACTGACCAACATGGAGAAATCCCAACTCTACTAAAAATACAAAATTAGCTCAGGCATGGTGTTGCACGCCTGTAATCCCAGCTACTCAGGAGGCTGAGGCAGGAGAATTGCCTCAGCCTTTATTGCAATATTCAGAACAACAGAAGAGATTGACTTAAAAAAGAAAAAAGCAAGATAGTAAACCCAAAAGCCATAAAGATAAATGTGATGGAAACCTAACCACAAAAAAAATAGAATTTTGTATAAGGCAAAAGACAATCATTAACAAGTCAAGTATTACGCATGAAAACATACATGACTAACAATGTCAGAAAAAATAAGAATGAGAAAAAATATTTCCAAAGCACATGACAAAGTCCCAATAAAGAATTCTTACAAAGTAATGAGAAAATCCAATATAAAACTGGGCGACTGACATTTTATTTTAAAAAGTATAAATCAATAAGCTTGAAAAGATGCATACGCTCATGATGTTTCAAAGAAGTGTCATTTAAACAACAATATGCCATTTTCAACCACTAGATTGAACACAAAAATTTGTTATCACCCAGTGGTGACTATTTTGTATTTTGTAACTCATGAGTTGCTGGTGAAAATATGAACTGCTAAAGCATCTTGAAAACTATCAATATCAGTATGTTGAAAATGAACATTTGCACTAGTAAAATTATTTTTGAATTTGTCAATACTATGAATTAATTTGCACTAGTAAAAAAATGAACGTTTGTACTAGTAAAATTATTTTTGCATTAATTTGTTAATACTATGAATTAATTTGTCAAAACAATACAGTAAAAATAATGAAATATTTCTATATCTATTGACTCAAGGCTGACCACTTAAGAAATCAAGATGCAGAATAAGTGTACGGTATGTTTTGGTTTTCCTTTTCAATAGCAGTCTCGTAGACGTTCTTCCTAGATAACTTTTTCTGAACCCTTAACAAGACTATAAAAAGTATGTCCTGTTGCTACACTCAGATGGATGCTCTGACCCAGCATTCCTTTTTTTGTCCCAGTTTTTTCCTCTGCCCTCCTTGCAACAAAACCAATGGGTGTTTAGTTGGACAAAAGATTACAAAGCAAAAGTAGCACTGTTTTTGCCTCATCTAATAAACTATAAGCACCTTGAAGGCAGAATTAAAATGTGTCTGCTGCCTTGCACATGGTAGGCACACAACAAATATCTGCTGACTGAATATGATATAGGTATGTTACCCATATACATTCATTATTTCAATAAAGTTTTATTGAATACCCACTGTGTTACAGATCATACCCTAGATGCATCTAAGACATGGTACTAGCCATGAGAAGCTGTCTCTGCTCATCCTCTCTCGGACAGCCACTGAGATAAACTAACAGTTACAATAACATATTGTAATAAATTCTGTAAAAGATCAAAGTACAAAGCACAAATTAACTTTTCCTAAGAAGAAAGGATAGCTTAGAGAAGTTTTACAGAAAAAAGAGATTTTAGATTAGAAATAAATCTTAAAGGACACAATATGGCTGTAAGAATGAGGGCACTCATTCAGACAACCTGGGCTCAATTCTGGTTCTTCTATTTATCAGCTGTGCAATCTTGGGCAACTGTTTCTGCTTCTACGTTAATGAAATGGGGGGTAAAACAGTATCCACGTCAAAGATTGGTTCTGGGGAGTCACAGGATAATACAAGTATTAGCACTATGTACCAGTACATTCTAGTTTTATTATTATCGTAACATTATTACTGATGAATAGGAGTCTGCTAGCTACATAAGAAGTTAAGGGAATCAAGAGGATTCTGCATATCTGAGAAAAGCTGAATGTGCAACCTATGAGAAATGTCACTTCAAATAATGCAACCTCCCATGGAACAAAAATGTCACCCTCCTTCAAGATGCCCTCCCCAAGCATGTTCCCCCATAGAATTAGCCACTTTTTTGCACTTTCAGACTGTATTTCTTATGCTTTTCTTATGGCTTCAACTTCAGCTTCTCTTTAGTTAAGTGCATTCACCTGTCTAGGGAGTGCATATAGATTGTCGCACTTTATGAAGGTATATGGTGATACTAGGCTTAAATAGACTCGAGTACATGACTACGATATAGAAAGCGCTGTAAACCCCCACAAAAGGGGTTTCTGAGAATTGCACCCGGAGTTGAGAAATTCTCCTTACTTGCTGACATAACTCCCCTTCTAGAATGGAAATAGCCAGAGCACGTAGCCCGGTTTAGACTTGCAACACCTGGTGGAGGCGGCCTATTGATTCATTCCACAATTTACCAAGCACTGTTCGAGATGACAAAGTTTAACAGGACATGATGGAGGGAAATAAAATAGACATATAAACAAATGATCACACATCTTGTGATCAGTGCTAATGACAGCACTTTGGACAAATTGATTCAAGTTGCCCAAAGAGCGGAGCGAGTAATGCTAATACACAATAGGCATCCACCACAGGCTGACCGAATGACCTTAAGGAACTGTTTGGCTTCAGCCACGGCACTACAAACATGACCAAAGCTGCACGGGGCCCAGAATCCCCGGGGCTGCTGGCTTTGAATGCCAGCGTCAATTGTACTAGGTCAACACACGTGCACAGAGTACCCACTGTGAGCCAGGCGTGACGCCAGGGTGACAAAGGCAGGGTCCACAGGGTAGGGTCTCGGGGCGACCCCAGCAGCCTGGAGAAGAGACGAGGCGGGCTTCCCGTATGTCACTTCTAAGTAGGATCTTGGAGGAATGAAGAGGTCTAAATGACGCGTTAAAGGCAAAAGCTGAGCCCGCAACCTGCGGCCAGTCCACCAAAGTGGGATTTGGGGGAGGGGGCAGGTCAGCCCCCCGGGAAGCCTCAGCTAGGATCCCGAGGACCCCGCAACTCCTCTAACCCCAGCTCCAAGCCCACTCGTGAATTAGAACTCACCGGAGGCCACGGAGGCTGTTACTGCGAGGAAATCTAGACCTAGCAGAAGACCAGCTTCTAGCAAACCTTACCCTGGCTCTAGCCCACTGGCTCCTTCCTAGTCACAACCGAACCCATGGAGCGGAAGCCCTTAAGGAACAGGCGCCTCCTTCAATCGCCGACTTAGAAGCTCGCCCGGTGGGCGGAGCCGTGTCTGCTCGGGGCAGGGCGAGGAGGCAGAAAGTCTCCGCCTTCCTCAAGCTTGGTTGAGAAGTCCGCCTGCAGTTGCAAAGTACGGCTGTTTGAAAGCGGGCGCCAGAGATGGCGGGAAGCTGCCCCTGTGCGCCCATTGGTGAATTCGTGAGCCAATTACGAGGGGGTCCACTCTGGACTGGGCGGGCTGATCGGTTGCCTAGAGACGCCGAAGCGCCTCGCCCGCTACCTTCGACCAGGACGCACCGGCCTTACGGGGACCCTTCGCCCCATTGGTACCGGAGACTGCAGCGCGATGACTCGTGCCTCCTGCGCTTCAGCACAAAGAATCCCGTAGACTCTCCACCGAACTCTTGCCTTAGAGGTTTCTGCATTTGCCCGTCTTGTTTTCTAAGGCGCCTGCTTCCCCATTACCTAACAGCCGTAGATGTTTTGCTTTGTCTTCTACCTTACTAGGTGCCGCTTTGTTTACATTTTTGCTTCTTTGTAATTACTGATGACACGTTTTTCCACGTGTCTATTCACTAGTCTGATTTCCTCGGGCGTGAGTGTTCTCGTCACTTAGGTGTATATTATTAACCTGCCCCTAAGGACAGCGCCACCCAGTCCTCAGTAAAGCCCAATACTGTATCTACCTTCTCTGGTTGAAAGAGATTCCAGTGAATAATCAAGGTATTGGTGGCGGCAGGTTCACATATCCTCTCAACCTTTTTCCATATGTACTGGCATAGAGTAAAATGGCTGTTCAAGGCTCTTCATAAGGTGGCTAGTTTTCCTTTGCTACTTCACCATCCACCCCCCATGATGCCTACACTGACCCCTGTAACCCCATAAACTGGTATAGGCTTTGGCAAACAACAGGTAATTGAATCTTACAAGCTGAGTTAACAATGGTTCCCAGGGCGATTTTTTTTTCTTAAGCTGTTTCTTTCACCTGCATTGCCTCTACCTTACTTCTTCTCCTACTCAGTTTTCAAGATAGACTAGCACCTCCTTTGAAGCCTTTCGTGACACACACTCCCTCACTTCGCAGAAGTGATCTTCCTACCTCCGTATACAATGTATCCTATATATCCTATTATAGTTCTTATATCTACTATAAGTAGTTTTTGTGTGTCTGTTACACTCAGGACAATGTGAATATCTTGGGAATCTAACATGTTTCATGACCCTGGTAGGCACTCAAAATAATTGTGTTAAATGAGTAAATTAATAAATGGACAAATAGATAAAGATTTTGGCGTGGGGTGAGCAGAAAAAGCAAATAAAAAGCATTCAAGTCAATGGCATTTGTTGAATCTGAGCCAAGGCATCTTGGTGAGAACTAGATGCACTTTCCACTTTCACATCCCACTAAAGTCGATCCGCAAGCTGTATGTTGCATCCTGTGCGGGTCGTGATGGAGTGCTGCAGCAAGAATGCCAGGTGCCCTATGCACAAACAACTGCTTCTCAGAAGGATGAAAGCACAAACTGTGTGTGCTGGGGGAGGCACAGGAGGAGGGAGTGTTTATAATCTCTCACACAGTGCTTTACAAATTTCACAAGCATTATCTCATTTGGTTCTCACTACAACACTGTGGCGGGGGGTGGCTAGGACAGGTATTCCTACCCCATTTTCCAGTTGAAGAAACTTACATAAAAATAAATTAAGTGACTTGCCCAAGGCTACACAGCTTATACAAGGCAGACAGAATTTGAAACCGGGTCCTTTATCTCCAAACCCAGAACTTATCACTACATACAAAATGTTAGTGAGACTAGCATATACGGGACAAAGAGGGAAAACAAAGAATCAATCAACCTTCCATCCTGCCATGCCTCTAAAAATGGTTTTTGGTGGAGTTATGGATATATTCAACTAAATTTTCTTTGATCACCTATCCTGTTTTAAGTCCTGACCTAGGTGCAGGGCAGGACCCCTCTACTCAAGGTACCAACACTCTGAGTTACAAGACGCTTACATAGAAAGATAATGTTTACTAAATGCATTAAGAGTAGAATAGGCAATAATTCTAGGGAAAGTGAACACCTAAGGATGAATCTATCAAGGCGGATTTGAGGAAGAAAAGGAGGAGACAGCTCAACAGGCCAGCTGACTGGCATGAGTGCAATTTGAAGGCTGGACCAGCAAAAGTGCAAAAATCTTCCATTGAGAGGAAAGTCTGGAAAAGTAGGCAGGAAAGAGGTAGTAGTCCATAGAAGAGCTTGAAGCCTGGGAGAATAAGAAAGGCGTTCTACAGTGGTCAGGTAATGGTGTACACAAGGAATGAATCTAATGTCCAAAGAAACACAAGCAAACAGAGGCATTCTGGGGTAACAAAGTCAAGTGTGGAGGAAAAAAGAATTGCCAAGGATCTCAAATGCCGGACAGAAGATTACTTGTGAAATGTTGGCTCAATGTTTCCTTGGCATGTTTTAAATGGGCACACCTATGAGCTGGGTGAGACATTTCAAGGGAAAACGTCACATTGTTGATGAGATGGGGTCCCTCCCACTAACAAGTGTTTCTAAAGGTAAAGCTAAACCATCATTTCTCCTGTTTCCTCCTTTTTGGTGTCAAAGCTATCAGGTCAAAGCAATGCCACCACAGGTGTGCTATCTAAAGTACTTTCCTCAAAGGAACACAAAACTTAGAGTAAGAAGATCTGAGTTCAAGTCCCAGCTCTCCTACATACTAGCATTTTCCATAACAATTTAACCCTCAAAAGCCTCAAAGTCCTTATCTGAAAATAGGGATGATAATATCTACTTCTCAGGATTGTGGGTAGAAAAAAAAATGAGATGAGATTGTATGAAAACACATTATTGTCTTTCTGTGTACTACGGCTTATTGGTCTAGAGTACGCACGGGGGTCTGAGGTAGCAAGGAAAAACCAGGAAGGTGTTCTGGGAGCGGATGGCAGAGAAAGACAAGGGTGAATGTGTGCCAAGGGCAACAGGAGCTTATGGAATAGGACAAACAAGGGGTCTACACCAGGGATATGGCTTCATGAGAACCAGACAAAAGCAGGAAGTGCTAGAGATGGAATGGGAGTACTTGGAAAGAACCAAGGAAGATCAGACCATTATTTATAATTCATCCAACAGTATTTTGGGAACACCTACTTTGTGCCAAGCACTGTGCTGGGATCATTTAATATTGACATGTGGGTCAAAATGCCTGCTCTGCTCAAGCCCCTTCTCACAGAATCTGCTCCTGCTCACAGGCATTGTGACCTTACCACCACCGCCATCCTATCACCCACAGTCCTGGCCAGACTTGACTGAATCAGAGCAGGAATACTAGACCCAAGCTGGGCCAATCTTATTCCCTTCCCAGATAACTAAGATTCCACAAAATTGAACAAGGTGGTAGCCATACAGAGGAGAAGCAGACTTTTATTACACTTGTCTGTGTTTTATGGGAAGTATGCTGCCTCCATGGCTGTGTCATATACTTGGTAGACCCTAGACTGAAGATCATGAACTTTTGCCACTGAAAGAAATGGATCTGTCTGGTTCCTACACTTTGAAAAGCAGACAGTTTAGCTTTTCCTTGGATTCTGTGATAACTGAACCTTAAAAACCTTTTGACTTGAGCTGGGTTGGGTCATTGTAGAAGTTGAATCCTGTCCCCTAAAATTTCATGTCCACCTGAAACGTCAGAATATGACTTTATTTGGAAATATGCTTTTCGCTGATATAGTTGTTTAATATGAGCTCATTCTGGTTTAATCCAGAATGCTAAACCATCATTTCTCCTTTTTCCCCTTTTTTGGTGTCAAAGCTATCAGGTTAAAGCAATGCCATCATGGAAGTGCTTTCCAAAGTGCTATCAGCCCTAAGTCTAATGACTGGTGTCTTTATAAAAAGAGAGGACACAAAGAGACACACAGGGAGAGGACAGCCATGTTAAGGTAAAGGTGGTGATTGGGGTTAGATTACCATAAGCCAAGGAACACCTGGGGCCACCAGATGCTGGAAGAGACAAGAAAGGATTTTTCCCAAGAGCCTTTGGAGAGAGCATGGCCCTGCCAACATCTTGATTTCCCACTTCTAGCTTCCGGAACTGTGAGGGGAATAAACTTCTGCTGTTTGTTGTACTAGTTACAGTAGCCCTAGAAAGGTAGTAAAGGTAGGCTTACATTTTTGGCAACCAAACATTCACGACTAAGATACATTTCTAGTGATTATATTTGAAAAGTCTAGACCAGTGATTCTCCAAAGGGGGCCATGGCACCCTGGTGTACCTCAAGAGTCTTTCTGATGGGCTATTAAATGATATAAATGCCCAAGCCATTTCTTCAATTTTCATAGGCAAATCGTTTGCAAACGTATAGGTTTTTATTTTTACACACAACTAGAAATACACCAAGTGAGATATAGGAAGTTACTAATGTTGAGAATTTGTAAATTAAAACGAGCGCATTATTCGGGTTTATCAAGAATGATCACTCATCATTTGGAACTGCAGTATTACAGAGTTCCTGCTCATGTGCAGTAGAAGGTAATTGGAATTCCCAGTTTTGGAAGGAGGCTGTTAATAGCACCATTCCCTCAGGAAGTCATGGTCTTTAAGAGCTGTTATTCCTACTGACAATAATTATTAACTACGTTTGTTTGGCTTCATCAATAGCAAGTAAGTTTATTGTGAGTTGTGTGGTTAAACCAACTCTGTATAGTGTTAACGACTTTAAGTATTTTCACTTTTTCTAGAGCAACTTTACAATAATATATATTTGGGCAGGGCATGGTGGCTCACGTCTGTAATCCCAGCACTTTGGGAGGCTGAGGACTGTGGATCACCTGAGGTCAGGAGTTTGAGACCAGCCTAGCCAACACAGTAAAACCCTGTCTCTACCAAAAATATAAAAACTAGTCGGGCGTCGTGGCGCATGCCCGTAGTCCCAGCTACCTGGGAGACCGAGGCAGGAGAATTGTTTGAACCTGGGAGGTGGAAGTTGCAGTGAGCTAAGATTGCGCCACTGCACTCCAGCCTGGGTGACAGAGCAAGAGTCTGTAATAAATAACATAATACAATGCAGTATAATATAACATACGTTTAGAGGTTTGAGTTCTTATCACTAAAGCAATCGACTTGTAATTCCTCTGAAATTTGCTTATACTTTATGAAATATGCTGGCTTTTTTCTGCTTAAATAACATATTTATCAAGGCAAGTGTGAAAAATTGCTTGGTTTTTGAAAAATAGGGCAGTATTTAGGAATATACAATTATATGAATGAGATCATACTCCTCTCTTAAAAGTAGGTAAATAATTCTATTTTTCCTATCCAGTTCTCTGTTGTCACCAAGTTCTTTTCTCCCTGCCAAAGAAAGAGATGGGCTGGATGAAAGTTAGGGCTTTTGCTTCTTTGATCAAAAGAGTATAAGCACCAATGGCTTGGATTTAATGTTTAGGATTTTTAATCACAGGCTTTTAATCAGAAACCAATAAAAGCTGTCAGAAGTGATACTGACCATTTTTAAAGATCCAAAGCTGCAATAATTATATTTGAACATAGAATGAAGACCCATTCAAATGGTGACAGATGCTCAGGCCATTCTATTTTTGTTTCTTGAAACATTCAGTAGATTAAAAAAGAAAGAAGTACCAAAACAAGGTTATAAAATTGGTACATATTTGAAATGCTTACATAGTGTGTTCAATGCATATTGACAAAATATAGCATCATATAATGATGTCATTCATAAGAAAATGTATAACTAACATTTGTAAATTTTTATAAATTCATATTTATTAACAATTTTAATGCATTTGAATACTTAGAATAGTCCAGTAATGAGATACATGTTGAAAGTTATTTGATCTGAGGTTGGATTCCCAGATGAAAAGTCATATACAGATGATTTTTTAAGGGCTTCCCGAAGAAACCAGCAAGGAAGTAAAGAAAGGGGTAAAGCTAGGAGAAGAGGCCACATAAGAGTATGATTTTAGAAGTGCCAGCCCCACCCTGATCCTGAACTCTGGAGTGTAACAGATGCAAAGGAACTGAGCTTTCACACTGTACGAGTGAGGGTGCGAGGAGTAAACTCACAGGCCCCTCTGGTTCTTGGTGACCCAAAGCAGCTTCACTCTCCTGCATCTGTTCTCAGAATGAACAGTGACAGTCCAGGTTGTCAGATGCAAAACACACAGAAGCCAGAGGAGGGGCAGACAGAACTGGTTTGAGGGACTCAGGGTGTCTGGACAAAGCACTGAGTGTATCTCCTGCAGCACCCTTGTTTGCCATCCTTTGATCTTATCAGCTTATCTCCAGAAATGATATCAGACACTTACACTTGAGGCCCTTCAAGAGTATAACCTCATGCAGCTCCTCCAATTGACCCTCCTAGTCCTAGCAGGATGGGACCCAGGACTACCAAGATGATCTTACCACCATGTTCTGTGGATATACCGTGTTCAGTGGAACTGCCAAGTGTTAAAGTAGAAATTTGCCTAAAATCTCTTGACATATCCAGGTTTTACCCCTAAACTTTATTAAACTTTTTTATTTGGGGAAAATTAAAAACTCACATGCAAGAAATGAGATCTCCTGTAAGCTTTACCCAGTGTCCACCAATAATATCTTACAAAACTATACTACAATATCATAACCAGGGTATCCACATTAATACACTCAAGATACAAAATAATTCTGCCACCAAAAGGATCCCTCCTGTTATCCTTTTATAATTATACCCACTTCCCTCCCACCTCCCAACTCCCTCCTTAATCCCTGTCTTAATCTGCTGGGATTGCTATAACAAAGTACCATAAAGTGAGTGGCTTATAAACAACAGAAATTTATTTATTCTAGTTCTGGAGAGTAGGAAGTTCCAGATCAAGGCACAGCAGATTTGGTGTCTGATGGGGGCCCATTTCTTGGCTCATAGAAGGCACCTTCTTACCGCGTCCTCACATGACGGAAATGCTAACAGAGCTCTCCGAGGCCTCTTTTATAGGGGCATTAATCTAACTACTTTCCTATGATGATTAGGTTTCAGCATATGAATGTTAGGGGGGACACAAACATTCAGACCATAGCAATCCCTAATCTGTTCTTAATTTCTATAATTTTATTATTTCAAAAATGTTTATATGTGTATATACATAGCATAGAACCTTTTGGGACTAGCATTTTTCACTCTTCCTGATTCTCTGGAGGTGCATCCGAGTTGTTGGGTCTCTCAATGCTTCTTCCTTTTTACTGTTGAATAGTGTTCCACAGTATGGATATACCACAATTTGTTTAATCATTCACCCATGGAAAAATCTGGGTTGTCTCCAGTTTTCGGTTATTGTGAATAAAGCTGTTATGAACATTCCTGTACAAGTTTTAGTGTGAACATAAGGATTCATTTTTGTGTGTGTAATCAATACCCAGCAGTGCTATTGCTGGGTTAAATGTTAGTTGCATGTGCAGTTTTTTAATAAACTGCCAAACTTTTCTCGAGTGGCTGTACTATTTTATGTCCCTACCAGGAATGTATGTGTGATCCACTTTCTCTTCTCCTGGCTAGCATTTGGTGGTGTTGATATTTTTCATTTAACCCATTCTGATAGGTGTATGATAATATCTTATTACAGTTTTAATTTTCTTACTGGCAAATGATAGTGAACATATTTTTTTGTGCTTATTTGCCATCTGTATACCTTCTTCAGTGAAATCTGTGTTCATGTCTTTTGCCGGTTTTCTATTGTATTTTTTTCTTTCTTCTTTCTCCCCCCTCCCTCTCTCCCTTCCTCCCTCTCTCCCTCCCTCCCTCTCTCTTTCTCTCTCTCTTTCTTTCTCTCTCTCTTTCTTTCTTTTTGACAGAGTCTCACTCTGTTGCCCAGGATGGAGTACAGTGGCATGACCTTGGCTCACTGCAACCTCTGCCTCCTGGGTTCAAGTGATTCTGCTGCCTCAGCCGCCAGAGTAGCTAGGATTACAGGCATGCACCACCATCCCTGGCTAATTTTTTGTATTTTTAATAGAGATGGGGTTTCACCATGTTGGCCAGACTGGTCTCGAACTCCTCACCTCAAATGATCTGCCTGCCTTGGCCTCCCAAAGTGCTGGGATTACAGGCTGAACCACCGTGCCCAGCCTCTACTGAATTTTTTTCTAACCGTTGAGTTTTGAGAGTTTTAAACTACATTCTAGATACTTGTCCTTTGTCAGATATGTGGTTTGCAAATATTTTCTGTCAGTATATGGTTTATCCTTCATCCTCTCAACACAGTTTTACACAGAGCAAAAATCTGTAATTATTCTCATTATTTTTTGAGACAGAGTCTTGCTCTGTTGCCCAGACTGGAGTGCGGTGGTATGATCTTGGCTCACTGCAACCTCCGCCTCCCAGGTTCAAGCGATTCTCCTGCCTCAGCCTCCCAAGTAGCTGGGACTACAGGCATACACCACCAGGCCTGGCTAACATTCCTGTACTTTTAGTAGAGATGAGGTTTCGCCATTTTGCCCAGGCTGGTGTCCAACTCCTGAGCTCAGGCAATCTGCCCACCTTGGCCTCCCAAAGTGCTAGGTTTACAGGTGTGAACCACTGCGTCTGGCCAAAAATCTATAATTTTGATGAAGTCCACCACTGTACCAGTGTTTCCTTTTTTTTTGAGACTCAGTCTTGCTGTGTTGCCCAGGCTGGAGTGCAGTGGCATGATTTCGGCTCACTGCAATCTCCACCTCCTGGGTTCAAGTGATTCTCCTGCCTCAGCTTCCCAAGTAGCTGGGGCATGCCACTGCACCCAGCTAATTTTTTGTACTTTACAGGATTTCACTATGTTAGCCAGGATGGTCTCGATCTCCTGATCTTGTGATCCGCCTGCCTCAGCCTCCCAAAGTGGTGGAATTACAGGCGTGAGCCACCGCGCCCAGCCCAGTGTTTCCTTTTATGGATCATGTTAAGTGTAACTTTTTGTCTAGTCCTACATCCCAAAGATTTTCTCTTAGGTTTTTTTCCCTAAAAGTGTTAAAGTTTTACGTCTTACATTTATGTCCACAATCTTCTTGAGTTAAGATTTGTGTAAAGTGTGAGGCTCATTCTTTTGCCTACAGATACTAAAGTATTCCAGCACTGTATTAGGTTTCTCTAAAGGGACAGAACTAACAGAATAGATGTATATATAAAGGGGAGTTTACTAGGAAAATTGACTCACACAATCACAAGGTGAAGTCCCACAATAGGCTGTCTGCAAGCTGAGCAGCAAGGAAGCCAGTCCAAGTCCCAAAACATCAAAAGTAGGGAAGCTCACTGTAGCCTTCAGTCTGTGGCCAAAGGCCCACGAGCCCCTGGCAAACCACCGGTGTAAGTATAAGAGTCCAACTTGAAGTTTGGTGTTCGAGGGCAGGAAGCATGGGGGAAAAGATGAAGGCCAGAAAACTCAACAGGTCAAGTTCTTCTACCTTCTTCTGTTTGCTTTATTCTAGCCTCCTGGCAGCTAATTAGATGGTGCCCACCCAGATTGAGGGTGGGTCTGCCTCTCCCCGTCCACTGACTAAAATGTCAATCTCCTTTGGCAACACTCTCACAGACACACCCAGGAACGATAGTTTTCATCCTTCAGTCCAATCAAGTTGACACTCAATATTAACCATCATGAGCACCGTTTGTTGAAATGACTAGCCTTTACCTATTGAGTTGCTTTGCATCTTTGTCAAAAATCAGTTGGACATATTTGAGTGGTCTGTCTCTGGGTTCTCCATCTTGTTCTATTAACCTATGTATCTATTCTTCCACCAACATCAATACAGTCTTTAAAATGATATAATATATCTTAAAATCAGATGACTCCTCCCACTTGTTCGTTTTCAAAATTGTTTTAGCTATTCTAGTGCCTTTGCCTTTCCACATACGTTCTAGAAAAGTCGTGTCTATATCTACAAAAATCTTGGTGAAATTTTGACAGGAATTGCATGAAGTCTGTATATCAATTTGGGGAGAGTTGACATCTTTCTTATGTTGAAGTTTGTAGTCCATGAACACAGTATGCCTCTCCATTTATTTGATCTTCTTTGATTTCTTTCATCAGCATTCTGTAGTTTTCAGTGTGCATCTTGGACATATTTTGTTAGGTTTATATGCATGTCCTTTTTGTCAACTGTAAATAGTATTGCATTTTTAAACTTTGTGTCTCTATGTTCATTGTTAATAAATAGAAATACAATTTAATTTTGTTATGTTTGTCTTGTATCCTCTAAGCTTTGGTAAACTTAGTCCTAGGAGGGGAATTTTTTGGTCATTATCTGGATTTGGGGATTTTGAGGATTTTTGTACGGAATTTTGCACATAAACAGTCGTGTTATCTGCAAATAGGGACAGTTTTATTTCTTCTTTTCTGATCTGTATACCTTTTATTTCCTTTTTCTGTCTTATTGCACTGGCTAGAACTTCCAGCACTATGTTGACAAGAATAGTGATAATAGATATCACTGCCTTGCTCCTGATTTAGGGGGAAATGACTCAGGCCACAACTTTAAGTATAATGTTAGTTAGTTTTAGGTTCTTTGTAGATGATTTTTTTTTTTTTGAGACAGGGTCTCACTTCATTGCCCAGGCTGGGGTGCAGGGGCACAACTATGGCTCACTGAAGCCTTCACCTCCCAGGCTCAAGTGATCCTCCCACCTCTGCCTCCTGAGTAGCTGGGACTACAGGTGCATACACCACACCCAGATAATTTTTTTTTTTTTTTTTTTTTTTTTTTTGAGACGGAGTCTTGCTCTATCGCCAGGCTGGAGTGCAGTGGTGCAATCTCGGCTCACTGCAACCTCCGCCTCCTGGGTTCAAGAGATTCTTCCGCCTCAGCCTCCCGAGTAGCTGGGACCACAGGCATGTGCCACCATGCCCGGCTATTTTTTGTATTTTTTAGTAGAGACGGGGTTTCACCATGTTGGCCAGGATGGTCTCGATCTCTTGACCTCATGATCCACCCGCCTCGGCCTCCCAAAGTGCTGGGACTACAGGCGTGAGCCACCTTGCCCGGCCACACCCAGATAATTTTTTAAAAATTTTCTGTGGAGATGGAGTTGTGCCATGCTACCCCGGCTGGTCTCAAACTCCTGAGCTCAAGCAATTGCCTGCCTTGGCCTCCCGAAGTGCTGTACAGGTGTTTACAGGTGTGAGCCACTACTTGTGGCTTCTGTAGGTGGTCCTTATTTATTCTTAGTTTACTAAGAATTTTTATCATAAATGGATGTTGAATTGTATCAAATGCATTTTCTGCATCAATTGATATCATGTGGTTTTTTTCTTTAGATTCTTAATATGGTGATTGATTTTCAAACATTGAACCAGCCTTTATTCCTGGAATCAACCTTACTTAGTCATATTATGGTGCGTAATTCTTTTTACATATTGGGGAATAGTACTTGGTAATATTAATGATTTTTGCATCATATTCATAGAGATTTCATCAGTTTTCCTTTTTTGTGCTGTTTTTGTCTGGTTTGGATGCCAGAGTAATTTTACCTTCAAAATATGAATTGAGAAGTATTCCCTTCTCTTCAATTTTCTCGAAGCAATTGTATAGTATTAATGTTATTTCTTCAAATGATAGAGTTCTCCTACGAAACATCTGAGCCTGGAATGTCTTTTGGGGGAGGTAATTGTGAATTCAATTTTCTTAATAGTTTTAAGGTTATTCAAATGATCGATTTCATATTGTCTAAATTGTGGTAGTAGGTACTTTTTGAGGAACTCATCTATTTCATCTAAGTTGTTGTCAAATTTATATGTGTAGAATTGTACATGGCATTCCCCCTATTATTCCTTTGATGTTTTCAGGGTCTGTAGTGATAAATTCTCTTTCATTCACAGACTAAAATCATTTGTTCCATTAGTAAGACTGTGGCAAACTATAGACAATTCATTTTTGACAATAATATGTTGATATTTAAATATTTTCCACAGATGCAGATGGTAAGTTTCACAAATATTTGACATAGTGATTTCATATTATAATTATTGTGGGTCTATAATGCTAATCGTAAAAGGTAACAGGGACGGGTTCATTACTTTTCCATATATAATTACAAGTAATAAAATGGCAGAATTAGTAGAAGGAGTTGTAAGAAACATGAAGGCGGGATTAAAAGTATCTCTGCAAGGTTGAAATGCAGTTGAAATTGTTCTTTTGAGGAATTAACCAATGCCTCAAAATATAGTTTGAATTTTAATAATAATAACAAGTTGACATTTTTGCTGTGATTCATTTATGGTTACCTGAATATATGTACTTATTTCTCTGCAAATTAGCTGTACTGGCTTACTGGCCTTACTGGCTAACCCAAACCCTCTCTAATGCTTTTGGAAGCTTGACTCTCTCCAAAGTCCTCTGTGCTCGATATACTCCATTTATTTGCCCTTCCAGATCTCCCCCTCTACTGTTTTCCCTCCCCCTTCTGTTCTTACCTCCAGAACTGCATCAAGGAGCACCCTTGTTCTCTGTCTTCAAGTTGCTTGGGCCAGTGGAAAATCTCAGCAGAAGATACACAGGCGGAGCAGAAAAATGTTGGGTTATGAATGCCCCTCACTGCCTCTTAGTTGAGTCAGCAGGGCTGACTGCATTCCTCCACTATAGGCCACAGCCCCTAAAAGGCAGCTCTTGCACATAACTCCCTCTCCAGATTCTGTCAGCTGTTCTTTCCCCGTTCCCCCTTGATTGGCCCCAGGGAACTGCATTCTCCCTCCTGATTTCCTACACTCTGCCCACACGTTTGTAAATAGTCCCTTTATTAAACTCACCTGGAATTACCCGGTTTGAGTGAGCCAACGTGTTTCCCTGATACATACAAATGACAAAGTTTCCAAATCCCAAACATGAGACGTATTCTGTCAGTTGTCACAAAGAAATAACCATTTATTTTTTTAAAGTCATTTACAGGTATTTATAGGCAAATGGATTTCCACTTTAAGACAGATGAAGGATGTGAGATTAAAATAGCATGCAGACATTCCTTTTTATTGTTCCCTTTTGTTTTAACTGTGTCTGTGGTATTTTTAAGTGCAGTATTTGCTTAACTACTATACTATTACAGTCAAATACTGATTATCCATGTGTACTCCTGACACCGTTTACAGTCATTGCATCTATTTGTATCAGGAACTCTTGCTACCAAGTTAATACCCTGCTCAGCTAGACTGAGACCACAGCCCTGCCCTGTTTCTGATAAAAGTGGTTAGACTACCCATACATTTCTACTATCTATACCCATGCTGATCCCCTTTATTAGGACAAATGATCAAGACCTAAGGTATATGAAAAACTGGTGAAAAATACATTAATTCTAGTTGTATGAGAGGAAACAAACCTATGTAAAAAATTAAAGGCAGCTGAATACAAATCATAAGGCTTTCCAGCAAAATATTAGAGTTCAGTTAGCTTGGTTTCTGATGATTTCTATCCAAAAGAAGTTTTATTTAAAACTTAGCAAATGTATCACAATCACAAAGACTAAGTTGTATCTACACAGCCAGAATGAAATGGAGTTAAGGCAATATCCAGATAACTCAAGATTAAAAAACAACAACAACAACAAAACACTTTTCTTGCGTAGGCAAGAAAAGGACACTCCTCAAACCAAACCCACTTTTACCATCATTCCCTATATTATTCCAAAGTTTCAGTGTTTTCGACTGAATGGTTTGGGGTCTAAATGAGGTGAATGTTGATCTCAGGTGTGCCATTTATTCTGTGAGTACGGACACAGGATGAAAAAGAAAAGCTTAATTTTTGATCTTAACTATACAGACCAGTTACCAATAACGACCTCTAACAAATGAAAAACGTGCTTTTTAAAGACTTATACTAAGTACAGACTGAAGTGGTCCTCCGAATTCACCTAGCCCATTTAGCTCATTTTATAGACAAGGAAACTGGAATCCAAACAGATTCAGCAACTTGCTCAAGGTCACACAGATAAGCCCCAGCCTAATGCTTTTCTGTACACCATGCTTAATTACTCAGTTTACCAGTTGCTCTACATGTGGCAAATCTTTCCAAGTGCTTCATTCAATACATCTTTTTCCCTTCTGCATTTTTGTCTGATCATATCTACACAAAGTGCTAAGCATATATGTAGGTGAGAGACCATGATTCAGTGTCAGCCAATCAAGAAGAAATTTTCCTATAATTTCAAATAAATTCCGTACTTTTACTAAGAATGAAACCAATTTGAATAGTAAATACAAAGAATACTAGTTTTGTTGCCATCTTTTAAATCCCTATAGGAGCGTTTTTGTTTTTTTTTTTAATTTTTGCAGGAAGATGGGGAGAATAATGAAATCAGAATTGGCTGATAGATTTGGCCTCTTCAGCTTGTCACATGCTGTATTTGAACAGTCTGAATAGCAAACACTGAGAAATGCTAGGCCAGAGAATTTGGGCCCCAATCCTTTTAACCAGCAAACAGGACAGACCAGTGAAACAGACAGCCATGTTAGTGGCTTTTGATTTGATTCCACTGACATACACACAGTCGGAATTGAATACTATACTTATTTTAACATTGCAGTAAAAACTGCTACTAAACAGAAAATGTAATAAAGTCAATAAGGCTCAAGAAAATTGCTTCTTATTTTTCGTAGCAAGAAAAACTTTTTTTTTTTTTTTTGGCAAATGGTTCTGTAGTCATAGAACATGAAGATACTTAGAACTAACCTCCCCAATATGAAAATGTCCCCAAATTATCAAGTTGAAAGGCACATACCACTGCCCCAGCAGTTCATTCAAGTTGTCGTTAGCATGTGAAATTTGAGTTGTGCTTTTAGCTTGTTATCAATGCAATATGGCCTTAAAAAGTGACATCCGTGCATACATATAATTTCTTTTAAAATGACCAACCCTCTTCCTCTTTTCTGATTTTCATTTCTGAAGACAAAATTCTGTTAGTTCTTCATTTTATAGATGACCTAGTCCACGACGGTCTCGGAAAGATGCACTTCACAGTTTGTGCTCTATTTTATCTACAAACAAAGTTTAAATTATCTTTGTGTCCAATACAAAATGGAGTTTCTTGAAATATCAGTGTGAAGGTGCTTCAATACTGTCATTTGTTGGAATGCAAAAGTCCTGGATTATTATCTTTTCTCACTGGTTGTTTAAGGCTTACTTCGCTGCCAGAAGAGATGATTGGCAAACTGTTATCCATATGGTATCTGATAAGGTGGCCAACATTATCAAATACGTGATCCTTGGTCCTCACCTTGAAAAAGAAGTACAAATATATTTAGGTTAAATTACAGTAGTCTCCTGAAAGATATAAACAACAGGGGGAAAATGCCAGATTTATCCCTAAAATAGATATTTTGCTGAAAAAAAGAAAAGGTACTTTTTTATTGTTTTTATTTTTTTGAGACAGAGTCTTGCTCTGGCGCCAGGCTAGGGTGTAGTGGTGCACTCTTGGCTCACTGCAACCTCTGCCTCCTGGATTCAAGCAATTCTCCTGCCTCAGCCTCCCGAGTAGCTGGGACTACAGACATGTGCCACCATGCCCAGCTGATTTTTGTATTTTTAGTAGAGACAGAGTTTCGCCATGTTGTCCAGGATGGTCTCGATCTCTTGACCTCATGATCCGCCTGCCTCAGTCTCCCAAAGTGCTGGGATTACAGGCGTGAGCCACAGTGCCTGCCAGAAAGGCACTTTTTTGTTTTTTGTTCTTTTGGAAACCAGAGTCTCACTCTGTCACCCAGGCTGGAGTGCAGTGGCATGATCTCAACTCACTGCAACCTCTGCCTCCTGGGTTCAAGCAATTCTAGTGCCTCAGCCTCCTAAGTAGCTGGGACGAAAGGCATGTGCCACCATGCCTGGCTAATTTTTTGTATTTTAGTAGAGATGACATTTCACCATGTTCCCCAGGCTCGTCTCGAACTCCTGAGCTCAGGCAAATGCCCACCTCGGCCTCCCAAAGTGCTAGGAGAAAAGGTACTTTTAAACTCTGTATTCCCTAGTAAACAACCTTCTGATTCCCCATTACCATTTTAAAGCAACCATTCCTATAGGTTAGGAAAACGGTACGCACTTGTCACCCAATTCCAATTTGCAATCAGCCTCTTTGCAGTATTATTGTTTGGTATATCATGTCACTATTTATTTAACCGGTTTGTACACAAGCATGAATCCCAGGATTGTAATTATCTTGTCAAGCAGAGTGCTTCCATATCACTGTGTCTCTGTCAGAAGCAGGCCCTTTTGGTGAAGTCCTACCTCCTACTGAGGGAATGTATTCTCTTCCCGGGTCCACAAGGGGGCACAGTTTCAAGGGCAAGAACTTCCAATGCCGCCCCTCCCACCTCCACCCCCCACTACCCACCATCCGGGAAACTTAACGGTCTTTGTTTTAATTTTCACAGGCGCAGGAAAAGATCAAAAGTCAATAACTCCACCGGACGTTTAAAGGAACTCTTTTTATTGGCCAGGGTGCTTGCAGAAAGTGGGAATTCCTCCCAGGTTATAAGTCCCTGTCTACCTCATCCGGACGGATTTCTCCCTTTGGAGTCCCCTTCCACTCTTCCTGGAAGCTGCTTTCTCTCTCCTGGATTCCATTTTTCTGGATTCTCTCTCTTAGTGTGAGAGGAGCTTTCCTTCTTGGTTTTCCCCCCTCTGGGAACCCTTCTCACTCAGTATGACAGCGGCTTTTCCTTCTTTTCACTCAGTGTGAGAGCTAGCTGTTTCTCTCCCCCTTCTCCTTTTTTTCATCTCTTTCTCTCTGCCTAAATAAATGACTTTTCTGCAAAACTCTTTGGGGTCTGATATTTTCTTTTGAGCGCACCTGCTGTGGTCCCCCTCTCCCATTCTTGGTTAAGTGAGTGACCAAGAGCCTGGAAAAGCATCCTCTCAGGGGAGTTGAGCGCTCCCCTGTACCCCAAAACCCGGCAGCACTACCTCTCTTTGGAGGTTCAGCATTCCTGCCTTCTCCAGGAAGCCTCCTCAGACCTTTCTAACAGGCATTCATGTCTCCTTCCCACAGACTTCATAGTAGCTGATTCACAGATATTTGTTGCATGGAACTTATGTTGTGCATGTCAAAGAATTTCAATTTTCTTACACCATGCCTTCTGTGGAATTTCCTTTCTAGTACCCTATGCACCCGCTGCATAGACAGAAGATGGACATTACTATCCATTGTGGCTCCACTGGCTTGGTGGCCTGGTTATACATGTGCTCCTGTTTGGAGGGTGGCTAGGAACCATCCAGGAAAAGGAAAGCATGCAACTAGGCAGCACCTTGTTATGTATTTTTGCTAGCTCTCCTACAAGGGATTTTTTGAGTTCTGTCTAGATGTTGGTTTTCAGCATGTTAAAGTCATGCATAATTACTGGAACAATTAACACATTTGAATATGAACTATGACTTAGATAATAGGGTTGTATAAATGTTAAGTTTCCTGATTTTGATCTAGACTATGGCTATGTAAAAGAATGTCTCTGTTCTGTTTGTTTGTTTGTTTGTTTTTGAGATGGAGTCTCGCTCTGTCACCAGGCTGGAGTGCAGTGGTGTGATCTTGGCTCACTGCAACCTCTGCCTCAAGCGATCCTCCTGCCTCAGCCTCTCGAATAGCTGGGACTGCAAGTGTGCACTACCACACCCAACTACTTTTTTGTATTTTAGTAGAGATGGGATTTCACCATATTGGCCAGGATGGTCTCCGTCTCTTGATCTTGTGATCCGCCTGCCTTGGCCTCCCAAAGTGTTAGGATTACGGGCATGAGCCACCATGCCTGGCTGAGAATATCTCTGTCCTTAGGAAATACACATTCAAGGATTTACAGGAAAGGACACAGTGGCACCAATTTGCTCTCAAATAGCTCCAAACCTCAAAGTGGTTTTCATCTCCTCCATCTCATTTCCATCCCACACCAAATCAGCTGACCAATCCTGCCATTCTATGTTCTTAATGCCAAGTCACTCTGCTCTCTTCTTTGTGTTTCTTCTACCTCCATTCTACCTCAGACTTTCACTACTTTTTACCTAGAAGTCTCTAATTACTCTCTCTGTCCCTGGTCTTTCCCCTTCTCTTTCATCAATCCTGTATACAAGTGTCAAATTAATATTTCATGTACAGAGATTGTAAACAGGCCACTCTCTGGCTGTATATACCATATGCTTTAGTTTGCTAGGGGATAGGATGGGGGAGGTGGGGGTTACCTACAGAGAGTTTCAACTCTTGTGAATTAAAAATAGGAATAGTTCCTATAAAACTCTGGTTTTATGACTTATTCCAAAAAAAATAAAATCTGGTCCCACTGGGCCTCTGCTCTGCATGACAGTGATTGGTTGGAGCTGAGTGATTGACTGTCCCCCTTATACAGGATATGTGGCTTTTTCTGTACACTCACTCTGTCCCCTGCCCAGCTTTATTCACTTACAGTACAGTCCTGGCCCCACAGACACTTGTGGTTGTAACCTCACCCATATATATACACACACACACACACACACACACACACACACACACACACACACTAGTTAAAAATACAGTGCTGTACACTTAACAGATTTTTAAGTTTACAGTACAGTATTGTTAAGTACAATATTATACAGCAGATCTTTAGAACTTTTTCATCTTGCATGACTGAAACTCTATACCCATCAAACAGGAACTACCCATTTCCTTGAGAACATTGTGGCATAGGGCAGGATTTCCTCCTTTTCTTTTCTTTTTCTGTTTTTTTTTTTTTGAGCCACTGCACCCAGCTAATTTTTTGTATTTTTAGTAGAGATGGGGTTTCACCCTATTAGCCAGGATGGTCTCGATCTTCTGACGTCATGATCTGCCTGCCTTGGCCTCCCAAAGTGCTGAGATTACAGGCATGAGCCACCGCGCCCAGCCGATTTCCTTCTTTGCTATGGTTGAATAGTGTTCCGCTGTATGGATATACCATATTTTCTTTATCCATTCATCTTTTGGTGGATCTTCATGGTCACCTCTTGACTATTGTGAATAATGCTGCAATAAGCATGGGAGTGCAAATATCTTTTCAAGATCCTGCTTTCAGTTCTTTTGGATAATTGCCCAGAAGTGAGAATGCTAGATTATATAATAATTTTTAATTTTTTGAGAAACCTCCAAACTGTGTTCCATAGAGGCTGTACAATTTTACACACCCACCAATAGTGCATGAGGGCTCCAATTTCTTCTCATCCTTGCAAAGACTTGTTATTTTCTTCTTTTTAAAAAAATAATGGTCATCTTAACAAGTGTGAGGTATTATCTCACTGTGGTTTTGATTTGCATTTTCCTGATGATTAATGATCTTGAGCAGGTTTCATATGCCCGTTGGTTATTTTTTGGTCTTTTTGGAGGAATCTGTATTCATTCAAGTCCTTTCTCTGTGTTTTAACTGGTTCCTTATTTTTTTGCTAATTTTTTTCCTTATGTATTTTGGATATTAACTCCTTATCAGATACATTGTTTGCAAATAATTTCTCTCATACTGTAGGATGCCTTTTCACCAAGCTGTTGTGTTTTTTGTTGTTGTTGTTTTGTTTTTGCTGTGCAGAAGGTTTCAGTTTAATGTAAAAGGGACTTTTCTAGTGTCCCTTTTGTTGCTTGTGGAAATACAAGTTTTCCTTCTGCCTCTTGTTTCATTTCACTGATATTTGGTATGATGTCAGCCTCTTAAATTTGTGAAGACTTGTCTGGTGATCTAACGTATGATCCATTCTGGAGAATGTTTTATGTGCACTTGAGAAGAATATGTATTCTGTTGCTGTTGGATGGAATGTTCTGTATATGTATGTTAGATCCACTTGGTCTACAGTGTTGTTAAAGTTCTCTTTCTCCTTATTGATCTGTCTGGTGTTCTATCCATTATTGAAAATGGGGCATTAAAACCCCCTACTATTATTGTTTTGCTATCTATTTCTCCCTTTAGTTCTGTCAATGTTTGCTTCATATATTTGGGTGCCCTGATGTGCATATATATTTATACTAATTATATCTTCCTGAAGAATTGATCCTTTTATCATTATATCATGTCCTTCTTTGTCTCTTTTGACATTTTGACTTAAAGTTAATTTTGTCTGATATAAGTATGGGCACTCCTGCCCTCTTTTGGTTATCATTTGCATGGACTATCTTTTTCTAAACTTTCACTTTCAACCTACATGTGTCCTTAAATCTAAAGTGAGTCCTTGCCAGGCACAGTGGCTCATGCCTATGATCCCAACACTTTAAGAGGCTGAGGCAGGTACATCACCTGAGGTCAGGAGTTTGAGACCAAACTGGCCAACACAGTGAAAGCCAGTATCCATTAAAAATACAAAAATTAGCTGGGCATGGTGGCGCACCCCTGTGATCCCAGCTACTCGGGAGGCTGAGGCAAGAGAATCACTTCAACCCAGGAGGCGGATGTTGTAGTGAGCCAAGATTGTGCCACTGCACTCTAGCCTGGGTGACAGAGCAGGAATCCATCTCAAAAAATAAAATAAAATAAAGTTTCTTATAGATAGTGTGTAGTTGGATCCTGTTTTTTTAATCAGTTCAGCCACTCTATGCTTTTTGATTAGAGAGTTTAATACACTTACTTTAAAGTAATTATTAACACAGAAGAACTATTACCATTCTATTGCTTGTTTTCTGTCTTAAAGCTTTTTTTTTTTTGGTCTAGGTTTTCCTCTCTTGCTGTCTTCCTTTGTATTTCATTGACTTTTCGTAGTGAATAGGCTTTAATTCCCTTATCATTTTGTTTTGTGTATCTTCTGTAAGTATTTTCTTTGTGATTACCATGGGGCTCACATAAAACATAGCTATAACAATCTATTTTAAACTGATAACCACTTAACTTCATCATGTACAAATACTCTACACTGTTATTTCTCCACACACAATTTTATGTTATTGATGTCACAAATTACATTTTAAAATTTTGTGTTTTCATTAATGTATTGTATAGTTTTATAGTTATTGCTGCATAATGACATTTTGGTTAACAACAGACTGCATATAAATGGTGATCCCATGAGATTATAATGAAGCTGAAAAATTCCTGTTGCCTATTGTAATTGTCCTGAAGATTTGACTAATGGGGAGTTGTTGGAACTCAAACAGGGAGGCACAGCTGCAAAGGAGACAAAAGGAAAGTGCAAGTGAAGAAAAAGAAGAACCCCTCAAAAATTAACAATAAAGAGTTTAGCAGAAGCTTTTTCAGACCTTACCAAGCTTCTTGAAAAGATTGAAAATATGAACCCCAACACCAAAAGGTATTCATTAATCAAAAAGAATGCTCATGTTGCATTATCTGCTTATGAACAAATTATGATGAAAAAAGAAACTAAGCAAACCACCATGGTCATATTTCTGAAAATAGCGACACTTTCTCAAGAGACTCAGGCAGGTCCTTTAGGAGATATTCTAGAATAAGGCATTGTTATCTTAGGAGATGACTGCTCCATGCATGTTATTGTCCACTGAAGACTGTGGAACAATATATGGAGATAGAAGACAGTGATATTGATGATCCTGCCCCTGTCTAGTGCAAGCCTAATGTCTGTGTTTCTGACTGTATTTTTAACAACAAAAAAGTTTAAAAGTAAAAAATAGGGCTGGGCGCGGTGGCTCACGCCTATAATCCCAGCACTTTGGGAGGCCAAGATGGGTGGATCATGAAGTCAAGAGATCGAGACCATCCTGGTCAACATGGTGAAACCCCATCTCTACTAAAAATACAAAAAAAATTAGCTGGGCATGGTGGCACATGCCTATAGGCCCAGCTACTCGGGAGGCTGAGGCAGGAGAATTGCTTGAACCCAGGAGGCGGAAGCGGCGGTGAGCCAAGATCGCACCATTGCACTCCAGCCTGGGTAACAAGAGCGAAACTCTGTTTCAAAAAAAAAAAAAAGTAAAAACTATAAATTAAAAATTTTTAAATAGGAACAAGCATATAGAATAAGGGTATAAAGAAAAATATTTTTGTACTGCTGTATAACCTATATTTTAAGCTAAATATTATTACAAAAAGTCAAGAGATTAAAATAATTTAAATGTTTACAAACTAAAGAATTTGCAGTAAACTCAAGTTAATTTATTATCTAAGAAAATTTAGAAAAATAAATTTAGTGTGGTCTAAGTGTATAGTGTTTATAAAGTCTGCTGTAGTGTGCAGTAATGTCCTAGGTCTTTACATTCACTTACCACTCACTCACTGACTCATTCAGAGCAATTTCCCGTCCTGCAAGCTTCATTCACAGTCAATGTTCTGTATAGGTGTACCATTTAAAATCTTTTATATCCTATTTTACTGTACCTTTTCTATGTTTACATACACAAATATTTACCTTTGTGTTACAATTGTCTACAGTATTCAGTACAGTAACATGTGGCACAGGTTTACAGCCTAGAAGCAATAGACTATACCAGATAGCCTAGGTGTGTAGTAGGCTATAACATGTAGGTTTGTGTACATATATTCTAAAATGTTTTCACAATGAAAAAATCATCTAGCAATGTATTCCTCATAACATTTCCCTACTGTTAAGTGATACATGACTTATTTTTCATACTTTTGTCTTTTAACCTCTATAACCAGAATCAAAAGTTATTTACACACTGCCATTACAATATTACTATACTCTGTTTTTGTCTATATATTTAACTTCACCAGCAAGCTTTGTACTTTCATATGCTTTCACATTACTGTTTAGTACCCTTTTGTTTCAACTTGAAGGACTTCAGCATTTCTTGTAAGGCAGATCTAGTAGTAACAAATTCCTCATCTTTTGTTTATCTCAGAAAGTCTATATTTCTCCTTCATTTTTAAAGGACGGTTTTGGCCGGGTGCAGTGGTTCATGCCTATAATCCCAGCACTTTGGGATGCCGAGGCAGGTGGATCATCTGAGATCAGGAATTCAAGACCAGCCTGGCCAACATGGCAAAAGCCTGTCTCTACTAAAAATACAAAAAATTAGCCGGGTATCATGGCAGATGCTTGTAATCCCAGCTACTTGGGAGGCTGAGGCAGGAGAATCACTTGAACTCAGGAGGTGGAGGTTGCAGGAAGCCAAGATCACACCATTGCACTCCAGCCTGGGTAACAAGAGTAAAACTCTGTGTCAAAAAAAGAAAGAAAAAAAAAAAGGATGGTTTTTGCCAGATAGAGTATTCTTGGTTGGCAGTCTTTTTTAGCATTTTGAATATATTGAACCTACTGATAGTCTTATGGGGGTTATGATAAATGTGCTGATAGCCTTATGGAAGCTCTCTTGCTACTTTCAAAATTCTGTTTTTGACAATTTGATTATAATGTATCACGAAGTGAATGTCTTTGGGTTCCTCCTAGTTGGAGTCCATTGGTATTCTTGAATCTGATGTTCATTTTCATACCTTACTTGGAAAGATTTCAGAGATTATTTCTTTAAGCTTTCTGCCCCCTTTCCCCTCTCCCTTTTTGAACTCCCATAATGTATAAATTGGTCTGTTTGATGACATATCATAAATTCCTTAGGCTTTCTTCACTTTTTAAATTATTTTTGTTGTTGTTATTCCTTTTTCTGAAGAATTTAAAATGACCTGTCTTTGAGTTTGCTAATTTTTTTTCTGCTGCTCCATCAAGTCTGCTGTTGAACACCTCTAGTTAATTTTTCAGTTCATTTATTATATTCTTCAGCTCCAAAATTTCTATCTGGCTCTTTTTTATATTTTCTTTTCGTCTGTTGATATTCTCACTTTGTTCATGGATGGTGTTATTGAGTTCACAGAGCATCTTTATTATACTTATTTTGAATTCTTTGTCACTTAATTCATATGCTTCTGTTTGTTTAGGATCTGTTTCTAAAGATTTATTTTTTGTTGTTGTTTGGGCCATGTTTCCCTGATTCTTTTTGAGTTTCATATCTTTGTGCTGGGATCTATGCATTTGAAAAATAGCCACGTCTCCTTTTCTTACAGGCTAGCATCATACAAGGGAAGAATCACACCAACCAGCCCAAATAGAGATTCTGGGGGTCTCCCAAAACTTTCTGTGGGAAGATGTGACTTTTCTGGGCCTATGTGTTCAATTTTTCAATTACAGAGGCTTGCCAGTTTTTCAGGAAGTTGTAATCTTTTGCTTCCCCTGATGTCTGTGGCACTGCAAGTTCTCTGGTTCTACAGCAGCAAGCCACCTCACTCTCCCTTGTTCTCCATGGCCACAGGCATCTAAGGTATGCCAGCTTCCTTTCAGTGCCCCAAGTGGCAGGACAGATACTGATTAATCAGGCATCCCTCCAAAAAGCTGGAATTCTGGACACACACTTCACTCCCCTCCCTCCCTCCTGAAGGAGAACCTTCAAGTTGCGTACTTTCTCCTATTGGTACTGAAGATTGCCAGCTGCAGCAAGCTACCCCGTGCTCTTCTTTGTTCTCAGTGGCTCCTGAGCATCCAAAATATAGTAGTACCATTAGCACTCCATGTGAAGTGAGACAGAAACCAGTCCCTCAGGCAACCCACTGAAAAGCCAGAACATGGCAAGCAAGCTCTACTCTTCTCTTTTCCCCATTCCCCCAAGGGAGAAGTCATGAGACATGGAATTCTTTCCTGCAACTGGGCTATGCTGATTTGGGGGAAGGAGTTGATGCAGGTAAAGTGAAATTGTTCTTCTTACCTGTTTCAACATGACTGTTTTCAGCTCTATGCTCACCTGGGGTATTGCAACTTTTTAACTCAATTATGTAGGTCTCATAAAGGTGTTTTGGTCAATATAGAGTTGTTAATTCTGTGTTTCTGTTGGGGGAACAAGGGCTGGGACTTCCTATTCTGCCATCTTGCTGATTTCACCACTCACATGGGCTTTAAATCATTTGTCTTAAAACTGCCAATGTCTCCCCAGGCAAATTAGCCATTTTGGTCTATATTTCTACCCCATATTGATGGCTCTAACATACCTTTCCCAGGATAATTTTCTGCCTACAGGCATTCTTTGCTACTGCCATTCATCTTCTATTGGCTTAATACCATTCTATTACTCTCTCTGCTCCTATGGTTCCTTCCCTATACTCCAATGTCCCCCTTTGGATATGATGAGTTCTAAATTTCTCTTTATAGAATCAGTATGTCAGTATGTTCAGTTCTTTGTCCTCCATTTTAAAGTTTAACTTCCTAGTAGTTTCAGTAAACAACCTTCTCCACCAGTTCTAATCAGTAGTTTATACCTGTTCCTCCTGTCCCCTGGCTCCACCCTGACTCATCCCGCTCACCCGCTTCAGTCACCTGCCCTCGTCACCTGCTTCAATCACCTGCTTTGACCTAGGTCACACCTGGCTACCTGCTCTGACCTGTCCTAACCGTCCTTCCCGCCAAACCAGCCACCCTGCCACTCCAGCTCATACCACTGCTCTCTTTAAAATAGCCAATCAGGATTAGTCTAGCCTGTGCTGTCTAACCCTAGCCAATAAGGGAACGACACAGCAGTAGGGCAACCTCCATCAGGAATAAGTACCCCCTTTTCCTTCCTTGTCCAACCAAGTGTGCACTCACCATTGCTCCATCCATGAGGCACACCTTTCTATACAAGTAAACTGCCTTGCTGAGTGGACTTATCTTTGAGTGCTATTTCTTTTGCAGCATCAAAATTTTACGTATAACACCCCTTTTGAAATTTTGCATTCTTTCAAGGTTTGCTTTACATGATGGAACCTATAAGAAGACTTCTCAGTTTGCCTCAACCAGAATGACCTCTCTATTCTGAAAAACACCATAATGTTAGGTTGAACCATTCTTATCTCATTCAGCTTTATATTATACTTATTTAAGCACCTGTTTTATGAAATTATCAGCACCCTGAGAGCAAACACTATGTATGTGATACTGAACAATAGTCAGCTGTGAATTCCTTTACTTCTATATACTAGGTATTCATTTAATTCACGGAATTGAAATGAAAAAGGCAGAAAGAGGCTGTCCTCTGCTTGATACTCCAGGGTGGCCTCCTACCCTAACCCCCTCCACCACCCTCTAGTTAGCATGTTCTGCTCTAGCTGGAAGGTTCCAGAAAAAGCAAACACTTAGCCTTGAACACTATTCAATACCAGGTTTTGGAAATCATTCAGGGTATGCTTAATAGAACAACATCCTGAGAAACCTCTAATGAGAAGTCAATGATACCTTGCCTTCAGGATCCACCAGGAGAAGATGTTTTGCTTGGCCTCCCTGTAGTCCACTCAGCACATATTGGCCAGGGGATGTTGCACTCTCTCGAACCAAAAAGTCCCCATCCTTTACCAAGAGGCTCTCTGCCGCCTTCCTGCTCAGCTTGCCATGGTAGCATTCTTCACTCCACAGCTGCTGCTTAATGTGTGGCAAAGAATGTGAGCTGGCAGGCTGGGCCGCAGCACCCGGCTGAACAGTTTCTGGTGCCTCTGAAGTCAGAACACAAAGAGAGACATCATCGAGTTACCTCTTCATCCATCCATCCATTCATTTATTTACTCAGCAAATATAACCTGAGGTCCTACTGTGCCAGTTTACATAATGCTGTTTGGGAGAACAAATGAGGTTTTTGTTTTCTTCGGAACTCCCAACAGGCTTTAATTTAATGGTAGATCCAAACATTGCCTTTGGCTTCTGTTACCAGGGAAGCCTTGCCCAGGTGCAGGAGTTTTTCTTTTCAGATGGGAAATGGAACAGATCCATGAGAACTGCTTTTATAACTGCAAGAGAGGCTCTTTATGTCCTAGGGGTTGCATGTTAAAGAGAAAAAGGCTTATGCTGTACCTGGATTACAAATACTTTCTATAATGTTTCCAAACTCTTTGAAAATAGCTATATAACTAAGCCGTCCCCACTTTTTAGCAGTTAGCTTTTGTCCCCTCTTTTTTAAAACCAAATTATTAATGTGTGTCTAGACAGTCTTCTGACCCAAAACTTCAAAGCTTTGCTAAATCTCACAGCATTCCTGCTAAATGACCACTTTGTTGTTTGTGTCATTCACCTGTCTGGACAAAAAAGAGTTGATGAGGTAAAAGAAGACATATCATCAGGAAGAGATAGCCTGAGGCAGCTCCCCAAGGTGCTGCCGTGTAAGTGTTGTCCAGAGTTGAGAGCGCTGGGGGATGAGAACGTACCTCGAATTAGCAGTTTACAGTATCATCGACACTCATAATGGTAATAATAGTTACTGTGTAGTTCTCATTTATCAAGTGTGATAGAAACTGCTAAATGCTTTACATATATTATGTTGTTTAACTCTCAAAATTAGACAGGCCAAGGAAATGAATCTTTAGAAAAGGTGGCCGGGCAGAGTGGCTTATGCCTGTGAACCCAGCACTTTGGGAGGCAGAGGCAGGTGGATTACCTGAGCTCAGGAGTTCCAGACAAGCCTGGGAAAATGGTGAAACTCTGTCTCCACAAAAAATACATTAAAAAAAAAAAATAGCCAGGCATGGTGGCATGTGCCTGCAGTCCCAGCTGCTTAGGGGTCTGAGGCAAGAGAATGACTTGAACCCGGGAGGCAGAAGTTGCAGTGAGCCAAGATCGCACCACTGCATTCCAGCCTGGGTGACAGAGTGAGATCCTGCCTCAAACAAACAAACAAAAAGGAAGGTTAAGGGATTTAAAGTTACAGTGCTAATAGTTGTAGATCTGAAATTCAAGACAAGCTCATCGGACTCCAAAGCCTAGATTCTTAATTACCAAACTCTAAGGCCCTCGCCTTGGATGTGAAAACCTTTCTTTTAGTAGAATGTAGCCACTTTACTTCAGTAGTACCGACAAAGATCCGTAGCAGGTAGCAAGGTTATCTTACTTGGGGTAGCCTTCGGCATCTCCAGAAGTAATAACATAAGATTCTTAAGTCTGAAACCAGGTAAAACTTGTATGTTTAATAAGGCAAATTTACCAGAAAAATAACCATAGAAACTAGACTTTGTTTTTTTTAAACACAAAAGGTCCTTTGCATAGAAACTAGTCTTCATCTTTATTAACGTGAAGAAGTGTTTATGTGTCCTTAGGCAAGGGTCTCGCAAGTGAGAAATTCTCTTGACTATGAGTTTTACAATTTACACATGATCATCCCATGAAGTCACCGGTGTGGGCAACCAGTGTTCTGTAGACGTAATTCAATTCTCCTGTTAATATGTTATAGTTTGTCCCTGCTTAAGGGCTTCTTCCTGCACACAGTTACAATGCAGCATTCACAAATAGATCTTCTAAAAAAAATCTTTAATCTAAATCTGATGGCTGGAAACATTCTCTTCTACAATCAAATCTTTCTATTGTTGCCAGATATAGCCTGGCAAAATGTATACAGATTTGATGAATAATACTTGTAATTGGCCTTAGTGCTGCCTGCTTTCAGGCACAATGGATAACTTCTAATGAGTAGCTATGTGTGTGTTTGTGTGTGTGAAAAAGTGTGTGAGTGTGGGAGGGATGCATGCACGCATTGTACGTGGGTGTACACGTCTTCACGCGTGATGGCTTTTGGTTTATTCTAAGATTATGGTGAAGAGCTTTTGGACAAAGACAAAACAATAGAAAAACAGACATTATATCATCTTGAAAAAGGCATCGGATCATGGGTCAACCAGAGGAAACAGACAACGTTTTCCTAACAGTTTCCCAAACTAGCAGAAGGACAAGATACTCTGCTGGGAGATTTCAATCATCCAAACATTGGCTGAAAATCTGATTCTGCCAGAAGAGGTGACAATTTGTTTAATTTTAAAAGTTACACATGTTAACTTTCTAAAATCTAGGAAAGAAAAAAACAAAGAAAATTAATTACCTATGGTCTCATCACTAAACAAAAACCGCTCTTAAGACTGTGGTACATTATCCATTATCTTGGTCCTTTTCTAACGCGTAAGTTGACTTTGACAATAATAATTATAATCTAAATATGGTTATGTATATACAATTTATAGATAATATTTAATAAATTGTTGAATTGATATTATTATGTTTTCTCAGAAGAAGTAGGGAACATTAAGGAAGTAATAAGGAAGGCCAAACTAGATTTATTTGAAACCATAAAAAAAGTGATAGGAATTATGGAAGAAAGTAATCATATCATCTTTGAGTTCCTATTAGCACTTAAAGACATATTGCTCGAGTCAGACCTTCAAGAAAGACACAGCATAGATATGGCTATCCACACCCAAATCAATCTAATGGGCAAAACCTCTAAAAGGGGAAATACAATATAAGGAACAGAAAAAAATCTAACATGCAAAATCTGGATTAAACAATTGAAAGTAATCTCAATGAGAAAGAAAGAATAAGACCTTCAAAGAAACCAATATGAACTGTAAAGATGGCACATTGATGAATCCCATTTTTAAAAAGCACCTGTAAACCAATTTTTATACTATTAATAATTATTTTAGCAAAGCACTGGAAAAATTGTTATGTCCATCAATAAGGGACTGATTACATAAATCATGACGCACTCATACAATAGAAAACTACAGAGCAATTTAAAATAGTGAAGGTCATGTGTTTACATAGACACATTTCTAAAACAGAAGAGTAAAATAAGCAAGTACACAAGACGATTACTATAACCGAGAGCTAAAACAAGAAAATGGAGCGCTGTTTGTCTTGTTTTGTTTTGTTTTTTGTTTCTTTGTTTTTTTGTTTTTTGAAACAGAGTCTCACTCTGTTGCGCAGGCTAGATTGCAGAGGCGAGATCTCAGCTCACTGATACCTCTGCCTCCTGGGTTCAAGTGATTCTCCTGCCTCAACCTCTTGAGTAGCTGAGATTACAGGTGTGAGCTACCACACCCAGCTAATTTTTTATTTTTAGTAGAGATGGGGTTTCACCATGTTGGCCAGGCTGGTCTCAAACTCCTGACCTCAGGTGATCTGCCTGCCTCGGCCTCCCGAAGTGCTGGGATTACAGGCGTGAGCCACCATGCCTGGCCACGTTGTCTTGTTTGACATCAGCTGAGAATGTTGCACATAGGGTGACTGAAAATTTTTGTTGATCTTGGCATGGCTGCAAATGACACAAAAGGACCATGTGTATTGATTTTGGAGTTACAACTAAATTTTATCAAGTAAGCTAATTCTCAAATATAGAATCTGTGGAATAATGATAATTGACTGTATACTGTTTATTAGTATGGATTATTGGATGTATGAAAATTCTAAAATAAAAAGTCATTTGCATTGAGAGGAAAAATATGTTCATTTACACAAAGTGTCTGAAAATTTGATAGAAAAAGATGTTAACATAAAGTGTGAAGCATAAATGAGAAAGAGGTTGAGATAGTACCCAGAGGAAAATTATTTGTAATGTAAAGGAAGACTTAGATGTCTGTTAGGCATGTTACAAAGCCATAGCAATTAGTATATAGTAATTAAGATGCTGGTTGAGAAAAGGCAAGTGGCCTAATAGAAAAAACGTAATAAAGATCCCAGAAACAAATTCACATATATACAAAGGGCTTGATATAATAGAAAGTAGCATCAGGGAAAAGAGGAGACTACTTAATCAATAGTGTTTGGAAAACTGACAAATGTGGATAAAATTAAGTTACATCCCAAACCTCACATAATATATAAAGGTCAAGGGGAATAAATATTTTATTATGAAAATAAAACTATAAAGCCAACAGAAGAAAATATAACAGATGTTAGATACAGAGACAATATTTAATCCAAAGCAAGTAGAAGGCAAACATAATAAAGATAAAATGGAAACAAAAAACAACAGAGACCCGGGGCACTTTGGAAAGATCGATAAAATTAATAAACCTAAAAGAGTACTATCAAGTAAAAAGGAGAAAATTACCAATAACAGGAAAGAGAGAAGGGATATCACTATGAATGTTCTGGGCAATAAAAAAGACAATAAAGGAATATTGTGGAAAACTTCATACGGAACTGCCTTGTAAGCTAATAAAGAGGAATCCTGCTAAGTTTTCCAGGAAATTACATTGCCAAAGAAATCACAAACCCTTCTTGTCCATGGCTTTTGGCTCCTGAAGCAAACTCTAATCTCTCATGACCACAGTGGGAAATAGGTTGCAAAAGTGGCGAAGCCCCCAAGATATAGGCTGTAAAAGTGGCGAAGCCCCCAAGATATAGGCTGTAAAAGTGGCAAAGCCCCCAAGAAAGGTACATTCTCCAATATTTACTTTAAGTGTGCACATGGAGAATAATGGTAGGAGAACACAGATGGCATCTTAGATGCTGTAATTGTATAAGGTACTTGCAATGTCTCCCTTGGGGAGAAGGCGAATATGTTCTATGTGAAAAGAAAAGCTCACGAATATTTGAGTGGCAGATAGGTGTACTGTGGCAGAGACAGTTCTCTACCAAAATCTATTCTCCCTTTCATTACATTACAGAACTCCTAAGTTTAGCTGAGCACTCAGCTAGAGTAACTTTTCTAGCCTTCTTTGCAGCTAGGTATGGTCACAGGTCTATGGTCTGCCAATGGCAGGTGAAAAGAAATGACATCTGCCACTTCTGGGTCATGTCCTTTAAAGAAATATATATGTACTCCTCTTGCTTTCCCCTTTCCCACTGGCTGAATGCAAATGTGATGATGAGGGTCCAAGCAGCCACTTTGGACCAGACATGGAAGCCAGATGTTGAGAATGACAAAGCTACCCTACCAACCCCATGGAACCAATCTTTGAGCTTTTAGGTAAAATAAATAAACGTCAGCCCTTTTACACTGTGGCATTTGGGGGCGGTATTTCTTATGGAAACTGAGACAGAAACTAACAATAAATCAATACAAACATTAGTACCAGAACTCATGGTATCCTTCTGCCATGTTTGGTGAGAATACAGACTGTGTCAGAGCCTTTTTTCTGTTGGTAGTGTGACAGGATTAACTAAGGAGCCCCCCGAGTCTGCCTGAGAAATAGGTTAGTAACTCTGTATTTGGTTTGGTTTGGTTTGGTTTTACTGAATTATCAAAAGTTTTTTTTCTGGCTAAGGGAGACTAAGTTTGCCTAAAGAAGCTAAACAGGATTTTTGAGGGAGGAAGAAAAAAAACAGAAGGAGTCATGGAGCTGACCAACCCTTCTGGCCCTGCCTCAGCTGCCCGAGGTTTGACCTTCCTGGTGTGGCCCACATCCCAAGACTGAGATAAATGGGGCTGTATAGGCCCATTCATTTGGGCCCAAATGTAAGACAACTCTGACATACCACACTGGGCCTTTTGGACTTGGCTGAGGCTTCGTCAGGCCTGCGCTGTAGTCCCATCTCCCACTCCGGCCAATCCTACTTCTTTCCCATTGCTTCCTGATATTGATCCTCTTACAGATCCTGCCTGCCAAGTTTCATCTTAGCATCTGCTTCCAGAGAATCCAGCTTGGTTGGATAGGGTATCAGAGGTGATCTTAGAAAGTCAGCATAGGCTAGGCATGGTGGCTCATGCTTGCAATCCCAGCACTTTGGGAGGCCGAGACAGGTGGATTACGAGATCTGGAGATTGAGACCATCCTGGTCAACATAGTGAAACCCTGTCTCTACTAAAATACAAAAAAAATTAGGCGGGCATGGTGGTGTGTGCCTGTAGTCCCAGATAATCCAGAGGCTGAGGCAGGAGATTTCATCTCAAAAAAAAAAGTCAGCATAAAGAGGGACCACTTGCCACCTGGCTAACAAGGAAATCCCTTAGTTCTTCATCTAGAGAGTTAAGACAGTCTGCTGGGATCCAGGCTCAACAAAATTTTTAAATTTTGTCTTGCCATTGCAGCCACACTAGCTGGAAAGCTGCCTTTGGCAGTTCTGGAAAAATCTCCTGGACTATTAAAAGGGTTTTCTCAGTGACTGGTTCTCCATCATTGGAGCAAACCAAATTTGACACCATGCCAATCTCTGCAAACAACAAGCTTCAATATTTTATGAAAAGCATTTTTATGTTTATTTGTTTTTCAGTTGATTATAGGCTTTTGGCTTGTTATATTTATTTATGTTCCTGTTTATGCATTTACCCCCTGATAGTACTTTGGCAGGAAAGATGTTTGTCTTATTATATTTTACCCACATTACATGAGAGAAGAGAGGAGCCAACTTATTTTAGTGCTTTATAGATGACCTATCGAAGGGTTTTGAAATGAATAAAGTTAATGCTATCCCTAACGGAAACAGTAGCCACTGTGACTCATACAAATTAACAAATTCAAAATTATCTCCTGGCCTTGACAGCCCTTCTTTCAGCAAAAGTACATAGCAGAAATCAAAACTTGGAAGTAAATTTAAAGTATTTGAAAGGATTATTCAAAATCAACATTTCCAAACCTTGAAACCCAAAACAACTCCACAAAGTTCTAACCGATATTAACTGTGGTGAAGGATGGAGGCAAAGAAAGAAAACTCAATCCCTAAAAATGAGACCAAGAAAATAGCCTTCTTAAAATTCAAGGTAGTACAATTAGTTAAGTAGTAGCCCTCAGAAACATAAATTCAAAGCGGGGCATGGTGGTGCCTGTAATCCGAATGCTTTGGGAGACTGAAGCAGGCAGATGGTTTGAGCCCAGGAGTTTGAGACAAGCCTGGGCGACATAATGATACCCTGTCTTTACAAAAAATACAAAAATTAGCTGGGCATGGTGCCTGTAGTCCCAGTTACTCAGGAGGCTGAGATGAGAGGATCACTTGAACCCAGGAAGCAGAGGTTGCAGTGAGCCGTGATCATGCCACTGCAATCAAGCCTAGGTGACAGCGTGAGACCCTGCCTCAAAAAAAAAAAAAAAAAAAAAAGAAGAAGAAGAAGAAAAAAGAAATTCAGGTCCTAATCCCTGGCATCTGTGAACATAACCTAATTTGGCAAAAGGATCTTTACAGATGTAATTAAATTAAGGATCTTGAAATGAGATTAGTCTCATCTCATCCAATCACCTCATCTCATCCTAAACCCAGTGACTGTTATAACAGAGGAAGGAGAGGGACATCTAAGAAACAGGAACACAGGGACAGTCAATATGAAGACATCTGCAGAGATTAGAGTGATGTGTCTACAAGCCAAGGCACATCAAGAAGTGCCAGCAGCAGGAGAACCGCTTGAATCCGGCGGGCAGAGGTTGTGGCGAGCCGGGACTGCGCCACTGCACTCCAACCTGGGCAACAAGAGGGGAAACACTCCGTTTCCAAAAAAAAAAGAAATTGCCAGCAGCCAGCAGAAGCTAGGAGAGATGCATAAAATTGATTCTCCTCCAGAGGTCCCCAAAGGAACCAGCCCTGCTGATGCTTTGGTTTTGGACTTCTGGCCTCCAGAACTGCGAAAGAATAAATTTCTGTTTGTGGTAATTTGTTACCACAGCCCTGAGAAATGAATATAGACAGTGAGTAGCTACTTACTTCCGCAGTGCCACGGGCTCCCCAGTGGTTGGGTTTGATTTCCAGTAGAGCCAAGTGTACTTTGAAGAGCCTGTGTATTAATGTAGCAGGGGTCGTCGAAGAGATCCACTCGGCATGTGTGCTTCAATAATGAGGTATCTTGCTGGGACTGTACGCCTCTTGGATGGACATTACCTGTAGTGATTAGCAGTGATCAATGCATTATGTTTTTTTCTTTGTAAATGGTAAATAAAATCATGTTTGAGTCAAGAATTGATAGAAACCTAAAGGCCATGCCCTACCCTATACAATGATTGAACATTCACTTTTAGGTTTGACCTGGAAAAATAAGCGCCAGTCTCTGAGGGGAAAGCCACCCTCTCACTGGGCTTATTTCCCCCTCTTGGGCCCAGCCCCCAGATGACCAACTGTGTCAACAGCAGACAGAAGACAAGCAGGAAGATCCAAAGAGGACCAAGCAGCTGCAGAAGGAAGAGGGCTGACTGTCAGCAAACAGCACAAACCAGCACTCAAGGCTCGTCAGAGGGGTTGCCCAGGAATCAGGAAAACAACATTGTACTTGAATACCAATAATTAAATTCCTTTTCAAAACTGATTAATTTAAAATCCATATTTCCTGTGAACTAAATTAATTTATAAATAATAAATGAATGAATGAATACAATAAAATTCTTAAGAATATAAAGTCTGGCTTCTCTCTGTGCCCAAAGTTTTCTCTTGCCAAGCTCAGTCCTGCACCAATCGCTGATGTTTAATTCTGCTATTCAATGAAAATAACTCAACCCTCAGGTTATCTCCTCCTCCCCCTCTTAATCTGTCCTCTCCCTTTCCATTCTATTCTACACATTGTAGCCCAAATAGTCTTTTCAAAACTGTGAATCTGGTCATATTTCTCAGAGGTTTTCCCACACCTCTTCAAGTGCTTCCCATGCTCCTTAACAAGCTGCAGGCAGGCCCTGCTCTGTCTATCCAACTACCCTTCTACCTCTCTCCTCCCTAGCCTCTGTCGGGGGTCACACTGGCCTTCTTGCAGTATGATCTCACACTGAAAGACTGTCTCCTCTAATTAACATGCTCTTCCCCTCCCTTCCCCTATCGCTGTCATCCTTCAGATGTTAACTTAAACTTCTCTTTAGGAAGGCCTTCCCTGACCTTCCAGACCAGACTAGATCTCTGCTTTCCTAGCAGTTTTCACTTGACCTCTGATATGGTTTGGCTTATGTCACCCAAATCTCACCTTGAATTGTAATAATCCCCATGTGCCAAGGGCGGGGCCAGGTGGAGATAATTGAATCATGGGGCAGCTTTCCCTATACCTCCTGGTAGTGAATGAGTCTCAGATCTGATGGTTTTATAAAGGGGAGTTCCCCTGCACAAGCTCTTTTGCCTGCTGCCATGTAAGATGTGCCTTTGCTTCTCCTTTGCCTTCTGCCATGATTGTGAGGCCTCCCTAGCCATGTAGAACTGTGAGTTCATTAAACCTCTTTCCTTTATAAATTATCCAGTCTTGGGTATTTCTTTATTAGCAGCATAAAAATAGACTAATACAACCTCCAAAGTCCATATCATGAAAGCAATTAATTTTATTATTTATGTTCTATTCTATTTTATAATTTAGGTAATCAGAATACATGCTGGCCATATAGCTAGCCAGATGTGCTCAGGATCACCAAGAGGTTGCACCTGAAGTAGTGACATTCCATTGCCATAAGACAACATTGGTCCTTCTGTTGCTTTAGTCATTAAACTTGTTCAAGAACAAACCACATAATGAATTTCACATCAGGGTGAATAATGCTATGATACCTGTAACTCATAGTATGGAAACTAAAAATACACCAAGCAGGGAAAGCCCAGTTAGAAGGCTGCAGTCTTACCACCTGCTTCTCCTTTACTCCTTGTCTGTCAAATGTTACACATCATCTTGTCATGTGTCATACTCTGTATTGGGATATCCTAAGACAGGAGTGAGGTTTCTACAGAGGGAGGAGTGGACACAGTGCCTCATTTGTTTTGTACATTTTGTCACATATAAGACAGTTTCCATTTGCTTAGTTAAGTGGATTCATAATTTATATTATCTAGTTTAAACTTGCTTTTACAAACGGAAAGTGGCTAAAAGATTACTGCAAAGAAATGAAGGATTAAGGATAATTCTTTTAGTACCAGCTCCTCCTTAGCTGCATTACGAGCTTATAAACAGGAATGATCTAATCAGATCAGAGCTTTGGCCCCTCAAATGTTCAAAGTATCAGGAATTAAATGTAGATTTATATCTATTTTCTTTTTCAATAAATGATCTAAATGCATACTAGACCTTGAGATATTGTCTAATGATAGCATACAGCTGTTGTAATTAGCAAGTCTTTGTAAACCATGTTTATTTATCATCTACTCTAACTTTAAAATGTCCTGTTTGTGTGTTTTATGATACATGCATAATAATACATTAGCACGTGTATACAATGTATATATTATTAAATAACCATTTATGTAGGAGTGCCTCCTCATAAAAATTTACTGAAAAGTGGAATATAATCAAAAGTGCTGGAAAGCGGCTAAGTCAGCTTTTTTTTTGACTATACACCAGGCAACAACGTCTTTTATTATGTAAGCAGTTTTAAAATGATTTCTGGAATCTCTCCATACACAGGCAAAAATAAGGGTGCTGCTGAAAATACTGGAACTTGCCTAACTTAATCATTGTCTATAGAAGGGAAAATTATTCCCAGAACAGGCTTAACCTGGAGGCCAGTACATCTGCCAACCTGCAAGAACGTGGAAATGAATGTGATTGACAGACTGTCCACCATCTGAACCTTCATTCGCCACCACTCGATAACCGTCATTCAGGCCCAGATCAGCAGCACATTTCTTGCCAACAATCATTAAGTGTCCAAGAAGACTTTCATCATCATCTTCCACTGCAGAAATATGGAATATATGTTTCTGGGGTATCACCAGAAAATGTGTTGGTGCTTGACGGGAAATGTCGTGGAAAGCAAGACACTAGTCATCCTCAAAAATGATTTTGGCTAGGATTTCCTTGTGGATGATCTTCCTGAACATTGTGTCGTCAGCAGGCTGAGCTACCTGAGCCTTGGCGATCTCATCTGCCATCTTGGCCTCTATCTCAAGCAGCAGCCAGGGGAGAGGCTCGGAAGGAGGGAGGGACCCATGGAGCCATCAGTTTTTTGTTTTGTTTAAGTCGACATCTCACCCTGTCACCCAGGCCTAAGGACATTAGTGCCATCATAGCTTACTGCAGCCTCAAACTCCTAGGTTAATGTGATCCTCACACCTCAGCCTCCAGAGTCACTGGGATTACAGGTGTGAGCTACTGGGCCGGGCTAGAAGTCAGCTTTTAAATTCATATGGACCTGAGTTCAAATCCCGGTGGTATCTCTTACTATCTGAGTAGTCTGGGATGAGTTAATTAACCTCTCTGACTCAGTTTTCATATCTGAAAAATGTGGGTGCCTAGCTTAAAATACTGGTGTGAGGATTAAGTGAAATAATGCTGGTGAGACACTGAGCATAGTGCCTGCCTTATAGCAGGTATTCAATAACTAGCTCCCACTGAGGCTCAGTTATTTGTCATTGATGCTGGGCCTCCATACATGATGCTTATCTCTTACTGCAACATCCTCTCCTTCCTTTTCTTTACCTAATTCCTATTTGTCCTTTAAGATTCTGCTCTGAAACCACCTTTTTCAGGAAGACTTCCCTGAATCCTTCCCTCCCCAAGGTCGGGAATGGTTCTGCTTCAGAATATACTGCAAATGTCTGTCTATTTGTCTGTCTTCCACCTTGAGACTGCAAATTCCTAGTGTCCTTGAGGAAAGACTAGAACCCATCTAATTTGCATATCTTCTGCATCTTTGGTGCTTGGGATGAAGCAGGTGCTCAAAAAAATGTTTATCAGCTGATTGGACAAGTAACAGCATGTCTATCCAGTCTTCCTCTGCTGGCACATTTAACCCCACCATGTTCTGAAGACTCTGAATCGACCCATAGCACAGAGTGCTAATACATCTGCCCCTCACAAAGCGTTAGCCTAAGCTAACCACATCAATTTTACCATCCCATAGGATGACACCAAAAGCATCAGTGTCTATATCCAGCCTCTCTTGAAAACTGCCATCCTTAAGTGCACAATAGAGTACTGAAAAAAAAAAAAAAGAAACTGTAATTCCTTTTTTTTTCAAATGTGCCAACATATTTAAGTTGGTAATATTGTCTTAAATTAAAAAAAAAAAAACCCACCCCAAACCCAAATTTAAAATCATTCTAGACTAAAGTGTGTGGTTCATGAGGGCTTAGACACACATGCCAGCCAGCATGCCTTCCAAAAGTTCTTTGTGCCAAGTACTACTCCAAGAACCTATCCAACTTTCCTAACAGAAGATTTGTAGAGGAAAATAAATATATACACAGTATATATACTGAAAGTAACAACATTTTAAAGTGCAAGCCCTTAGGGTTTGTGGGAATTTAATGTCTTTTTAATTAAAAATATCAACTTTCCATTTTAACTGGAAGGTCAAGGAACATTACTCTATTCTGCTAATTATTGTTTTCTATGAGGGAATTTTTCTGTAATTCTGAAGGATAGGGATCTTTTTTATATCTAGTGATAAATACAATTAACTCAACAACCAAATACTGCCTATTGCAGTATTTATTATACACTGGAATTCAAGTTTGAAGTCAATATTTGAATAAATTAATGTCTTGGGAGGTTACTGAAAGTATTTGTATAGGTATCTCTCAAATGCTTATATGAATCTCTGGGAAAAGCCACAAAACTATGTATTTGCTATTCTGGTAACTGCTATTAAATTGCTCATTGTTCAAGAATTTCATATTACTTTAAAAACATATGCCCAGGTAATCACAGACAGGTCTCAAGATAGGATTACCTGATGTGTAGGTATCTAAGGATGAAAGGACACTGCAGTAGGAAACTCCCCTCCTGCCACAATAGGAGGGACCTTACTTGTCTTGGCCCCTGGAACATGGGTTGAGTCCTTCCATCTCACCATGGTCTTAGTGGCTAAGGTTTGGGGAGATGGCCTCTTAGCATTCTAATTCCTCACTGGAACTCAGAACTCACTTTTTCTTAATAGAAACAATGTTGCAATTCAGTGATTTAAAGGGAAGCAAAGTATCCAAGTAGAGGACTTTTCTCAACTGCAAACACCATCTCTCCTCCTCAAGATTCTGAAAAGTTCCCAGTTACGATCATCACCTTAGAGCCACCATTACGAAAGGTAGTATGTGACAGAACTTTCTATTGTTTTATCTGTCATCACAGAATATACACTTAAGCTCCAGTATAGGCAAACCAGAATAATAGAATATAGTATACTTGTCTAAGAGTTAACCATCATGGCTAGGATTAATTCTATAAAAATATATCCCAGGTTCCAAATAATCTTTTATTAAAGTCTGTTCATGTGTTTAGATCTGCTTGTAGTGGCTCAGGGAAATATATATGTAAGTGAGAATAAGGGGTTGTACTGTTTGTTGGTTTAAAGAAGAAATAAAACTAGGATAATCTGAAACAATAAATTGGATTGTATGACAAGACTACACTTACAAAAAGAAAAATCTTGAATAAAGGTTGAAATACCTTTATATCCATTCCTTCATAAATTATGTTTTTGGAGAAGGGTGCTTTAAAATTTTTTTTTTAATTAATCAAATTGAGAACTCTTGGAGGAAGAAGAGAAGAAGGGAAACCATGTCCCCTTTTTCTAGTTGTAGTATTGTGATTTAGCCCATTCAACAAACTTCTAGAAATGTCTGTTTCTAAACTTTCATTCAGTGAGTTCCCTTCCGAAGCTGGGTTATTGAGGACAGGAGGGATGTGGCTATGCTGACTATTTAGTGGAGAGGATGGAAACAAGCTGGGAACAGAGATATTGAGGCAGGACTAAACATTCTGAAGATCCTTAGGACTCTATTGTAGGTTCGACACTCATCTTTCTCTCTTTCCCCCGAGCTCTCTCTGTCCCGGTGATCTGGGAACTAGTCCCGGCACACTTAGTTCTGGTGCCCACTCATTTTCTCCCCTTCTCTTTCCCCTGCTCCCTCTCCCTCTCTCCCTGCATCCCTTTCCTACTTCTACTTCCTTCCTACTCGCCTTTCTCTGTGCCTGGATAATTCCCACTCATCCTTCAGGCCCTGGTTTGATTGTCACTTCCTTAGGGAGAACCTCTACAGCTCCCCAAATTAAGTTAGGTTTCCCCATTATCTGTTCCCATAATATCTTGGGCTTTGAAGCACTCACCATATTTGTAGGCATTTGTTTAAGGTGTGTCTTCCTGGCTAAACTGCAAACTACAAGAGTGCCATTGGTGGCGCAGCTCTAGCACCTAGCACAGTGCCTGACTTGTTGGAAGTCCTCAATTAGTCATTAAACGAAGTGTTGAACAAATGAAGAACATATGAATAAGATAAAACAGGACATGGAGGTATTTCCAAGTGAGCTTCAGCACAGGGGAGAACATGGTTGTGATACCACAAGGCATATGGTACATTCCTGACTATTAAACCCTTAGGTTAAAAACTTCCAGGATGAGGGAAAGGAGAGAGGAAGGAAATGTGGCTGCCAGAGAGCACAACTCTTAAAAGAAATTCATATTTTGTCATTAATTTAATTTGTTTAGTCATATTATTAAAGACTGGCTTGGAATTTTAAATAACTTTAAAGAATGGCATGGAATTTTAATTTCTATCAAAAGAAGCCATGTTTTTACAGAATTTAAAACACTGCCTTAGGCCCAGTGTGGTGGCTCATGTCTCTAATCCCAGCACCCCGGGAGGCAGATCACTTGAGGTCAGGAGTTTGAAACCAACCTGACCAACATGGCAAAACCTCATCTCTACTAAAAATATAAAAATTAGCTGGGCATGGGGGTGAGTGCCTGTAATCTCAGCTACTCAGGAGGCTGAGGTAGGAGAATCACTTGAACCTAAGAGGCTAAGTTTGCAGTGAGCCAAGATTGTGCCATTGCACTCCAGCCTGAGCCACAAAGCGAGGCTCTTTCTCTAAAAATAAATAAATAAATAAATAAATTAAACTAAACTAAACTAAAATAAAATGCTGCCTTAGCTCACTACTCTTTTTACAGGATGGAAGAAGGTGGTAATCATACCTATACCATAAAGAATAAATCTTCATGTATCCCCCCACTACACAAAAAATAATAAAATTAATAGATTACATTGGTGTAATTCCATAAGAAATAAAAAAGTATTCTTGTAAGTGACTATCTTGCAGATGGCAAGTTCCAGTTATTTGAGTCCTTACATATGGTTATCCATCTCTACTCTCCACCGCATTATTTATAAAGTTCAGTCACCTCCCCCTCTAAAACTGCAAAACTTTCCTTCCTGAAGAAATAAGTATGCTCCACAACTAATAGGAGCTAAAATCACTAACTCACAGTACAACTTGTTTTAATTAAAATATATTTCCAAGCTGACAGCTGACGTTGTGGAAAAGTTTTGTCCAACATCAATGATCACACGCAGCAATAAAACACGTAATACTCTGGCAAGTATGGGCTGGACACGCTCTTAACTGAGACTCTCACATTTCAGACATCCTTTTGTTCCCTTTGCCAAGCCAGGATAAAGGTTTTGTCTTAATCCTAACGGATCTGACAGGCATCAGTTTTCACGTTAGCTTACTCCTGATCTTCTCTGAAGCGGAACTCCCTTGGATTTTGAGCACAGAAAGCACCTTTCCAGATAAAGAGCTTTCATGATGTCAAGGCAATAAAAGACTCCAATAAAGCAAAACCATCAGCATGGCAGATCACACAAGAGCAAGGCAGAACCAACCATGAGTCTTCGTAGTGACACACATGCAACGTTCTGGGCCTCTCTGAGAAGCCTACAGCCAAGGATTATGTGTTTAGTGGCAGATACCTGACTTTTCCATGAAGCATTTAAGAGCAAGCACCACACATGTCCATAGGACTTACAAGGAATAAGGAGGGTGGCAGATGGAGAAGGGCATTGTACCTACCTATTCCCCCTGCTTTGTTCTGTACAGTTCTCATATACACTGCTGCACTTGGAGCTTCCAGCCTGCAGGAACAACAAATTATGAAACATTTACAAACATAATACACGTTTATAAACTTAAAAGAAAATACTAGTAATAATCCCAGAAGAATATAGCAGACAACTTCACTTTCCAACACAGGAAAGTCTGACAGATAAGAAGAGAAAACTGATATTTTGGGTGAACAGAGTGCACTCTTCATAGCTCATCGCTTTGGAGCTGCAGAGGTGGTTCTGATTGGGCTGGGGGTGGGGTTCTAAAGGCTACCAGTGTCCTGTGTCCTGAGCGTTACTGCTTCTGCTTGAGACTTCACATTCCAGAACTCAATCCAAATCTTGGCCAGAAAGTGATTTTCAGGACATTGCTATAAACATTGGCCAGGTAGCCAACCTCTATCTGACTTTGAATTGGTAGACTGGATCTCTGCTCTACTCAGGTTTGTGCCAGGCTCACTTCTCATCCTTGAAAATCTCCTCCAAAGGGCTTCAATCATCCCTGTATATATAGCTTTCTTCAGCAATATACTGGGGGCTCCCCCTGATGCCTTTGAGATGGGCAGTATCTTTAGAAAGATTAGTTTGGCAGCACTGTGCAGGAGGGTTTGAGGGAACGAGATTGGAGTCAGAAAAGGGTCTTTCAGAATCATCTAGGCAAGTGAGGACCAGGACTCAAAGGCAGTAGAAGCAGAAAAGTTTGGATGGACTCAAAACACCTTTACAAGGTAGAATCTTACGTCTTAACACTGAACTGATATGGGTCCAAAGTGTGAGAAAAACAGAAGACTGTAGATTAATGAAAGATTGTCAGTGCCATTAATAAACATGAGTAAATCAGTAGAGAAATCAAATTTGAAGTCAGGGAGAAAATGCTGAGTTCAACCTTGATATAAATAAGCAATGCAGTAAAATGTGGCATTACAGCTAGAGAGATACAAAACAGCTGAAGACAGAGAATGTAGAGGAAGTGTGTACACAGGTGGCCTGCTAGAAGCAAAGATAAAGGCCAACAGAAGAGCCTGGGAGAGTGTTAATGTGGTGGTAAGGCAGGGCTTGTGTTTTTATGGGAGGAGATGAAATAAATGATAACACAAAAAGACAAGGTATGACTTATTTTGAAACATATCAAAAATCAGATGGATCAATGGATGATAATCAGCTACAAATGTAACAAAGCAAATATAATAAAATGTTAATTGTAGAATTGAGATGGTGAGTATGTGAGTGTTCACTGTATAATTCTTTCAAATAGTCTATATGTTTAAAAATACTGATAATAAAATGTTGGAAAATGTGAAAAAATGAAAGCAAAGCAGCAACTAGAGTGCAGAAAGAGAATGGTAAGATGGAAACGTTTTGGAAGCTTACAGAAGAGGTCTCAAAAAATAAGAGGTGGGGCTAGGTGCGGTGGCTCAGGCTTGTAATCCCAGCACTTTGGGAGGCTGAGGTGGGCAGAACACTTGAGGTCAGGAGTTTGAGACCAGCCTGGCTGACATGGCGAAACCCCATCTCTACTAAAAATACAAAAATTAGCTGGGCATGGTGGCACGCACCTGTAATCCCAGCTACTTGGGAGGCTTAGACAGGAGAATTGCTTGAACCTGGGAGGCAGGAGTTGCAGTGAGCCAAGATCACGCCACTGCACTCCAGCCTGGGTGACAGAGTGAAACTCTGTCTCAAATAAATAAATAAGTAAAAATAAAAAGATAAAACAAATTAAGAGGCAGAAGTCTTAGCCAGAGCAATCAGGCAAGAGAAAGATACAAAAACATACAAATAGAAAAAGAATAAGTCTATCTTTCTTCACTGACTATACGATTCTATACCTAGAAAACACTAGACTCTGCCAAAAGGCTCCTGGAACTGATAAACTTCAATAATGTTTCAGGATACAAAATTAGTGTACAAACATTAGCAGCATATCTATACACCAATAACAGTCAAACTGAGAGTCAAATCAAGAACATAATCCCACTTACAATAGCCACAAAAATAAAATAAAATAAAATACCCAGGAATATATCGAACTAAGGAGGTTAAAAATCTCTACAAGGAGAACAACAAAACACTACTAAAATAAATCACAGATGACACAAATGAAAAAGCATTCCATGCTCGTGGATTGGAAGAATCAATATCATAAAAATGACCATACTACCCAAAGCAATCTACAGATCCAGTGCTGTCTCAACAAAACACCAACATCATTTTCCCCAGAATTAGAAAAACTATCCTAAAACAGTTGGTTCATATGCAAGCAAAAAAAGAGCCCAAATAGCCAAAGCAATTCTAAGCAAACAAAACAAAGCCAGAGGCATCATATTAACTGACTTCAAACTACACTATAAGGCTACAGTAACCAAAACAGCATAGTACTGGCAGAAAAACACACACATAGACTAATGGAACATAATAGAGAACCCAGAAATAAAGTCGCACACTTGCAGCCATCTGATCTTCAACAACGTCAACAAAAATAAGCAATAGGGAAAACACTCCCTATTTAATAAATGGTGCTGGGATAGCTGGCTAGCCATATGCAGAAGAACAAAACTGGGACCTTACTTTTCACCATATATGAGATGGATTAAATATTTAAATGCAAGACCTCAAACTGTAGGGATCCTAGAAGAAAACCCAGGAAATACTATTCTGGACATCAGCCTTCAGAAAGAATTTATGACCACATCCTCAAAAGCAATTGCAACAAAACTAAAAATGGACAAGTGGAATCTAATGTAGGAGATTGGTCAGGGTGGTGGGAAAAATTACAGGAAAGACGCAAACCTTCTTGAAAGGCTGGAAGGTTTTGCAAAAGCTTTGGGAAAGGGTTATGGCTGAAGGCAGCCTAACCCTCTTATCTTGAGCTAATAGCAAAGAGCAGATAACAAGGGAATGAAGAGGAGTTTATCTAGATAAGTTTGTTTACCTATTTACTCGGAAACCAACCTTTGACACGACTGCTCTACTCAGGGGGGTCAGCAATGTTAATCACCCACAAATGGTGTTTGCTCGAGACCTTTGTCATTAAATCTGTTCTAAAATAAACACCAGTGTCTCTGGCATATGAGGGCTGAATGGCAGGTTGGACTCCCCTCTTCGGGGTCTGTAAGCCATGAGGTCCCCTAGCTACACTCTCACGGGCAAAGCACCTGGGTCTGCAAACTCCTTTCATCCATTGCTGGGCCAGAGTCTGCAGGTCAGACTTAGCAACCTAACTAAAGAGTTTCTAAGCACAGCAAAGGAAACTAGCAACAGAGTAAACAGACAATTCTACAGAATGGGAGAAAATATTCACAAACTATGCATCCAAAAAGGTCTAATACGTAGAATCTGCAAGAAACTTAATTCAACAAGTAAAAAAAACCCCATTAAAAAATTTAAAAGTGGGCAAATTTCATGAACAGATACTTCTCAAAAGAAGATATAGAAGCAGCCAACAAAATATGAAAAGATGCTCAACATCACTAATTATCAGAGAAGTGCAAACCACAATGAGATACCATCTCATGCCAGTCAGAATGACTATCATTAAAAAGTCAAAAATACAGATGCTGGCGAGGCTGCAGAGAAAGGGGAATGCCCATACACTGTTGGTCAATATGTAAACTAGTCCAGTCACTGTGAAAAGTAGTTTGGAGAGTTCTCAAAGAACTTAAAACAGCACTACAATTTGAACCAGCAATCCCAACTACTGGGTATACACCCAAAGGAAAATAAATTGTTCAACCAAAAAGACACATGCACTCATATGTTTGTTACAGCACTATTCACAATAGCAAAGACATGGAATCAATCTAGGTGCCCATCAATGGTGGATTAAAGAAAATGTGGTACATATACACCATGGAATACTATGCAGCCAAAAAAAGAAAGAAATCATGTCCTTTGCAGCAACATGGATGCTGCTGGAGGTCATTATCCCAAGTGAATTGACAGAGGAACAGAAAACCAAATACCACATGTTCTCACTTATAAGTATGAGCCAAATATTGGGTACTCATGGGCATAAAGACGGTAACTGTAGACACTGGGGACCACTAAAAGAAGAAAGGAAAGATGGGGCAAAGGCTGAAAAGCGATCTGTTACTATGCTCACTGCCTGGGTGATGGGATCATTCGCATCTCAAACCTCAGCATTTACCTTTGTTTTCACCCTTGCTAACAAACCTGCACATGTACCCCTTCAGCCTAAAATAAGAGGGGGAAAAAAGAAAACTAAAACTAAAGTAAAATAAAATAAAAGTTGAAATTATAAAAATAAAAACCACAAAAAGAAGAGGGGTCAAATGTTGTAAACCAGATGTATAATACTGAAGAAGGAAATAGAATTAGCAATTAAACTACTGGTGACCATTGCAAAAATAACTTCCATCAGGTTGTCAAGCAGAGTTCAGATCTTCCAGTATAAAGCAGATGTTAACACAAACACAGGGACAATGTTTTCTAGAAGCTTGTGGGTGAAAGGAAGATGACAAGGAGGTGGAACATTATTAGGTTGGCTTGAGGGAGTCCAAGTTTTTTGCAGGCAGAAGCAACAAATAGAGAAAGAGTGAAGATTGAGACAGAGGTAAATGGACAGAACTAGGGCACAGAGCTGCGGCAGGGGGTGGGGTGTTGGATGAGAAGCACAAGGAAAAGATTAGCTTTGGTATAGCTGCTAAGGAAGAGACGCAAGGAGAACTTAGGCAGACTCAGAGCTGTGGAAGGGTTAAGCTGAAGATAACACGTTGGATCGCCTCAGTTTTCCCAGTGAAGTGAGATATGAGGTCATCTGCTGAGGCTACAATTGGGGAATTAGGAGTAAAAATGATCTAGTGCAGCCTCTATAGTTATTCACTCTCTGGCTCCGTATTTAAGGAAGACAGGACTTTTTCAAAACTAGCATTTGGAAATCCTCAAAGTAAATGTTCTAGTGATAAGGGCAGAATTGCATTGCTGGTTCCAATAACAATAAAATATGACTTACCAAATAGCACAACTTTTCACACCGTATGGGGCAGTAAGCCATTTGTTCCGTGGCTTGAACTCTGATCCGCACATCTCCAAACACCACCTACCGGTGGCTGCTTCCCTGGAATTTCATTATAATACTCATGATCTTCTCTCTCCTCGGCATGGCTATCAATACGCACCTCCTCACTGTGAAGGAAAAAATAATCCTCAAGAGGCTGGGCGAAAATTCAAATTCTGTAAGGGATGCAAGGGGATCAGAACCAAGCAAATCATCCTGAAAACCTCTGCATTCACGTTTTCAGTTTATAGCTGTGCTTAAATGACGTTAAACATCTGGATGGAAGCAACCAGATGGTTGAGTTGTTTAGCTTTCCGTAGACAAAGTGGGGTAAGCAAACAGAAAGTGCCAAGGGTGATGCTTTTATGTCTCCTCCAGTGATAAAAATAATGACAATAACAGCATAGGAACTCCCTAAATATAAGACATTTTTGTCATAAGACCATAAAAATACAAAGTATTCTTGAGTATCTCCAGCACACTTTGATTGTTCCATTTTGGAAATGTTTTGCTCGGAGAAAATTTGAATATTGTTCTTTGGGTAGAAGGCCTGTCCCAGTTTATAAAACCAAGATGAAAAAAATAAGAGAGCTATGGCCAGCTATCTTGTCTGCACAGATCTGGAGGAGTATATGGGATTAATAAAGAAATATCAGAACCATATGTGGCAAGTGGGTAGATTTATATAAACATGGAATTGTTTTTAACATTGAAACAGGCAAAACAAACAAATAAACAGACTAACAGACTTTTCTTCCAAATTGGAATCAGAGAAAGTTTCTTATTAAAAAAAAAAAAAAAAAGACTAAATTAAGTCTATTTGGATTGAACTGCTTCAAGTGAAAACTCACAGTTGTGTTGGGTTCATTACATGTCAATAAAATGATAGCAGTAAGACATAAGTGCTATCCTGGGAAAAATTCAACAGCAAGGCTTCCTGGTAAGCCTCTCTCCTTTGCTACCCTAGACACTTCATAAAGGGAGATCTCCAAACCTCACATTTGTTGATACACAAATTGACATACTAGAGGAAAATGCACTTTAAAGTGCCCAAGCGTTTTGTTTCTCCAGCATGAACTGTGTGAGCCAGAGGCATCACCGCATTCCACACTTGGTAGAGTCTGACAGGCCTGAAAGTGATCAGCTGTCATTGCAGACTTTCCATGCCTTAGAACAACCAGATCCTTGGGTCCCGTCATGTTCCACTCCAACCACAATTTAGCTGGAGCCTATCTATTTACATTGCAAACCAACTAACAGGAATTCCTACAATAGACATTTGATTCTTATTCTGCTCTTTGTTCTTGCTTTTTTTTTTTAAGCTGCTATGCAAAGGATCTGGGGTTGAAACAAATCTGAGAAGTTTACTGATGTTTATTATTTTGATTTCAATTAATTAATTCAAAGCTCTTTACAGTGCTAGAGTAACACAGCTAATCTCTTCTTACTTTTAGTGAGAAGGGATCTACTCTCTTAATCTTGTTACGAAGCAAGAGGAAATAACTGGATAAATAGGAATGGAAGGGAAATATTATTTTATACTGAGACTGTGTCTTTTTGTAAGAAAAAAATTATTAATTTCATGAGTCAATTTTAAAATGCCACATTAATGTTATATACACACACACATACACACAAATAAATAAATATATACAGATACATGCACACATATATATATATTGTCAAATTATTATAAAACTCTTGGCTGACCTTTCACAAGAAGTATTCAAAGAAGGATTTTTCAAGTACTGTTTAAACCGGAGTTCAAATGCCTGCCCTATGGTACTTATGACATCTTGGGCCATTCCATTTTGGCATTCCAATATGTGACAGGCTGTAAGAGGACACACAAAAAATAATATTATAATAAATTTTCAGAAAGAGATTACACAAAGTCAAAGTACTTCAAAAACATGAACTGATAATTGAATAAAGAGGAGGAGGACTACAAGTTCTCTGCAGCCATGAAACAGTATAAAGATATTTCACATTTCACATGAATCAGAGAAGAAACATTCAAATCTCACATCAAAATATATCAAACACTTACAAATTTGGGGCTCAAGGCAGGGATTTGGGCCCACATCTTTATAAAAGTACACTTATTTGACTAATAATGTGACTAACGTTTAACTGCTAGCTCTCGAATTCAACATAGAACATGATTAGGGCAGTAATCTACCGAGAGGGTGAAGTTTGAGGTTTCACCTTTGTATGGTATGTTATGGAAGACTAAAAAAACACAACTTTCCAAATCCCTTTCAAAAGTGGGGAATGAGCTGCTGGTAAAGATGGGTGCTTTGAAATACCCCTCCTCCAGCCACCCCCTTTTCCCTATCATTGCTACTACATAGCACTGAATAGTACAGCAATTCCCATCTTTGAAATCCCACTAAAGAACTATCTCTAGTAAGCATCAAAATCAGCATTGGGTGAAGGTGTTGTTACCAGAAGATATGAGAGTTTATACTAGATACTTTTTCTGAGACACAGCTACTGGGAAGGGGCTAGTTTGTAAAAAAAAAAAAATAAACAAGTTGAGGCGGGGACAGGCAACCGACTATCACACATGAGTTAGCAAATCTGCTGCTGCCACTGAAAAGAGGAGATTGTGGTTAGGGGCTGTAAACTAATCCCCCTACCATATGTAACATCGTTCCTGCCTTGGTTAGAATATGGCCTTCCAATATGAAGATAGAATTGATTGAAGTTTCCTAGCGATGACTTAGAAAGAGTCCTAAGGATGGCTTAAAGACAGAGGCAATAAGTCTCATGACGAATTTTTACAAAGGAACACTGGGATAACCTGAAGAATTGAGAGATGAGGAAAAGACCAGTAACGGTTTAATATAGGCAAGAGTGTTGTAAAAATTGTCAGCTATTCTCTGAGAATAGGAAAGCAGGGGAGAGGCAATGGGCTTAAAGGAGTGCACGGAGAATCAGATTAAATACCAGGGAAAGTATCTTGGGTCTCAGCATTTTGAAAACAAACCTGGAACACATTACTAAAAGGAATATCTGAGGAGAGGAAAGACTGCTGACTTTATGGACTGGTTTAACTATGCTAACTTGGAAGCATGATTTTATGCTTTGCATTGTCTTAGAAAAAGTTAAAATTTATCTGAAGTAAAAGGCAATTCATTCACATCTAATGGAATTTGTAGGGCTGATAACAGTAAGCTATAACAGAACCTGTGACAGTGTTTCAACCTTATGTTAATAATCCTCTCAAGGAATCTCACACATTCTCATTACAAAATTCATTTGACTTTTATTTAAAAATTTTGTCTGAAAACTTTTGAAAGGGAGGGGTGTGGTGTGTGTGTGTGTGTGTGTGTGTGTGTGTGTGTGTGTGTGTGTGAGACGGTGCTGTGGTGGTATTACTAAATCAAACAATGCTAAGGTGTCAAATCTTCATTCTCATAAAGTTGCCCCTTTTAAAGTACAAGGTGGATCCTGAAATACACTTAGGAGCTAACTCCAGTTTTGAAACCCAGTTAAGAATATCTATAAATGTATATCTTTTCTACTAAAGGAAAATAGTTGGTCTATCTTTAGACTGTCATTTTATATTGTTCCTATATTTTTCTCCACAGTAGCTTTACATAGTGATCAACAGACAGAAAGTACTCTAAAAATATTTGTTGAATGAATAAATACTGATTTCTCTGAATCATACCAATAGTTCTACTGCATGAAATTGTCTTTGAGGTTTCTGAAGTGAGAATTGCAGTGAGTCCCTGCAGAGGGACATGCTCTTATAGCCACTAGGTGATATAAATTATCGCTTTGGTCATTTGTGAAAATAGTCTCCTCCTTGCTAGTCAGGACTCATATCCTGAGACCTAAAAAGTGCCCTTGGATATGTATCCTCCAGTTGAGCCAAGAAAAGCTGTGTTACATTATAAGCAAAGGTAATTCACTATTCCCAGATACGTGGGAGGCAGAGGGGGGAGGATCACTTGAGCCCAGGGGTTGCAGGCTCTAATGCACTGTGATCACACTTGTGAATAGCCACCCCACCCCAGCCTAGGCAACACAGCAAGACTCTGTCTCTAAAAAAAAAAGAAAAACGAAAGAGAGAGAGCGCTTACATAATATTAAATATGGCTTAAATGATAAAATATCTTCTAACACTAACATGCTAGCAACCTAACCAAATAAATAATGTTTTTTTTAAAGAAAAGGTAATTCTTTTGTTTTTAAACTCATAAATTCCCAGTCCAGTTAAAAATGATATTAAGGCCAGGTGCAGTGGCTTGCACCTATAATCTCAGCACTTTGGGAGGCTAAAGCAGGTGGATTACTTGAGGTCAGGAGTTCAAGACCATCCTGGTCAACATGGTGAAACCCCTTCTCTACTAAAAATACCAAAAAAAAAATTGGCTGGGCATGGTGGTGGGCACCTGTAATCCCAGCTACTTGGGAGGCTGAAAGGAAAACCGCTTGAACTCAAGAGGCAGAGGTTGCAGTGAGCTGAGATTGTGTCATTACACTCCAGCGTGGGTGAGAAGAGTGAAATTCCATCTCAAAAAAAAATTTAAAAATAAAAATAAAAATGAAGTCAAAATCAAAATCATATCAAAATGGAAACAAAAATTTTGGCAATTTTTTTTTCTTAGAGTTTGAAGAGATATTGAGAGATAAAGAGAAAGATAATGAGAGAAGCAGGATACTTAAGCATAAATAAATAAAGAAATAAGAAAAGCTAAATTGTACTTCCAGTGAGAGATGAGAGAATAGGATGTTTAAAAGAATTCCATGAAAAGATTCAGATCTGAGTTCAAGTTCAAATTATGCCACTATTTGTGTGCCCTTGAGTAAGTCTCTTTATGGCAAGGTCCTCATCTGCCAAGACAATGGCCTGGGCCATCTTTAAAGTCCCTTTCTGTTTTATAGAAATTCTACTCTTCCTCTGTCGCAGTAGCTCAAACTCTTTGAAGAGCAGGGCAGCATGTGGGTACACAGAAACGAACGTATCAATCAACCACATCAACCGGCCTCTACCGTTTCTGGCATACCTCTAGAATGTTTTACTTAGCTCAACTTTTCTGATGCTGATACTTAGAGGTTTGGGTCCTGTTCACAGGTTGATACTATCAACATAATTTTATGCTTTTCTTTGGATAAGCCTATTACTACCGTAGTACTTTATGTACTTTAGAGATAGGTGTCTCACTAGGTTGCTCAGGCTGGACTCAAACTCCTGGGCTCAAGTGATCCTCCTGCTTCAGCCTCCCAAGTAGCTGGAACTATAGGCATGCCCCACCGCACCCAGCTTGAGAAGAATAGACAAAAAGAAAAGAAAAACCAGCGGTGCTTTTCTGTCTCCAGGCAAGACGCAACAGCAGACAAACAGACTGACCCCATGCAGATGTCCTGACCAGTCCCGCCACCTTCAGGGACTAAGCACACGTACTCTGGCAGTTCCATTGTTGCCACTCATAGACATGCTACGTTGCTCTGTGAAAATGATCTTTTTTAGGTTGGTCATGGGACAGGATAGAGGTGGGCCTTGAATCACATATAAATATGCCCATTTCCCAGGATTACAACCAACTCCAAAAGCTTGGCCAAGACTTGCCAAATTTTCAGCTAAAGGGAAAGAAGAAAGACAAGTACCTATATATAAAAAGACCCAAGTCCCAAAAAAGAGGATGACTTTTAAGTGATATGATAACTTTGTTACCAAGGCTTGAGCTTTGCTTTCCATGTCTGAAAGCAGATGAAGGTCTGGATGTTTTTCACACTACCTGTAGCTGAGTGGGCTCACACTTCCAGCTCTGGGTATCAAATACTATACTAAGATTCAAAAGAACCTGAGATACATATCCTTCTGTCTTTTTTATTTGGTTATGTAATAAGACAGTCAAAAAAGAGAGGATTGAAACTATTCGTAAAGGATAACAGGCCCTTCTTTACTAGTTTTATATATTTTGTAATTAACAGGTTTTTTGATTTTGTCTTTTATACTTAGAAAACTAGAGATTCAAAAGTTCAGCTTTTCAGGTCAACCACCAGATGGTGCTATGGGATCAAAGCAGGGAGTTCTCCATACTTTAGGAAGAAACAACCTCTAAGGGGCAAGCCAGTAGTCAGTTCATAGCTAACTAATACCACCAGGACAGTCATAAGCATACTTTATAATTATAGACATAAATAAAAATAAGTGGGTTCATTTAAGTTGGTTTTACTGGCTTTGGTTTTGTTTTGTTTTGTTTTTAAACTTTCTTCAGAGCTCTTCACAGACTAGATTCAAAGAAAACATTAAAACATTCCTGGATTGCCACACATTTGGAATAAGACAATGTGGGATTTCCTCATTTATAGCAATTACAGGGGCAGGCTGTATTCATCACTAAGTAAACTCAAAACATTCTTACTGGAACTTCCCTTTTCTACAGAAAAGGCCTTTGATAAAACGAAGAGTTCACTAAAAGATCCTAGCCATGATGGGAAAAGTGGGCACTGCCCTGATTTAAATGCACCAATGCTAAAAGCAAATTAAGCAAATAGAAGAGTGGGAAGCTTCGGGATTTTCAGCATGAAGCCCAGTCTCCTCTGCTCATCTCCACTTTCTGTCAACCATACTCTCCTCCTCATCGCTGCAGTCTGGCTCCAGCCTTTATAGGTCCACAGATACTGAGCTTTCCAGGGTGACCAGTGGCCTGTTAATTGCTGGGCGGAATGGCATCTTCCCACCCTCATTCACTTTAACTCGTTTTAGTGTGTGAGCGTCTGAGATGTCTCCTTCAAAGGAAACTTGCTCTTCCCCTTTGTTAGTAATACTCATTTCTTGACTTCCTCCCCTCCCCTGACTACTCCTTAGGCAAGCCACTGTCTTCTGTGGCTTCTCCCATTCCCACACATCCTTGGCCCTCTTCTGTCTGGGTTCTGCTAAGAAGTTGCAGTTTTTTCTGCACCTGCAGGCCTGGCCTGCCTCCCTCCCCTCCCCACCAGCCCCATCCCCAGCCCCAGCCCTACACCCTGGGTTTCTCTTGTCTGCCATTTTCTCCTGGATAAACCAAACTTGCTAGTTAATTTTATAGCATCATTTTTCTGACTTCACTATTTTAAAACATTTATTCAAGAATTAGGACATTTTTCCTTTTTATAAATGTAATAAATATTCACTATAAGAGTCTTATAAAACAAAAAGGCACCAAGAAGCACCAAAAATTACAGAAAAATCTCACTATCCAGTAGTTATCTCAATAACCACTAGGAACATTTGGGCATATGTCTTTCCCATCTTTTTATAATGTGTATCTACCCCAGAAAAGTCACCTGGGATCATACTAGACACAATTTTCATCATATGTTTCTTCATTAACAGCATTGTGAATATTTTTCCCCATCATTACTTATTTTTCTACTACTAGCTTTAATTGCTACATTATAATACATTCTATGAATTCATTTAATTTGCTACTTATGAAATACTAAATTAATTTTGTCTTATGATATAAATCACATACAAAAATGATCTATATTGCTTAGTCTTTGTACACGTCCTAATTATTTCCTCAGAAGTAAAACTACTGGTTCAAAGGCATTTACATTTTTAAGACTTTTGATGCAACATCAAATTGCTCTCTCAAATGTTTGAATATAAACTCTTTATCGCAGTCTTCAAGACTAACTACCACTGCAAACCACATCTTATCTTTTTTCAGTGTTTGAGATTTGGAGATGAAATACGGTGTCTAATTATAATCTGCGTGTCTTTGATTGCTAGTGAGACTAGACTTTTTTTATTTTTCAAATGTTTCTTGGTGCCTTGTCATGTTCTTTTGTGTGCTCAGGACCTGGAATCTGTCCCGTCCACTTACGGCTGGGTGACCTTAGGAAAACCACCTTATTGTTCTCAACTCCAGTGTTTTCTCCTATTGAAAAAGGAATGATATGTTTTCATACCTCCTAGGCTTGTCGTGAGGATGAACATACAGATGGAGTACTGAAAATGCCTGGCACATAGTTAGCATGCAATAAATGGTAGTCATTTTTCTTTGCCTGTTTTTTTTTACTGGATTATTTGTTTTTTCTTTTTGTATTTACAAGAATCCCCGTTTCTTTAGTTGCAGTACCACTCCACATCACACAGAGTAGTAATAATAGCTACCATTTATTGCCTAGGTGCCATAAGCTAGGTATTGCAATATTTGCATTGCATACAATATCTCATTAAATCCTCAGGAACATCTGATTCCTATTTCTTCATCAATCTAAATATCTAAATAGTCATCAAGTATTATTAGTTCACAAATTTGATTCAAACTGTTCCTTCCTCCTCCAGTGCCATTTAGAACATTACACTGCTGCTTGGGACTAATGAGATGTCCTCTAAATTGAACTCTATAATTCCAGATGGCTTTTCTGTGTTCCAATACCACTTTTAAAGACACGACTGCCAGAAAAATGATCATTTAGTAATTGCAGAATAGCAGAACGCATAATAATTTTTATACAGCTCAAAATATCTCGTGGCTCCAGTGACCTCCTGGCCAGTATTCAAAACCCTCCACAATCTGTCTCTGGCCTATCTTTTCTCAGCCGTGGGACTCCTGCTTCTACTCTTTCCTTTCTCTGCAACCCTGCCTTTACACATTAGCACACCCCGCAAACACTTGGCTGTAAGCTCTCATTATGCTGCTCTTTCACCTGTGCCTTTATTCACTTACTCCACAAGCCCCAAGCATCTACTATGTTTCAGGCACTGTTCTCTAGGCATCCTCCTTCTCCATGCACATCTTATGGGTTATGTGTCTCCCTTCTACTAAATGACGATATCATGGTGGGGTTTTCCTTCCATAATCATAAATAATTACTTGTGCATTCAAAAGCTGTATCATCACCTCTTTGCAGGTACTGTCAGTCCATGGGCTCAGGTTGGGGGAAAAAATTTAGCACTAGAGGAGTGTGCAAGCAGGGGGTAGGTTGAGAATACAGTGTCTTCTCACAGAGATTTTTATAGCCAAGTTATGTAAGAGAGGGGGAGGAGGAGACCAAAGAGGAGGAATAAGTGATAGAGACTTTTAAATCCAAGAAAATCACCCCATGTTTCTAAGTTATCTTCTTGGACACACCGATTTTGCTATAGGAAAGAAAGACGTAATGAGGGAGGAAAGAAAATTATGTTTTCCATGTGTTATCTCAGTTGTTTGTTCCAACAGTTGATGGAGATGTTATTATTCCCACTTAAAAGATAGGGAAATCAAGGTTTGAGGTTGTGAAACAATCTGCCTAATGTCATGCAATGAGATGATGAAATAATTAGGATTCCAACCCAGTCTTTCTGACTCCAGCATCAATCTTATTTCCTATACATAGGCTGATAGCTAAAGAAAGAAAAAACTGAAATCTTGATCTGGACTGTTTCTATCCTTCACCTCCCATCCAGGACCTCCCTTAACAGTTCTCATGAATGCCTTCTCAAAAATCCCCATGCCAAGATCCCCAGGGGTCCTCTTCAAGCAGCTCAGCTCTGACAAATGACTCAGGCACCAGAACAAGGGCTTTCAAAGTAAATGTGCTGCATCATAATTTTCCCTGCCTCTCGTTTCACTTCAGCAAAGGGACAGTGAAATCCTCTTGGCCATTCCCCTTAGCAACAACATTAATCTTTGAACTCTTCACCATCATTTGCTGAAGAGCAATGACATCCCCAGAGATATTCAGTGACTGATGGCAAAGTTACTAAACATCCAGATTTCCTGATGTATTTTTTTCTTTCTTTCACCCTGTCATTTCCATGTTAAGATAAAAAGCATTGTTGTTCAGACGCCTTCCCAGAAATAGCAAGCAGTGATTATTTAGAGAAGTTGAGGCAGCGATTAGAAGTTGCTCTTTTCTGGTATCCTTTGTTGTGCCCCGTTCCTACATCTGCACTGCCCCATTCACTAGTTCCTGTCTCTCCTGCTCAGTCTTTGACCATTATTCATTCTTCTTATTTAGTTTAGAGTGGGTCAGTTTTAATGGAGTATTTCCTAGTGTTTATCATCTGTTCCTTCCTTTTCATCGTATTGCTGCCACATTCTTTTGGCAAACATTTGCTGAGCATCTACTATGTGCCGGGCTCTGTGCCAGCAGCTGGGCTTCATCATTTCATTTCTGACAATCACAATAGCTTCCAAATGGATATCCCTGTCTTAAGTTTCTCCCCAAATCCATCTACTACATCCTGCTGCCAAACCAATCTGTCTGAATTTTACTTTGTAAACAGTACTCTCCACCCATCTGCCCATGGGATTAAGTTCCTACTTATTAGCTCTCTCATACCTGCCCTATCGATGCCTTTTAGGCTTTTACATTGTGAAGTCCAGGGTGTTCTATTTATTTACTCCCCCAGCATCCCAAGTGCATTTCCACCTTGGTGTCTTATAGCTATAAGATATAAACTCTCTAAATTTTCAAGTCCTACTCCACGCTCACTTAATAAATGTTTGGGGGCAAACTCCATCCCTGGGGCAGCAGAGGATGTGGCCCAACTAACACGTTCCAGTTAAAGGGGAGAACCAACCTACCACTCCTCCCTAAGAAGAGTCTGAATGACCCAGCATTAGGGATGAGAAGCAGTACTAACCATGTGAACTTGCTAAATCCTGAAACAAGAATTCCCATCAAATCACCCTTCCATTCACTGAGTCATTCAATGACATAGTTTTTGGGTATCACCTATATGCTAGGCATCATGATGAGTGCTGCGAAACAACAGCGAGTAAGAGAAACAGGTTCCTGCCCTCATGAAGCTTTTAGCCTAGTAGAAGGGACACATTAAACATATAAACTAGTGCAATATGTGAGGAAATAAAATACTAGGTTGGTGCAAAAGTAATTGCAGTTTTTGCCATTAAAAGTAATTGAAAACCGTGGTTACTTTTGCACTAACATAATAGAAATGTGGAGTGTTAATGAAAACAGAAATAAGTGTTGTGATACAACAAGGTAGGATATGCTACTGGAGACAGGAGGTGCTACCAAAGAAGGTCTCTGAAGAAGAGGCATTTAAGCTGAAATCCAAACGATGAAAAGAACTCAAACATTCAAAGTGATATTACAGTCTCTTGACCAGCAAGTGCACAGACTCAAAACACACACACACACACACACACACACACACACACACAATACACACACACACACACCCCAAGGCCAATGCAGGTCAATAACCTCACTCCTTTGGCCTTACACATAATTCATTCGTCCAGTGGGGATGAGGCAGCCAGCACCCCCATCATAACCAAACAGCTTCTCTTTCGAGTACACAAAGAGATAAGCCTTTGGTCTGTGAATCTTTAAAATAATTTAAATGTCATCTACATAGTTTTTCTACTTTGCTCTGCTAACAGGGCTATTTATTTCCAACTCAAATTTGCATAATATTTCTAGAATCCAGTATAGCACTCTAGTGATACTCATCACTCCGTACATTAAAAATAAGTGTTGTTTGCTTTTGAAAGCTCTTTAAGAAATCTGTAAGTTGCTTTCCATACCTCGTTGATTAACTGGATCTTTAGCTACGTAGGCAACGTAGTCTGTAGTATCCTATAAAAAAAGGGAAAATAACTGTATTTAAAATGGATGAATTGTACTGTTGAAGGATTAATGTATATTTAGGACATGATACTGAGGGAAGGACTTAAATACAAATGTTTTTATTTAAAAAAAAAAGGAAAGCATTGTAAAAGGGAACATAAACAAATACACACTATATAGTTTAACAATTATGGAGTCCATGTTCTCTGTCCCTTGGGGAAAGAATTTGAAAATTAAAAATTTAGAGGCAGACAGTCATTAAGAATAACAGAGAAAGCAGATAAGGAATATGTTAGGATATATTCTTTAAAAATGGCTAGGGGATATGAGGCCGTCCTGGATTGAAAGTTGAACTATCAGGGATTATGCAATCACAAAGGTGACATAAACTAAGATGTGGCATCATGATTCCTGTTGTCCAAACATAGATCACATACATCAGAAAGTAACTTGACTAAAGAGATATGTTGGATTTTGTGGTTGTTAGCTTGCTTGCGTGCAGTGCAATTTAACTTATGGAATAAAAAAGTGAAAATACAAGGAATTAATTTGATCAATATACAGAAAAGAAAAATTATTTTTTAAAAAAGAGAACCCCTGAAAAACTCAGTAAGTTCAAAAAGAGATGCACTGCTGATTTTGTAAAAACAAACAAACAAAATGCCACTTGGTAATTCCAGCTTTTATTGAAAACAGTAAGCTGATGAATGATAAAGTCTGAATAATTAAAGATGCTTTTTGTTATCTAAGTTCTCAGGAAAAAAATATACACAATGCCATTTGCAGATTAGAAGTATGACTCTCTAGAGGGAAGATGCAATCAACTGGCAGGAAATAAAAGCCCATGTTTGTAATACCCTCAAGGACAATCACTTAATAACCCACAATGAATCACACAGGAAGCGGATCTCAGGGTCAGCATAACTTGTCTTGGGTTATTAAAAAAAAAAAATAACACACACCTAAGTAAATTTCCCTAATGCAAAAAGAAAAAAGTTCTGAAATATCTTCTAAATAAATAAGGCCATATCTATAAGCTTTGTTTTATATGAATTTGGAAGAAAAGCCACAATCGCTGGGGACATTGCCACTCTTATTCAAGTGAGGAGGTAGTCTGATGCCAACCATGCTGTCTGGTAGGTCCAATTATGGGAAAGAGGCTGTGAGACCTCTCCAGACCTCGGTTTCCTCACCTTCAAAACAGTCTCCACCATTGGTACAGTTCTAAAATTCTATAGCTGTAAACATTCGGGAGAATTTACAGAATGCTAAAAGTAAAGCACAAATAGCAGGGGAAAATATGTTTAAATGTATATAATTTTTGACATACAATGCATTTTTTCTTGGAGAAAATATATATAGCTATAGAGGCATTACCAACAACTGTTTTCAGGGCTGACAGGTAAGTTAACTGTTTTTGCAAAAGAGAGTAAAAATGAGGGTGAGCAAAGGCCAGGAGATAAGAAAAATATTCATCATTTTTGAAATTTTACAGGAAATCTTGTAGAAAGATTACTATGTTGAACCACAGGGACTTTTAAGTCAGCTTCCTACCCTTGTACCCAGTTTGCTGTGAAGCTGTAAATTATCTCAGTTAGTATCCTAAAACAAATATGGGAACGTGTTAGTAATAGTGGTGGTAGTTTTTTCTTGTGACTGTGTGCCAGGCACTGTGCTAACACCAAATGTGCATCATTTCACTTAATTCCCACAACATTGTCAGGCAATAGGGATTATCTTCCATTTACACATGAGGACTCTGGAGTTTAGGGAGTTTAAATAAGTCAAGTCTACTTGACTCCAAAGCCTGGCAGTACATCATACTGCCTTCCTGACCTGATGGTAAAACTTCACAGAGATGATTTCTAATGCCAGTGCTTAGGGTGGCTCCAGATTTCTATTTTACTAGACAGGTACTTTAACCAACGAAGCCACAGCACCACCACCAGATTTCTATTTTAAATTTGAATCAACCGGCTTTCTCATCAACTTCAGAGAGCACAGGGGTGCTCTCAATGCAGCAGGTACAAACTTTCCCACATTGGCCACAAATTATTTACTGTTTGTTTTCAGTAGGAACAGTGCTTTGGTCAGTTTAAAGAACTAAAGGCACATGAAGACAGTATGAAAAATTAAGATTCTGGAGAACAATAATATAAATCATTCATGGTATGCCTTGAGTAAATGAGTTTGCACACCAATTCTAACATGATGGCAACCCTTGAGAAATTTAGGGTGAACACCAACAATTATTTTTCACACTACGTGTATAAATACTACTTTAAATCTCTTAAGAAAAGCATTTGAGTTCCTCTATGGATGACTGAGCTAGGAAGAGAAGACAGTGCTGGCATTTTTCAGCCTGGATTCAGTTGACCCTGCCAGCCACCATCCTTGGTGTTGCTATTGAGGCCAGATTACAAGGCTTAATGAAAAAGAGTCCAGATAGGCTTTCGGGCTCAAATAGCAGCTGCTAAGCACCAGACACCTTGTATGTCTCTTGTTTGCTAATGGGAATTCACAATTGGGTATCTGTGGAATTTCTTGGGGGAAAAGGTAAAACTCTTAACATTTGATTTACTTTTAAATGGTAGTATCAAGGAACTAATACATATATAATAGTTATTTGAAAATAATTATGCCCAAGGCTAAAAGATGAGGAAGTAGTAATGCCTAACGGGGAAATTGAGTATCCATTAATTAAAAAACAAGGATTTGAAATCCTGTAAAGGCTTTTCTTCCGTATGCTTCAAAGAAGTTCTGAAGGCAGGTTGTCTTGGTTTGACATGCTTAAATACTTTGAGTCATTGGTAGCCAATGTGAAGACAAGTACTTACTGAAGTGTTTTTAGGCATTGGCTAATTTAAATAGCATTTAGCTATATATTTTATACATAGGTAAGTTACACCGACACCCAAGTGGAAGAACTTGCTTAAATACTTTAGATGCCCATAAATGAAGCAATGATTACAGGGTAACTTCAGAACTTTACTTCCTTTTAGGATATACAATTATTTCTCCCCATTAAATATTTAGCAAAAAGTTTAAAACAAATTAAAACTACCATGGTATTAGCTGCCAGATTTAGTTTTTAGCATCCTCTATATCTTTCTTGGATTTCTAGGTTATCATCCTATCATTTCTGACTCTAAATTTTATTCCTCAATTAGAAGTGAGAACTCAATGTGGTAGAGAGAAAAAAATCAATTGTTATACTGAATTTTATTGGTTCATTCCTGAAAATATAATCTTTTTAAAAAAAATGCTTTGCAGAAAAGAAGGTAATACATTCTGAGTAAGAACAAGGTCTGAGTATGTTCCCCTTGTTTTCTTGACATTACTGATGTTTAGCCATTATGAAAGTCGTACTCTGTCCTCTTCTAACTTTTCAACAGAACATACAGAAGGTTAGAAGAAGAAAGAGTACAATAAAAAGACCCATAATGTTGCAGAGTGGCAAAAGGATTCTTCCGCTCCCTCAGTTTAAGCAGATTTGCTTCTTGCTCAGTTGCAGGCTCCCTAACTTCAAAGCTCCCCCTCCTTTTTCTCTGGTCCAGAAATGGCGCAGTAGGGAGTCAAGGAATGATACTCCATTCTGCAAAGTAGGCTTGGAGAAATCCTATACAATTTCTGGGAAATGAGTACCACATGACCACTTCTTGGTAAAAAAGAACAAGTTCTTTCTTCCCAGTTCACCATTCCCCTACGAGTTTCTGCAAACCTGGTGGCTCATTCCAGATTAGACTTAGTTGTCTTAGTCGATATACCAAGTCCAGTTGATTAGTAGAGCGTGCCAGAAACTCCACATTGAGAATTCTAAGGAAGGATTGAGCGACACATGTATGACATACTTGCTTTTCATGACCTAGGTATTATTCGCAAGAAGCTTATTAGATGATAACTCCATGGCTGATAACACAATGGAACACTATTAGCTCATCTACTAATCCAAATATTTAAAATTTAGTGATAGGAAATATTTTGCCCAAAGCAAATTTTTTATTATCTGCTACATGTAGCTATTCACAGACTGTAATAGTATGTTAGGAAAAGCCCTGTAGTGGCTAATATAGTTTATTTAAAAGTACTTTTATTTTATTTTATCATCCAGCCCCAAATGTAAAGAAGTTCTTTTAACTCATAAAAAGAACTTTTGTGAATGCATACTTACAGGATCTCCTCCAGAGGCAAATGAAATAGACTGCATATGATGATTTGCAATAACCTGAAAAACATAAATTAAGCATGGATGCTAAGATAAATCAATCATTACTTATAGTTATATACAAACAGTAATAGACAAACATTTGTTTCTTTGTTTTTGCCTAATCAGCATCCCTTTGGAAACTACCCCACCTACACCCTATAATAATCTCATTTAAACCGTGAGATTCCAGTGACTTTGACATGCCCATCTCACTGCCCTTGCCCACCCAGGTGGAATGTTATCTAGGGCTAGCCCATCAGAAAATAACATCTCTCTGGATACAGCAGAGTCTATCAATGTCTTTTGGGAAGAACTGAAATGAATAATAGGAGAGAAAGCATCTCTCTCTGCCATTAAAAACTATGTAAGGCCAAAGCTTCTGGGGGCCATAATCTGCTGCCATGTGAGAAAGGTCTGCTGGAATATGAAGCTTTTCTTCTGATGAAAATCAGAACTGAGAACTAAAAATAGAAAAAAAGTCTGTTGGTAACATATGTTCCATCACTTTAACCGATACATTTCACCCTGCTCCTTTATATTTTTGTTTATTTTTGCGTAAGTTAGTTTGAATTTGATTTCAGTCATTCACTACCAAATGTATACTGATTAAGGCGCTAACATTAGGGCTTCTAATATGAAGCAAGACTAGCCAAGTAAACTGCATTAATGAGCTAAGAAGATTGTCTTTTATTTGAGGGTCTAGGATTGCTTGTTTGGACACCACCGTGTAATAACCATTCGCAGAGATGTATTTGTCATGCTATTTTGAAGGTTGATTAAAACACCAACTATGCAGCTATTGACTAATCCTGTTTTCAGAACTGTGTGACAGAACCTACCAAAGCTGATAATATAAGATGACCAAGCAACTCTATTTCTAGATGTATATCCAACAGAATTGTGTAAATACATGCAAAAAATATTCTCCTCAAAAAAGATAATAACTGCCCTGTTCATAACAGCCCTAAATTGGAAACAATTCCAATGATAACTATTGTAATATTCAAATGGTGGCAGACTATACGGCAGCAACTTGCTTGTTGAGCAAAAGAAGCCTAACACAAAGAACATGTGCTGCATGGTTTAATTTATATGAAGTTCAAAACCAGGCAAAATTATTGTATTTGAAATCAGAATAGTGGTTATTTCTGCAGCACAGGAAGAAGGGGCAAATGGTTTTCTGGGATGCTAGAGTTTGTTTATCTGAGTATTGGTTATAAAACTGATCATTTCGTGATAAGTATTATGGACTTAGTATGTGTACATTTGTCTACATTTATTTTTCAGTAAAAACAAAGTCAATATATAAAAATCAATGTCATTCCCATATATCAACAATAGCCAATTAGACACTGTATTTGGGGGAGAAAGGTATACTTGTAAGAGTACTTTAGTATAAAACTAATAAGAATCATGTAATACTTTTTGGAAAACTTCACTGAAGAGTATAAATAAGACCTGAACAATGAGAAAGATATATACCACTTTTATGGATGAGAATATGGTATTAAAAAGGTGTCAATCCTCCCCCAGATTAATTTCTAAATTCCATGCAATTCCAGTAAAAATGCTAACAATATCACTTACAGAACTTTTTAGGCTGCTTTTAAAATTCATATGGAACAATAAATGTGCAAGAAGAGCTAAAGCAATTTTTAAAAGAACAAATGGATAAGAATTCCCTTATCAGATAATAAGACATATTATAATATCTTGTACAAATGTCCAATGTGGAAAAAAAAAGACATATTATAATATCATATCCAAGATGCTCCTAAATTCATATGAAAGAATAAATGTGCAAGAAGAGTGAGGGCAATTTTTTAAAGAACAAAGACAAAATATTCCTGATCAAACAGCAAGATATATAAAACTACAGAAATTTTATTAAGAATTAAAAGTCTATATAAGAATTAAAAGTCTATTTAAGAATTTTTAGTTTTTGATAAATATGACACCAAGCAGCATTCAGCCAGAAATTATGTGTCCATGATTAGGTGAACTAGAGCCAGGGTTCCCCACCCCCCGGGCCACAGACCAGTACTGATCCGTGGCCTCTTAGGAACCAGGCTGCAAAGCAGGAGGTGAGCAGCAGGCAAGCGAGAGACGCTTCATCTGCATTTACTGCTGCTTCCCGTTGCTGACATTACTGTCTGATGCCTCCTGTCAGATCAGCAGCGACATTAGACTCTCACAGGAGCACGAACCCTAGTGTGAACTATGCATACGGGGGATCTAGGTTGCATGCTTCTTATGCGAATCTAATGCTTGATGATCTGAGGTAGAGCTGAGGTGGTGATGCTAGCGCTGGGAAGTGGCTGCAAATATAGATGAACATTAGCAGACACGTTTGACTGCACAGAGACCATAATGAATCAATTGCTGGCAGACTCACATCGAAACTTTATCCGTGAGTAGCAAGTGACACTTAAGCTGCATCTGGTGGCAGACTATCTAGTGGCAAGTGAGTTGATGTACTTCGGTTGCACAGCTGCAGCTGAGGGCAAGCTTTAAGTCAGAATCCAACACTTATTTTAGTTTGTGCCTGGTCTGCCCATTATTTTATGTGCCACTTCCATCCATGCCCTTTCCTGCACTGTGCACTTTCTCAGTCACAGCTTTGGTAAGCCCATAAGCTCACCCTGGCCAAAATGAGTAGAAAACGAGTTTCACTGGAGAGCTTCTTTGCAAAGGGGGAAAGATCCAGTGATGAGGCAGCAGAAGACTTTAAGACTGCCAACAAAAAGAAAGCTGCGTTTAAAAGAAAATACCAGAAGTCCTACTTAAAATACCGGTTCATTGCAACAGGCGATTCACATTTTCCAAGCTCATTTTGTGTAATACATGGCAAGCAGCTATGCAACAAAGCCATGAAACCTTCTAAACTGCTTTGTCACATGGAGATCAAGCACCCTGCATTCATAATAAGCCTTTGGAGTTTTTCAAAAGAAAAAAATGTGAAAACAAAGAACAGAAGAAATTATTGAAGGCCACCACTTCATCAATTTGTCTGCACTGAGAGCGTCATTCTTAGTGGCTAACCACATGGCGAAGCTAAGAAGCACTTTCCTATTGGTGAAGAGTTGATCCTGCCTGCTGCTGAGGACATTTGTCATGAACTTTTAGAAGAGGCTGCAGTTCAAAAGGTAGCATGTGTTCATCTTTCGGCTAGCACCACAACTTGACGAACTGATGAAATATTAGAGGATAATGAGGCACAATTGTTGGATTAAAGAGTCTCCGCGGTATGCCATCCAGGTTGATGAGTCTACCGATGGTGACAACAAAGCAACATGCTTTTTTTTGTGTGTGATATTTTTCAAGAGGATGTGAATGAGGATATGTTATATGCACTTTTGTTGCCAACCAACACCACCGCTGCAGAACTATTCAAGTCTTTGAATGATTACGTATCATGAAATGGAATCAGTCATTTTGTGTTGGTACATACACAGGTGGAGCAGCTGCCATGACTGGACGGTGTTCTGGTTTCACTACTCTGGTCAAAGAGGCTGCTTCAGAATGTGAGTCTATGCACTGTGTCACCCACAGAGAAATGCTGGCTAGCCGGAAAATGTCACCTGAACTCAACAAGGTTTTGCAGTATGTGATTAAAATTGTCAACCACATTATACATGTCCTTAACTCACATCTGTTTGTGCAGCTCTGTGAGGAGATGGACGCAGAGCACACACGTCTTCTCTTATACACAGAAGTGAGATGGCTTTCTAAACGTACATCGCTGGCCGGAGTTCTTGAGTTAAGAGAGCTGCTTCAGAGGTTTCTTTTTAGAAAAACAGTCCCACTAGCAGCACATCTCATGACATCAAATGGGTCACAAAACTTGCTTACTTGTATGACACAGTCAACCTGCTCAATGAACTCTGTCACTTCAGGGAAGAACAACTGTGTTGAAGTTGGCAGATAAAGTGGCTGCATTCAAATCCAGGCTGGAAACATGGGGGGTGACAAATGAACACTGTGATTTCTGCCATCTCAAACATTAGCAGATTTTGAAAGAGACTGAGCCAGGACCTTCTTTCTCCCCAGCTGGTGCATGATTACCTGTCTCAGCTTTCAAAAGAGTTTGAACATTACTTCCTGTATTAGTCAGGGTTCTTTAAGGAGATAGAACTGATAGATTAGATATATACATATATATAAAGAAGAGTTCGTTAAGTATTAGCTCACACTATCATAAGGTCCCACAATAGGCTGTCCTCAGACTGAGGAGTAAGGAGAGCCAGCCTGAGTTCCAAAACTAAAGAACTTGGAGTCTGAGATTTGAGGGCAGGAAGCATCCAGCACGGGAGAAAGATGTAGACTGGGAGGCTAGGCCAGTCTCTCTTTTCACATTTTTCTGCCTGCTTATAGTCTAACTGAGCTGGCAGCTGATTAGAACTGTGCCCACCCAGCTTAAGGGTGGGTCTGCCTTTCCCAGCCCACTGACTCAAATGTTAATTTCCTTTGGAAACACCCTCACAGACACACCAAGGATCAATTCCTGTATCCTTCAATCTAATCAAGTTGAATCTCAGTATTAACCATCACACTTCCCATTCACAAAAGACAGAATGGATCTGTGACCCATTTGTAAATAATCCAGGTGAATTCACTTGGTCCATGCTAGAAGAGGATCAACTGCTTGATACTGCAAATGACAGAGGCCTTAAAAGTATGTTTGAGACTTCAAATCTCTATACATTCTCGTTAAAGTCAAGGAGGAATGTCCTAGAGATTGCCACAAAAGTACTAAAGAGCCTGCTTCCATTTCCAACATTCTATCTTTGTGAGGCAGGGTTTTCTGCAGTAGCAGCAACAAAAACGAGATTACAGAATAGACTGGACATAAGCAACACACCTCGGGTGTCACTGTCTCTCATCACTCCCAGATTGGACTGTCCAGCTGCAGGGAAAACAGCTCGGGGCTCCCACTGATTCTACATTATGGGGAGTTGTATAATTATTGCATTATACACTACAATGTAATAATAATAAAGTGCAGAATAAATGAAATGTGCTTGAATCATGTTACTATGCATAGTCCTATAATTCACAGACGTATACACAACTTAAAAGAGTCAGTTTTTAAGTTGAAGATAGGTAAAACATGTTTTTAAAAAACACACAAAATAGTATTTTTTCTATAAATACGTAAAGATACATGTAAGTGCAAATAAAAAGAATTTAAAGAATACACACCGCATTGCTAATAGCGGAAAGATACCTTTCAGGAGAAAAGAAATGGGACCAAGTATTTCTTCACTCTAACTTAAAAAAAAAACAACTACAATGTATCTGTTGTTTGTGAATTTAACTTTGGTAATGACAACACTAAAACGACAGAATGAATTAGTTCTTAATATGCTGATCTGTGGTTATGGATGTTGTCTGATTTGCAGACGTAGATTTAGAAGTCATCAGCACATAGATAAATTGCCCGAGGGAGGAGGAAGAAGGGAAGGGAGGCGCATTAACTGTTACCAAGGCCACGTTAGGTTATTTTCCAGTTTGCAGCATCACAAGCAGCAGTATGGTTCAGTAATACAGAAACTGTAATGCTTTTGCAAGCAGGATCCCTAGATACGAAGCTCTAATCGATGGAAACCTAGCTCAAAAAGCGACGCCAACACCCGGGGAAAATCATTGACCTACTCCAATCTCAGTGGCGCGCCAAGCAGGAGGCGGTACCTGACGACTACGCCTGCGCCCGTGGTTACGCAAGCTCGCAGCCTTTGCGCACGCGCACAAGCGCACGGCCGCGCAGTTTCTATCTTGCTGAAGGCTTTTTCCGAGCGGTTGAGCGGTTTGCATAATGTCGGAAATGGCCGAGCTGTCCGAGCTGTATGAAGAGAGCAGTGACCTGCAGATGGATGTGATGCCTGGCGAGGGGTACCTTCCGCAGATGGAGGTAGGCAGCGGGAGCCGGGAGCTATCCTTGCGTCCCCTCCCGCAACGGGGCCCCGCCACAGCTCGAGGAGGAAGGCCCAATGGAGGAGGAGGAGGCCCAGCCAATGGCGGCGCCAGAGGGGAAGCGGAGCCTTGCTAACGGGCCCAACGCTGGGGAGCAGCCAGGCCAGGTGGCGGGCGCAGACTTCGAGAGCGAGGACGAGGGCGAGGAGTTTGATGACTGGGAGGACGACTACGACTATCCGGAAGAGGAGCAGCTTAGCGGTGCCGGCTACCGAGTATCAGCCGCTCTTGAAGAAGCCAACAAGATGTTTCTGAGAACAACCAGGGCAAGAGAAGCAGCCCTGGATGGCGGGTTTCAGATGCATTATGAGAAGACCCCGTTTGATCAGTTAGCTTTCATCGAAGAGCTTTTTTCACTGATGGTTGTCAATCGTCTCACCGAAGAACTCGGCTGTGATGAGATCATTGATAGAGAGTAGTTATATGCTGTTAAAAGAGGAGGAAACTACTTGAGGAGAGACCCAACTTTCCGCTATCTTTTGGGTTCATTCCAAATAGTTCTGTGCCATTGAAAAACTTAACCTTCAAAAAAATTTGTTTTTCAGAATAGAAGACAATAGGACAGTGACTGCACAGTTGTGAAAAAGGAAGAGAACCATTAAAGAAAAAAAAAGGATGTTGAAGACTGTTGAAGTCTGTTCTCAAGAATGTCCTAAAACACCAATGGCTTTGACTTTGTTATTGATCCAGATTATTTTCCTTGCATTGGGGAAAATATCTGTCATATTTCTTTTCCTGTAAAGATGGTTTTGCAAGAATAAGTCATGACCAAAACAAACCCAAGACAAGAGCCCACGGATACTAATTATATAAGAAAAAAATGTATCCAACTAGGACACATATCTTTTGAGTTATTTGGACTGAAAGCTTAAGAAAACTTGGAAAATTCTATTTTCTGATCTATTCAAGCCATACTTGTCAAAGGCTAAATTTTCAGTGTAAGATAAATGGAGTAGTCTTCATTATCCCAAAAGGATGAGTAAACTCAAATATATATATCACATGTGCTATATGTCTTAAGATGTGTTTCCAAAAGCAACTGAAATTTTGTTTGTACATGTATCTTGGTCATTTATAAAGCCACTATGATCTATAAATCAAGAAAATCCATTGTCATGACCATTTTTAAAAGTAAATTAAGACGTCCTTAAAAAGTTTCAAATCTAGACATTGTGTACAAAGAAAAACCATTTCTAACGCTGTTATATACTAGAGAAATTTTGTTTTGTTTCCTGTTTTAACTTGACAGGTGAAAGACTTGAGTTGAACTTACTGTAAGAACTGTTAATAAAAGTTGTCAAGTAAAAAGCCCTATATCTAAAAAGACTTTATGAACAGTTACTCCATCAACTCTTAAAGGTTTTAAGCCTGCCCAGAAATTACCTTGGTATCTGAAGTTTCCCTCTGTCTCCTCCTCTTAAGCTTGTTATTTGTTATGCACCAGCATTGGAGATAATAAAATTTCTTGTTCTGTGTATTTTGTTTGGCTAATGGTATTGCCTACATACTTTCTCTTTATACTACTTTTTATTGTATGTATTATTGCAACCACTTGATTTAAACTTAATCAGTATTGAGGGAAAATGATCCAGCTTAAGATACCTAATTCACAAATTAGTTTCTGGAAATCAAACTTTGTAAATTAAGTTTTTACCTATAAGAATTTGCTGGTCTAGGAAAACTTGCCCTATCAATGAGTATGTTGCTGTGGTTACCTTACTAAGATGCTGAAGTTTTAGGATAGTAATTACATCAGAAGGCTATGCTCAGCAAAATGAGTTTATCAGTAGGTTTCATGATCCGTAAAAAAGGTTCCACATCCTTCTGCTCCATTGTAGCAGCAAAGAACATATATCCAATGCAACAGGACAACTGAGAGCCTAATTTATTTTACAGTCATCTGTCTTTTGGGGAGAGAGATCTGTAAAAGATAGGACTGTGACAAGGATGATCAAAATTGCTCAGACACTAGCTGAGTTGGGAGGGAGAGATGGTGGAAGTAAAATGTTGGTGCTTAAACTACTTAATCCTATCTCTTCCACTGCTTTCTCAGCCTGTAGCAGCAGTCAGATGAGTGTAGCCAGATAATTAATTGCATGCATGATGTAAATGAGCGTGGGTGGCGGTATGCTAGTGCACAATAAACTGGCTGGTTGTATTTACCTCCAGATCTTTACCGGGAAAATTTACTAAGAAAGATAAACTCTTGAAAAAACATCTGAGGTCTACCAACTAGAAAGTTGTGATTCTGTTTGTCTCTGGGACTGAGGAGGGCGCAAGAGGTGGGGTAGGAAACACTCCCTGTTGCATCCGAAGGTAACATTTTAACACCCCTTTTAGGAGTATAAAATCATTTGTATTTCTTTTACATGCAGTTGCCACAGACAAACCAGACTACTTTAAAATTTGGATTCTACTATTTATTTAGCTCAGTAACTGGGAAATTAATCTCTGTGGCTCAGGTCCTAAACTGAAATAGGGGCAATTGGATGTACCTTACAAATTGTGAGGACTAAATGGAGAGAGGGAGAGAGAGTGAGAGAGAGAGAGAGAGAGAGAGGTGTGTGTGTGTGTGTGTGTGTGTGTGTGTGTCTGTGTGTGTCATTTAAGGGAACTAGAGAAAGGAGTTCTGCGGAGATTCTAACTGGTTTTGCAAGATAAGGAATTTAAAGAAGCTTTTGAGTACGCAGTGTGACTAGGGAGAGTTTTCCAAATTTATCCATATGTATTATAAATGTTCAGTTAAATCAGATATCCTATGTTGGCTGTCTTCAGGCCAGATCTATTTTGTTTGGTTCATGCTTATAATTTTAAGAGACCACCATCTCAGTACAGAGATAACCAGCTAAAAATCTAGATTTTTACCATTTTATTTTGAGATGGAGTCTTGCTTTATTGCCCAGGCTGGAGTGCAGTGACTCAATCTCAGCTTATTGCAATTTCAACCTCCCAGATTCAAGCAATTCTCCTGCCTCAGCCTCCCGAGTAGCTGGGATTACAGGCGTGAGCCACCGCACCTGGCCTCTTACTTGTTTTTAAAGTAAAACATCTGGGAGCCTTTGAACACTAGACCTACATAGCAAAAAAAAAAAAAATGATTCACCTCTAGACAAGGAAGGTATTCTGTTTGCCAAGTCCCTCGGTGTTGTCTCCCCCAACATGGAGGCCAGGTAGCATTTTGGCATCTATCATTGGGCCTGCATCATTGTTTCTTTTTTTGTGCTTGCCCAGTTTGCATTACCTACCTGGCTTCTAAATAACTTGCCTCTCCTTATAGAGACTAAAGGATGTCTCAATTTTCTGCCTGTTTTACCTTAACTCTATTACCCTTCTGAATTCAGTACCTGTTAGAGTTGTAGAAGTGAGTAAAGAATTATTGGGAGTATGAGCTGCTGAGACTTTTGATATATTTGCTTGAGACCCTAAAATACTATATTAAAGTATGTCAGTAAAGTATGTTGCTTGAATTTTAAAACAAGGAAGTACATAAAACTTACCCTTGCAAAATTGTATTTTCCCATCCTGAAATACGGTAATATTTTAAAATTGCAAGCATTGCATGTTTAATATTTTCTGCCTCTGGAGGTTTATAAAATATTTTCTGGGAGTCAATGGTTATATTCTTGACGTTCTTAGTGACCAAAGATAAGTGTGAACTATCTGATCCATAAATGCTGTCATCTATGAATATATCCATAAACTTGAACCTGTTTGTTTTCAGTCCAAAGTATATCTTAAAAGTTAAGTGGGGGTGGGGAAGGCATTAGTATTTTTTGTATTTATTTTAGAACTTCCAGGGGTAGTGTTAAGGATTTAATTAATCCTTTTCTTGTGTTGTATCCACAAGGTCTCTCATCTTTGCTGCCTTCATTTCGTAAACATTTTAGTTGCCTTTCTCATGGGACATAAAGCTTCTTGAGCTGAGGCCTCTACAGTGGCACATCTTTTCCCCATGCCCCCCCAGCTATTTCTCCTAGGCGTGCAGAAAAGCTCAAAATAGTTATTAAAAATCACCCCTCAGGTCTGAGATAAATGAGATCTTAACTTTGGTCCCCATTCCAGCAGTGGGCCGAATACAACCCTATTCCATGCCACCAGTGCAGAAAAGATGTGGATTACTCTCAAAGGCACGTCATAGTACTATTTTTATTAGTAATGAAAACCACCCGTTATCCTCACCTCTGTTTTGCCTGAAAGATTATGGGTGGGTAGTAATACTTTGCCCTAAAGAAGGGATACTGAAGGGGAAAGAGAGGCTGAGAGTAAACTCTGCCCCACCACTTACACAATTCCATTCTCCATAAATTCCTCATTCATTTCTGGTACCCCACAGGGTCATTTAAAAAAGTGATCATTAGATTCTGCCCAAAAGGCTGTCATTCTGATGGCTTTGGCTTTGCCTACTCAGTTCCTCCCTTACAAAATTCTGAGATAATCCAAGGACTCCTCTACTTAGTTAGATCGCATAACTAAAAGCATGGAGCTTTCATGTACCATCCATGTGAATGAAAACTAAGAATAAATTTTGCATATACGTAAGTCTTGAAGTCAAAATGTCAGAATGACTGAATGAATGTTTCACCACTCACATGTGTTACATCTTCTAAGCACAGCCCTAAATGTTATGCTCTCATTATACCAATGGTATCACCACTCTCGGAAGATCAATCAGGACCCAACTGGATGAGAATGTATTTGTAACTGTTTCATATTAAGTATTTTCCTCTAAGGTGTTATATACTACTGCATAAACAGTGTATTTTATTGTTTTTTAATTTAGAAAAAAAAACAGCCCTCAAAACCTATTATGTTACTGATAATTTTATAATCTTATAATATGATTTTCCTATTAAGTACTGAGTATATGAAAAGTTCTCTGAGAATATTTGAGTAAATAATAATAATAGGTATCATGTGACTGGCACATGCTATATAATTTACATCTATTATCTAATTTAATCTTCTGAAAAGCCCTATAAGATACTTACTGTTAAATCCAGCCTCTCAGACCTTATAAATAAGTACCATAATCTTCATTTTACTGAAGAGGAAAACTGAAGCTGAGTGGTAGGGTCATTTGCTAGTAAGAGGCAAAACCAGCATTTCAACCCATATGTAACCTCAGAGCTTTTTAGCATGTTATTATTGCCAAGTACACATTAAACCTTGATCAACAGCACTCCATACAGTAAAACCTTACATGTAAAGAAACGTGAATCACAACATATTAGACAAAGAGAAAAATTAGATCCTAACATACATACATAACCTGATAGAAGGCATTTAGTCTAAAAAATTAAAAGCAAGCCAAACAAAATGTTCTGGTTTAGGTACATATTTAACCCAGTGCCTATGTATCTTCTACATTTGCTTCAGCAACGCTGTTCTGTGAGAAATGAGGTTCACAGTGAAAACTTAGCCACACCACAGTATCATAAAATATTAAGAAAGAAAACATTATCTTTTATACAATAACATTTCAGAAAGCTTCTCAGCCACAAGAATTGGAAGAAAATATTTTCTGCTTAAATTTCAGTTCACTAGAACATGAACCCCAACATCACCTCTCCCCTTTGTCCCTCATCTGCACCCTGGCCCAACACACAGTCTGTTACTTGTAATAATGGAATTAATTGCTTTCCATTAGGGGAGGGTTGGTGGAGACTTCAATGAACAATTCAAGGATGCGAGTCGCTAAATGATATTTTCTATGTTCTTTGCACCTTAGTTCTTCATTCAAAGCCGGTTAGGTAGGGGCACGTATGTAGGTAGTTACATGTCCCAGTGATGGGTTAGTAATGCTGTTCTAATGATTGTTATGCATAAATCTTTAGCAGATTTTTTTCCCCTTGTGCTGTATTAAATTGTAGGCATCCTCTGTATAAAACTTTATTCTCCTTTTTATCCCCAGGCTTCTCTGGAAAAACAGATGATACGTTAAACTATAAATGAGATTCGTGATCTTACCTGTTGGTTGTCAAGATTCATCAGTGTGAGACTGCATGTTGAGATGGTCAGTTTTATATTCATTCCTGAAAACTGAAGATTACTTTTGCCAAGAACTGTTGATAGGAACTTAACTGGAGGCTTTAAAAATTAAAAAAAACAAAACCACTATTAGGAAGTTTGTTACAGAATGAAATGTGACAGAATGAATGCTTTTTAAATGTTAAAAATGAGTCAAAGTCCAAACTCTTCCTCTCTATTTTACGTTACATAAATCAAATGAAAGGGCATGATTTTTTTCATTAAATAAACATTTTTTTAATAATTAGAATGCAGCAAATTCTTTATTAAGTAGTGAAATTTAGGCCCTCAGAACTTTCTCATAGTTTCTCTCCTCCAGTGGGCTCTTGCTTTAATGTAAACAAATTCCTATGAGAGTTTAGACCAGCTGAACTCTTGAGTCCTTTTCAATACTACAAGTCTAAAAAAGGAAATATTTGACAATCCACTGAATCTAATGCCACAGAAGGCACTGGTGAACACTTTCCAATTAAGCAACTGCTTCCTTCTTTGAAGACATGCCTGTTCCTCCCTCATCTTTCCCTTGCCATAGTTAAAAAGTGTTCTCTACCAGTCTAACTGTAATCTTCAGATAATCATGATGCCTGAAATTCTACCACTGGCCACTCTTTTAGGTGAAATCACTGTTTTCAGAAGGTCCCAAATATTAAAATGAACAAAGGGGGTAGCCCATTCCACATTAACTCATTAATAAAGATGATTTAATTTACTAATAGAAATTTAGGGAAAGATCCTGAGGAAGGGGACATGTTTTGATAAAAGGAAAAATTCTGGACCAGGCATTTCTTAAGGAGAGGAGGTCTGGGGATGTGGTAAAGAATAATGAGAGTTGGGGGTACCCAGAAATTATAAAGAAAAGCACTGGGGTCATAAGTCAGGAAAGAGGTACCAACAGAGGGGTGAAAGGTTGGGCTGGATTTCCTCAGGCAGAAATGCCAGGTACCAACTGATTACCTTGGACAAATAAACTTTCTAAGCCTCAATTTCTTTTTATATATAAAAAAGGGGGGAAAACAGTAGCCACCTCATAAGGGCTGTTGTGAAGATTAAATAATAACTGGAGAATATTTAGCACAGTATTTGGCTGGGTACATGAGAGCTGTTATTATTAAACAATTTTTGCTCTAACATTAAAAATTCTAAGAAATAATTTGAGAGATTTAAATGCTTTGGTGGATGTTTGGATTAAGTCTTGAAATCCTCTGCTGGAAAGTGGGCCAGTTGATGGAAATCAGTGATTCCTCAGCATATGGATCAATACTTTGTGGCAATCAATGAAAACACAATTTGTTTCTTTTCTAGTTTTGCTTTTATATTACTCTCATTTGATTCATTCTGGAGCCATACCAAACTGTTAAACACACACTGCTGAAATTTAATGTATAGTTTTATTTTTAATTCTAAGCACATTCTAAAATGCAGTGCAAACAATGCGAGGGATGTTTACCCCTAAACCTCACAGCTATCACCACATCATAATGCTGACTCTTGGTTACTTTCTTTGCTTCTTACACGGCCCTGGGCAAGGCGAACCACACAATTCAGGGCTTTTGTGATCCCCACAGTGATTTTATTTAACAGCAAATTGCTCATTTGCTTCTCTAGAGTTTCTTTTCCATGTTAGTTTTAAAAATATTATTATGAAATACAAATTAAATTATAATACTATCTCATAGTCAAAAAGCATTTTGTTATCTGTAAGTAACTCTTACATTAATCATCTTAATTTTGTTCTCACCATAACCTTAATCTCATGAGAAATGCCCAAAATGTATCTATTGTATAGGAGACAAAGTCTTTCATGCCTTTATTAGAAATGTCCTAATAAAGACTCATGGAAGAGGAAGGAGTGGAGAGCATACAGGACGGGCAGTGAGGCAACTGGGATTCAAGTCCCAGGTGTGATCCTAACTTGTCAAGGGACCTTAGACAACCGCAGACCACCCTCAATGTCTTCATTACAAAACAGGAGCAATAATACTAAATCACTTCTGTTCTTTTACCTCTAGCCATAGGAGGCCTTAGGAGAATCAAATTTAGCATTAATAATAAAGTATATGGAAATGCATAGTGTGCAGTGAAGTGCTAACAAACTGTAGTGGTTATAATTACTACTTTTAAAATGAATGTTGGCAATTTTTCTACAGGATTTCTCCCTCAAGAAACAGATAGTGGAGAAACTGCAGTCCCTGGCCTTGGGAGAGTTCACCATGGGAGTGAGAGGAGAAGGGAAAAGAAAGAGGAAGCTGAGGATGGGATACTGACCAACTTTTACTAAAAAGTAGAGGCAGGCCTGGTAGAGGTGCTTATCCACATTTTACAAACGAGAAAAGTATTAAGATAGGGAAACATTAATTTACTGTATCTGGGTCAATGTATCGGTATTGATGTAACAGCCTAGCTCTTCTTACTCTATATTGCATAGTCTCTCAGGAACCCCCAGTTCTTTCAGTTATTCCTTAACCTTTAGACTTCAAAACTCATGGGAGATCACATAAATGGATAAATCATTTATCCATTAGCACTCCAAACTACTAATGATGCAGTGTCTAATAGACCTACAGGAATCAAACAAAGATCTGACTATATTCAATTGTCCCTAAATCGTTTTTTGCCTCCCTCACCCTAGGGCAGATGCTTGGCAGAGAAGCAGATAACATCGTGATTAAGCATGTAGATGCTGGAACCAGACAGCCTGGGCTTGACCCAGCTCCTCTGCACACCGACTGGGTCACTGAGCAAGTTACTTAACCTCTCGGGGCCCGAGTTTCCTCATCTGTGAAATGGGGGATAAATAATAAGACCTGTGGCTAGGTTTTCCGTGATGATTGACAAATATAAAAAACACAGCATATCAAAACTTATGGGATGCAGTGAAAACACTGAGTGCTAAGAGGAAAAATCATAGATATAAACACTTTTATTAAAAAGCAGAAAGATCTCAGGTCAAAAACCTAACACTGTAACTTAAGGAACTAGAAAAAAACAAAAACAAAACCTGGCAGAAGGAAGGAAATCATAAAGATTAGAACAGAGACAAAAGAAATAAAGAATAGAAAAATAGATAAAATTAATTAAACCAAAAGTTGGTTCTTCAAAAAGATCGACAAAACTGACAAACCTATTTGCTAGATGAACTAAGGCAAAAAAGAGAAAAGACTCAAATTACTAAAATTAGAAATGAAAGTGAGGACGATACTACCAATTCTACAGAAATAGAAAGGATCATGAGAGAATACTGTGAAAAATTGTATGTAGACAAATCGGAGAACCTAGATGGCATGGACAAATTCCTAGAATATCTACCAAGATGAAATCATAAAGAAATGGAAAGTGTGAATAGGCTTGGTAAGAGTATGGAGAAATTAGAACCCTTGTGCATTATTGGTGGGAATGTAAAATGGCGCAGCTGCTGTAGAAAACGGTATGGCAGTTCCTCAAAAAATTAAAAATAGAATAACCGCAAGATCCAGCAATTCTACTTCTGGGTATATAAGCAAAAGAATTGAAAGCAAGGTCTCTACAAGATATTTGTAACTCATGTGCATAGCAGCATATTCATAGTAGCTAAGCTGTGGAGGCAACCCAGTGTCCATCCACAGATGGATGGATAAGAAAAATGAGTGTATACGTACAATGCAAAGTTATTCAGCTGTAAAAAGGAAGTAAATTCTGACATCTGTTATGACATGGGTGAACCTTGAGGACATAAGTGAATTAAGCCAGTCACTTCTGTCTATGATTTTGAGTATTCTAGGTACCTAGACAGAAAGTAAATTGTGGTTGCCAGAGGCTGAGAAATAGGGGACCAGGGAGTTATTGTTTAATGTGTAGAGTTTTAGTTTTGCAAGACGAAGAGTTCTAAAGATGGTAAATGGTAATGGCTGCACAAAAATATGAATGTACTTAATTCCACTGAACTGTACACTTAAAAATGGTTAAGTTGAGGCCGGGAACAATGGCTCACACCTATCATCCCAGAACTTTGGGAGGCTAAGGCAGGCAGATCATGAGGTCAAGAGATTGAAACCATCCTGGCCAATATGGTGAAACCCCGTCTCTACTAAAAATACAAAAATTAGCGGGGCATGATGGTGCACGCCTGTAGTCCCAGCTACTCAGGAGGCTGAGGCAGGAGAATTGCTTGAACCCTGGAGGTAGAGGTTGCAGTGAGCCAAGATCGCACCACTGCACTCCAGCCTGGTGACAGAGCAAGACTCCATCTCAAAAAAAAAAAAAAAAAAAAAAAAAAAAAGATTAAGATGAGGCTGGGAGCAGTGGCTCATGCCTATAATCCCAGCACTTTGGGAGGGCAAAGTGGTCAGATCACTTGAGGCCAGGAGTTAGAGACCAGCCTGGCCAACATGGCAAAACCCCATCTCTACTAAAAATACAAAAATCAGCCAGGCATGGTGGCACATGATTGCAATCCCAGCTACTCAGGAGGCTGAGGCATGAGAACTGCTTGAACCCGGGAGGCAGAGGTTGCAGTGAGCCGAGATTGTGCCACTGCACTCCAGCCTGGGTGATAGAGTAAAACTGTCTCAAAAAAAAAGGTTAAGATGGCAAATTTTATGTTATGTATATTTTACCATAATAAAGTGGAGAGAAAAGAAAATTAAAAAGCGTAAAATGCTGGAAAGAGTCCCTGGCACATATTAAGTACTAAATATATGCTAGCTGTTGAAGGAAACTAGCTGCTTTTCTGTTTTTCTCTTCAAGTGTACTTTGTGGATAGATGATAGCCAGGTTTGCTCTGTTTTATTTTGGGATGGGGAATCCCTGCTCCTTAAATGAGAAAATATTGCCTGTTAGTTGGAATCATCCAGTTGAAGCATCCTAGTCAGAAATTGTGAGAAGCAGGACGAGGCTACAGATTACTTTGAAACCATGGATTCTGTCAAAGAGACTAGTCATAGAGAATCCTTAATAGAATTGAAGGGCCATTTGTCAGAATGTTGCATGCCATGTGGTTCCTCTGAGTCACTCTGGGTGATACTGGGTTCAGTCCTATGTAATATGATGAAGAATGATAACCAAACATGGGGCAGAGCAGTATAGAAATAGAGCCCTATGCTGGGAAGCTGAAGACCTGGCTTCCACAGCTGGCTCTGACCTTAATCATCCTAGTGACTCAGGCAAACACCATCTCTTATCTCTGACTCAGTTTAGTAGCTGGCAAAATGAAAAGGTTAGACCAGAAGATCTCTTAAAAAACCCTTCTCTTAAACAGTTTGCTATTCCATATGATTTATATAGTTGTCTAAGAGCTTTGCATTGTCCCTTTGGACTTTTCAAACCAACAAAATATTCTAGGGCTCATAGCTTAATAGCAATAATACCAGCTCCCATTAACATAGAAAGCCTAATAGATGCTAGACACTGTGGTAGGCAGTAGGTAGACATCATTTCCTTTATTTCCTACATAATCTTATAAAGTAAGTGCTATTTTCTCCCATTTTACAGATGAGAAAACCAAGGATCCAAGAGGTTAAGTGACTTGTCCGAGGGTCCACCGTTTGCCGGGGGCTGAGGCAGGGCTTCAATCTGAGTCTGTCTAACATAAAAACTTTTGCTTTCTTTCCACAAAGAAAGCTACTCTACCCAAGCGTTATTACCTCACCTTTACCACTGTCCACATTTATACTCGAAAATAGGCCAGGAAGCCGAAAAAGTCTTAAATGTTAAAATGCAGAATACATACATTATAAAATGTGGAAATTGGAAGGCACTAAACTGGTCATTTCGTTTAACTCCCTAACTCCACAGGAAATAAGAAGAGAGTCTCAGCAAGATGAGATCCCACACTCAATGGTTAGTAAGAGCCAAGTCTGGCATCCCTACACTTCTGAGCTAAAGCCCAGGGGCTTTCTCCCCCTCTGCAGCTCGAGGCATCACCACATCACAGTGTCAGGCAACTCGGAAAGAGCTGAGGGTCAAGAGCAACTTTAAGTGCAGCTCTGATATCACGTCACATGACAAAGGCCAGGTGGGACCTTGGGTTATACGGTGGGGATGAAGTAACAGCGATTTTCATACTCTCTCTGCCATAGTGAGGGAGACAGAAACAAGAAAACCACATCAACATTTACCTTTCGCTTTTTAATGGCTCCATTTGCCCCGGGGACAGCTTCACACAGGCGACTTATTGCTTCCCTAAAGAACAGAAACCATATCAATAAAGACTTAGCATGCTACCTCCACCCAGTAAGTGTTTAAGAAATGTTAGAAATTACCACGGCCAAATAGTACACATACATAACACTGAGTTCGCCACAAATGATATTCTCTCAGACCCCCAGGAGGAGACGTTGTACTTACTCCTTCCGCAGGAAGACCTAGCAGCACCCTAATGCTGAACAATTGCTTTCCAACAAGTAGCTCTACTATTCGCTTTTTTTCACCTCTGTTTTTCCGTGGATTTTCAGATTTTGTTTTTTGTGTTGTTGATTTGTAATCAAAAAGGAGGGGGCAGGGCTTTGTTGTCTGCAAATACTTCGTAGTTTTACCTTTAGCAAAATCGTCTCTGCAATGTTATGAATAAAAAGCTTCATGGTTATCTCTGAACTAAAAACAATTAAATGGAGAAAGAACCTGACACTAGAGGAAGTTTAAAAGGATCGGGAGAATGTTGAATTTCAAGGTGGTCTCAAATGGAGTTTTATTGACTAGGTTGCTGCTACAAGCCATTGAGCTTTCATGTAATTTCACAGAAGAAATCAATATCAAATTTCCCTCCTTTGCTTACTTTTCTGCCCTTCCTATATATTGCACTTCCTGAGAGAAAGGCACCACTAAAATAAGTAGTTGCTCCTTAATGGAAGTGGTGAAGGAATCGGCGCCCTCCTTTCCAGAAATGCAGTTACAACTAAAAGCTTTTGTCTCTGGGACTCTGAGCATTCATAACTGCCCAAGCTTTCACTCTGTGTAATTTGAACCTTAGCCTTGTGGCTTTCAACACATATATTAAACTTTTCACAAGGCAAATGGAAATCTCTTCTGGTTTCCCCAGAGATCACTGTTTAAATTAATAAACTATATTCTCTCACACACACCAACACACATACGCATGCAACATTGTATGACAGTTTTTATATATATTATATTTCACGATAATATTTTCTATAGTTTAGATTCCCAAAGGAAGTGGGGGAGAGGTCAGAGAGAGAAAGCAGACCCATTTTTAAAACTACAGCTATGATATGTGGTAGTGCAGAGCAATGTTCTTCTAGAAGAACTTTGGAAAGGTAAGTAGAATTCCCAAAGATTCCAGGCATTATTTTGCACTTATAATGCACAGTTTAGCTCAAATCATTTTTTTCTATATAAATGAAACTCTTCTTCAAGGTATTATTTTGTCTGATTTTTGCATAATTATCTGCAATCAAAGGATAGAATGGATCTTTGGTTAGCATATATTCTCAGGATTGCATATTTATTGTTTCTCTAGGATTCTGTGCTTTGTTCTCTGGAGTCAAATAGAAGGATAACACAGAGGGCTGGGCTCTCTGGCTTGTCGATTGATTGACGTTTTGGGTCATCTTAATGATTACTCCATAATTGGTAAGACTCATATAATTAATCCAAATTGGCACTGATACTGCCAGAATGCTAGTCCAGGCACCCTACTCTATTGACAGTATTTAATAAAGATAAGATAGGGCAGATCCTTTACTCCATGAGAGTGATTTGGGTGTTTTGGTCTAAAAAGTTGACTATAAATGATGTGAAATTGAAGTAAAACCAAAGGTGGATATTGATGCTGCCAAATATAATAACAACAATAATAAAAATATAACAACAATTGTATGCCAACTATAATAACCTCTCATTAGAAGTTGTTAGTTTCATATAGCATCTTGAAATTTCACAAACTGTTTTCCCACACATTTGTTTTCTTGATTCTCACACCAATTATCTGTATCTTCTAACAATGCAGTGAATTTAAGTTGAAGGGAATGCTTTACAGCATGAATGCCTCTCAAAGAGGTTTTGAAAGGCTAAAGCTTCCTGGCAGAGAGGAGATTGGAAATTCCAGACAGAGGGAAGAACATAGGTGAAGACACCAAAACACAAAGTATCGTGACATGAGGGGGAATTACAAGTACTTTGATATTACTGGAGCATAACATATGGTAGAACAAGAATGAATAAGAACTAAGAGATAAGAATCTGAAAACTGTTTTCTGTGAAGTACCAGACGGTAAATATTTCAGACTTTGCTCTTTTGCAAGTACTCAACTCTGCCATTGTAGTGCAAAAAGCAGCCTTAGACAATATGTAGACAAGTGAATGTGGCTGTGTTCCAATAAAATTTTATTTATAGAAACTGGTGGTGACCAGATTTGGCCCATGGGCCATAGTTTGTTGACCCCCTGGATCCGATAGTTCACACAAAAGGAGAAAGAAATCATTTGGTTTTTTAAGATGGGAAAATATTCACATTTGTTATAATTTTAAAATTGAAAATTAAAACAAGATACTTCACTCTTTTCCAGTGTTGGAAAAGATGGGAGGGAAATATTCTGCCTTAGGCATATTGATTCATTGCCAGGGGCCTTAGTATTAATACAATCTTTCTAGAGTTAATTTGGTAAAAGTTGACAAATGGCAAAATTTATCAGAGCATGAGTTGGGCATGGTGGCACACACTTGCAGTCCCAGCTACTTGGGAGAACTGGTTGAGCCCAGGAGTTCAAACCTGCCGTGCCACTGCACTCCAGCCTGGGTGACACAGTGAGACCCTGTCTCTAAAAAAAATTGGTTTAAATAATTTATTACAGCCTTTGACAAGGTGGGGGAGAAACCTGTATTGGGATAGCATTGAGTATATAAGTAAAAGAAACACTTCAAGTAAGAAACCAACCCAAAGTCTTGTGATATAGAGATAAAACATATTAAAATAAATATGGCCACTTGGACTACAGAAATATGAAGAAGTCTATATAAATTAGTGTGAAAAAGTAGAACTTGCAACAGTATGTACACATTGGTAGCAGCTATGTAAAATTAATCACCTGTAAATAGTACTATAGAAAGACCTTATACATTCTGGTTTGGTTTTAGGTGGTTTTCCTTGAGGTGGGGGGGGTTGCTATTTTGTTTCTGATTCTACATTGTTACAAGGTAAACAATGTTATGTTTTACTTTCATTGTGCACATAGGTTGGATAATCTTTTTAAATATTGAAAATAATGCAAAGTTAAGTTCCTTCAGCAGGAGTTTTGCTAGTGTGAGGCAAAAGTGCTGAGATGTGAAGGCACATCAAAGATGTCCCAACAGACAGGTGACACCCATAGAGAGGTGGGAAAATGTTCACGTTATGGATACTAACAGATGTTCTCAACTTCTCTCTCTGCTCCCATTCCAGCTTAGCTTTTAACTCCTCCGTCTTTTTAGCCACTAAATCCAGATTTGCTTTTTCAGTTTTTTTAGTTGACTTACCTGTTTCTATCTCCCAAAAGTTTCATAAAGATAAAAAAAAGTCTTGAGCAGGTTTAGCAAAGCCTTTTAGAATGGTACACCTTGCAGTCATAGGGAGCCCAAGTTTCAATGAAAGAACAGCCCCTATTTATATTTATTTATTTAATTTTTTGTTTTTGTAGAGATGGTGTCTCACTCTGTTGCCGAAGCTGGAGTGCAGTGGTGCGACCATAGCTCACTGCAGCCTCAACCTCCTTGAGCTCAAGCAATCCTCCTACCTCAACCTCCGGTGTAGCTAGGACCACCACAACCGGTAAGTACCACGAAAATTGGCTAATTTTTTCTTTTCCTTTTTTATTGTTTGCAGAGACAGTGTCTCCCTATGTTGCTGGGTTGGTCTTGAATTCCTGGGCGCAACTGGGACTCCCACCTCAGCCTCCCAAAGTGCCAGGATTAGAGGCGTGAGCCACAGCTCCAGGCCAGTCCCTATTTACTGAGCACTCTCTGTGGTCAGGCCCAGAGGCGAGCACCTTATGTACATCGTTTCATGAGTAGTAACAATAACATTCCAAGGTAGGGACTTTACTCTTATTTTACCAATGAGGATACTACAGTTCAAAGAATTTAAATAACTGTGTCCAAATAAGGCAATTGATGGGAGAGAGAATGCAAATCCAGTTCTGACTTCAAAACTCACAAGCACCAGGGAGGAACCATATTGCCAGATGGATGAAAAGGAGGGAGTCCTAGGCTCTCGAGACTAGGGGAAGTAGTGCACTGACTGTCCTTTCCTTGCTCACTCCCCCTAACATAGTGAAGGGCTGCTCTTTGGTCAGTCGTTAACACCAGCGTGGCTGGCGTAAACTACCCAGGCAAAAGGACAAAGTGCTAGGTGCCAACTCTGGAAAAGGCTTACCAGGGATGCCTCTGCCCTTCCCCAGCCCTCTGCTGTCTGTGCGCTGGCTGCCACCTCCTGGAAGAAACGAGCATCCAGAGCCAGGCTCTGCCCACGTGGGCAAACACACATGAGTGTGCACTCACACACTCACTCAACCATACATTTGAGGCATGTGAGGTTTTACAGAGTCCCCCAAATCTCTTGATGTACAAAACTCTGCTCAAAAGAAAAAAAGGGGAAAACTTTGCTGAGGAACTTGCTTTAAAAAGTAATTATTACCCAGGCACAGTGGCTCACGCCTGTAATCCCACCACTTGGGGAGGCCAAGGAGGAACCCTTGAGGCCAGGACTTTGAGACCAGCTGGACAACATAGTGAGACCTTGTCTCTACAAAAGAATTTTTTTTTTAATTGCCAGGCGTAGCAGTGCACACCTGTGGCCACAGCTGCCTAGGATCCCAAGGCAGGAGGATGGCTTGAGCCTGGGAGTTCAAGGCTGCAGTGGGCTAGGATCACATCACTGTACTCCAGGCTGGGCGACAGAGCAAGACTCAGTAGTAGTTACTAATTTTTTTTGAATTGGAGACTCTAAGATGAGCCATGCCTCTCTCCAATAAAAGATCTATTTGTACAGATTTTTCTTTCTTCTTTTCTTTTTTGAGATGGAGTCTTGCTCTGTTGCCCAGGCTGGAGTGCAATGGCACAATGTCGGCTCACTGCAACCTCTGCCTCCAGGGTTCAAGCGATTCTCCTGCCTCAGCCTCACGAGTAGCTGGGATCACAGGTGCCTGCCACCAAGCCTGGCTAATTTTTGTATTTTTAGTAGAGACGGGGGTTTCGCCACGTTGACCAAGTGAATCTCGAACTCCTGACCTCAGGTGATCTGCCCGCCTTGCCTTGGCCTCCCAAACTGCTGGGATTACAGATGTGAGCCACTATACCCGGCCTGTACAAACTTTTCTGTTCCATTTAAGAAGGTCCGCTCCTCACCCCAAATCTCCCCAAAACACTCTGCGGACCTCTTAGAAATCACAGATCCCAGGTTAAGAATTACCGCTTTAACTTAACCTCTCAAAATCCACTTGCCTTGCTGATAGCAGCGTTAACAAATCTCCTGAAATCCCAGCAAGCAAGGCAGAGAGATGCCTGCATTTTGTTGCTTTTGTTCACAAAGATCTTTTCTTCCCCTACTACTGGGACCAAGACATTAACTGTAACATTTTCAAGAACAAATAGTGCTTTCAGTGGTTTTCTGGAGTCTCAGCCACACCCTTGGGCCAACTTTACGAATGCTGAGGAAAAAGAAAACAGAGTCCAGAGCGATTTCTCCTGGGGCTGAGGGCGCCCCGCCATTCTTGCAGCCCAAGCAGCTGCGCTCCTGTAGAACCCTTTTGGAGCCAAGCAGCCGTGAGACTTTCTCCAGCCAGCAAACACTCAGCAAGCGTCTGCTCTTAGAGAAGCAGAATTTTGGGAGTTTCAACGGCTAAAGATTTCCATCTTGGGAGGCTGTATTGGAAAGAAGAGAAACGCCCCAGAGCACCAACAGTGGCCACTTTGTTTATTGTTTCGCCACATGAGAGGGAAGGGGAGACGTGGGCTGATGTAAGAGAATGAGAATGCCGTTGAAGATTTGCTTTTAAGCATATAAAACCCTGCCTACGCCATAAGACCAAAAAAGATATTTTGTCTGTCTTAACAGAGTCCAAACTAATCATCAAACAAAGCCACCTTTCTTCACCAACTCCTGGCCACTACAGCACTTAAGTTATAATTCTTCTGTGTCTTTAACCCTTAAACAGTTAAGCTCCTCTGGAAGCGATGTCACCTAACACACAACACACACAACAAACACACACACTCTTTTTTTTTTTTTTTAAGTTTGGAATCGCAATCCAAGACAAATGGGAGCATTTAATGGGAGGAAAGGCTGTGGGGCAGATTTTTTTCTGGTGATTATCAAGACGCAGCTCTTCAGTCAATAGGAAAGCCAGAAAATGTGCAACATGAAACCAGGCAAAGGGGCCCAGCTGGAATGATTAAAGGGAATGATCCCCCACGTCCCCCACCTTCTGACACATACACACACACACACACACACACACTCTCACATGTATAGTCACATCCGCAGTGAAGGAGTATTGTCCCTTCAAATAGGAATGAGAATAAAATTTTAATCACAGCAAGAACCTTTCCAAAATAAAAAGTCAACACTACTCAGTCAAAATAAATTCACCTGCATTTCCCAAAAGTCTTTCTTTTACTTTCATCTCCAACATAAGTCCTTAAAGAAATCAGTTAACAAAGTCTGAGGGACATGTTGCATCCTGAATGTCTCGGATTGCCTTCTTATTGTGAATGAAGAGACTGAGTAATTCAGACTGCACATCTGTGTGGTATTACGCTGTTCCGATTGTTCTAGGGAAACCAGTACCATCTTTTTTTCAATCTTTGCCTCCAGGACAGCAAGGCTCAGTGATCTATGTGTTCAATTTTGTCCAGCTTAGTGAAATTAAAGACATCCAAGAATTTGTGAAAGCCCTCAGACAGGACACTTTAGAACAGGGGGCCTGCCTCTGTGGTGATAAGCACACAATGAATGCAGTCAATGCTCATAGACCAGTTGAAAATGGAAAGCTTCAAACTTTCTTTGTGCTGTTATCAAGGGGCATCACCCGTGCACTCTAGGAGGGTGGACTCAGCTCATAAAATGCATTCTTTCACTTTAGAAACGGGCACCTCAAGTCCCAGGATGGTCAAATAAAACCTTTCAATATTGCCCACGGCATTTATCCCCCACACTGACTTTAGAATCAGATTTTAAATGTAATTCAGGTGAACCACTCTGTTCACCTGAATTACATTTAAAATCTGATTCTAAAGAACATTTGATATCCAACCCAGCTCAGTAACCAGAGGAAATGGGTTTGTCTGTCTACTTTGTGCTTCTGCCCTTTAGCTCTCACGCAAATGCGAACCCATTAATCACACTGGAATGAGGTGAAAGACTGTCTTGTCTGGAGATTCACATCTCCCCTATAAATCTCACTAGGTAACGGTATGAAAGCGCTGGTTTTCTCCTGTCCCCACAGTGATTTCCTGTAATACAATCATGTATCTCAAAATTCAAACACCCATACCCACAAACTGATGGCTTATAGGCCTTATAAGTGGTTAAGGAAATGACAATAATAAATAGAGTTGGTTTCATATAAAATACATGGGAATTTGTAAATTCAAAGATTGTTCTTCTTCGCTTTAGGATAAACTGGGCTTCTTTAAAACAATTCTGTTTTTGACAAAATATTCAAAATATTATGAAGGTGTGTCTTTTGGAGTTAAAGAGTGCATTGATGCATAATGTGGTCACTTAAGAGCCAAAGCTCATTTAAAAAAACGAAAACAGATCTTATTTAGTCACTCACTTTATTCACTCAAGTTCACTCTAAATGATGCATATCTACTTCCAAAAATTCTTCAGCAATTACTTGGAATTTTAAAGATATTTAAAACAGTTTGGCCAGGTGGTAGGCGGATCACTTGAGGTCACGAGTTTGAGACCAGCCTGGCCAACATGTCAAAACCCCGTCTCTAGTAAAAATACAAAAATTAGCTAGGTGTGGTGGCGCACACCTGTAATCCCAGGTACTCGGGAGGCTGAGGCAGGAGGATTACATGAAGGGAGGCAGAGGTTGCAGTGAGCCGAGATTGTGCCACTGTACTCCAGCCTGGGAGACAGCAACGCTCTGTCTAAATAAATAAATAAGCAAATAGTAAAACAGTTTGTCATACAGGTTGCACAAAACAGCAATTGGTGTAATGAATATATTACTTATACCATGTTTTTTTTCTTAAATACCTCTTTTTTTTTTAAGGCCATTTGGCATATATGTTATAGATTTTATTTGGGAAGTCCATTTTTTTAATGTGTGTTCACCTCTGAAAGGGATGAACAACTGGCCTAGCCAGTTAATCCACCGTGACAAATAACGGCAGGACAGCTTCAGCCTGCACGTCCGCAGAGAGTACACCACTTAGGTAAGTGCTGATAAAACTGTGAAGTTCTTAAGAATCAACTGGGTGCTGGTTAAAACAGATTTCTAGGACTGTTCCTAGAGGTTTTGATTCTGGGGTGAGGCCTAGGAATCTGCAGTTAAACAGGTGATTGTGATGCAGAGTAATGAACCACACATCTGATTAAACCTTCTATCAGACTCACTGCACAGAGTCACTGCTCCTGTGCTCTATAGCATAGACCAGACTGTGGATGTTAAGGAATTAGGTCGCCTATTCCTAGAGGCTAAGATAGGGAAGGTTACACTGCCTATATGTTTCATGATACTCAATTCTGGGGAATTTTGTTTTCAATGTAGTCACTCTATATTCTGGGATAGCCATCTGGCATAATCCCCCTCCTCTCCCCTCTGCCTCCCCCCATCCTCATCTCCTCAAGAAGCAGGGCTTTATGGTTGAGCATGGTGGCTCACGCCTGTAATTCCAGCACTTTGGAAGGCCGAAGTGAGCAGATAACCTGAGGTCAGGAGTTCAACACCACCTTGGCCAACATGGTGAAACCCCATCTCTATTAAAAATACAAAAAGTAGTCGGGAGTGGTGGTGGGTGCCTGTAGTCCTAGCTACTAGGCCAAGGTGGAAGAATCACTTGAATCCCGGAGGCACAGGTTGCAGTAAGCTGAGATTGCACCACTGCACTCCAGCCTGGGCGACAGAGTGAGATTCCGTCTCAAAAAAAAAGAAAGAAAGAAAGAAAAGAGAAAGAACAGCTTTTACCATGGAGGTCCTGAACATCTTTGCTCACATCAGCCTTTGCACACACAAGGGGTGAGAGAGTGGCCTGCATTCTCTCTCTTATCTGGAGGCAGCAAGGTCTAATAATCCATTTGCCCCTCAAATGCATTCAACACTCTAGGCAGTGGTTCTCAGCCTCGGCTGCGCATTGGACTACACCATCAAGAATGTTACCAAGTACTGAAGACTGGGTCTCAGCTCCAGAGATTCTGACTTAATTGGTGCAGGATGGGGCTTAGGGATCAGAGATTTTAAGAGCTCTCTCAAATACTTTCAACACGACTAGGGCTGAGAATCACACTAGCATCAGTTGGCAAACTTTTTCTGAAAAGGGCCAGATAGGAAATATTTTGGACTTTGCAGGTTATACAGTTTCTGTTACAGCTACTCAATTTTGCTGTTCTAGCTAGAAAAACAGCCATAGGCAATACATAAGCAAATGAGTGTGCTGGTGTGCCAGTAACACTTATGGACACCGAAATTTGAATTCCATATAATTTTCATGTGTCACAAAATATTCTTTTGGGGTGTTTTTTCCAACCATTTAAGAACGTCAAAACCGTTCTTGGCTGACAAGGTGGCAAAATCAAAATCAGGTAGCAGATGGGATCTGGCCTGCAGGCTGTTCTCTGACTCTTGCTGTAAAGCAAACCAGAAACAAATGTGAGAGGCTTTGGGGTCGTGGTCAGCTATTACTAGCTTGTGCATGGTCCAAAGCTTATCAGAGCGCAATCCTTTGCAAGGATTGTTTATACATATTTTGAACTTTGTCTTGTTTGGTTTCTTGGTACAGGAAGTTGGGTATTGTAAGAAAGGGGTCTTTCCCTATGTCATTGTAAGAATTATGGAACTCCTTTTACACTGTAAATTACTGGTTTTCCATTCTTTTCCTCTAACAGCACTCAGTAGAGGCAGAGGGAAACAAATTATTTCCCTTTTAATTATCATCTAATCTTCCTTAAGTGATACTGTGTGCATGGAACAGTGCAAAGTGTTTGGGCAGGCAATACAGAAATAAACAAAAGTGCAAAATTATAGTAACTCTTAAAATTTGATGGCTTTAACTTATCTATAACTTTATCTCCTTATGATGACAGAAAGTGAAGAAAAACTAGTTAAGTAGACTCTGCAGTTAGACGGCCACAGTTCAAACTTTAGCTGTCTCTTACAATCTGTCACCTTGAACAAGTTTTTAAAGCTCAATTCCCTAAATATCAAAAGTAAGAATAAAAGCTCAGTTCCTTAAATATCAAAAGTAAGAATAATAATAATGCTTTGAACAATACCTCAGTAAATGCTAGCCATTATTATTGCTTTATCCTTATAATGGCTGTCTACTTTAAGAACTGGGTCTAGGCCAGGCCCAGTGGCTCATGCCTGTAATCCCAACACTTTGGGAGGCCGAGGCAGGTGGATTGCCTGAGTGCAGGGGTTCAAGAGAAGCCTGTGCAACAGGGCAAAACCTTGTCTCTACCAAAAATACAAAAGTTAGCCAGGTGTGTTTGCTTGCACCTATAGTCCCAGCTGCTTGGGAAGGGAGGAGGATTGCTTGAACCCAGGAGGTCAAGGCTGCAATTAGGCGAGATTGTGCTACTGCACTCCAGCCTGGGCAATGAAGTGAGACCCTGTCTCAAAAAAAAAAAAAAAAAAAAAAAAGAACTGGGTCTAACCTAATTTGTACAATACCTAGTATCCAGCAAAATATTGTGTGTTATAACTGGAATGCTGTAGTTAATATGTTATATAGTACATCAAATTATGTCTATCATGTGTATAGTAATGAATGGTATAAGTTTCCATAAAGGCAGAATGCATGTCTGGCTTTCTTTGGATACCACATGGCACCCAGTAGGCTGCCTTGGAAATACAATGTATTCAATATATGAAAGTTAGATAGCGCTATGTCATCAAAACAAAGTGTAACCCTTGTCTCCCTGTATAAATGAAATCCCCCTTCAGGACAGAGGTACTCATTCCCTCACTTGCTGGAGTGTTCACTTCTCATGGAGCATAGCTGAATTCTTTCCACAGAAATTGTGCTCTCTAGGGGAAGTTGCCTTTCCCATGTTATATCCCCTCCCCAGCGGCAGTAGGCATCCAGTGACCTGACTGGTCAATACGGGGTTCCAAGGCCTGGTCCCTATACTCAATATGGAGCAACTCTGAAGGGCCATCGTAGCTCCAGAACTGCCCATGGAGTCTGCTGTGACTTCATCGCTTTTCAGCCTCTCCCCTCTGCCAGGCCCTGCTTCCCTCACTCCCTTGACTGTTGATTTCAAGAGCCCTCCCAGTAAACCTTTTGCACTCAACTCTCCATCTCAGAACCTCTTTCCATATCCAGCCTGAGACCTGCTAACCAGCTGCTGCCAGTTATGCCCCCTTACGCTTGCATACACTTAACTAGATGATGTCTTTCAAGAACCTCTTTTGTCACAGACAACAGTGAAAAAAAATCATTTTCAGAGAATTTCGCATAAGAGACAGATAATCTGGATCAAAAACACCCGCTTTTTAATTGTTCAGACATACACTGCAGTACACATTTCCTAGAGTAAGTGCAGCTCTCAGAAACTACAACTCAGTCACATATAATTAAAGGACCAGAGCTGTGCACTTACTCTATTAGGCATTTTTCAGCTTCCCTACTGAGAATACCAGCAGGAAATGGAACAAATCTGCCTGACAGGTAGAGAGAGGCAACAATTGTCTTTCATTTACTTTGGCCACAAAGCTCTCTTTTTATCAATGAAAAGACTTTCTCTGGATGAGATTACTTTTTGATGAGTTTGGGCGCTTCCCATCTAGCTCACTCTTCCCAAAAGGAATTATATAACTTTTTTCTAGCTATTTAGGATGTAGCGGAGTTAAAACTCACTGCTCTTATATTCCCATTTTCCTTTCTTAAAAACCAAAACAAAAATAACAATTAAAACTTGCAGATGCTTTGGGGGATTTTCTGGAGAATCACCTGCTCAGACATAAGGAGCCTCCATGTAATCTGTAGTCCAAATGATATGGAGACCTCATTTTCAAATCCCTGGATAGGTTTCCCTTGTACATGTGAGTCTCAAAGTGCAGTCCCTGGACCAGCAGCATTAGCGTCACCTGGAACTCATTAGACATGCAAATTATTATATAAAAAACTCTGGGGTTGGGGTCCAATATTTGTGTTTGTTTGTTTGTTTCAGAGATAGGGTCTCATTGTGTTGCCCAGGTTGGAGTGCAGTGGCTATTCACAAGTGTGTGATCACCACACACTACAGCCTCAAATTCCTGAGCTCAAGTGATCCTCCCACCTCAGCCTCCCAAGTAGCTGGGGTGGGAGGACTACAGGTGCATGCCACCAAGCCCAGCTAACATTCTGTGCTTTAACAAGCCTTTGCATACTCAAGTTTGAGAACTACTATCTCACTCATTCTTTCTCCTTAGAAACCACAAAATGATATTAAAGTATCTTTTCCTACAGATTTATTAGTATCTTTATGAAGCCCTTCCAGAGAGAACTCACAAACAAGGAATCTGGCATCTTAAACCCAGGCCAAATCCCAACATGAGGATGAAACATTTCCTTATCCTGTCACATCTGGCTTTCAGCACTTCTCCAAGATTTGTTCCTTAAAAGTATCCTACTTTGGTTGACTCGTAATGCACAAGAGGCAGACAGATCTGGTTTCCAGTTCTACCACCTATTGACTTGCTAGATGACCTTGGTAAATTTTTTAATTTCTCTAAGTCTCAATATTATGGACAAAACAGGGTTAATAGTAATATCTATTTTATAAATGTTAAATTTTGTGATGATAAAGTTGTTAAGAGTAGCTATAAACTACTAATAAACTGTTATGTCAACAGCCTGCCAATAGCTGAAACCATTATTCAACAAATAATTATCAACCCAACTATGCCCCAGAAACTGTGGCTCTGAATCCTTCCTGTTCCAGGGACTGGGCTTCTGAGGAAAACTTTCAAGCCCAAAGATGATGGATGATGGAGCTCTTGTGTTTGCGCCACTGAAACAAGACCTTAAAGAACCCAATCCCTTCCAGGGCAGGCACCCTCCAGGGCACACTGAGCTTTCTCAGGAGGCTGCCACATTCAACTGCAGCTTCTGTGCTTCCCAGAACAATGGTTCAAAGGCCTATTCTTACTTGCATTGTAAAATGATGAAGACTGGAGGCTGGCCACTGTATCTATCAAAAGCAAAATTAGAAAGCCAGCCTTAAGGAAAGCAAAAAGGGGCCACAAAGCAGAGATACTAGAATGTATTCTGATCTGACTCTGCATGGTAAAGAAGGCCTGGGAAGAAATCACTCGAGAAAGCTATTTCATTCAGCAATCAGAGCTAAAAATACACATGCATAGGCTTAAACATTCATGTGTTTTAATCTCCGAATTAATTTGTTTCTCTTTAAACACTTGAAGCCATCCATAACCATGTATACTTCAACACGGCCAGATATATAACTATTCTTGCTTAGGCTAGTGAATGTGTGTATATTGCCTGATTGAGGAGCTGTGTTTGTGTAATAATAACCTGCACATCTGTATGTTTCTATAGATTTATGTGGACAAATTAGCAGGCCCTCCTTTTAGCTGCAACATATTTTTAGAAACTACTTCACAATGTAGATCATATTTTCCATGGAAAAGATGCTATAATTGGGAGTTTCATTCCTGACCAAGGACTCCTCAGCAAATAAAATACAGAAACTGCCAACAGCTTGTCATGGAACAAAAACTATGACTATTTTATATACCTCTATAAATATCTAAAACACTAAAACAATGCCCTAAGTCCTATAAAAGGGGCCTAAATATATACAGTACCTATACATGGAGTCTCAAAGTTTAGAAATGTTTAACCACCACATAAAAATACAGCTCAGCTGAATTATGTTCTACAATTAACTCACTGCTATAATAACGTCAAACATTTGATTATCAATTTTGCAAATATTAGATTTTAGTAGAGCATATTTAGGGATAATTTAAATAGTCCAAAGAAATTGATGTAATGTCTTCTTTTCCTTTTCGAGACGGAAATCTATTTTTTACTGCATCTACTAGCTTCATTTTACAAGTTTCCTTTTCCACCTGATTTTTCCTGTCCTTGTCCTTCCCCTACTTCCCACTACTCTTCCCCCACTCCTGCTCCCCCATCTCATCCCCTTTTTCCTACCCACTCCCCCTTCCATATACAGGATTATCATGGAACTGCCATATTGCCACAATACAGTGCTGTCCTGGTTAAAGATGGCTGGTCCAGGGTTAGGCCCCAGTGGCCATATTTCCTGGGAATCAGTATTCGGAACTGAGAGAACCAGAGATGGGGGCATCCCTGCACTCCTGCTGCCAAGGCCTCAGGAGACTTGGCCCCTGTCCTTGATTAGTTTGACTGTTTACTGCTCCTCAGGTTCCATGAGCTGCCCCAATATCCTTTCAAAGAATTCCCCTTCTTTCTTAACTAGGCAATCGCTTTCTGTTACTTAAAACCCAGAAGTAAATATGCCTAGGGCAAGCAGATGAACTTAAAATTATTCCTTCCACCTTAAAGCTCAGATATAAGCAATTAGTGCTCAGACTCAATGATGTACGAAAAGTGCCCAACGAGTGACAAAAACATGTTACAAATTAATATGCACCGTAGGACCTCACTTTAGTTTTTAAACATGTGATTAGAAAAACCGTACATCAAACTGTTACTATTGGTTATCTCCAGTGATTTGGCTTTTTAAATATCTTATTCTACTTAATTTCCACAATAAGCCAGAATTACTTTTCATAATCAGAAAAGAAATGCAAAGAAAAAAAAATTAAGAATTAGATGTGGCCCAGAGGATTGGCCTTACCAATGATAACGGTCATGGCAATGTGCGATATATTTTTGTTTTGAGGCGGAGTTGCGCTCTGTCTCCCAGGCTGGAGTGCAGTCGTGCTAGCTCAGCTCACTGCAGCCTCTGCCTCCTGGGTTCAAGCGATTCTCCCCTCAGCGTTCCCAGTAGCTGAGATTACAGGCATGTTCCACCATGCCCGACTAATTTTTGTATTTTTTTTTAAGTCTATGGTTTTTTCCCCATAAGTTATTGAGATACAAGTGGTATTTGGTTACATGAGTAAAGTCTTTAGTGGTGATTTGTGAGATTTTGGCGCACCCATCACCTGAGCAGTATAAACTACACCATATTTGTAGTCTTCTATCCCTCGCCCCCTCCCGCTCTTTCCCCAAGTCCTCAAAGTCCATTGCATCTTTCTTATGCCTTTGTGTCCTCTTAGCTTAGCTCCCACATATCAGTGAGAACATACTATGTTTGGTTTTCCATTCCTGAGTTACTTCACTTAGAATAAGTCTCCAGTCTCATCCAGGTCACTGCAAATGGTGTTAATTCATTTTTAAATGACTGCATAGTATTCCATCATATATATACCACAGTTTCTTTATCCACTCGTTGATTGATGGGCATTTGGGTTGGTTCCATGATTTTGCAATTGTGAATTGTGCTGCTGTAACCATGTGTGTGCAAGTATCTTTTTCAAATGATGGTTTTCTTTCCTCTGGGTAGATACCCAGTAGTGAGATTGCTGGGTCAAATGACAGTTCTACTTTTAGTTCTTTAAGGAATCTCCACACTGTTTTCCATAGTGGCTGTGCTAGTTTATATTCCCACCAGTGGTGTAGACATGTTCCCTGTTCACCACATCCACGCCAACATCTGTGTTTTTGATTTTTTGATTATGGCCATTCTTGCAGGAGTGAGGTGGTATTGCATGTGGCTTTTATTTGCATTTCCCTTATCATTAATGATATTGAAAATTTTTTCCTATGTTTGTTGGCCATTTGTATATCTTCTTTTGAGAATTGTCTATTCATGTCCTTAGCCCACTTTTTGATGGAATGGTTTGTTTTTTTTCTTACTGATTTGTTTGAGTTCATTGTAGATTCTGGATATTATGTATAGATTATGAAGATTTTCTCCTACACTGGGGTTGTCTGTTTACTCTGCTGACTGTTCCTTTTGCTGTGCAAAAGCTCTTTAATTAGGTCCCAGCTATTTATCTTTGTTTTTATTGAATTTGCTTTTGGGTTCTTAGTAATGAAATCCTTGCCTAAGTCAATGTTTAGAAGATATTTTCTAATGTTATCTTCTAGAAGTTTTATAGTTTCAGGTCTTAGGTTTAAGTCCTTAATCCATCTTGAGTTGATTTTTGTATGAGGTGAGAGATGATGATCCACTTTCATTCTCCTACATGTGTCTAGCCAGTTTTCCCAGCACCATTTGTTGAATAGGGTGTCCTTTCCCCACTTTATGTTTTTGTTTGCTTTGTCAAAGATCAATTGGCTGCAAGTATTTGGGTTTATTTCTGGGTTTATTCTGTTCCATTGGTCTATGTGCCTATTTTTGTACCAGTACCACACTGTTTTGGTGACTGTCACCCTATAGTATAGTTTGAAATCAAGTAATGTGATGCCTCCAGATTTGTTCTTTTTGCTTAGCCTAGCTTTTGCTATGTGGACTCTTTTTTGGTTCCATATGAATTGTAGAATTGTTTTTTCTAATTCTGCGAAGAATTATGGTGGTATTTTGATGGGGGATTGTATTGAATTTGTAGATTGCTTTTGGCAGTATGGTCATTTTCACAATATTGATTCTACCTATCCATGAGCAGGGGACGTGTTTCCATTTGTTCATGTTGACTATGGTTTCTTTCAGCATTGTTTTGTAGCTTTCCTTGTAGAGGTCATTTGACTCCTTTGTTAGGTATATTCTTAGGTGTTTTTTTTGTTGTTGTTGTTGTTTTGCAGCTATTGTAAAAGGGTTGACTTCTTGATTTATTCTCTGCTTGGTCACTGTTTGTGTACAGAGAGCTACTGATCTGTGTACATTCATCTTGTATCCAGAAACATTGCTGAATTTTTTTTATCAGTTCTAGGAGCTTTCTGAAGGAGTCTTTAGGATTTTCAAAGTAAACAATTATATCACCAGCAAACAGTGACAGTTTGACTTCCTTTTTACTGACTTGGATGCCATTTATTTCTTTCTCTTGTCTGATTGCTCTGGCTAGGACTTCCAGTACTATGTTGAAGAGGAGTGGTGAGAGGGGGCATCCTTGTCTTCTTCCAGTTCTCAGAGGGAATGCTTCCAACTTTTCCCCATTCAGTATTATGTTGGATGCAGGTTTGTCATAGATGGCTTTTATTACATTAAGGTATGTCCTTTGTATGCCGATTTTGCTGAGAGTTTTAATTATAAAACGTTGCTTGATTTTGTCAAATGCTTTTTCTGCATCTATTGAAATGAGCATGTGATTTTTGTTTTTAATTCTGTTTATGTGGTATACCACATTTATTGACTTGCATATGTTAAACCATCCTGCATCCCTGGTATGGAACCCACTTGATCCTGATGGATTATCTTTTTGGTATGTTGTTGTATTTGGTTAGCTAGTATTTTGTTAAGGATTTTAGCATCTATATTCATCAGGGATATTGGTCTATAGTTTTCTTTTTTGGTTATGTCCTTTTCTTTTCCGGTTTTGGTATTAGGGTGATGCTGGCTTCATCGAATGAATTAAGGAGGTTTGCTTCTTTCTCTATCTTGTGGAATAATGTCAAAAGGATTGGTGCCAATTGTTTGAATGTCTGGTAGAATTCTGCTGTGAATCCATCTGGTCCTGGAGGTTTTTTTGTTGGCAATTTTTTTTTTTTTTTTTTCTTTGAGACAGAGTCTTGCTCTGTCGCCAGGCTGGAGTGCAGTGGCGCAATCCTGGCTCACTGCAACCTCCACCTCCTGGGTTCAAGCGATTCTTCTGCCTCAGCCTCCCGAGTAGCTGGGACCACAGGCATGTGCCACCACGCCCAGCTAATTTTTTGTTTTTAGTAAAGATGGGGTTTCACCATGTTGGCCAGGATGATCTCGATCTCTTGACCTCGTGATCCACCCATCTTGGCCTCCCAAAGGGCTGGGATTACAGGCATGAGCCACCGCGCCCGACCCTTTGTTGGCAATTTTTAAGTTACCATTTCAATCTTGCTGCTTGTTATTAGTTGATTTGGGGTATCTAATTCTTCCTGATTTAAGCTAGAAGGGTTGTATTTTTCCAAGAATTTATCCATCTCTTCTAGGTTTTCTAGTTTATGGGCATAAAGGTGTTCATAGTAGCCTTGAATGATCTTTTCTATTTCAGTGGTATCAGCTGTAATATCTCCTGTTTCATTTCTTAGTGAGGTTATTTGGATTTTCTCTCTTCTTTTCTTGGTTAATCTTGCTAATGGTCTATCAATTTTATCTATCTTTTCAAAGAACCAGCTTTTTGTTTCATTTATCTTTTGTATCATCTTTGTTTGTTTGTTTCAATTTCATTTAGTTCTGCTCTGATCTTGGTTATTTCCTTTCTTCTGCTGGATTTGGGTCTGGTTTGTTCTTGTTCCTCTAGTTCCTTAAGATGTGACCTTAGAGTGTCAGTTTGTGCTCTTTCAGTCTTTTTTATGCATGTGTACATTTAGGGATATGATCTTTCCTCTTAGCACCACCTTAGCTATATCCCAGAGGTTTTTATAGGTTGTGTCATTATTGCTGTTCAGTTCAAAAAATTTTTTAATTTCCATCTTGATTTTGTTTTTGACCCAATGCTCATTCAGGACCAGGTTATCTAATTTCCACGTATTTGCATGGTTTTAAAGGTTCCTTTTGGAGTTAATTTCCAGTTTTATACCACTGTGGTCTGAGAGAGTGCTTGATATAATTTCAATTTTCTTAAATTTATTGAGGCTTGTTTTATGGCCTATCACATGATCTGGCTTGGAGAAACTTCCATGCGCTGTTGAATATAATGTGTATTCTGCAGTTTCTGCATGAAATGCTCTGTATATATGTTAAGTCCACTTGTTCCAAGGTATAGTTTAAACCCATTGTTTCTTTGTTGACTTTCTGTCTTGATGACCTGTCTAGTGCTGTCAGTGGAGTTTTGAAGTCCCCAATATTATTATGTTGCTGTCTATCTCATTTCTTAGGTTTAGTAGTAATTGTTTTATAAATTTGGGAGCTCCAATGTTAGGTACATATATGTTTAGGATTGTGATATTTTCCTGTTGGACAAGGCCTTTTACCATTGTATAATGTCCCTCATTGTCTCTTTTAACTGCTGATATATGAATAGCTAACCCTGCCGACTTTTGACATCCATTTGCATGAAATGCCTTTTTCTAACCTGTTACTTTATGTGAGTCCTTATGCGTTAGGTGAGTCTCCTGAAGGCAGCAGATGGTTGGTGAGTTCTTGTCCATTCTGCAGTTGTGTGTCTTTTAAGCAGTGCATTTAAGCCATTCACCTTCAATGTTTGTATCGAAATGTGAGGTACCATTGCATTCATCGTGCTCTTTGTTACCTGTGTACTGTGGTTTTTTGCTTTTTGTTTTTGCTTTTTAACTTGTATTTTTGTTTTATAGGTCCTGTGTGATTTATGCTTTAAAGAGGTTCTGTTTTGATGTGTTTCCAGGATTTGTTTCAAGATTTAGAGCTCCTTTTAGCAGTTCTTGCAGTGGTGACTTGGTAATGGTGAATTCTTTCATCAATTTGTTTGTCTGAAAAGGACTGCTTCTTTCCTTCATGGATGATGCTTGGTTTTGCTGGATACAAAATTATTGGCTGATAATTGCTTTGTTTGAGGAGGTTGATAGGGCCCCAGTCCCTTCTAGCTTGTAGGGTTTCTGCTGAGCAATCTGCTATTAATCTGATAGGTTTTCCTTTATAGGTTATCTGGTGCTTCTGTCTCACAGCTCTTAAGATTCTTTCCTTTGTGTTAATTTTGGATAACCTGATGACGATGTGCCTAGGCAGACATCTTTTTGTGATGAATTTCCCAGGTGTTCTTTGCTCTTCTTGTATTTAGATGTCTAGGTCTCTAGCAAGACCAGGGGAAGTTTTCCTTGATTATTATCACAAATATGTCTTCCAAGCTTTTGGAATCTCTTCTTCCTCAGGAACACCGATTATTCTTAGGTTTGGTCATTTAACATAATCCCAGACTTCTTGGAGGCTTTGTTCATATTTTCTTATTCTTTTTTCTTGTCTTCAAGCTCTGTATTTCTTTCTTCTACTTGTTCAATTCTATTGCTGAGACTTTCCAGAGCATTTCACATTTCTAAAAATGTGTCCAAAGTTTCCTGAATTTTTTATTTTTTATTTTTATTTATTTATTTATTTACTTTGAGACAGAGTTTTGCTCTTGTTGCCCAGGCTGGAGTACAATGGCACTATCTCCGCTCATGCAACCTCTGCCTCCCGCGTTCAAGTGATTCTCCTGCCTCAGCCTCCTGAGTAGCTGGGATTACAGGTACCCGCCACCACGCCCAGCTAATTTTGTATTTTTAGTAGAGACAGGGTTTCTCCAAGTTGGTCAGGCTGGTCTTGAACTCCTGACTTCAGGTGATCCGCCCACCTCGGCCTCCCAAAGTGCTGGGATTACAGGTATTTTTTTTTCTTTAAGCTATCTACTTCCTTGAATATTTTTCCTTCACTTCTTCTATCATTTTTTGGATTTTCTTGCATTGGGTTTTGCCCTTCTCTGGTCCCTCCCCGATTAGCTTAATAACTAATGTCCTGAATTTTTTTTAGGTAAATCATGGATTTCTTCTTGGTTTGGATCCATTGCTGGTGAACTACTGTGATTTTTGGGGGGGGTGCTGAAGAGCCTCGTTTTGCCATATTACCAGGGTTGGCTTTCTGGTTCCTACTTATTTGGGTAGCCTCTGTCAGAGGGAAGGTCTAGGGCTAAAGGCTGTTGTTCAGATTCTTTGTCCCATGGGGTGTTCCCTTGATGTAGTACTCTCCTCCTTTTCCTATGGATGTGGCTTCCTGTAAGCTGAACTGTAGTGCTTGTCATCTTTCTTCTGGGTCTAGCCACGCAGGAGTCCACCTGGCTCTGGAGTGGTCCTGGAGTTGTCTGCACAGAGTCCTGTGATGTAAACTGTCTGTGGGTCTCTCAGCTGTGGATACCAGTGCCTATTCCAGTGGAGATGGCACAGGGGTGTAGGTGTTTATAATTGTATATCTTCTTCACAAAAACATCTGTTCAAGTCCTCTGCCCATTTTTTCAACAGGGTTCTTTATTTTCTTGTTGAGTAATAGGAGTTCTTTACATATTATGGATATTAATCCCTTATCAAATATATGATTTGGAAATATTTCCCCCTTCCATGAATTGCCTTAGCAGCTATATTTCTTGACCTTACACCTGTTTATTCAAACGAATAGTGACTATGCACCTGCTATGTGAAAGACATTGTGCTAATGACAGAGCAAAAAGGTACAGTTGACTTTCATACCGTCTCTGTCTGCATTTGACTTTGTCATGCTATCAGAACCCTTCCCAAATGATTGGAAATGATTGTTTTTAAAATGACTAGATCTTTGAAGACTTCCAAAAGGAAATTAGTTGGCCATTTCAATTATCTCAAATATCTGAAAAGTGAGATCTTAGTTGGGCAAAACTAGAGAGCAGTGAAACCTGAAACTAGAAGAGGTGGTCACTGTGCACACGCTCACATACACAACACCAGACATCCAGCAAAGGCTTCCTGACATCTGCACGTGTGTGAAAGGAAATCATCCTTCCACTGACACCAGTGCTTGCTGAGAGGAGATCAACTTAGGATGTTATGTTTTTTGCATGGTTGATTGTTCTAATCAGCTGATAAAGGCCATGAACCTTGACCCCGGGACACCAGACCATTACGGGGGTCTGAACACCCTTTCTTGACCAGTGAACAATGCAAACTGTTTTAACCAACCATAGACGTTCTGCCTTAGCTACTACAGTGCTTGTTTTCAATCCTTAGCATAATCACCATAAACTAGAACTTTAAAACTCCTGACTTTTTTCTCCTTAGCACTCTTCTCAGTAAACTTCTTCACTGGGGGAGGGTTCCCTTGCTGACTAAGTTAATCGACTTGGCTTTTTATCCCCCTCTCTGGTGGTCTTTATTCCACATGACATGTGGCTGCAATCCTACTCCTAACTGCAACAGGTCAACACAGAATCCACATACCATATGCTGTTCAACTATTCCAAGGTTTAGCAGAGATACTCACACTTATCCATGCATTGCTGAAACTAATCCTGTTCCTATAGTCCTCAGAAAATTTACATAAATGCCAGCCTGTTTTCAAACAAATATATCTTAATTTAGCTACCTAATATACAGATATTTGATCTCTCCAGAATGCTTTTCCTTCTAGTGTTCATATTTCTTGAAAACCACATGTATTGTTCGGCTACACCTTGAATCTGCTTTGCGGCTGATGGTTGCACACACACACACACACACACACACACACCACACCCAGAAGTATGCATTTGTCATTAAACGCATTTGCCACTGCCTTTAATGTCCTGTTGAAGCCCAATAATCAAAATTTTCAAGGTAGTGAATGAAATTTGCAGAATCACTGCTCAGGAGCAATAACATTATACACAGGAAATTAGTCCGATTACAGTATCTTCTGAATGATGATCTCCGTTTCCTTGCTGCTTTAGCTAGTACCAAATCACCCAGCCTCCTTACTGTCTACAGCAGCGATGGAATGAGACAGACACACCACAAGAAACAGGTAGAGATTAGCTAGAGAAAAAGAATCCAAAGCTGGGATCTCAAAAGGGAGCACTTGCCACCAATTCTTTAAGTTCCCCATTTTCCTTCACGGACCCTCAGGGGTGGCAATCACACAAAGGAGGCAAACCCACTCTAAGCCACTGCTTCTTAGTTGCCCCTTAAGCCTGCCTTTCACAGATCCTGTGCTGGGACCCTGGCTGATTTTATTACTGAATACAAGTTACACATGGAAGGAACTAAATACCAGAAGAGTACAGAGTAGTAAAACAGTGATCTGGAGGTCCTTCCTGCCAATGGTGTGCTCTGCCCCTCGGGGTGAATTATGTACTGTGGTGACGAACTAAATGTTCCCTCTGCAATTTCCTTGGGGATCAAAATGTAAAGTTCTGTTCCTCAGTGTTGAAAGGCAAGCCCTGTCCCACCAGCTCCACTTACTGGGTTTACCCTGATGTGTCTATTCCTCCTTCAGTGTTTGAGGCAGGCTCCCACCTAGACACAAAGAAGTAGCCATCCTTAGAGGAGAAGGAAGATTTTTTCTTCTTTGCTTGATGTGGATGCTTACTCAAGTGAGGGAAACTGAGCTTTTTGTTTTAGTGTCCTGATTTGTGTGTGTGTGAGTTTCCCGATTCAGGTCAGGTGTTTTGTTGTTGTTGTTTTATTTTCTTTAACTTTGTTTTTAAAAACATAAGGAGAACTTTTTTTTTTTGAGATGGAGTCTCGCTCTGTTGCCAGGCTGGAGTGCAGTGGCGTGATCTCGGCTCACTGCAACGTCCACCTCCTGGGTTCAAGCGATTATCCCACCTCAGCCTCCCGAGTAGCTGGGACTACAGGCACTCACCAGCACTCCTGGCTACTTTTTGTATTTTTCAGTAGAGACCAGGTTTCACTGTGTTGGCCAGGCTGGTCTTGAACTCCTGACCTCAAGTCATCTGCCCAACTCGGCCTCCCAAAGTGCCTCCCAACTCAGCCTTACAGGCGTGAGCCACCACACCCAGCCAGGAGAATCTTTTTATAGGAGAGACTAAGCAGCAATATCATCCTTAGCATGATCTTCGCTTTCTCTCCTCTCGTTTCCTTTTGATACAGTTCTGGACATTTTGAAGACATTTTGAGTGGCTAGGAACCTTTGTTTCCCCTAATGATCTTGTTTCTCTTTAATATCAGTAAAAACCTTCTCCTTTGCCTTTTTGCATGAATATTCTGTTACTAAAAATTGAGATCTGGTCCAGAATCAGTCAAGGGGATGAATGCCTGGTGAGAATTAGTGGAGGAACAACAGTAAAAGCCACTCAAGTGGCTCCCCCCAGGGACTGAATCTGGAGTCAAGGTAGGGAAGAAAGATGAGAGCTTTGAAAAAGGTGAGATCCAGGGGAATGGCTGAGAAAGTCAATGGCCTCTTGTCCTTTTTTTCTCTGCTCTTATTTCAGTACTTTCTGTGTTCTAAGTCTATGGATTCAGCCCTCAAATAGTTGGCAGAAAAGTCCCTCATAAAGACAAGAATTCTGCTCCATCTTTCTCCTTTGTTTCAAAGGCAGACTCTTAATCATGGCTCCTCCTTTATTACCAGGACTTACATGTTGCTGTCTCCCCCGTTATTTGGAATCTAGAGATGGTGAGATGTCTATAGTGGGTGAGACATCAGCCTCCAGTTGTTTGCATTTGTAGTGGTAATTACCCTAGTTTGTCAGCATTCACACCTGAATTATTTTATGTTTGGTGATATGTCAATATCTAGAGATAGCTGTGATCACACAAAATACAGTTTTTTCTTGTGAAATCCTAACTTGGTCCATGGAAATTTTTTTTGAAAAATCACCACAAAAGATCCCCATCCACCTCCCTCCCACTCAACTCCTCCGTATGTTAACTGGATGGGAATATTTTATTTGAGGGCAGTATCCCTAGGACATCCTCTCACCTTAACTTTAAACTGGCTCATTCAATAACGTGTGTTTCTCAAGGCCATATGAACCACTTTCTCAACAACCTCTATTTCCTACCCAACTTCCCAAGTACTCTTCTTCCTTCTCTTTTAATTTTTCCTTTTTTGTCATTCTCCTTTCTTCTTTCAACTGCAATGTATTTTTGATGTTCAACCACTATTCAAGTTGGTTTTTTTACCAATGATCTTAGATATTGTCATTAAACGTTACTGTTGAATTGTTTCCACTTTCTTACATTCGTAAAGTTTTTTCATTTAGCTCATAGTCCTATTTAGTTCAAGACGTAGAGTTTCAAAGATCTCCCTCTCTTTCAGTAATATGGGAGCTTCTGAGAAAAAAAATGTGAAAGTAATTTATTTCTATACCAAACTTTATTTGAAACACCAACAAGGAATTCACCATTTAAAGGAAGTCAGGTGAATTCTGCAATGATAATTGTTCTGTTCAGCAAATTTTGATTTTTGCCAATTCTTTTTTTTTTTTTTTTTTTTTTTGAGATGGAGTTTCGCTCTTGTTGCCCAGGCTGGAGTGCAATGGTGCAAACTCGGCTCACCGCAACCTCCTTCTCCCAGGTTCAAGCGATTCTCCTACCTCAGCCTCCCGAGTAGCTGGGATTACAGACATGCCCAGCTAATTTTGTATTTTTAGTAGAGATGGGGTTTCTCCATGTCGGTCAGGTTGGTTTCAAACTCCCAACCTCAGGTGATCCGCCTGCCTCGGCCTCCCAAAGTGCTGGGATTAAAGGCATGAGCCACCGTGCCCAGCCTCACTTTTTGCTAATTCTTTAAAGTGAGAGATAATCCATTTTATATCTTCTCTTTTTTTTTTTTTTTTTTTTTTTTGAGACGGAGTCTCACTCTGTTGCCAGGCTGGAGTGCAATGGCACTATCTCAGCTCATTGCAACCTCTGCTTCCCAGATTCAAGTGATTCTCCTGCCTCAAGCTCCCAGGTGGCTGGAACTACAGGCACGCATCACCATGCCAGCTAATTTTTGTATCTTTAGTAGAGATGGTATCTCACAATTTTGGCCAGGATGGTCTCAATCTATTGACCTCGTGACCTGCCCACCTCGGCCTCCCAAAGTGCTGGAATTACAGGTGTGTGCCACTACGCCCAGCCCACCTTCTCTCTTTTTAAAATCTGCTCTGCTTGACAGGGTTTATTCTTCTCCCTTTTGAGTCAGGGGGTCCCAGGTCCCAAGTCGTTACAAGTCACAGCGTTTCAAATTCAACAAGCCCCAGGGAAATGGCTCAAGAAGCTAGGACAGGGACAGGATTCTGAATCAAGGGATTGATGTTTGGCCCTGGCACTTGGAAATCAGCCTCACTGCTTTCAAGACCCTCCCTGGAATAGGTCCCCCAGTCTACTGGTGGCTGGAATCTCCTGACTTCAAGTAGGACCACTTGACACCATCGGACATTTTAAAACTTGATCCTTCCCCTCCAGTCAGCCTTTCTCTCTCCTGAGTTGGCAACTGTTGAGTGTTTTCGCATCCACTCTTGGGAGAAGGTGCACATCCTCTCATACTCTTTTAAAAATTTATTTTAATTTTTTTTAAAGACGGGGCCTTGCTCTGTCACCCGGGCTGGAGTGCAGTGGTATGATCACAACTCACTGCAGCTTTGACCTTCCAGGTTCAAGCGAGCCTCCCAACTTGTCCTACTGAGCATCCGGAACTACAGGCTTGAGCTAGTATGTACAGCTAATTTTTAAATTTTTGGTAGACCTGGATTTCACTGTGTTGCCCAGGCTGGTCTTGAACTCCTAGGCTGAAGCAATTCTCTCGCCTTAGCCTCTCCAAGTGCTGGGACTACAGGTGTGAGCCACCATCCCGACCTCTCTGATATTTTTACAAACTCCCTTCCCAAATGTTGCCACCATGGACCCATGACGTCCATGGCCATCTTCCCTCCACCTTCAGCTCTCTCCTCTCAGATACTTTCATGGCTGGATACCTTACTTTATTCAGGCCTTAGCTCAAATGTCCGCTCCTTAAAGAGGACTTCCTGACCACCAAATCTAAAAATAAAAGCTTCCATAACTCTTCTCAGAACACAATCAGCCATGCCGGAATCATGTATAGACACATCTACAAGAAACAGTATCCAGATACCATACCAGACATCTTCACCTGGGTGTGTACATTAGACATAAACTGAATCCTCGTCGCAGAGGCAAAATAAGAAAGTTCACCTTTTACTATTTACAAAATAATAGGGAAATATAGACTTACAAGTTTACAAAGTTTTTTTTAAGTAGATAAAAATAGATAAATGGCTGGAAAGGGGGGGTATCAATTAGTACAGTCTGCAGAGTCATCCAGCAATACATGTCAAAAGCCTTGAAAACATTTATATTGTTTAACTAGTGATCCTAATTCTAGAGTTTGTCCTTTGGAAATATAATCAAGATATACACACACACACACACACACATATACACACACATACATATATACATACATCTATATATGTGATGTTAATCACAGCATTACTTACAATGATGAAAAATAGAAGAGGCCAGGCACAGTGGATCACACCTGTAATCCTAGCACTTTGGGAGGCCGAGGTGGGGGGATCCCTTGAGCCGAGAAGTTCAAGACCAGCCTGACCAACATAACAAGACCCTGTCTCTATATATAGAAGAAGAAGAAGAAAAAAAAAAGAGGATGAAGAAGAGGAAGAAGGGGAAGAAGGAGGAGGAGAAGGAGGAGGAGGAGGGGGAGGAGGAGGAAGGGGAGGAGGAGGAGGAGGAGGAGGAGGAGGAGGGGGAGGAGGAGGAGGGGAGGAGGGGGGGGAGGGGGAGGAGGAGGAGGGGGAGGAAGAGGGGGAGGAGGAGGAGGAGAAGGAAGAGGGGGAGGAGGAGGAGGAGAAGGAGGGGAAGGAGAAGAAGGAGGAGGGGGAAGGAGGAAGAGGAGGAGGGGGAGAAGAGGGAGGAGGAGGAGAAAGGGGAGGGGGAGAGGGGGGAGAAGGAGGAGGGGAAAATAGGAGAATATTTTGCAGTCATTAAATATATATGTTTTTTGAGGCAGAGTCTTGCTCTTACTGTCCACGCTGGAGTGCAGTGGTGCGATCTCAGCTCACTGCAGCCTCCATCTCCTGGGTTCAAGTGATTCTCCTGCCTCAGCCTCCTGAGTAGCTGGGACTACAGGTGCCTACCACCATGCCCAGCTAATTTTTGTATTTTTAGTCGAGATGGGGTTTCAGCATATTGGTCAAGCTGGTCTCAAATAAAAATTTTTTCAGAAAAACAACCCATATGCCTATTGACTGATAGATGCATAGACAAAATGTAGTGTAGACATATGATAGAGTAGTACTGAGCCTAAAAAAATAATGAAATTCTGACACATGCTACAACATGAATCAATCTTGAAGACATTGTGCTAAAGGAAATAAGTCAGACAGAAAAGGACAAATACTGTATGTTTCCACTTTTATGAGGTACCTAGACCAGTCAAATTCATAGAGACAGAAAGTAGAATGGTGGTTGCAGGGGCTAGGGAGGAAGAGGGAATGGGAAGTTACTATTATTTTTTTTGAGATGGAGTTTTGCTCTTGTTGCCCAGGCTGGAGTGCAATGGCGCAATCTCGGCTCAATGCAACCTCCACCTCCCGGGTTCAAGCAATTCTCCTGCCTCAGCCTCGTAAGTAGCTGGGATTACAGGCATGTGCCACCACACCTGGCTAATTTTGTATTTTTTAAGTAGAGACAGGGTTTCACCATGTTGGTCTGGCTGGTCTCGAACTCCTGACCTCAAGGGATCCACCCACCTGGGCCTCCCAAAGTGCCGGGATTACAGGCATGAGGCACCACGCCTGGCCAGAAGTTACTGTTTAATGGGTAGAGTTTCAGTTTGGGAAGATGAAAAAGTTCTGCAGATGGGTGGTGATGATAGTTGCACAACAGTGTGAATGTGCTTAAGGCCACTGAACTATAAATGACTAAATGGTAAATCTTGTTATGTATATTTTACCATGATAAAAATGCTTTAGAATTTTTAGCCACAGGAATTGCTCAGTATGGGAGACTTAGTATATAATAATGTTCCTATTTTGTGTAAAATTCTTTGTAAGCTCATGTATAGAAAAAAATATTGGAAAGGGATTTCAAACACAGAATGTTAATAGACACACTCTCTAGGTGATATTCTGAGTAATTTTCTCTTTTATGCTTTTCTATACTTTCCAAATGGTCTAAGTAAACATGCAACATTTTATAACTAGAAAATAAAATAAATTAAAAAACCCACACCCTAAATCTCCATCCTCTTTCCCTGTCTTACTGTTTCAGCAAATAAGTATTTCTTCCTACCTGAAAGCATACTGCTTATTTATTTGTTCCCTTGCCCTTTATTTGTCTGTTTCCCCAACTACAATGTAAATTCCATGAGGGTAGAGGCTTTGTCTTATTCACTGCTTGATCCTTGATACTTGAACAGTTTCAGGTGCTTTATGGGCACTCCATAAACATTCGAGTGAAAGAGAATGAATCAACGACTGAATGGGTGAATGAACAGAAATTAACTCATCCTCAATGTCTTAGTCCATTCCTGCTGCTATAACAAAATACCCTAGACTGGGTAACTTATAAATAATAGAAATGTGTTTCTTACATTTCTGGAGGCTGAGAAGTCCAAGGTTAAGGCACCAGTAGATCTGGTGTCTAGTGAAGGCTCACACTGCTTCCTAGATGGGTGTTTCTTGCTGTATCCTCACATGGTAGAAGGGGCAAACAGTTCCCTTGTACCTCTTTTATAAGCTCACTAATCCCACTTGTGAGGGCTCTGGCCCATGAATTCATCACCTCCTAAGGACCCTGTCCCTTAATACTTTCACACTGGGAATTAAGTTTCAATATATAAATTTTGTGGGGACACATTCAGACCATAGCTCTCAGGTTAGGACAGTGGGAATTCCTTTTTCCTGTACATACCTGGGGTATCAGCCCTGTTTCTCACATCTGCAGCCTGCTCAGGATTGGAAGAAGGTTGTCTCGAGATTAAGAATCATCAAAATGAAGTAAAGCCTGAAATATGTCCATCCAAAGTAGGGCTACCAGGTTGGAAAATAGATAACCATGTCACTTGGAGAGTAATTGAAGGCACTGAGAATGTGAAAGAGAAGATTTAAAGGAGAAAAGAAATGTAGCTGTTTGCAAATACTGGAAGTGTAATCAGGTGGAACCATGAATTTATTCAATACATATCCACTGAGCCTCTGCCATGTGCCAGCGACTGAGGTAGGTACCAAGAATACAAAAAACAGGATTATATTTCATACATTTGACTCCAGAGGAAATGCCAAGGATAGGTTGAGAGAGGTTTGGAAAGACAGATTCGAGTGCGTCATAAGGCAGAGTCCAAATAAGCATTTCCTAAGGCACATTTCATGGAACCCTGGGATGCACAATTGTTATACGAGAAAAGGATCCTAGGGCCAATAAATTTAGAAGACCCTGAGGTAGGGCGAGGTATGGTGGCTCATACCTGTAACTCCAGAACTTTGGGAGGCCAAGGGGGGTGGATCACCTGGGTTAGGAGTTTGAGACCAGCCTGGCCAACATAATGAAACCCCATCTCTACTAAAAATAGAAAATTAGCCAGGTGTGGTGGCAGGCACCTGTAATCCCAGCTACTCAGGAGGCTGAGACAGGAGAATCACTTCAACCCAGGAGGTGGAGGTTGCAGTGAGCTGAGATCATGCCACTGTATTCCAGCCTGGGCAACAGAGCAAGACTCTGTCTCAAAATAAATAAATAAATAGGCTGAGCACGGTGGCTCACTCCTGTAATCCCAGCACTTTGGGAGATTGAGACGGGCGGATCACAAGGTCAGGAGATGGAGACCATCCTGGCCAACATGGCAAAACCCCATCTCTACTAAAAATACAAAAATTAGCTGGTCATGGTGGTGTATGCCTGTAATCCCAGCTACTCGGGAGGCTGAGGCAGGAGAATTACCTGAACCAGGGATTTGGAGGTTGCAGTAAGCTGAGAATGCACCACTGCACTCCAGCCTGGATGACAGATCAAGACTCCCATCTCAAATAAATACATACATACATACAAACATAAGAGAAGGAAAATCTTGAGGTAGAGTTAAAAGTTTTTTTAACTACAGCACAGAACTTCTCAGTCTTTTTTTTTTTTTTTTTTAAAGAGTCAGGGTCTTGCTGTCACCACACAGGCGTGCAGTGGCATGATCACAGCTCATGAAGCCTTGAACTCCCAGGCTCAAGTGATCCTCCAGCCTCAGCCTCCCGAGTAGCTGGGGCTACTGGCATGCACTACCATGCCTGGCTTTTTTTTTTTTTTTACTTATGTAGAGATGGGGTCACACTATGTTGCCCAGGCTGGCCTTGAACTCCTGGCCTCAAGCAATCCTCCCACCTCAGCCTCCTGAGTTGCTGGGATTACAGGCATGAGCCACTGCACCAGGCTCAGGTCTTCAATATACTATTGTATACTGTATTCTCCTAAAGAGTGACGTGGCTCCTTTCCCTAAATTTTTTAGACCACAGGACACTTTTGTAGGCCCAGAATTTCATGGGATGAGCATTAGGGAGAGTTATTCTCTACATGAGAACATTCACCTTCAGAACAGGCGGCTTACAAGCACAGATGTACTGAGGCATGCCCCCGAGACACACTTTGGCACCACATACAACAGATGCCCAAGGCTTCATTCTGAACCATTCATAACGATCCAGTCCTCTCACCTCATCTCCCTCACCTCACAATTTTCCCGGTTACCAGTCTGCACTCTCTCCTTTCCATCCTTGCTTTGGCCTTGGCTTTAATGAACCATGCCTTGTATTTCTGCTTCTGACTTGAGTTTCACGTAACAAGGATTCTGATTTCTTCCCCTAAGCTCCCTGGATCACCCTGGGTAAAGCTTCCCTGGTTCCACTGTTCCATCCAGCTCACGGTACATAGAGGAGGGAGTAAGCAGGCTCTCATGTCAGGAAGAGCTTGGGGGAAAGCCTGGGCTTTCTGATGTTCAAAGTTCTTGCTTGGTCTGATTTTCTGCTATCTCCTTGACAGGTCTGATTCTGTAATGGCTTCCTGCCAGGCATAATTTTAAATATTTTTGGTACCTGGGAAACCAGCTATTTCTGTAGACTGTATCATCTTACTAGTCCTCACCCGAAACACAGACGCACTGCCACACAGTTGAGAATTCTTTCACACAGTGAGATAAAGCCACTCATCGAAGGTCACTGGGTGAAACTTCTGTCCTCGTTATATGAATAAAATTGTATAATGACTTTGAAAGTTTGCATGAAATTCCTCTGGGAGAAATTATTGTTACTTTAAACTATAGTCCTCAAAGCCACTCCCATTTTTGGCTTCTTACCTTGTAACTTGGGTTCTCATTCCAAAATCCAGAGACCTCATTGATTGCAGCACTTCAATACAGCCCATGTACTAGAATAAGAAGAAAAAAAAAAGGAGTAGGACAAAAATTCCATGAAGCTGTCTCTCAGCCGCACAGCGACTTCCCGGGAAGCACCTAAAATCAGCTTCTGCTGTCAGGTTACATTTGCACACTCCGCCTACCATTGATATTTCTGACTATTAATGGACACATGCCTAAAGCTTCAATTCAATTATAAAACACCAGTTAAATCCAAACCATAATACAGGTAACACAAGTAACAAAGACAAATGTGGGTTCAGGGGTTAAGAGCGTGGGTTCTGGGGCCCAATCATGTGAATTTGCATCCTGGCTGTGCTACTTCTTGGTAATAGAACTTCAGCAAGTTAACTTCTGTGCATCACAGTTTTGTCATTGGTAAAATGGGGATACAATCGGAATTGTTAGGAGAGTTAAATCATTTCCTACATATAAATAAAGCTTTCAGAACAATGCCTGGTACACACAAAGGCCCAAATATTAGAGGAAGCAAAAATAAATGTGAGCTAATACAGGAATGTCAAATCTTCTAAGCAGATAGAACAAGCTTATAAATGGATAGGATACTGAACTTAGTAACAGAAGATCTTATCATCATTTGCAGATGATTTAAATATTAAGGGGGTTCCTGAAAGGACAAAAGTCATGTGCCGCATCAGTGATTAGTTTGGTTAGCCTGAACACCGTGTATTGCAAAAGGAATTGTGGTTTAGAAAGCTAAAAGATGGTTTATGTTTACTGTGGAGCAGTGAGGATCCACGGCAGTCTGCTGGGAACAGCATGACGCGGTGAGATCTGTGGCAGAGGAGGCTTGTCAGCGGCAGTGTGAAGGTGGGTTAATAGTCAGGGACTAAGTTAGAATACTCCTGTGGAGAGGGATGTAATGACAGCCCACACTCAGGAGGGATGGTGGCAACAGGAAGGACAGGATAGATTCAAGTGACATCATGGAAATAGACACCATAGCACTCGGCAGTTGATTTGCTATGGAGAATAGAGAGACGGATGAGTCAAAGATGACTCACTCAGACGTTTCCAGCCATGGTAGCAGAGGGAACAGTGATGCCATCAACAGAAACAGGAAAGCCAGGAGAAGGGAAGATGATGAATTGCTTTGGGAGCCGTTGACTTAAGGCACTGGTGGAGTATCCAGGAAATAACAAGCTGGCAGCTGAAAATTGGATTCTGGAGTCCTGAGAGAATTCAGCCTAGGGAAGCAGACTTAGTAGCCTTCTGTGCAGGTTTGCCAGGTGAGGCTGTGAGAGTCAATCCTCCCAGCAGAGCCTCCGCTGATGAGGGAGAGTGCTTCTTTGAGAATTGCCTTAAAAATGTTACCAGAGCCAAGGGGTCCAATTGAAAGTTATCTGTCGGCTCCTTGAAAATGATATGCTTCCTGTTTAGCTTTCCTTTGAAGACTTTCCAGTCTCTCTGTGCTTGACAATGGCAAAAACACTGTCAAAAGATGGCAAGAGCTGGTGGGGGACGGGGCACCTGCCCAGACACTTCTTGTATAATAGTATTTCTTTTATTCTTTTCTTTTTATTTTTTTGAGGTGGAGTCTCACTCTGTTGCCCAGGCTGGAGTGCAGTGGCGTGATATGGACTGACTGCAACCTCTGCCTCCCAAGTTCAAGTAATTCTCCTGCCTCAGCCTCCTGAGTAGCTGGGATTACAGGTGCATGCCACTGCACCTGGCTAATTTTTCTATTTTTAGTAGAGATGGAGTTACACCATGTTGGCCAGGCTGGTCTTGAACTTCTGACCTCAAGCAATCCGCCTGCCTCAGCTTCCCAAAGTGTTGGGATTACAGGCGTGAGCCACCATGCCCTGCTGTATAACAGTATTTCTGAGCAGATTGTGCAGAAACAGCCCCCTCCATGCCAAAGTGCTGCCTGGAGCCTGGTGCTGGGAAGAGCATATGGGCCAGGACAGTCACCCTGCCAGTCTCATCCAGACTCCTGTTAGTCACACTCAGTCACACTCCTCTTGGGATCTCTAGTATTGATACAAGAAACATTTTGGATATTTTACTCCATCCCCATCACATTTAACTTCTCAAGCCCTGGGTACCTTAAGGATGTGGTGTCTAGAGATTTCTCTTCAACCATAGGGCTTATTAGGAGAAGAAAGCTAAATTTAGGAAGTAGGTTAGAAAGTCCATCTCAGAATCGTAAAGAAGGAGATTCCAAGCATCCAAACTCCACGTCCAGGTGGCGTGAAAAGATTGTCTGCATGTCCTCACTGACTGCTTTGGCTTGTGGTGCCTTCCAGCATCCTCTTCCACCCCAGAGCCTAGTTCCTGCTCCCCCAATCTCCTGCACTCCTGGCCCTGGAAAGAGTGGACTCCCCCACACAGGCTGGGGAGCAGGTCTGGATCCCCCTCCAATACCTCCAGGAAACCTTGTTGGTGCAGAGGTGGGTATCATCTTTCCCTTCAGCTGTAAATCACCAACTGAAGACAAGGTGATACCAATTGGCCTGTCAGTGCACACTTTTTGAAAAGGTAACCAAGCACTTACATTTTTCACACCCCGCCACGGTGGTTCTTCAAAAATGCATATCAGATCATGTTCCTCCACCATATGAAACCCCTGGCATCTATGATCAAAACAAACTCATTACTCTAAACCCCTAGCCCCTGGGGATCCTGGCCCCAGCTCACCCCTTCAGCTTCATCAGTGTCACTGTCTCCTTACACACTCTGCTGCCACACTGGCCTCCTTTCTGCTCCACAAATACACCCCAGCTCTTTCCTGCACTTGCCATTCCCTCCGCCTGGCTCTCCTTACACTGTTCTGCAGGACAGACCCCTTCTCATCCTTCAGGTTTCAATTCAAATGACATGCCTCAGAGGTCCCCCTCCTGCCACCCTTCATCTCAGCCCCTATTCATCACTGATTGGTTTACTTATTAGTTCGCTTGTCTAGTTCCTCTTTTATTCCCTTGGCTATAAGCACCGTAAGAGTAAAGACCACAATCACCACCATATTCCCTCCAACAACTCCTAGGATCTGGTGGGCACGCAATAAACACTTGTTGAAAGAATGAATAAAGCATCTTTTGTTCAACTCTGCTGTACCTTTACAATGAGCAGGGGCTTGGGGGAACTGAGGGTCTGAGGGAGGCGAAGGCTTGGCTGGTCTCTCCACCCTGGGGGACAAATGAGGAGTACAGGAGCACCAGGGGACTCAGACTCAGGCGCTACAGGCCAGAACGATGCATTTGCAAGGTTTCTGGATCTCGGCAATGTACTTCATGTTTGTTATTTTTGTTATTCTTCTTTTTAAAGAGGGGCAACAAACAACGTAGACCAAGGAGGTTTTGTAGTGAAGTGGGAAGCTGGCCAGAATGTGCCCTACTTCTCAGGTGGGCTATAAGCTGTGGGTGGGAACAGCCTGGATGATAGAGTTGACAGTGGGAACTTTAAAAGGAAAGGAGAGCAGGTTGCATGTCTGAACAGGAGGGGGACAAAGGGACGAACAGAGACAGCTGGGACAGGGACAGCCAAGGCTGATCAAGTTTGAGACCCACGTGAGGAGAGTGTCAAAGTGAAGGCTATTCTCACCCCAGTTAAATAAGTTTCCATTCATTTTGGTTATCAATGAGGAGAGGAATTTTTAGTGTCTTGGGGGGTGAGCGGAACTCCTCCAATGTTTCATTCTTAATCGTACTCCATGGCTATAACCACATTATCTGCTTCCTACTAAGGCAAGCCCAAGCATTGCTTCGGGATCTCTTCCCTCTGTGTGAAGCTCTGTTTTGATTCATACACTTGTCTGTCAGCTATGGCACAGGTGACCCCTGCCATCCTCACTATGATACAACAGAAGTTTCTGGAAAAACATGAGTCATGGCCTGAGATGATTGACAATGAGGATAAGTCCCCTTCCACTGTGGGCATCTGTGTTGAGAAAGCCACAACTAAAAAAAAAAAAGAGAGAGAGAGAGAAAGCCACAACTGATTTTTCCGCAATTACTCCAAAGACAAGAATGGAGTGGGTCTTCCCATTGACTCACACCATCCATTTCACTTATAAACCACCGCTGTGGGGAAGCGGGGGAGGGGGCAGTGCATAAAAATACTTGGTCCACTTCTTTCTGTAGGTGACTGACGACTGCATGAGCAGATAGTGGCTGAATATCAAGGCGACAGGAGAAGTTTAGTTTGTTAGCTATAAACTGGAGACGACAGTACTTCTCATTCATGTATTAAATGCAGATCTGCATAAGACATGGTCTCTGTTCTTAATCCTGGCCCCATTCAGGTAGGACAACTATAAAGAGATAACTTTTCTTTTTATGAGGTTAGTCATTGTTGCTAACTTTATTTAAGAGATGAGGAAATTGAAGCCTATTAAAGAGAAGTGCCTGGCTCAGTTTCATTTATTCACCGCTACTGAATCAGGGTTTATTCTAGCGTCTGCAGTCCACGGCTGGGACCCCGTATAACAGAAAAAGTGAAAAGAGGACTTTTCCTGCTGCCTCCCACTCACCCTCCCTTTGGTCTACCCAGGAACACAGCGACACAGTGACGAGACGGGGGGACCACAATGGTAACAGCAGATGTGAATCCAAACTGCTCTGGGAACTGCAGGAGGTGGCACGTGAGACAGAGGACACTCCCTAATTCCCCACCCTGTGGTGAGGAGAGGACACTGAAGGCCTTTATGTAGAGCCATGCAGCGACGGTGGGGAAAGCAGCGCAGCTCAGCAGCGCTCAGACAACCTGCACATTCAGCCCCCGACATAGGCTTACCTAACTAACTCCCAGCTCGCTTCCTCCCTTCATGCCCTAAGGCAGTCATAATATTTTTGTACTGTCTGAGCTTCAACCACTTGCTCCCAGGGAGAAGTGAACAACCTATTTACGGTCCTGTGTATCTTGGGCTTTGCTCTCCAGAGAAGAAATGACTGGGGTTTTCAGAGAAAAGGAATGGTAGCTACTTATGGGAATTCTCATCCTAACTCTCTTACAGAATGATGACTGACTGGCAAGCACACTACCTAGAGAAAAAACAGATCTATATTCCTATACCCTCAGAAAGAAGGTCTGCAGGATAATAAGAAACTAACAGCAGTTGCCTCTGGAAATGGGAGAGAGACAGGTTTTTACTTTTTACTTTATACCTTTGTACTGTTTATACAAATAAGTGTACACATACTTATTTTTTAAATAAGTATGTATTATTAGTTGAGATTTGAAAAAATAAAATAAGCAAAGCTCACCACTTCACCTATAAGAACCACAGTTTTGAATCACAGTTTTATTAAGTAGGGTGAAATCTCTTTTTATAGGTGGTTTATTCCCTTTCTCAGAATATACCTGCTCCTTGGCCAGGAGTATGGGAGAATATTGCTCAAGAGAAGTTTAAGGCACAGGCCCTGCATTTGATAAATTTACAATAAGAGTGCTGAGGAAGAGAAACACTTCCCGGCTACTCGGAAGGCTGAGGAAGGAGGATCGTTTGAGCCCAGGATTTTGAGGCTGCAGTCAGCTAAGATCATGCCACTGCACTCCAGCCTAGGGGATGGAGCAAGACCCTGTCTCTAAATAAAAATAAATATTTAATTAATTAAAAATAAACACTGAAGAACAGTATATAATCAACTATGATATAAGGAGGGTCTCACCTTCATGCAATAAATGCTCAACAATGGTAGAGGCCACCAAAATGGCAGGAGGACACAGCAGGATATTTCTGCCACCTTTAAATCACTTTTAGTCTTTCCCATTCAAAAAAAAATGGGGGGGTAAGAAACAAGGACATTCCCTTCATCGCCCTGAAACATTGTCTCCACTTCCTTCCCTTCACTCAGGCCTCAACTCACAATAGTAAAGTTTCTGGCCTCCACACTCTAGTGAAACTGCCTGAGCAAACCAACTGCTTACTCAAAGTTCCTTTGGTGAACGGTTTTGGTTTTCCTGCTCACCTATCAGGGACACCTACTGCTGTTGACCTTTACCCAACCCGTTCATTTTCCTCTGAACCTCCCTTCTTTAGCTTTCCTGAGAACAGTTTCTCCCGTTCCTCATCTTTCTTCTCTGACTATTCCTTCTCAGTCTCCTTCACTAGTTCCTCATTTTTTAAAATAACAATGGTTTCTCTTCTCTTCCCTGTTATCAGTGGTTCTCAACCCTGACTGCATATTAGAATCATTTGGGTGTTGGAGATCTCAAGGATGATCCAGTGTATTCTGTATTTTGAGTTTTACTCTACTGTTGACTTTAGAATATAGCCCTCCCTAAGATGGGGTTCCTGGTGTCCCACCTTTTAAATCTGTCTTTCCCAGTGCAGCCAGCACGTTAGTAAAACACATATATGGCATGTTACCATTCCATCCTATCCCCCAATCATACTCACTTAAAATGCTCACGGGACCCCCATCCTTAAAACACAGCTTCCCAAACTTTAGAAAACTTCAGAATCACCAGGGAAACTTACAAATCAGATTTTAGAAATAAAATTCCCAGGCTCTGGGATATTCTTCTCCAGTAAGACTGTGAAACTGCATTGTAATAAGTACTCAGGTCCTTCTACTACTGGTTGTCCAGGAATCACACTTTGGAGAAAACACCAATCTTCAGGTAAAGATCCAGCTTTCTTAGCACGATGGACAGGGCCGCTCATGATTTGGCTCCTGCTGAACTCTTCAGCCTTTTCTCTCCCCGCTTTTGCCCTCTCATTTTACACTAGTAGTAATTTGCCTGAACTCATCATGCTTCAAAATTCAGAACAAGCCCTTCCTCTGCTTCTTCCTCTTGAAATGTCCTTCTTACCCATGTCCATCTGATTAACACCTACTCCTCATTCACAAGGAAATGCAAGTCATTTCTTTCTTCTTTTTTTTTTTTTTTTTTTTTTTTTTGAGACAAGCTTACTCTGTTGCCCAGGCTGGAGTGGTCTGATCTTGGCTCACTGCAACCTCCACCTCCCAGGCCCAAGTGATTCTCCTGCCTCAATCTCCCGAGTAACTGGGATTACAGGCACCTGCCACCACACTTGGCTAATTTTTGTATTTTTAGGAGAAATGGGGTTTTACCATGTTGGTCAGGCTGGTCTTGAACTCCTGACCTCAGGTGATCTGCCTGCCTTGGCCTCCCAAATGGTTGGGATTACAGGCGTGAGCCACCATGCCTGGCCAAAAGTCACTTCTTTTATGAGATCTCTAGTCTTCTTCCCCATCCCTACCTGCAGCCTTGACCTTCTCTGGGCCCTCCTCTATACTCTGTATGAACATCTAGCAGACCTTTAATAAAACTTCCGTTGCTAATATGGGCCTACCTCTTGGTCAATGTGTCTGTATCTCTTTTATAGCAGAAATGGTGTCTGTTTCTTCTTTGTATCCTCTGTGTAAAGCCTGGCTCAACAATATTCTTGAGATGGACAAGTAAGATATGGGTTGAGGTGACTTTTAAAAAAGAATGGGATATATATGTAAAAACAATCACATTAAAGATTTAGATAATATTAACTGCTCTTTCAAATGGAATCTCACCTAACTTAGATTTCCCAAAAGAACAATCATAAAGGCCAAAAACTCAGTGCTTCATAATAAAGATATTAATGAGTAAAGTAAACCAGATGTAAGAAAGTAGCTAGATTAGGGCACACTTGGAACCACATGGCCTACAAAAGGAACAGGGCCAAAACCAGTAATTCCAGTTCCTTATTACCATTTGGGAAACCAGACTCTATGATTTTTTTTAAAGGAGGTCAAACATCAGACTTTATTTGTAAGTTTTCCTAACTTTTAATTCCAGCAAGTCACAATGAAAAATCCAAAATGTAATTAAGAAAACAATTTCATTTGCAATATGTGACCAAAAAGAATAAAATACTTTTAAATAAATTTAATAGGATAAACTTACACTTTGAAAACTAAGAAAAAAATTGTTGAAGGAAATTTAAGAAAAGTGAAATAAATGGAAAAAACATCCCATGTTCATGGATCAGAAGACTTAATAACATTTAGATAGTAATACTCTCAAAAGCTGATCTAAAACTTCAACACAATTCCTATCAAACTCCCAGATGGCTTCTTTGCAGAAACTAACAAACTGATCCTAAAATTCATGTGTAATTTCAAAGGACCCAAAATAATCAGCACAATCATGAAAAAGAACGAAGTTAGAGAATTCGCATGTCCCAATTTCAAAACTACTGCTCAGCTACACAATCAAGATAATGTGGTACTAGCATAATGATAGACATATAGATCAGGAGAATAGAACCGAGTCCAAAAGTAAACCCCTGCATTTACTGTCAGTTGAGTTTTGACAAAGGTGCTAAAACAAATTCAATAGAAAAATGACATTGTTTTCACCCAATGGCACTGAAGAAACTGGATATAAAAGTTGGACCTCTATCTCATACCATATGCAAAACATAAACTCAGAATGATTACAAGACCTAAATATAATAGCTAAAACTGTAAAACTCTTTTTTTTTTTTTTTTTGAGACAGAGTCTTGCTCTATCACCAGGCTGGAGTACAGTGGCGCGATCCTGGCTCACTGCAACTTCTGTTTTCCGATTTCAAGCAATTCTCCTGCCTCAGCCTCCCGAGTAGCTGGGACAACAGGCACACACCACCACGCCTGGCTAATTTTTTTTTTTTGCATTTTTAGTAGAGACAGGGTTTCACCATGTTGGCCAGGATGGTCTCAATCTCTTGACCTCGTGATCCGCCCGCCTTGGCCTCCCAAAGTGCTGGAATTACAGGCGTGAGCCACCGCGCCCGGCCTGAAACTGTAAAACTCTTTAAAGAAAACAGGCATAAATTACAGGAGCTCAGAATAGGCAACGGTTTCTTAGATATTGTGCCAAAAGTACAAGCAACCAAAGGAAAGAAATGTATAGGTTGGACTTCATAAAAATTAAATTCTTTTGTGCTTCAAATGATGCTATGAAGAAAGTGAAAAGACCACTCACAGAATGGGAGAAAATATTTGCAAATTATATATCTCCTAAGAAACTTGCATCTAGAATACATAAAGAACTCTTGCAACCCAATGATAAAAAGACAAGTAACCCAATTTAAAAATGGGCAAACGATCTGAACAGACATTTCTCTAAGAAATACATACAAATGGGCAATAAGCACATGAAAAGATGTTCAATATAATTTACCATTGGGAAATGCAAATCAAAACCACAGTGAGGTATCACTTCACATCCTCTGGGATGGCTATAATTTAAAACACAAACCAACAAACTGAAAATAAATGTTGATAAAGATGTGGAGAAATTAGAACCATCATACATTGCTGGTGGGAATGTAAAATGGTAAAGCCACTAGGGGAAACTGCTTGGCAGTTCCACAAACAGTTAAACACAGAATTACCCGTATGACCCAGCAATTCCACTCCTAGATATAGATCCAATAAAACTGAAAGCATATGTCCACACAAAAACTTGCACTTAAATGTTCAGCAGCATGATTCATAAGAGCCAAAAAGTAGAAATCACCCCAAATGTCCGTGAATGGACAAATAAAAGGTGGTATATCATGCAATGGAATAGTATTTGGCATTAAAAAGCAATGAAGTATTGATACATGCTACAGCATGAATGAACTTTGAAAATACCATTCTAAATGAAAAAAGACAGTCACAAAAGACTGATTTTATTCTATCTATGTGAAATGTCCAGAATAGACAAATTTGTAGAGCTAGAAAGTAGGGCTATGTGGTTTTTGGGGGAATGGAGTGTGACCTCTAAAGAGTACAAGGTTTCTTTGGGGGTTGATAACGATGTTCTGTTATTGGTGATAGTTGCACAACTCTGTGAATATACTAAAAAACCATTGAACTGTATACTTTAAATAGGTGAATTATATGGTATGTGAATTATATCTTAATAAAGCAATTACCAAGAAGCAACAACAACAAAGAGTCCAAGCAAGCAATATCTGCAGGCAGCGTGTGATCCTTGATATAAACTATTCAGGAAATATATATGAATGGATGAATAATGAATAAATGAATGAGGCATCAGCAGTTACTACAGTCGTTTGAAATATTCTCCAGCCTTGAGACGGAGTTCATTGCTCTTCTGCTATGCTCCCAGAGCATCTTGGCCACACCCGCTAAGTTGCACTCACCCAGTGGTTCTGCAATTTATCTTTTCCAATGTCTATGCCTCCCGCTGGACTATGGGCTTCTCAAGGGCAGGGAGTGAGTCTTAGTCATCATTATGCCCAGTACCTCTTACAGTGCAATTAAATGATTTATTTGAATGACCCAGCCAAGAAATGATGTTCAGGAAGTCTCAAAATAACCTTCATCCTAACTGGATCATCTGTACTGTGCTTGTTCTTAAAGGGGTATATTGCCAATTAAAATAATCCTGAAGTTAAGCTAGGCAAAGTCCCTCCTTGTGCCAGGTTTGAGTCGGAATGTAGGTCATATAAGAAGGGAATGGAAAATCCTTCCCCTTTTAGTATAATACCAATCAAATGAAAACCTGGGCAGGTGAGCTATGGGGGTACAGGATCTCCTGCCCCCGGAATAGGGAGGAACTTTAGAAAGAGCTCAGTGAGACAGAGAGAGAGATGGGCTGCTTGGAACACACATTGAAGAAAGAGGTGCAAGTGGTCTTGGCAAAGAGTGACTCTTCTTAGGAAAAATCTTATAGCACCTTTGAATGCTATAATAATATTGTATTTTATATATATATATATATATATATATATATAATAATCTACAGCATCAAGGAGCATAGAGCTGCTAACACCTTCCCCTTCTTCACCATTCTCTGTCCTCTTATATTTGCTTTTCTACAGAGCACTTACTGCTGAAAATATTATGTATTTGTTGGCTTGCTATCTGTCTCCCCCACTAGAAGATTAGTAGCAGAGAACAGGGAGTGTTGTATTCCTGACACCTAGAACATAGTAGACCCTCAAAACAAATTTTGGTTGATTGAATTAAATATACATTTTTAAAATACAAACATCTATTTTTGCTGAAACCTCCTCCTTCTGCTCCAGGTTTAAAATTCTGAAAACCTGGATTTGTTCAGTCATTCACAACTGGGGACTCAGCAACCAGGAAATTTCAACCCTCTAAGTCATCAGTGCTTACAACAATGGAACTTTCTAAAAGCAAGTTGTGTGTTCCATTTGCTCTTCGAAAAGGAAGATCTCCCTTCTCAAGGGTTCCTGCCCAAGTCAAAAGGCAGGGCTGTGAAGTGAGCAAGGCCTTTCACTTGCCCCAGTCCCTCTCATTTGATGTCTTCCCCTGCTAAATGGACTCCACCCCAGCTGATGGGGAGAGTCCCCATTGTCTCCATCCCCAAGATTCTATTCCCAGTCCCCCTAAAGGAAGCTGAGCCATGAAGATCGTGCTTGCTTCACCTTTGCCTTCCACCATGATTGTAAGTTTCCTGAGACCTCCGTAGCCAAGCCTCCTGTACAGCCTGAAGAACTGTGAGTCAATTAAACCTCTTTTCTTTATAATGACCCAGTCTCTGGTAGTTCTTTATAACAACGTGAGAATAGACCAATACTCTGGGAAATGAGCTGCCTACAATTGTCCAGACAAATTTTTCAATTTCTCTGAAAAAAGTACTGGTCATCTGTGGGCAAGGAAAGTATGACAACCATCTGCATCCCATGAGGCAGCTATGCAGTGTCTCATTCCAATAGTCCTACTCCCATAGAAAATCCCTGACACATGGGAATTTCTTTGAACTAAGAGAGGTTTCATCTCTGCCTACAGACCTGAGCACGGACAAAGTCACCCATCTGGAGGTCATTCCTGTGGCAAAAAGCACACTGATAGCATTGGAGAGCTCTGACTTCTCCTAGCAGTAACTTTGCCCCAATGTGTTGGGAGCCACAAGTGGCTCTTTCTGCTGCTGGGCATGGCCAGAAAAGCTGTGCTATGTGATTGATCATGTGCTTCTGCACAAATAGAGATGTATATTCTGTTTAGTTTCAAGAGTATTATATCATTTGAGTCTCATAATGAAATTGCAATGAGACCTGAATAGGTACATGATCTCCTTTTTATATTTATTTTTTTGTAGAGATGAGGTCTCATTGCCCAGGTGATCCTGAACTTCCGGCTTCAAGTGATCCTCCCCTTGGCATCCAAAAGACCTGAAATTACGGGTCTGAGCCATCACACCTGGCCCTGAAGCCCTTTTGCAGATGGAAAAACTTATTCTCAGAGATTCAGTTCTATGCTCAAGAGCCACAGGGCTGATTAATGGAGAAGAACCCAGATCTTTTGATGTTTAAAGCTGCTGTTACATTTCATCTCTCTGACCCTGACCTAAAGAAGTTTACCATCTAGGGGAGGCTCATGCCCTGGATATATTATATATAAAAGATAGCACTCAGTCACACACACACATTGACATATGGATAGGTAGATATAAATATAAATGATATACATATAGATCTGTCTATATCATGAAGAGAAGGAGGAGTGGTAAGGCCGGACACCCTCTGTATGTAGCAAATGTTTTACATTATATAATAACTTACAGTGACTTGACAGAAGATTGCTGCATCCAACACCTGAGAAAGTAAGTACTGTGCTCAGTTTTATAGCATGTCAGCCATTCTGTGTTCTCTGAAAACAGGAATTGCTTTGTACAAAGATGAAATCTTTTTGACCAAAATATTCCAGATATATTCTTTGCAGAAATTCCTTGAGGGCTTATATTTTATATTCAACTTTAATGTTGTTATTAAGATCTAAAAGTTGCAACCAATAGTTTTAACCCAAGTCTTTTGCAGGGCGGAGCAAGTGCTGGCACTGGAGCCGAGCCTCCTGAGCAACTTTGAAGATCTCTGTCACCACGTGGGCTTAATCCTAGGAAACCAGAAATGCTATTCCCTGTTGTTGGAGAAAGTCTTTAACCTGGTGGGCCTGGTTCTCCGTAATGAAAATGAGAATTGGAATACTGGCTTGCAAAAGCTGACCCTACTCAGATTAAGATGCTTTTGTAACAGCAATCAACTACTCTCTCCTGATAGATGCAGCGAAATCCCAGGTTGTGTCAAACTATTAATACATTCAGAAGAGAAGACGCCTTAACAATGCAACTTACAGGAAGAACAGCTGAATAATTGATCCCAGAAGCCGTTTAACCAGAGACCTATGTTTTAAAAAGGCAAGCTTTTTCTTATTCCCTGGAAGGCCCTTATTCCTCTGAACACTTTATCCTCTATTATTTTTATTTTTCTATTTCCCTCACTCCTTGCTTTTATGTTGTGGGAGTTATTAGTGCCGTTCCACAAATATTTCCAATTCTTCACCTTCTCAGCACACAGTAGCACTGCACTTCTCCTGCCTTTTTGAAGTTGGGTACAGCACCTGATTTGGCCAATAATATCACTGTGGGAGTGATTTGTTACATCTCCTTTCTCTTGCAGCTGGCGAGACGCAGATAGAGAGCCACCCTCAGCCTAGGTTGCTGAGTGAGAATGACGGAGCAGATACCCCCAGCCAATGTGCTACGGACCATGGTATGAGCAAGAAGTCTAAGCCACTGAGATGCTGGAATTACTTGTTAGCATAGAATGACCTGCCCTATCCTGGCTGATACAATAACCATGAAAGGGGAGAAGGGATATGGCATAGAGTTTAGGAGCATGGGCTTTGAGAGTCAGAAAGGCCTCGGTTTGAATCTCAGCTTTGCATGTACTGGCTGTGAAACCTTGGACAAATAACTTTAATTCTCCAAGCCTCAGTTTCCTCACCCATAAAACAAGAACGAGAATTTATCTGTTCCATAGGGTTATTGTGAGGATCCAATCAGGTAATGCATGTGTGGGGCTAAGCACAGTGACTGGCACAAAGTTCTCATCATATTTCCGGCACTGTAGTGGGATGACTATACTGCTGTTCCCGATTGTTTCCAGTCCTACCTGCCTTAGTTTGGGGAGCTGATAAACAAGCCTCAATTACTGTGAAGGGACCTTAATCAAGAGCGCTCTATAGGAGTGTGATGAGCACTGGGACGCAAGGGGCTATGGGAGTGTGTCAGAGGGGCTCCAGGCCAGCCTCAGGGAGTCAGGAAAGAAGGGTCTAGGAAGGGATGCTGGGGTGAGTTATGAAGGGCAGGCAATGAGAAGTGGTAGGGGAGGAATTTCCAGACAATGGGCACAGTATGTGCAAGAGATAAGGGCGAAAATAAGGGGTGGTCCAAAAATACCAAATACTTCAATATGACTAATGTCCAGGGGTATGGCTGCGATATCAGCAGGGGCTACATTACATTAATCATCCAATTAACCATCTGCCCACACGATTCAATGAGCTCTTGGAGGGCAGAAGCTGGTTCTCATTTTCCCTTGTGTTCTCAGAGTCCAGCACAATATATGACACATAGTAGGCTCTCAATACTCTATGCTGAATGCCTGAGGACTGTAACTGAGTTTCAGGCCACCCTTGCTCAGATGTGATGCCAATTTCTTCTTATTCTTTCATGAGTTTCCCAACTACACTTCCACCCAGCCCTCAGACCCAAATAAATAAAAGCTAAAAATACAGCCCAGGTCATGAATCATAAATGAGATGGAAGAGCAGTGACTCACAGAAGTTAATCTGCTTCCCAGGAGAGTCTTGCTGGATGTCCTTTGCTCTGAAAGGTTAGGCAAAAAGCCAGGATAATAACTGTTCAGACAAAGCTAATCTAATGACTAGGCCTGCCACTGGAAGCCCATCTGGCGTTCCAAGGCTCCTAGGCAGAGATGCCAAGAGGCAGCAGTTCTGTGCACCCCATCATGGGGCAGCAGAGGGATGAGCCCAGACACAGACGCTAACAAGGGTGCTCTGGGTGTCTGCTCAAGACAATGGCACAGGGCCTTGTTGATTATCTCAGCGGCCCAACATGTCCACCATCAAGTTGGTTACGGTTTTAATATGGCTGCTGCTATAGCCAAGGCAATGCCTTTGCAGGATGGTTTAGTCAATGACCTACCAATTATATTTTGCATTCTTGTCTAGCTAAGTCGAGAATATGATCTGACCTAATAATGACACTGTGTTTATGGTCTCTCCTGCCAACACATAATCTACTTACAGTGGAACATTTTTAGGGTATTGTGACCTTCATTCACAATTATGAGCTCCTCAAGAAAATTAAATAATCCTATCCTACACCCTAAAATCACACAGATCTGACTCAGCTTTGAGTACCTAGGACCTCGAGTTTTGATTTAATTAAAAATTTTTTGGAGGAACTCTGTGTCTTCACAAATGAGAGCATCCGCAGGTACTGCCACAAGGTAGACAGACAGCAGCTCCATCAAACCCTTTCTTCTACTCCATTTTCCCTTGGACTCAGCGGTGTCAAAGGCCAAAATTTTTGTCATCAGTTGCCACGTCTGATCAGAGTTGATGTCCCCAGTAGCAGCATCAGTACGATGCTGGTTTCAATCTTCCCAGCCCTCTAGAACTTTACATGTCCAGTGTGCGGTCACGTCTGGAGACCACGTGGGCAAAGAACCTCATTGACATCACCCTCCGTCTGTCACCACGCTGATATCCTACACGAATGGTCAACGTTCATTATACTGAAACCATGACTCATATTAATCATTCTCCCACACGGTGATAAACTGCTGAATTATCCTGTACTAGTTTTCAGCTTTTATGACTTCTTTGAAAAAGCAGCAGTCAACAATACGGCTTTGCAGAAATGCAGCTCAAATGTTAATCATTTCTCATACTTTTTTTCGCATGAAACACAGGAGTTGTCTGTAGCTCGAGGAGTGAATTCTGACTCCTGATAATGTGACTAAAAGCACGCTAGGGCTTGAAGGGACCTTAGGGATGATCCATTGCAACTCCTCTGCTTTTTATAGATAAAAAATTAAATGGTTTATCTGATGTCACTCAGCATAAAGGGCAGGCAGAGAACAGTCCACTAAAGACACAAAGCAAAAGTCAGAGCTATACAAAGAGAACCAGAGAGTATGATATAGCAGCAGTCAAGGGCACGTCGAGCTCCATGGAGGAAGAAATTGTTGACTGGATTCAAGGCAGTGGAGAAGGTCAATAGGCTAAGGAACTGGAAAATGTTCACAGGAGTTTGGCAACTGTTGGCTTTAACCGTTGGCTTTTGTGGAACAGTATCAGTGGAGTAGGCAAAGTAGGAGCCAGGTAGCAAGAGATGTAAAACTTGATACGGAGATGAGGTAGTAAACCTGTGAGCACAGTGCTTTTGTTTTTATTCTGAGAAATTTATATTTTAACAAGAGGGCAAAGATAAGCTTAGGGGAGGCTGTTATTTTAAGAATGGAACAAATTTGAGCATGTTTGTGTGATAGAAAGGTTGACAGTAACAGGAGGGGAAGAGAAATGATGGTGAGATCACAGTCCCCAGGGAGGCAGGAGTGAAGACTACCCGTGAAATGAGTAAGACCTGATTCAAATAAATTATTTTAATCATGAATCAGATCCTCTCAAGCACTCAAATCAACTAACTTTTAAAGTTGAAGATATAGTTGCCATTTTCACGTGTCTGGATACCTTTTGGGGAATCTTCTTTTGGTATTAATTTAAGGAGTACAAGTGCAGTTTTGTTTCATGATATACTGGGTAGTGGTGAAGTCTGGGCATTTAGTGTAACTATCACTCAAATCGTTTACATTGTATTCATTAGGGAATTCTTCGTCCTTCCCCTCCTTCACACCCTCCCACCCTTCTGCATCTCCAATGTCTGTCACCCCAACTCTACGCCTATGTGTATATCTTATTTCGTTCTCATTTATAAATGAGAACATGCAGTATTTGACTAATATTCTTATAAATAATCAGGATTGAGCCTAATGTTAGGTAAGTGGCAATGCTATGAGATGGACAGCAGAAGGATCCTGTGACTTCAGTAACTGTGGGTTTGCTTCAGGATTACATCACAGGGCCATCATCATCAGAGCTAGAACTAGGTGACCTGTTAGTATTTTTTTAAAAAACAAAAACCCTAGACTCATAAACACTGTGTGATGGAAGAACTATTTGTCCCAACCCCTTTATTTTCAAAGCACGTAAGAGACTTGAACGAAATCACCCAGCAGCACAAAGCTCTAAACAAGCATAAAATTTTCTAAGCTGTTCACTCACTCACAGACATCAAGTTCCCATTAAAATTGAACGTAGATTTTTGAATCAAACTCAAATAATGCCCTTCTATAACTTAACTAATCACCTTCAGGATGCGATGCAAATAGATCCTAGATTCAAGTTGTTTATTTTATAGCTTATATTCTTATCCAAAAAACTCAGCAGTTTTAGCTAAGGAGAAAGAAAGGGCATGAGGAAGATCTCTATTTTCCTTTGAAGTCCAATAGCATGAGTGGATTCTTATTAATTATTGGTTATTATTAACCAATTATTTTTTACACTGCTTGCAAGTCTCATTATAATCAATTAGTATCACTGGTTATTACATTAAGTAATAACTTTCTGGAAGGATACATAGATTGATGTAAATAATCAAAAAGTTAGGAATGCTGAAGTCAGAGTCTAGGAGCAGAGAGGTTAGTTGGCTATAGAGGTTGATAAGCTGCTAAGAAGTCTAGTTCAGGCTTGAGATTTTCATAGACGTTAGGCAGCTTCTTTCTTGCCCAGTCACTTACTACACACCAAACCTTCAACCTTTGCCCTGAATTCCCCTGACCAATGGCATTCGTGAGTACACCAGTGGAAACCTAGAGTAGGTCATACCATGTTGGCTCTAAGCCAGTCATTCCCATAATACCTAAAGAGCATCTACTGATAGCATCACTTCCTTGAACATTCTTCTGAAATCCCATATCCTCCAGAAAGTCTCACTAAAGAACTGAGACAGACAATTCAACCATTACCAGAAACAATCTTCTCAATAATCTTTATGTATGTGGGTAAAAGCACCCAAAATCTACTCCCTTGGCAAATTTTCAGTCTACAATCCGATATTACTAACAGTCCTCAAGCCACACATTAGATCTCTAGACTTATTCATCCTACATAACTGCAAGTTCATGCCCCTTGACCTCCACCTCACCATTTTCTCCCCCTCTCTGGCCCTTGTAACCACTGTTCTACTCTCTGCCTCTATATATTCCACCTTTAAAAGATTCCACATATAAGTGAAATTGTGTAGTAGTTTTCTTTCTATGTCTGGCTTACTTCACTTAGAATAATGTTCTCTAAGTTCATCCATGTTGTCACAAATGACAAGATTACCTTCATTTTTAAGCCGAATAATATTTCATTATATATATATATATATACACACACCACAATTTCTTTATACATTCATCCATCAGTGGACACTTTGGTTGTTTCTGTATCTTGACTATTGTGAATAATGCTACAATGAACATGGGGGTGCAGATAGCTCTACAAAATGCTGATTTCATTTCCTTTGGGTATATACCCAGCAACAGGATTGCTGGGTCATACCACAGTTCTACTTTGAATTTTTTGAAGAACCTCCATATTATTTTCCATAGATTGTGCCAATTTACATTCCCACCAACAGTGTACAAAAGTTCCCTGTTCTCTACACCTTCACTTACCGTCTCTTGTCTTTTTGATAATAGCCCTTTTTTTTTTTTTTTGAGATAAACTCTCGCTCTGTCACCCAGGCTGGAGTGCAGTGGTGTGATCTTGGCTCACTGCAACCTCTGCCTCCCTGGTTCAAGGCATTCCCCTGCCTCAGCCTCCCGAGTATCTGGAACTACAGACATGCACCACCACGCCTAGCTAATTTTTGTATTTTTAGTAGAGATGGGGTTTCACAATGTTGGCCAGGCTGGTCTCGAACCTCTGACCTCAGGTGATCCACCTACCTCAGCCTTCCAAAGTGCTGGAATTACAGGCGTAAGCCACCACACCTAGTCAATAATAGCCCTCATAACAGGTATGAGATGATATCTCATATGGTTTTGATTTGCATTTCTCTGATGATTACTACTATTGAGCACCTTTTTATATACCTGTTGGCCATTTTTATGTCTTCATTGGAAAAATGTCTATTTCTCAACAATTTAAGTCTTCAAACTTTCAAGTGGTAAAGGGATGCGCTCTTGCAAAGCTTCTGTCCAGCTCTGTGTACAATACCATGTGGTGTCCACCTCTGTTGCATTCATCTTAAACCATGAGAGCTTAGGCGGCCAGGGCAGAGACTCTAGGTGCCCTACCTACATCTTTTGCTCATTTTCCTTCCCCTCTTTATTCCTTACCAACAGATCCCCCAAAGTGCCCACCTTAAAAACTGCCATTTCTCAGCTTCCCTGGAAGCCAGGAGCCCAAGGAGATGTTAGAGGATGTTATCAGGTGGGACTTCAAGGAAAACTGTTTAAAAGGGGACTGACTCAGCCAGGAGGTACACCATTTGTATTTGCCATTCCTTCTTCCTGCTGCTTGGAAAATGGGTATGACACTGGGTGTTCCAGCAGCCTTGTTGCAGTCTTGAGTGAGCCCAGACATGGAAGCCATGTGTTAAGGATGGCCAAACAGAAAGCTGGAAGGATCCTGGGTTGTTGATGACTGAAGCCCTGGGCAACTTACCTAACATGAACAAAAAGGGAAACCTCTATCTTGTTTAAACTCCGGTTATTTGAGTTTTACAATGATCTAATCTGAAGTGATAAGGGGGAACTTTTAAACTGTGCTTTGTAGACGGCAGCTTAGGAGTCAGGGTTCCTCTGCAGCCCCCTTCCTACCAAGAAAGAGCTCTGTGAAAAGGTTTCTTACTAGAATCAGTTCAGCAGCTCTTAAATAGACTTTCCTATATGTCAGCAAAGGTGACATTTTAATCCCCATTATCTGAAAGTTAGAGTCTTTTACACAATACCATCTAACTTCAAATGTCCTTAGCATGCCTAAGAATACAAAAATAAGCACCCAAAAACATCTAAAAATACTACTAAGTCAACACTAATGTTTATGCTTATGTTTTTCTCTTAGGGGAGCATCCAGTCTTTCATTCAGAGCCCATTTACCCTTGGTTTCAATAACAGTTGCAACAGGTTGTCCTCTCCAGAGCTCAAGAGCCCAAACTGAAATGTTGGGCCCTCCCAGGAACAGACTCACTCTGAAAAGCAAAAAGTGATTGCTAATTGAACAAAAGGAATCTGAAAAAGTATAAAAATAGAGACAGGTAAGTTCAAAAAGCTCAGCCATTTGAGAACCCCGACTTCAGGGGCAACCAACCATTGCATTCCATGACTGTTACAATGAAGGCTCCATTTCCATCAGAAAAAAAAAAGAGATTGAATTTCAATGAGTATCCACTTCTGGGTATACACCCAAAAGAGTTGAAAACACATGTCTGCACAAAAACTTACCCATGAATGTTCATTACAGCACTATTCATAATAGCCCAAAAGTAGAAGCAACCCCAAGGTCCAGTAACTGGTGAATGGATAAACAAAATGCGGTATAGCCATACAATGGACTATTTTTCTGGAATAAAAAAGAAAGGAAGAACTGACACATGCTACAACATGATGAATCTTGAAAACACTGTGCTCAGTGACAGGAACCAGACACAAAGGACCACATATTATATTATTCCATTTATATGAAATAGGCAGAAAAGGCAAATCCACAGAGACAGGAAGTAGATTAGTGGCAGCCAGGGGTTGGAGGGGAAGAAGAGGGAGTGACTGCTGATGGTTACAGCGTTTCTTTTTGGAGTGCTAAAAATGTTTTAAAACTAGCCAATGGTGATGGTTTCACAGTTTTCTGACTATATGAAAATAAATGAATTGTACACTTAAAGAGTGTATTTTACAGTATGTGAATTATAGCTCAATAAAACTGTTATAAAAATACACCACAGATCTAGAAAAACCCATGACATTTACCTCTGTATTTTTTTTTCAAACAGTATCATCTATGAAGAGAAAGAAGCATGTAATCTTCATTATACAGAGGTTTCCATGTAAAATATTATGTTTTTAGAACAGTAAAACAAAACAAAAATCAAGGCATTTAAAACAAAAATCAAGACATCCTCACTTAGATTTCAGCTGATAAAAACGTTGACAACAGTGGGAGAGACTCAAACCTGACATTTAAAGGGAGAAGCTTCAATTATCTGAAAAAGTCAATGACTGCCTGGTGATGTCAACTAAATGAGCTTTACTGTGTCAAGATTATTACTGGTGAGTGCTGACAATGTCTGTGGGCATCTTATTCAGAAGAAACAGCTCCCTTCTCCCTCTTATCACTTAAACAGTTGGGTGATGACTCACAGAGTTTCTGCTCTTTCACTTGCTTAGAGTTGCTCAGTGTGTGTAGGAAGCATTAACTCACTAGCAGGTGAGCCACCTCAAACCTTTTTGGAAGTCAGCAGGGTATAAATCATAAATAAATATATTACCCATGACTATGCACATTATGCTTCCTGGAGGCCTCCAGAATCAATACGCACTCCCTGCCAGGGCCCAGGGGCCTCCCACAGCAATGCCCACGTCCTTCCTCATCCTTCTTCTTCCTTCTCCCTCCTCTCCATCTCCTCCCCTTCTCTTCCTCCTTCTTTTCTTAAGTGATAGCCTAGTTGTAAAATCGGATTCTTACATTTTCTGAAGGGAAATTTGGAGATTTATCACACATTCCAGGCCAGAATCTCTTTCACTTGTTTCACATTGAGATTTTCACTGGATGGCTATTCCCTACTCCTTGCTTATCACCTTTCTTGCTCTCTGGGCAATGCATTTGGAACATTCTCTCCCCAAAACATTCCCATCGTTGGACCAGGCACAGTGATGTGGCTTGTAGCCTCATCCTTTATTTCACAGAACTTTGTAACTTACTGCTGCTTGTCATAAAAGATTTAAAAAATCAAGATTTAGTGTTGAATAAGAGTTTGTTTTTTAAGTGAACAGCAGATATCTGTTTCAGATGGATTAACATATTTTTAAACTCACCTCTGCATTTGAAAGGGTTGAAAAGAGACACTTGAAATAACTTAGACAGGTCCCGAGAGTCCAGCACTACGTAGTTAGGCTGGGTGAAGTCCTATGTGTTATATATAATACATATGCTAGGGAGATTTAGGGGATGAGGCTTCAGTTAGAGCTACTCTGAAAAGTTTTAGTCTTTTATTTCAAACTGTCAGTATTTCCAAGATATGTATTTTTTTTAAATCAAAAACTATTTCCAAGTATGTCTTCATGTGGCCAAAATGAGTATCTTTAGCAGCACCTCTGGGTGTTGTCTTTCAATAGAGCAATGGCTAGAAGTGTGACCCCTTCCCCAAGACACTCCCCTGCCACTGAGGGACCAGTAGGTACTGACATGCAAGGGTGCTCTGATCCACAGAGAAAGAGAAAAAGAAAAAGCACACACACACATTGCAGACCAGCATGCACAATATAATTGTCATCTGTGTCAACAATCGTATTTGTGTGTATATACAAATAGGCAGCATTAGGAAAAAACTCTGAAAGAATACAAAACAAGCCATTAATAGTGGCAATTACCCCCTCAAAAAGTCAGTCCTTATTGCGTGTCATCCTTTATCCTTGTCCTGACTTCTCTGTTTTAAAAATACAAATGAGAGAACAATCTCATTCACCACAATCCTGGAGGCCTTTAAATCTCTAGAAGCATTGGGTAAATAAGAGCTTAAGCTATATCTACTTTGTTGGGTGAAGTATCTCGGTTTTTGCTAGAGTATTCCTGATACTTCAAGTCATCCACACATGAGAAAGGTATGTATTTTTTCCAAATGACAAACAAAAGCTATTGAGAAAAAACATACACCTGCTTGTGTAACACTGTTTATTATAATTTGTTTAATGTTTACAGAATGCTATGGGGATGTGAAGGGCCCTCTAGTAGATTCAGGTTGTTATCAAGAAAAACAAAAATCAAGGCATCCTCAATTAGATTTCAGCTGATGAAAACGTTGACAACAATGGGAGAAACTCAAACCTCACGTGTTTTGGCTTTCTTTATAGCGGGAAAGCCCATAAATGAATTTCTAAATTTAAACCTACATCCCCAGAGATATCCTTCTACTTGCTGATTCAGTTTCATCTCATAAATACACATGGTCTTGGACAGGATTCTGCATGGGTAGTCAAGATATCCGTTGTCCTTCTAGCTGTGTTTTTCATTTCTAGATTGCCTTGGGACACTCGCCATATATCATTTTCCCTGAGAAACCATTTTGAGAGTAAGTACAACAACATTTGTTAAATGCTCTCTGTTCTTCAAGGACACACTGTTGTCAAGTTTAGTAGAAAAACACTTGAATGTAAAATGGGCTCATTGATTAAAGCTACACAACAGAGAATGTATATGTGATGACAAGAATAGAAAACCCATTGTGAGACACATCAACAAATCATGTGCCTAAATTGTTAACAAAATTCAATACCATAAAATTCTGCAGACTGATCTTCAGTTGACAACTTGCTTCATGAAGCCAGCAGGCTACTAGTAGGTCTACACTTTCGGCTGTGACTATTTGAATTGTGGGCTTACTAAGAATTCTGCTGTGCTTGTGCAACTGTAATTGCTGTATATGGAGCCTGTATTTCACAATTGTGATTGCTATTGAAATCACGTAATTTAAGTAGATATTAAACACACTGGGCTGGGCGTCGTGGCTCACGCCTGTAATCCCAACACTTTGGAAGGCCAAGGCAGGAGAATCACTTGAGCTCTGGAGTTTGAGATCAGCCTAGGCAACATAGCAAGGCCCAGTCTCTACAAAATTTTTAAAAATTAGCCAAGCCTGGTGGTGTGTGCCTGGAGTTCCAGCTACTTGGGAGGCTTAGGTGGAAGGATGGCCTTGAGTCCAGGAGGTTAAGGCTCCAGTGAGCCAAGATTGCACCACTGTATCCCAGACTTGGCAACAGAGCGAGACCTTGCCTCCAAAAAGAAAAACACACACATACACACACACACACACACACACACACACACACACACAGAGAGAGAGAGAGAGAGAGAGAGAATATATCAGTGTGGATTTGGATTTTTTTAAAACCGTAGTCATTCTATGAAAATAAGTCAACAGCTTTGGAAAACCGAACGCAAGTTGCTTTTAAAAATAGTATTAAATTATAAGTAGATAAGAATACTTTAAAAGACATTTAAGAAATGGAGCTGCTTCTGTAGTTTCAGATTCCTTTGAAGATGTCTCTAAGAGCTCGTCCCACTTTAAAGAAACTAAAAGGAGGAATGTGGATGAGGCACTACGGGCAGAATTTATGCAAGAAGGATGAAAAGGGATATGAATCATTGTATCTATAAAATTCAGAGAAAGAGCCTTGACCCTACGACACAAAGCACATTTATGTAAGTTTAATTTAAGGGTCAAAAGTATATATGTAACATTTTTATCTTCATTCTGTAATGACAAGTCTCAGTATCGGAGAAGATGCCTTCTACTATATAGTATTAAGAAACATACCATTCACCACCTAAAATCTCTCTGCCTTAACAGGATGGTTGTTAGATAAGTACGCTCAGCTGCTTGGCTTGACCCACAAAATGCACACCAGGCCAGATGGTCTCCCTAACTCTGCCTGCCTGCTGGTCACCTCCCTCTCATCTAGCTGATTCTGCCACCTCGAACTCAGAATGTTGGGAATGGAACCTCATCCGTTCCCTCTCAACACTACTTGTCCTTCTGTAGTCCTGTGTCTTCCACTGGCATCTCCCCCACCTCCTATCCTAGACCACGTACCTCAAAACGTTGGGCAGGCTGGACTGAATCCTACCCTCTCCCCTTTCCCTCTTCATCAAATTATTCTTCCAGTTATTGCCTCTGTCAAGACCCTGATACACACACTTCTCACCTTGATGATCGCTGTAATCCCCCTCTTAATGAGCTTCCCCACCTCCAGGCACTTTGTTCACCAGGGCAAATCCTCAGCCTCTGCTCAGACACCTAAACTTCTTAGGGGGATACTTAAGACTTGTTATAATCTGGCTCAAATCTCAGCATTATTGCCCACCATTCTTTACCAAGCAGCCTTTACTCTAGCCCAAGATTGGTGCCCTCCCTTATGGGTAACTTACAGTCCCTTATCTATGTTCCCTCATCCAGAATACTTTCAAAAAAGTATATGTATAAAGTAATATGTTCATAATTATACATTAATAGATAACTATAAATTAGATATACTTAATTATATATTATATACAATTTTACATTATATATAATTTATATTTTTAATTATATATTATATACAATTTTATAATGTATATAAATTATGAATTATACATATAATTTATAAAAATTACACATAAAGTAATACAATTTTATAATTGTATATAATTATAAATCAATATATAATTATACATTAATAGATATAATTATAAATAAAAATTATTATAAAAATTATTATAATAATTTAATTCATAAATGTTATATCTAGTTTTACAATAGCTTTAAATTATAAATTATATATAAAATATGTTAAATATATAATTTATATAAATATGAATTATATGTTTATAATTTAGATGATATATTAATATGCAAATTATATATTATATGTATTTTAATATATAATATAAAATATGCAAAATATGAAATAACAAGCTAATATTGTATTAATAATATTAATAACATTATTAATGTTATATTATTCTATTATTATATAACATTACATTATATATAATATATAACATTAGTTATACCTATAACATTATTAATGTTATATATCATATAACATTAATAATGTTATATGATCATATAACATTAATAATGTTATATAACATTATTAATGTTATATGATCATATAACATTAATAATGTTATATGATATATAACATTACATTATATATGATTATAACTAGTTATATATTATATAATAACATTATTAATATTATTAACAAAATATTTACTTATTTTTCTTTGTTATTAATAAAATATTAATATATTAAAATACTTTGTTAATAATTAATATGAATATAATACATCTATTACCATATAACAAACATATATTAATATATAATTTTTATATAATATATTAAATATCATATAATAATATATGTTTATTTCATATTATACAATTATATATCATTTTATATTGTATAATTACAATTATTTTATATATATTATATATATTATATATTTACTTTCTATTGCATATATCACTTTCTACCTTATGATTATTGACCTCCCAGTTTCAAATGAAAGCTACGATAGCAGAGTTTCCCAACCTGTTTCACAGAATATTAGCTCCATAAGAGGGTGATCAAATAAGTTTTAAAATGTTGCATACTAGAGGCCCCCCACTTAGAAACTGCAGTGGGATGGAGGAAAATGGGAGTGTGTGAGGAATGTCATAAAGGTGGAATTGACAGTTTGTGGTAAGAGGAGGCTGCGTGCGACAAGACAGAGTGAGTGGCCTAGAATGGTCCCCAGACTTCTGACTTGGACAACAGGGAGGCTCCATTCACTGAGTGGACAGAGGTGACAGTGGAGGTGTGGGGTATCCAATAGTGTGCTTGGGTCGCGATGGTTGGAGTTAATAGCCTGGAGGAGGATAGGAGCAGGAAGACAAAAGACCAAGCCCTGTGCATCTTTCTCAGTTCTCATCTTCCTTGAACCCTCCACAGGTTTTTTCATGGTTTTGACCAACCTCCCTCTCCAGGAAACTCTCCCCACCCTCTCCCTAGGTTACCTATCCTCTCTCCATCCTGTTCCTCATTCTGCCCATTCCTTTCCTACCTTTCCAAAGAATGCCTAAATCCTAAATCCTGCTCTACCCTCTCCTTGTGGCAGCCTTGTCCATCCCATCCCATCCCATTCCATTCTATTTTTTGCTTGGGAATTTCCACCTGGATGCTTTGGGGTCACCTTGAACACACCATGTGCACAATGGGACTCATCCCCAACCCCATCCTTCCTGCCCCCCTCACTTTCCTGCCTGTGACCCATTTCTGAAGGGGTGAGAAGCTGGTGGCCTCTTCCTCCCTTAGGTGCCCCATCTGTCCCCCTCTCTTCCTAGTGCCACTGCCTTTGTTATCACTCTGTTTCTCTTCTGGTTGCCTTTCACCAGACTCCCTCCTCTTACCTCCTCTCAAGGACTGCAGCCCATGTAATCTTCCTAAAGCATATCTCTGCATTTGTCATTCCCCCCATTTAAAAAAATATCTAGTGGTTTTCTATTGAAAACCCTACTTTTCAGGTACTATACAACCTTGTTGTATGAATCCATCTTATTTTCCCCTCTGATTTCCTACATATACCTCTTGCACTGTTCAGCCAAGTCAAACCACTCACTGCTCTCCAGATACATCCCTACTTTCCCCACCTCCATGTCTTCGCTTTGCCTTGGGTGTTCTCTTTCCATCTCAGCCTATGGAAACTGTACCCATTTCTTAAAACTCAGGTAAGATGCCTCTTCCTCAATGAAACTGTCTCTAAACATCTCAGATTGAAGGTGTGCCCTTTCTTCTTTGAACTCCCATAATCCTTCATTAGTATCACTCTGGTGTCATTTATTACAACCTTCTCTATAATTACAGTAATTTGTGTGGACACCTTTGCTTTGCTTTCCTACTCCACCTCCTCATGCAAGAATTATGTCTCATTCACATAATGTAGTGGAAAGAGCACTGGCCCGGGAGTAAGGAGATGTGAAATTTAGTCTGCTCTGCTGCTGATGAGTCCCGTGACCTTGGATAGCTTAACTCACCATGAAACAGAACTTTGTAGTCTAATGTATCAGATGAGTTCTGAGTCCAGGGTTAAAGGAACCAAGCTGAGAGGGACGTGGGAGGAATGATGGCCTTTCAAGGAGCCAGGATTGACATTAGGTTAAAAAAAATTAAGTCTGAATTATGCATTTCAGCACTTCCCAATAAATGATTCATATATATAATAAATTATTCTCTGATGATATTGAGGGTAAAAAATGCAATTTCTGGGGTTGTCCTTAAAGTACATGGGTTTTTCAGGTCTCTTGCCTTCTGGAATGTCATCCCCTCTAACTAGAGGAAGTTTTCAATCTCAAGACAACCTCTGCTCTTAAAGTTTATTTGTAAATTAGTTGTTAAAAGTCTTAATGCATTTCCCTGTGGAAATGAAGGTACTAGTGATGGTAGGATACCATGATTAAGATACAAAGCTAACTTCACAGCAAAAGAAACTATCAACAGAGCAAACAGACAACCTACAGAATGGGAGAAAATTTTTGCAAACTATGCATCCAACAAAAGTCTAATGCCCACCATCTGTAAGGAACTTAAACAAATTTACAAGAAAAAACAAACAACCCCATTAAAAAGTGGGTAAAGGACATGAACAGACACTTTTCAAAAGAAGGCATCTATGTGGCCAACTATTATATGAAAAAAGCTCAGCATCACTGATCATTAGAGCAATGCAAATCAAAACCACATACTGTCTCATACCAGTCAGAATGGTTATTAAAATGTCAAAAAAATAACAGATGCTGGTAAGATTGTAAAGAAAAAGGAATGCTTATACACTCTTAGTGGGAGTGTAAATTAGTTCAACCATTATGGAAGACACTGTGGCAATTCCTCAAAGATCTAAAGACAGAAATACCATTTGACCCAGCAATCCCATTACTAGGTATATAATCAAAGGAATATGAATTGTTCTATTATAAAGACACACGCATGTGTGTGTTCACTGCAGCAGTATTCACAATAGCAAAGACATGGCATCAACTTAAATGACCGTCAGTGATAGACTGGATAAAGAAAATGTGGTACATATATACCAAGGAATACTATGCAGCCAGGAAAAAGAATGCGATCATGTCCTTTGGATGGAGCTGGAGGCCATTGTCCTTAGCAAACTAACGCAGGAACAGAAAACCCAATACTGCATGTTCTCACTTACAAGTGGGAGCCAAATGATGAATACGTATGGACATATAGAGGGGAACAACACACACTGGGGCTTATCAGAGGGTGGAGGGTGGAAAAGGGGAGAGGATTAGGAAAAATAACTAATGGGTACCAGGCCTAATACCTGGGAGATGAAATAATCTGTACAACAAACCCCCATGACACAAGTTTACCTATGAACTTAAAATAAAAGTTAAAAAAAAAAAACCACTGTGTAAAGCAAACTACAATAGTGGCGTTTACATGTTGGACTCCCATTTCAATACTGATGCTTGCTCCTTATAAGCATCAAGGCCACCTAATGAGCCTCTCTTTGTGTCAGTTTCCTCTTCATCTACCCACTCCACAGGGTCATTGTGAGGTAATTGATGCAAGCTTCCTGCAACATACACAGAGCTCAACAAATCATAGCTATTATGTTAATGGGAATGTGATGATGTGTTCCTACATTTCTAAACAGATGCTAATAAAATCTCATATTTCCATCCCCCCTCCACAAAAAAGAAACTAAGCTAGCTGGTCAATGCCATTTATCCCCCAAGTGCCCCTGCGTTAAGGCAGAATCTGTCCTAACGTGGATATCCTTGGTGTACAAGTGGCTCACAGCAACATACGGCTCACGTGGCCCACCCTCATCCCATGACTTGAGATCCTGATATAGAAGCCACAGGAATATTGTTTGGGTGGAAAGTGGTGTGAACTATCATTCTTAGAGAAGCTGTGGATTTAAAAGAGGGGAAAGAAGGGGGCCGGGTGCGGTGGCTCATACCTGTAATCCCAGCACTTTGGGAGGCCAAGGCAGAAGATCATGAGGTCAAGAGATTGAGACCGTCCTGGCCAACATGGTGAAACCCTGTTTCTACTAAAAATACAAAAATTAGCTGTGCGTGGTGGTGCATGTCTGTAGTCCCAGCTACTCGGAAAGCTAAGGCAAGAGAATTGCTTGAACCTGGGAGGCGGAGGTTGCAGTGAGCTGAGATTGTGCCACTGCACTCCAGCCTGGGCGACAGAGTGAGACTCCGTCTAAAAAAAACGTAGGGGTGGGAAGAAGAAAATGAGAAAATTTAGAAGCGGCTTACATTAGAATTACAGGAATCACTGAGCAGTTGTTTATTTTTCTATTTAATATTACCTCCTAATCTACATCCTGGGATCATGTACTTGGTCCCACTGGCTCAAGGTTTCTCGGCCTCAGCACTTGTGACATGTTGGGCTCACAATTCTGTGTTGTGGGAGCTGCCCTGGGCCTTGCAGGCTGCTTAGCTGCGTCCTGCCCTCTAGCCACTCAAGGCCAGGAGCATTCACCTCCCCCTCCCAGTTATGACAATCCGAAATGTCTCCAGACATTACCACATGTCCCTTGAGTGGCAAAATAATCCCCCATTTGAGAACCACTGTGCTGACTGGACTCAGCAGAGCTTCCCAAATCTTCTCTGCTGCAGAATCACACAGGGAATTTGCCAAAAATGCACGTTTCTGGGCCCCGGCCTCAGATATTCTGGTCCAGTAAATCCAAGATGGGGACTTGGAATCTGCATTTTTTAACAAGCATTTTTAACTGATATAGGGGGCCTTCAGCAAACTTTTGGCAAAAATTACAATAAAGAGTCAGTGAAGTAAATAAACATCTGTCCAAAATGCACATGCTTTCCGCTATGCTGCCCTGGAGGAGCAGGGGGGCTGACTAGCAGACAGGCAGCTTTAGAGAAGGCGGGCTTCCCTGGCGAGCAGCACCAGACAAGACTCCGGGAAGAAAGTTCTGCCAGGGTGGTGCTGCTGGCCAGGAGAAAGTATGCCAAAAGAATGTGGGGAAATGCCAAAACCAAGTTTAGTCTATCCTGAGTTTTTGGCCCCGAGCACCCCTAGACTATTGAAAGTCCTTCCTCCTCCCTCCACTTGGGACCTACTATGAGACAGGCTCTGTGCTAAGCTTTTTACATACAGTTAGTTATTTTATCCTCTCCCTAACCGTATGAGAAGGCTTATCAAGTTTTAGTTTTATTTCTCTGGGAAATTTCATGTCCCAAAGAACTGATGTACAAATTAACTTTTCACCCACAATCTCTTCATGAAATAGGAACAGCCTGTACTAATTCTGGAGTTCTACTACCCTTAAAAACTCTTTGCAACATTGTTAGAATAAGAAAAAGCTCCCTGAGTTGAGAGGGCAGGATCTCTCTCTTGGGTCTCACGCAACCCCCAGTACTCTTTGTCCCTTTGCATAAAAGAAAGACATCCCAGTATGTTTACCCAGGAGGAGGACATTATCAGCTTCTTTCCCACATATTCTGAAGTGGAACACGAAAGACAAAGGGGTTACAAATGTCTTCACATTCCAATGCCACGGGCGGTGTGCAAACCTAGCTACCTTCAGGTGCAGACAGGTGATGTAAGTGAGTGAAGCAGGGTAGGAGGGGGATGTGGGGCAGCATGTGTGCATCATTTATTTAGGTCACTCTCCTGGTGATGGAACTGTCATATTGGGATCCAGGGTTGGTTCGGTCCCTCCATAGGATAACATTCCATTGGCTTCAGAGTAATATAAATGTGGAAATGAGAGGAACCCATATTGGGGAAGTGACCCTAAGGTCATTGGGGTTGTAGAAAATGAATGAAATGGGGGCCAGTCCATGCATGTGCTAACATGTCCTAGTCCAACATGGACACACTGCCACCCACGGGGCCTCCTTAATCAAAAGGTTGACACTGGCCAAGCCAATGTTCTTTGGTCTCCTCCTCACTCTTCCATGGTCCCTTTTTCTTCTCACTGGTATTTTAAGACAATTTTCCCATTAGAAAAGTTTTTGTAATTATTTTTCTAAAAAGCACACCCAGCATTTTAATCAAGTAGAGGCAATTGGTGTAGCACATTTGGTTCAGAGAGTGGGGGAAGGTGAAGCAAGGTAGGGGTAGAACATAGAGTGCTGTACACAGAACTGGGGGTTCTGTCTGGGCTCCACCACTGGTAGATGTGTGGTTTGGGGCAGGTCACTTCACATGTCTGAGCCTTAGTTTCCTCAACTGCGGAATGAACTGTGTGGACGCCCTGATCTCTAAGAGTCTTCCTTGCAGTTAAAGGGTAAGGAAGGACTGGATCAATCAAGGGATATTTGAAGATCTAGAAGGAAGAACGAGGAACAGGTCAAACTTGCCAGGCTTTCTCTAAGTTCTAGCAGAATCTACTTCCACATCTACTCCAAGAAAGAAATAGGAAGGAAAATAGAATGGAAAATAGAATACCCTCAATGCCGAGTCATCAGTTTCAGCTGGAATTATTTCCTCCCATCCACACTACCTCCCTCTCAACCACCAATAACTTAGAAAAGAGGGAAATTTACAGAGGCAGAAAGCCATGTCCCTCCGCTGTGGGTGCCTGAACCACCCAGGTCTGGCTTCACTGTGTAAACCACAGGACCGTCTCTCCAGGAGTCTCCTGGAGTTACAAATCTCCCTCTTTCAAAGTTAGACTTACCAGATTATGGGTGGCAAGGCCTTTTTCTCTTGGTTCTTTTGTCTAGAGAAAATAGAGATGGCTTAATTTCTGTCGTTCCTGCAGTCCTCCTGTTGGACACCAAGCCCAGTCAGACTTAGCGGGCCAGACACGTGGCAATGCCATGTTCCCATAATCCCATCCACTATCACTCACCTCTTTTAACCCTGGCCTGCCCCCCGGACTAGCCCACGCTTCACCCCCTCCCTGGAATCCTACTCTTGGATGCTGTTCTACCATCCTCCATCTCTCTAAAACTTACTGCCTCCACCCATGCCTGTATAACACCCGCCTTTCCGCGTTACTGCTGAAGCCAGCTAAGTGTTAGTAAGAGGGTGCTAAAACAGAAATTAATGCATCCCTGAAGGACGTTCTTTCTCTTCTCTGCTAACATAAAGTGGATAAACATTTCCTCAAGGAAACTCATTCCAACCAAAAGATATCCTCGTAGTGAGGGGTTTCAGACAGGTAGGAAGAAGACCTGGAGTCTCAGGATTTTAAGCAGCTTTTTGTTCAAACTTATTTTTTTCTTTCTTTTTTTTTTTTTTTTGAGACAGAGTCTCACTCTGTCACCCAGGCTGGAGTATAGTCGCATGATCTCAGCTCACTACAACCTCCACTTCCCGGGTTCAAACGATCCTCCCAGCTCAGCCTCCCAAGTAGCTGGGGCTACAGGTGCATGCAACCATGCCTGGCTGATTTTTACAAAATTTAGATGGGGTTTCACTATGTTGGCCAGGCAGGTCTGGAACTCCTGACCTCAAATGATCCACCTGCCTCGGCCTCCCTAAGTGCTGGGATTACAGGCGTGAACCACTGTGCCTGGCTGAAATTTCTTTTAAATATGAGAAAATGAGGCCCAGAGAGGTTAAGTGACTCACTCAAGGTCACACAGCTTAGTGTGATTACTTTAATACAAGCCTCCAAACTCCTTTAATACAAGTTTTCAAACTCCTAGACCTGTGCTTTCCTATGAAAAAGCTACTTGAGGTAGACATCTAGTCTAGACAATAGATGATTGACAATACTAGTTTACTGGCTCAGTGAAAAGATACCTTAGACAGGAGAAGATGGATGGTAAGAGTATACTGTGGGATTTACAAAGGAAGTAAAGAAATTCTTTCAACACCAATTCACATTTGCACACAAAGCTGATGAGCTTGATACCCAGGAAGTCCTATGTCAGCAAACACATTGCAATAAATGTTCTTGGGAACTGTTATGGGTTGAATGATGTCCACCAAAAAAAATGTCCACGTTAACCCTCAGAACTTGTGAGTGTGACCTTCTTTAGATACAGGGTCTTTGCAAACGTAATCAAGTGAAGATGAGATTATACTAGGTGAGAGTGAGCCCTAATCCAGTGACTGATGCTCTTATAAAGAAGGGGGAGCTTTGGCAATGGACACACAGAGAGAATGCATCTGAAGACAGAAGCAGAGATTGGAGGGCTGCATCTACAAGCCAAGCAGCACCAAGAGTCGCTGGCAACCACCAAAAGCTAGAAGAGACCAGGAAAAGCTCTAGGATTCCTCCCCTAGGGCTTTTAGAGACAGCGTGACTTGGTTGATATCTTGATTTCAGACGTCTAGCCTCAAGAACTGTGAGAGAATTGATTTCTACAGTAGTAAGCCACCCAGTCTGTGGTACTTGTTTCAGCAGCCCTAGGAAACGAATACCAGCTGGGAAACAGTTGTCTGGGCTGAAGTGAAGAGACTGAAATCATTCAAATGCATATGACAAGGCAAGTTCCATGGGCTGGTCCTACGATGAGGCTGCCCTGCACTGTGCGGTCTTTCATACGCTACTCCATTCCCACACTTCAAAGACTGCCTGTCTTACTTGGAGGCGCGTGAGAGATTGGGAAGAGGAGGAGCACTGGAGTGAGACACACCTGGATAGGAATCCTCAGTGTGCTGCTTACTAGTTGTGAAGTATCCTGGGGATCACAAACACTTGGGCTCTCAGCGTCCTCACCTGGAGAACACAGTCTTCCTCCGGGGGTTGCGGGGGAGGGCCACTGCAGTTAACTGCCAAAGCTCATCAGGGTTGGTTTCTTTGCCTCTGCTTGACTAAGTCTTTGAGCCAAGTTGAGAGTTGGAAAAGAAACTAACATTTTAAACACCTCCCATGTGAGAAAGGAACCCTAGAGTCATTAAATGCTGGCGCTGTGAGGGGCTTTCAAGGCCATACAGGCCAATTCCTCATTTTAAAGAGAACAGTGTCACGTTGTAGATTTTCCACATTCCACACAATGTTGGGCACCTGGGAGACCCTTAAATGAATGTCTGCTGATGGATGAATGTCTGCTGATGGATGAATGTCTGCTGATGGATGAAAGCACTTGGAAAGGCCTCTAACGAAAGGAGACTTAGTCTTACGGGGAGAACGAAGTCACATTTGACACCATTTAATGCGCTTTGCCTACCTCACTACTTTGCCCAGAGTGGGATCTCACTGTCCTATTCATGGCTCAATATCTTTCAAAGAATGCTTTGCTAGGCCCCCTTCCCTGAGAAACCTTCAGGGGGTCCAAAGTCTGAGCTTAAATGAAAGTTACTCAAAAACAGGTGCTCAGGATTCATCAAGTATTTTCAGCTGTGTAATGGGTTCTACGCCATAAGACCAAATAAAGAGCCATTTTTTAAAAACAGAATGTCTAACCCAAAGTCAGCTCTAGCATAGCACAGATGGAAAATATAGTCCCTATTGTAAAGAGAAAAGATGCAAGAAAACAAAATAAAGAGTAGCTGTAACAATCCCATTTTTTTAACCCAGAAGAAAGGCCTTCCATTCCCACCCAAGCTCCTGCCTTTTTCACTTACCCCACTTTATTGCTCTCCACAGCACTTATTACCATCTGAAATAGTATATTTTTTTCATGTATTCAGTTGAACCTATCTCTTCTCACTAGAATATTTCACAATGGTTCAGACCTGGTCTCTTGTTTACTGATGCTTAGAACTGATTCGTTTTGTTCATGGATGCCCAGTGCCTAGAACAGTTCTTGCTGCATAATTGATTCATAATACATACTTGCTGAATAAATGGATGAATGGATTAGCAAATAAGTTGGGGCAGGGAGGGTGCAGTCACAAGATATGGATGAGAAAATAGAATATGGGGTGGTTTTTTTCCTGTAAAATTTGCCCCGAAATCCACCAGACCTGTGTCAACTAACCATTAAGATCATCTCTCTCTCAGTTCTCTCCTCTGAATCCATTAGTACCGGGCAAGGTTGGATTGAAATTTTCTTATGTGCTTTTTCCTACAGGTGAGAATACAGGGCTCACAACTTTGGCCCATTTGGTATGGTATTTTTTACTTAAATTAATAGCTTGGCATTTTATTTTTAACAATTGGCTCCCATCTCAAAAGAACTCTGAGGAACAGGATGGAAACCTGTGGTGAAGACAAATAAGAAAGGCACACAGGAGGTTTGGGCTCCAGATCTCACTGTGCTTTTAACTCACTTGCCTGGTCTTTAAAAAAACTACTTATCTGGGTTTGGTTTCCCCATAAAGGAATTGACCTTGATAACTTCTGAGTCTCTTCCATCTTTCAAAGTTAGGATTCTGTAAAAATTAATAAAGTAAGCTCTTTCATGTATTTTGACCTCATAAGAGATGTCATTAGCTTGTATTAGATGTCACGGATATTGGCAATCTCGTGAGGTTCATTTGGTTCATGGGGTCAGCACCTTTTCTGGGGTCAGTGATTACCGCCATGAAAAGACAGATGGTGCCCTCATTAAAAATCTAAAATGCCAGAGGGGGCACTCCCTAGGGAAACTGGAGATCACACAGCAACTCTTTTCACATTTAAAATTGTACAGGTGTGTAGGTATGGGGAGGTTGCAGGAGGCACAAGAGGAAAGGAAAGCTGAGGCAGAGGCTGGAGGATGTGCAGGTGATGGTAAGGCCGGTGCAGAGAGCCCAGGGTTGGAGAGTCACTCATTTTCCCTTAAGGGCCTGGCACACACCTAATCTTGACAAATGAGAATATGCCCATGAACTTTGACTAGATACATGAAAATATTTTCATTATGCACCATGCCACTGTGGAGGAGGCAGGAGCTGCATGTCCCAGACATTTATCTTCTTTAGGGGTTTTCGTTATCCATTTGCCAGGACTGCCCAAGTCTGCTCTCTCTGTAACTCTTCTGGTGTTTATTATTTGGGCTTCCTTGAGATCCTAATTGTCTGTTTATAATAGAGTTATTGGCCTAGCTCTCTAATTTATGTCTTCAGATCAGACATCTCACCTGAGTACTAGTCTTATGTGACTGCCTGCCTATATATCAGCTTATTTAGAGACCATTACATTAATACGTCAAAAACAAACAAAATGAGTCCACTTCCTAATTTACTGTTTCAGTCATTGGCATCACTGACGTCATTCTGAGACTTCAACTTGAAAGATTTTTCACCCTTTACAACCCTCCATCAATAATATCACGACTCTGATAAACAACGGGAACAAACTAGTCAATCTACCCACTGCTCAATACATGTTCACTATTCTATTATTTGTATTAAGATATGAAATGATCTGATTAATCTCCCAGGGTTGTTGAGGCTTCTCTCATTCTTCTTTCACAGAATGCCTTACCATTCACCTCCTTTCTCTCCTCTCCACCTCAATCCACGTTCTCATCCTCTCATACCTAAACTCTCAGAGTATCTTTCTTACTGGCCTCCAAGTCTCTAATTTTTTCCTGCTTCAATCCATGTCAAATAAATCCACCGTCTGGCCTTTTAAAAATTACTTTCAGCAAGTCATGTCCTACAAACCTAGGAGGATTCTCATTTACCAATCAGAGTATTTTCAATCTCCTCATTTGGCATTTAAGAGCTTTGGTCAACGACTCCCTTCTCCCAAGCTACCTGTGATCTCTAATTGTCTTTATTCAACTCAGGCTTGTTTGAGTGCTACATGCCAATCCTCCCTCAGTCACCCACTGCTAGCCAGCATTCCCCTTCCTCTTCAATGAGACCCAGCTGTGTGATGCTCCCTTGCAACCACCACAGTGACTTTGCTCCGATTCTTGGCCTACCAGGAATCTCTTCCTTCTGCCAACCCAGATCTGATATTTCTTCCAAGATTCATCTTCTCCCAAGGGTGCCCCATGTGAATGAAACCCAGACCACATAATCCTTCCCTTTTTCTGAATTCCCTTGGCATTCTCATATTAGTATCTATTGCTAAGTATTATTCTCTTAGTATTTCACATGTATTCATTGATCTCCCCTCATTGAAATGTGAGCACCAAAAGGGCACAGGCCAAATCTTCATTGGCCCAAATCTTGACTGAGCAAGGACAGATGCAAGGCCAGTAAGGACCTTGATTTTGCACATAGCCCATGGACGAGGCCTAATTGCTGCAGCCGTAGGCAGTAAAGGCAATAAATGTGCACCGGAGAGCTAAGACTAGCTACTAGTGCAAGGTTAGAGACTCGGACATGTTTTGAGAAGTGTTTGTTAAATGCTGAAATACATTTTTAAAGAATAATTCAAGCCCCTTACATACCATGTGTTTCTCTGGCACAGAAATCTTTGTATTTGTCCAGAATACAAAGGCCAGTATAACCGACCAGGTCTCAGTCACTGATCAGATTGGAAGTCCTCGACTCTTTTTGGCCAGAATATTGGGTCCAGTGGGGGACAAAGTGGTGCCATCAGCTGACTCTATCAAAACTTGCCTCTACACCTGCCAAGTACCTACAAGTTCATGTCCTACAAGTTAGCACCAGTTCATGTCCTTGAACCAAAGGCTGCTTGACTCCAGTACAAGTCAGATAGTTGTAGGGACATTTGTAAACCCAGCTCCCTTCCCCCTTGGTTCAGTTGTATAATGTCCTGTCCAAACCACAGAACCCAGCAGGCAGGTAACGTTAGGCCCCTAGCAGAGAGCAGAGGAGATGCCCCCTTCCACAGAAATTCTTAGAAAGAATGCAGAGAGGAAAATGGACTTACCCTCACACAGTAGTTCATGCCCATCCCCAACAGGTGCTGTAGAAAGTGCCTGTCCTGCCTGCTCCTAAGGGGTGGCTCCCTAGGGCGAGGAAGCGGGCACGAATCAGGGGGTAAGGCGGTTGCCCTGTGGCCCACCAGGTCCTGCTGCGGTGGAGGTGCAGTCCCCGACCCACTTAGACTGGTTTCTGGGGATGAGGGACTGCTGGAACCTGGGTCCCGGCTTTCCTGGAGCTTCAGCCGAGGCACCTCTTTGGTACCCAGGCAAAAGTTTTTCAGACTCAGCAAAGTGGCCGGGTTGGCCAGCTTCATGCTCGCCATGCGGGGGATCAAGGTGCACAGTGGGGTGGGGCTCTCCTGTGACGGCAAGGTGGCATCTTCAGCCGGCAGGTGAGGTGCCAGGGTGGGGTGGGGAGGAGAGCCCTTGTTCCCGACCGAGCCTCCGGGGCTACCTTCGTCCAAGGACGTGATCGACTCGTTCCGAAAGCGGCTGTACTTGGCCCTGTGCAGCATCCCGGGGTGCCCGAAGAGTCCTACATACAGCACGAGTCCTGCCAGGCTGTCCTGGCCGCGTTCTCGCATAGCCTTGGCAGTGCCGAAACAGGATACTGTTGCATAAATCGCCTCGTCGTCTGGTAGATAAACGGTGCAGACATCAAATGCCTCAAAGCCGGATGCAACTCACAGCAGCTACCTCTCCAACTCTGCTCTCGCGCTCGCCCACCTCGGCTCCCGGCCCCTTAAGGGTGACAGCCCAGGGAGGAAACGCCTCCTCTGCTCTGATTTCAGTCCCTCCCTGGCCCAGGCAGAGGCACCAGTGTTCTCGCCTTGGAATCCTCGTTCGGAGAGCCTAGACTCAGGCTCCTGGCGACGGGGGTCGCTCACCGCCAACTCTGAGGCACGGAGCCCGGCCGAGCACCCGCCCGGGGCGGCCGCCGCATCACTAGCCTTGCGCGAGCCGAGTAGAAATATTTGCCACCCCCACTCCCACCCTCACCCCAGCCTCCTCTTCTACACACAGGAACTTTCAAACCTGCTCCCTTCGGCTCCCACAGGGCGGGGCATATGACTGGCCTATTAACCCTTTATTTGTTCCAGTGAGTGTTCATTTAAAAAAGGAAAAAAAAAAAAAAAAGTGTATCTATGAGCCAAAGGCCCTTCTGCCTGGGTTCGTTGATTCCAAAGGCTGCCCTCTCTTGGAAGATCTGGTCTTGCTTCCCGTTCTGGGCCACCAGCCAGGAGTACTACTGACGGGCGCTGCTCCGCATTGTTTCACTGACTTGTGATGGGTTCGTGTTCCCCAGATCCCCTCCCAGCCTGCCCACCCTCGCTCAGAGCTTCCCTCCCTCCTGGACTCCTCTCGGAGCTTTTTTCAGAAGCCCATTTGCAGCCGAAAGCTGAGATGTGCAGGATGATACGCAGCGTGTTGAAATTTTTATGAATGAACTTTGCCGACTGAATTTCTCTGTGTGTGTGCAAGCTAATAAATCTGTGAATGAAGCTGAGAATAGCTGTAATTGACTGACGGTCTCAGAGGTACTCGGTTTTTATCCAATCAGGAGGCAGCTTGATGACTCATACACCATAAATATACTAAACTAGTAGCCGAGAGAAATCAAGCTAGTGGGAGAGGAGGGACATATTTTATATTGCGGTGTCTGATGAATGAGTTAAAAGGAAAGGCAATCTTTACTACAGATCATTAGCCGGGGAGCAGCAGGTTAAAAGATCTATTTTCTTTCTTGTTGAGATGGCCGGGAGAGCAGAGCAGAAGAGCTAAAAATTAGACCCATTGTTCCAGTGATTTTAGGACATATGGTTCACAACTCCTGTGGGAAGCCATGATGCATTTTTCTTAGAAACATAGTTCTTTTTTTATTGATTGTTGGTTCCATCTTCCGTCTGGTGCAACTTCCTGTACCTATCAAATGCATCCTGAAGACATGATGACAACTGCAAAGGCTTAGCACACAGGAAGCCAAAACCAGAGCTGGGAAGAGGAAATGCAGGTTCTTCAGGAATGGAGAAGCGGAAACTGCTGAAACACTGGAGGTGTGGGGGGTGTCAGGGTGGGGGTGGAAATCACACATGGGAAGAGAACTCTCAGCTAAAGATGGCACTACTCCGTGGCTCAAGGCTCTGACATCTGAAATTGTTCATTAATTAAAAAATTAAGACAAACTGGCAACCAAAGGAATCAAGGGTGCCACCTTCATGATCTTATTGATCTCAAGGCTGCATTAGGCTCATGGGTATTCATGACTTTGGGAGTCTGAGCTCCCTTGGGATCCTAACACAGGTTCTGAATTAAATAGTTGAGAGTGACCAGTGAAAGCAGCATCTTCCTCCCAAGCTCCCTGCTCCCCCAGGAATAATAACACACCTATCACATCCTGTCTGCCAAGCCTGTTCGGACGTTTCTTTTCCCTGGGAAGGCCTTGCTGCATCTTCATAAATCTTCCCTTCAACCCTTTCTGACCTCCTTTTCCGTTCCCCACCTCTCTTCCTGGCAAAACTGAGGGAAGGAGCTAAATCAGATGGAACCCGCTTCTCTGGGGCCGAGGAGACAGGCTCTGGGCAACATTATGTATCTCTCACTCCTCCCCACTCCTCACCTGCTTTCTTCCTCTCATTTCTCTTGCCTTCTCCTGGGTCCTTGCCTTGCTTCTGCTGTGTTGTGATGACCTCATCATACGCTGCCTTTAGAAAGTTACTTTACCTCTCTGTGCCTGAATGTCCTCATATGTTGGCAGCAGCCAGCTAATGAGGGTGTTCTGAGGGCTTATGAATAATCCTCATCCCTGTAAAATCTTGGCCCAATGCTCCGTGCAGTGCACATGTCACTAAGTACATGTGGGCAGTATGAAAAAACGCCACTGGAAACAGAGCTGCCTCCCCACGAAGCTCATATTCTTACCCCTCACAGCACAGAGTTTACATCATTCTAGGAATTAAAAGAAAAATTAGCACAAAGTGGGAGATGCCAAGAAAGCCAACACTGTCCAAAGAAAACAGTTTTTTAAATCAGGTGGGCCTGGAGAAGGCTGGGAAGGACAGGGTACTGCCTGGCTGATAGGAATCCTTACAGAGGTCTCATGACTGCAGGACGAGCTGTCCAGGGGCGCCGGCTCATCTAGGTAGGTACCACATTGGTCAGACTCCAGGAGCTCAGACCAGCCTACGTGTAAGTCCTGGGAGGGTTGGGGGTTGGTAAGGTAAGAAAGCAGTCGTGGCCATTGTGGGCTTCTTCTCTGTCCTTGGGAACCCCAGAGACCTTGGCTCTCCTAGGCAGCTCTGCCACAGCATTTTATGCGGGTGAAAGAAACCAGATCTGCAACTGGGAAGTGGGGAATAGCCTCTAGGCTGAGCCTGCCCAGCTGGGCTTCTTTCTCAGTCCTAACAGCCCAAGAGAAGGCTCATTTATTGAGCTGCTTTTCATCCCAGGTAGATGAGTTGGCAAGGCAGATGGTTTGCTTTTTCCAGAACATTAGAACATCCTCTTCAATTAGTGATGATTAAAATAATATTAATAAGAGCTACGATTTGTGGAACACCTGACAGTTTACCTGCATTCTGGTCCAATTATTGTAACAAATTGTGGAGGCTGGGATTATGTTCATCACTGCCTTACAGATACGAAAATGAGGCTGAGAGAAAGGGCAGTGACTCGGTCAAGGTGTTCCAGCTGTTGAACAACGATCCTGGGATCCCTCTGGGCCTGACTGCAGAGCCTGTGCTGGCAGCCACTGTACTCTGCTGCCTCCCAGGGGACCAGAGAGCTCAAGTCTAGTCTCCAGGCCTATGAGGGCTACAGGGCATCTTACTCCTTCCTGAAGTGCTGAGGAATGACTGGGCAGGAAGAAGAGCTGGGGACTTTTGGAGGTTCTAGGATCGTTGGGAAGCCTACCCCTGAGCTGGCCCTCACCGATCAATGAGATCAGGGCTGGCAGAATATTTTCCTATCTATGGTTTTCCTATATTTACCCCTCCAAAATCCCCAGGGAAAGTGTATTTAGCCCAAACATCAGTTATCAGAAGATAATACTAGACTAGATGTCTCCGGTAACCTTGGTAGCTGGGCCACCACCTACAAGCAATATGCACTGAGCAGCAAAATGTAATTGGATGAACATTAATCTGGGAATTACAGAACCAGCTGCAGGATTGTGAGTAAGTTACTTAACGTCTCTGAGACTCAGTTTTCATATATGTAAAATGGGCACAATAATAATATCTGCTAAGCACTAACTCTAGATCAGCTCCTGAACTAAGTGTTCACGTTTAAGCCCCCAGCAAGTCTATGCAGCAGGTGCTATTTCTCATTTACTGACTTGCCTGAGGCACATGGCCGGCGTGTAGTAGTTGTGGTATAGAACCGAGCACTGGCTCACTCCAAACTATGCCCTTAACCACTGTGATATGGTCCAGTGCATACAAACCTAACTCCTACTCTCTGCTCAATAAATGTTGGTTCTTGCTTCTTTCTCCCCCTTGGAGATCATACCTATAAAATTCACCCTTAATACCTTACAAGTAAAAACTGAATAATAGATAAGAAAAGCCATTATTGTCATTAAATCATCTGAGAACCATGAACTTTCATCATCATTGCCCTTGGAAAACAGAGTTCTGCGTAGACCCCTGAGGTATGCCGTCTTTACTTTGAGACACCCCCCTGCCCAAGGGCACCTGCTAGAAAACAACATGTCATCTTCTTAAGGGACAGCCTGTGCTTGCCGAGCTTCTTGAGTAAAACAGGCAGTTTCAAGGAAGACCTGGGTCAGGCTGGGCCATGCTAGAATTAACCAGGTCCAGGAGAAGGAGAGAGAGAGAACCTGGCAAAATGCCCGCCCAGCTTTTGAAGATAACTCAGTGTGGAATTCGGGGTAGAGGTAGGTTGTGCTAGAGGATATGGGGGAAGAGGAGAGAATAAGACAGAAACATAATAACTCTGGGGAGCTGTAGGCTAATTGCTACTTTGGAACAAAGTGGAGCAGGTGACATCTGAGTGCTGTAGCACAAGGACTCTTACTCCATCCCCGCCACTATCGCTTCTGTCCTAGAGCAGACCTACTGGTGAAGGATTTTCACTGAGCAATATCCACAATGAATCTAACAGCCCATCAGCTGGGAATGAAAACATTGCTGAAGCTCTATTTTGGTGAACAAAATTCCACAAGAAAATATTTATATAAAGTTCTTGGTAGAGACCAAAATACCATTTCAGGATGGGGAAATGAGATGGTAAAGAAGAGTCGTATCTCTGAGAGGAAGGGCCCAGTCTCACGAAAATGGAGGCAGGATCATATCCCCCAGAGTTGTCGCTAACTCTGGAAATAATCATCTTTTGCTTCCTGAACCCCATGTTTTGTTCCCTCACAGTCTCCAGCCCTGGAGGTCGACAGTTTTCTGATGGTGACTGTTGATCCCACACCTAGAACTAGAACCAGTTTTTAAAAAGTACAGGAAAATGGATATTTTACTATCTGTTGAAAAGAAAGTAATGTACCGGAAAATGCTATGTAAAGAGATGGCCAGGTGCAGTGGCTGACGCCTGTAATCCCAGCACTTTGGGAGGCCGAGGCGGGCAGATTGCGAGGTCAAGAGAGCGAGACAATCCTGACCAATATAGTGAAACCCTGTCTCTACTAAAATACAAAAACTAGCTAGGTGTGGTGGCACGTGCCTGTAGTCCCAGCTACTCGGGAGGCTGAGGCAGGAGAATTGCTTGAAGCTGGGAGGTGGAGGTTGCAGTGAGCTGAGATCGCGCCACTACACTCCAGCTGGGCGCCTGGCGAAAGAGCAAGACTCTGTCTCAAAACAAAACAAAACAAAAGAGTTAGACATCATGCAGATGAAAAGTAGATGAATTACTTAGGGTCAGGTTTAGTTGCAAATAAGATAAAAATTAAAAATTACAATGGATTAATAAGAAAGTTTATCACTCTGGAGGTGGGAAATCCAGGGGCAGCGTCAGCTCCTGGCCATCCCTAAAGTATCATCCTTCCCCTCATAGCCCACAATGGCTGATGGAGCTCCAGATATTTCATCTGCATTCCGGGCAGAAAAACGGATGAAAGAACAAAGAAGATATGCCCCCTCTCTTTAGGAAACATTCTGGATACCCCGTACAATGTTTTAATTTATATCACATTAGCCAGAACATAATCACGTGCTGTACCTAGCTGTAAAAGAAGATGAAGTCTTCTTCACCTGAGAATGAAAAAATCTTTTGTCTGGGTGCATGGCTGCTGCACAGAAAATCACAGCTCTGTTACCAGAGGGAAGAACATAAAAATAGATATTATCTGCCACGGTAATATTTTTAGAAGACCTTCTACTTTATTAAATTTAAACCTAGCATAGGATTAAAATGTTCTAGCCAATGTGGTCCAATTTCCCCCTTTTTTGTACACACACACACACACACACACACACACGATGCTTATAAATGACCCATATAAAAACAGGCACTGTCAGAATAGAAGCTTGCCTCTGCATAGCCAAAGGGACCGATGGAGTCTCTAGGCCTCTGAAAGGTGGTCAGCTGCTTCCAGGGGCCAGCTGCAAGAAGCAACAGAAAGTGCAACCAGGCCATTTCAGATGGCAGGCCAAGTTGTTAATTGGGGCCAGGAATATTTCATAAGGAGTGAGTGGGTGTTAATTTGATCCAAGTACAATCATCAGGTGTCTGATTCAGGAGCAGGACCTCCATTCTGATTGTGATTGGCAAGAGAAAAAAGCAAAGATAGAATCCTGATAGGTTGAAATTCTAACACTATGAATTACCTAATCCAATCCTCATTTCCAACTTTACTTTCCTTTGCCCACCTCCACCAGGAAAAGCTAAATACTCTCCTTGTCAGGCTTCCTTGCAACTGCAGGGAATAGGGGCATTTGACACAGTTCTGATCTATGAGATGCAAGTGAAAATCTGATGGGGACTTCTGGGAAAACATCTGCTTCCTAATTAAAGGGGCAGACAAAACTGGAGCCCACTCTCTTCACCCCATGTCTTCTTGACTTGAATGTGGATACGATAGCTGGTGCTGTGGTAGCCATAACGCAACCGTTAGGGAAAGACCAACCAAATTATGAAGCCAATGCTTTGACATCGTTGAATCCCTGAACCAAGACCAGCAATCACCTCTAGATTTGTTATGTGAGAAAAATGAACCTCAATAGTTCAAGCAGCTCAAGCAGCTCCCAGCTGTTAGCTATTACTTACAGCCCAACTTATTACTATCTGACACAAATACAATGGCAAGAACAGAATCATAAGAAGAGCAGGACCTCCAGGCATGAGACAGAAGCACAGTTATGAGAGGAGACTATGGGGTCAGGTGGGGAAAGTCCAAAAGCAGTCAGACCAACCTGGGTTCAACTCTGGATGTTGACAGTATGGTAAGCAGACTAAACACTCCCAAAGATGTCCATACCCTAATCCTGAGAATGTGACAAAGAAACTCTGCAGATGTGATTAAGATTACTGACCTTGAGATGGAAAAATTATCTGCGTGGGCCCACTGCAATAGCCGTACTGCCAAAAGCAATCTATAGATTCAATGCTATTCCCCCCCAAAGTACCAATATCATTTTTCCCAGAATTAGAAAAAAATATTCTAAAATTCATATGAAACCAAAAAGGAACCCAAATAACCAAAGCAATCCTAAGCAAAAAAAAAAAAAAAAAAGTTAGCCAACTTCAAACTATAAGACTACAGTAACCAAAACAGTATGATACTGGTACAAAAACACACACATAAATCAACGGAACAGAATAGAGAACCCAGAAATAAAGCCACACACCTACAGCCATCTGATCTTAAACAAAGTTGGCAAAAACAAACAATGGGGAAAGGACTCCCTATACAATAAATGGTGCTGGGATACCTGGCTAGCCATAAGGAGAAGAAAGAAACTAGACCCCCACCTTTCACCATATACAAAAATTAACTCAAGATAGATTAAAGATTTACATTTAACACCTCAAACTATAAGCATCCTGGGAAACACCATTCTGGACATCAACCTTGGGAAAGAATTTCTAACTGAGCCCTCAAAAACAATAACAACAAAAAGAAAGATGGACAAGTGGGAGCTAAAGAGCTTCTGCGCAGCAAAAGAAATTATCAACAGAGTAAATAGACAACCTATAGAATGAGAGAAAATATTTGCAAACTATACATCTGACAACAGTCCAATCTATAACATAAGCAACTGAACAAGCAAAAAACTCCATGCAACTCGATTAAAAAGTGGGCAAAGACATTAACAGAGATTTCTCAAAAGAAGACATACAAGCAGCTAACAAACATGAAAAGATGCTCAATATTACTACAGGAAGATGCTGGAGGGTGAAGAGAGCTGGCTGGAGTCTGGGATGCAGAACATGAGTATCCACAGGAAGAGCACCAGTGGCTATGCAGGTGCGCTGAGCTCGGCCTACAAGGGCATCACAAAAGCCCTGGCCTCAGCCCAGGCCTGGCCTTCAGCTCCTTCAGCTGCACCAGCTCCACCAGGGCCGTGGTTGTGAAGAAGATCGAGACCCACATGGGAAGCTGGTGTCCAAGTCCTCTGACGTCCTGCTCAAATGAATGCCCACGGCAGCCCTGCCTAGCCTACCCCTCCTGCCACAGCCTCAGAGCCTGTGGGGGAAGCCGCTGTGCAGGGTAGCACAGGGAACAGGAGACCCACCTGAGGCTCAGCCCTCGCCCTCAGCCCACTTGCAGGGCAGTTAACTGCCTGGGGGACTCGCCTTGCCCATGGCTCCAGTTACAAAACAATTCAATTTTTTTCTTTTCCAAAATAAAACTTCAGCTAGCTCTGCCAAAAACAAAAACAAACAAACAAGAAACACTCAAAAAACTATGGGGTACTATGCTCAGTACCTAGGTGATGGGATCATTAGACCCCAAACCTTAGGGATCATGCAGTACACCCTTGTAACAAGCCCGCACATGTACCTCCTGAATATAAAAGTTAAAAAAAATGACTAAGCTTGTTAAACAGTGCTTCAATATTACATTGAAAGGACATGCTGTCTACCTTTTTTGCCTTATTCTTAAATTTTTAGTGATTTTTAAAAACCTAGCAATAAAAGAGACCAAAATGAAGGAATTTCAGGTACCAGTCAATAGATGTATATGGATAGATATATATAAGTAGATATATTAGAATTCTAACATATAATTCTCCCCTAGAAACCACCTATGTGGATGGCTTTGCTGATAAAGCAAATGATGAAATGAGAGAGGAACTTTCCTGAAAGGTTAATTCCACCTGATGATCTCAGTGATTTTTGAATCAATAATAACATTTGACCCACTGGGTATAGTCTGGTGATCCGAGTGTAGCCAAGCCTTCATTTGCTTTTTAGTTAGGTTTTGTCTTGGTAGAATCACAATGGCAACATGGTTAGAGAGAGGCAATCGGGAATAGGAAAAAGCCACTGGGAGCAGGCAGGCTTGAATTTGATTCCAAACATTCCATCACCTGAGCGTATCTAAACCTTGGCTTCCTCACCTGCAAGTGGGTAACTGTAAGTATCTGTTCCCAAACCAGTGATTGTCTGTAAAAATCTCCTCCAATTTATATAGAAACAGTAATAATCTTAAAATATGTGGGGGGACAGGAGGACCTTATAGTGAAGATTTATTTAAATACTGCTTTTTAAAAAAACATTTGAGATTGTCCATCCTATTTTCTGTGTGCTAAAATGTCTTTTACGAAATAATGGCAAACATGGTTAGTAGATTGTTTTTAAATGACTCTACGTGGCAAAACAAAAGTTAGCAACTGTATGTCTATCTCCAAATGATTTTGGATATGCTCTGGGAATCACTGTAAGGGAATCTGTAGATTTACTTTGTGAACTAAAATTACGTATACAAAGTGAGCTATTATTACTGTAGTCTCCCAAAGTGCCATTGCTTGTATAGTGATGAAAATATCATCCAGCTGGTCCTAACGATGCCTGAATAACCCACGCTTTAAAAAAAAAAAAAAAGCTTCTTCCTGGGAGTCTAACCGGGACAGGCCTCTCAGAGAGAGACAGCTCAAGGTCTGCCTCTGGGTAAAGCCCCAAACTTCTCTTTAAGAAGAGGAATTTGATCTTACGAGACTTCTGCTTTCAGTGGGAAAAGTGAATAGCATGGTAAGATTCTCTCTTTGGAGACTAAGGAACCTGTCTGACTTAAGAGTTAAGTGATGGAAGGCAGGAATGCAGTTTGCTGCAAGAAAGCAGGATAAGAGAAGGGTGAATCTGGTGCAAATTTGGGGAGCTGTGTGGGACTGGTGGAGCTGGCAATGGCCAAGAGGGGGAACACAGTAGTGTTTGAATCTGGGCTGGGAGAGCCCAGGACTTCCGTCATGATAAACAGTGCTGAAACAATCCCAGGGAGTGCGGTCAGCTTTTTGAACTCACCCAATATTTTAAATTTCTTTTTTTTCATTTTACACAGAAGTACCTCTTTGATAGAAACAAAGCCAGAGATGAAAACTAAATTCATCCATATCCTAATTTAGTCAAAATCCTTATTCACATTTCAGAGACAAAAACCACCTCAGGCTGCTTTTTCCCCTATACATAATTTTTTTTCAAACAGAAACAACATAATGTGCATACAGTTTTCTACCTGCTTTTTTTTTTTTTTTTTAACAGAAAACATCTCCATATCACTGAACGTACGATGTTACTTTAACGGCCAATAGTACCATTGTGTATCTGGGCAGCCAGGGCCAGAAGAAAAAAAAAAAAATAGTACCATTGTGTAGGGAGTGATTTAGATACACTCTCTCTCTCTCTGATGGCCATTGTTGCTAAATCCTTCCATACACGATGCTAACTGGAGACGCCAGATAACGGGTATACGGGTGTCTGTGGTACCATTCCAACTTTTTAGCATGTTTGCAATTTTTCATAGAAAGCTTTGATTGGAGAAGTGTTTGTTTGTTTGATTTTTACATATCCTCGCACAGATCCCAATCTAATTATTTTAGAATGAGCTCCCAGAGGTAGCATTGCCCGCCCCGGGCAGCTTGTTTTCATTCTGAGAGGCGGGCCGCGGACGAGTTTCCCGGATGAGCTCCAGCTGCGTGGGCTCCCGCGGGCAGGCGCAGCGCCCCCTCGGTGTGGCGGCGGGAGCTGCAGGCCGCCGGCTCCGCGGCCGCCCGGGGCTGTGCCCCTCTCGAGAAGCCCCGGCGGGAGGCGGGGAGAGCATCTGGTCCGCGCTTTCGCACGGTCTCCCTGAAAAAGACCAGCGGAGCACCCGGCTGCCAGGCGCGCAGCATCAAAGCTGCAGGCGCCCCGAGAAGAAAAGGGCCAGTGTGCGTCCGAGAAACTCCAAAGCCCTTTTCCAGGCACAGCGACTCAGAGGGAGGGGCGAGGGGCTGGAACTGCGCTTTCACAGTGCGGGCAGTCAGGCCCCGGGTGCCCCGCCGGGACAATAGGGCCTCAGTGCTGGGGACTAGGCGGCCCGGGGGCCTGGTGGGAGCATAAAGGGAAGCTGTGTCCCCGCAGCACTCAAGTTCACCTTTGTCTTCGGAGTCCAAGTCAAAGAAGGCTACAGAAGGAGCCTGCAGGCTCTCCTCCCTCGTCATGGGTCTGGTCAGTAGGAAGGGCCAAGTTCGTTCCCCCAAGATGCTGGGAATTCAGATCAAAATAGAAATGGACTTGCCTGCTAGCTGGGACAGCGGTCCGTGTTTCTATCGAGAGCTGCGTCCTCTGGCCAGAACCTGCGAGGAGGGGGCCGCCAGTACAAATTACAGGAGCCAGTGGTCAGAAGGCGCCTGTGCACACGTGTTACGTAGCAATGCGAACTTGCCCTGGCTGAAGAGAAGTAGCGGCTGGGAGTGGGCAAGTTTCTTCCCCACCGGCGATCCGCTGTCCAGACTCTGCTATTGCCTCTTCCCCAGGGAGAGAGGCCACCCTGTATTCCGGCTGATAGCAGCAGCCCACTGATCGGTGGTGGAAGGTTACTTAGGCTACGGTCCTTAAACTTGTCCTTGGCTGAGTTTTCTCCTGGAGTTGACACAAGATCTGCTGGCTTGGTCAGGTCTCTACTGCCACTTAGGGGAAAGAAAACCCGGCTCTTGGCTGAATTGCCTAAATAATTACAATGGCTTGCCCCAGAGGAGAAGCAATTCACAACCCCTGTCCCCCAACACACGCACATCCACACAACACAGTTGTACCTCGATTTCCTGATCTTAGTTTTTGTTATAGAGGGTCAAGATAGTTAGAAAAATCAAACAACCAAACCAAAAAGAAACGAACACACAAACTTTTTTTTTTTTTTTTTTAACTTTTAGGTTCAGGAGTATATATGCAGGTTTGTTATATAAGTAAATTGCTTGTCATGGGGGTTTGGTGTACTGATTATTTCATCACCCTGGTAATAAGCTTAGTACCAAATAGGTAGTTTTTAAAAATTCTCGTCCCATTCCCCACCCTCCACTCTCAGGCAGGCCCTGGTGTCTTTTGTTTCCTTCTTTGTGTCCATGTGTACTCAATGTTTAGCTCCCACTTACAAGTGAGAACATGTAGTATTTTGTTTTCTGTTCCTGCATTGGTTCTTTTTTTTTTTTTTTTTTTTGTACTTTAGGTTCTGGGGTACATGTGCAGATCATGCAGGCTTGTTGCATGGGTAAATACATGGCAAGGTGGTTTGCTGCCTTCATCCCCCCCATCGCTTATATCTGGTATTTCTCCCCTCATTATCCCTCCCCACCCCTGCTGTCCCTCCCTAGCCCCCCCTACTGACCACAGTGTGTGATGCTCCCCTCCCTGTGTCCACGTGTTCTAATTGTTCAACACCCACCTATGAGTGATAACATACAGTGTTTGATTTTCTGTTCTTGTATCAGTTTGCTGAGAATGATGGTTTCCAGATTCATCCGTGTCCCTATGAAGGACACGAACTCATTGTTTTTATGGCTCCGTAGTATTCCATGGTATATATATGCCACATTTTCTTTATCCAGTCTATCGATGACGGACATTTGGGTTGGTTCCAGGTCTTTGCTACTGTAAACAGTGCCAAAATGAACATACATGTGCACGTGTCTTTATAATAGAACAATTTATAATTCTTTCGGTATATACCCAGTAAGGGGATTGCTGGGTCAAATGGTATTTCTATTTCTAGGTCCTTGAGGAATCGCCACACTGTGTTCCACAATGGTTGAACTAATTTACACTCCCACCAACAGTGTAAAAGTGTTCCTATTTCTCCACATCCTCTCCAGCATCTGTTGTCTCCAGATTTTTTAATGATCACCATTGTCACTGGCGTGAGATGGTATCTCAATGTGGTTTTGATTTGCATTTCTCTAATGACCAGTGATGATGAGCGTTTTTTCATATGTGTCGTCTTTTGAAAAGTGTCTGTTCATATCCTTCACCCACTTTTGAATGGGTTTGTTTGTTTTTTTCTTTTAAATCTGTTTTAGTTCTTTGTAAATTCTGGCCATAAGTCCTTTGTCAGATGGGTAGACTGCAAAACTTTTTTCCCATACTGTTGGTTGCCAGATCACTCTAATGATTGTTTCCTTTGCCACACAGAAGCTCTGGAGTTTAATTAGATCCCATCTCTTCACTTCTGTTACTGTTAATGTAATCACAGAGTGATCCCAGAGAAGCATATTCTGTGACGATGCCATAGTTGGGAGGTTCAAAAATTACTCCATAAAACTGGATGATGTTTCTGTGACTGAGGATACTGAGTATTTCTGCCTCTTTCTCTATTTTGAGGAGCTTCTTTCCAGCTACCTCCTTGTCCTGTGATATCCATTTGGCTCGATAAATACTCCTGAAACTTTCTCCACTGCAATTTTCAAAAAAATGTAAAAAAAAATTTAATAGTCCGCCTGCAGTTGTGTAAAGTTGCAACCCTCGACCAACACCCTATGTCTTAGCCTTGGGGTCTCCCAGTGCAAATTCTCAAGAAGGAGAATCTGGCTGGCTCAGTGTGAGGAAGGTTTTCAGCCCTAATCCAGGTGCAGTCAGAGGTGTGTGTGTGTAAGCATCTGTGGGTTTGTCTTGGTTCAGAGTGAGTAGCCCAGGCTGAAGGTATTTGCCCTTCTCTGTCTGGGCTCCCCTCTAAACCTCACCTGCTAAGCACGTCCTCTCCCTCCTCTTGCATTTCACTAAAGTGCAACAGGGTCGGGGGGAGCAAAGGAAGAGCCTTCCCACCGGGCCTGGCCTGGCTGTGAGGTACAGCTCCTGCTGCATGGCCTGTCTCACCGGTGGTGTTAATAATGGTTCCCCCAACTCACTCTTCACACCCAGAGGTGATCACGGATCCCCCACAACTTGCTAGTCCTTAGGTGCTTCAGCACCTGTTTTTCTCTCTGAAGCTGCTCACACCTGTCTTTTTAATTATCCCTTGGAGGGTGGTGCTGTTTCCCCACCAGGATCCCAACTGCTACAGCTACAGCCCCTTCTTGAGAATCCCCGGGATGAAGCCTACTTGATCGTGATGGATGAGCTTTTTGATGTGCTGCTGCAATCGGTTTGCCAGTATTTTATTGAAGATTTTTGCATCTATGCTCATCATGGATATTGGCCTGAAGTTTTCTTTTTTGTTGCATCTCTGCCCGGTTTTGGTATTAGGATGATGTTGGTCTCATAAAATGATTTGCTAACGATTCCCTCTTTTTGGATTGTTTGGAATAGTTTCAGAAGAAATGGCACCAGCTCCTCTTTGTAAGTCTGGTAGAATTTGGCTGCAAACCCATCTGGATCTGGGCTTTTTTTTAGTTGGTAGGCTATTAATTGCTGCCTCAACTTCAGCCCTTGTTATTTGTCTATTCAGGGATTCAATTTCTTCCTGGTTTAGTCTTGGGAGAGTGCAAGTGTCCAGGAATTTATCCATTTCTTCCAGGTTTACTGGTTTGTGTGCACAGAGTTGTTTGTAGTAATCTCTGATGGTAGTTTGTATCTCTGTGGAATTGGTGGCGATGTCCCCTTTATCATTTTTTATTGCATCTATTTGATTCTTCTCTCTTTTCTTTTTATTAGTCTGGCTAGCGGTCTATTTTGTTGATCTTTTCAAAAAGCCATCTCCTGGATTTACTGATTTTTTTGAAGGTTTTTTTGTGTGTCTATCTCCTTCAGTTCTGCTCTGATCTTAGTTATTTCTTGTCTTCTGCTAGCTTTTGAGTTTTTTTGATCTTGCTCCTCTTAACTCTTTCAATTTTGAGGATATGGTGTCGATTTTAGATCTCTCCTTGCTTCTTATGTGGGCATTTATTGCTATGAATTTCCCTGTAGGCACTGCTTTAAATGTGTCCCACAGATTCTGGTATGTTGTGTCTTTGTTCCATTGGTTTCAAAGAACATCTTTATTTCTGCCTTCATTTCGTTTTTTATCCAGTCTACATTCAGGAGCCAGTTGTTCATTTTCCATGAAGTTGTGCAGTTTTGAGTTAGTTTCTTAATTGTGAGTTCTAATTTGATTGCACTGTGGCTTGAGAGACTGTTTGTTATGATTTCCATTCTTTTGCATTTGCTGAGGAGTGATTTACTTCCAATTATGTGGTCGATTTTAGAGTAAGCGCAATGTGGTGCTGAGAAGAATGTATATTCTGTGGATTTGGGGTTAAGAGTTCTGTAAATGTCTATTAAGTTTGCTTTGTCCATATCTGCATTCAAGTCCTGGATTTCTTTGTTGATTTTCTGTCTCGATGATCTGTCTAATATTGACAGTGGAGTGTGAAAGTCTCCCAGTATTATTGTGCGGGAGTCTAAGTCTCTTTGTAGGTCATTAAGTACTTGCATTATACATCTAGGTGCTCCATTATGTATTTGGTGCGTATATATTTAGGATCATTAGCTCTTCTTGTTGTATTGATCCTTTTACCATTATGTAATGCCCTTCTTTTTCTCTTTTGATTTTTGTTGGTTTAAAGTCCGTTTTATCAGAGACTAGGATTGCCACCCTTGCTTTTTTTTCACTCTGCATTTGCTTGGTAAATCTTCTTCCATCCCTTTATTTTCAGTCTGTGTGTCTTTGCACATGAGATGGGTCTCCTGAATACAGCACACCGATGGTTCTTGGCTTTTTATCCAATTTGCCAGTCTGTGTCTTTTGATTGGGGCATTTAGTCCATTTACATTTAATGTTAATATTGCTATGTGTGAATTTGATCCTGCCATTTTATTATTGGTTGGTTGTTTTGCCCTTTGGTTGGTGTAATTTCTTCATTGCATTGTAGGTCTTTACCATTTGGTTCTTTTTTGCAGTGGCTGGTACTGGTTTTTCCTTTCTGTGTTTAGTGCTTCCTTCAGGAGCTCTTGCAGGGCAGGTCTGTTAGTGACAAAATCTCTCAGCAATTGCTTGTCCATAAAGGATTTTCTTTCTCCTTCACATATGAAGCTTAGTTTGGCTGGATATGAAATTCTAGGTTGAAAGTTCTTTTCTTTAAGGATGTTGAATATTGGCCCCCACTCTCTTCTGGCTTATAGGGTTTCTGCCGGGAGATCTACTGTGAGTCTGATGTGCTTCCCTTTGTGGGTGGCCTGACCTTTCTCTCTGGCTGCCCTTTGTGTTTTTTCCTTCGTTTCAACCCTGGTGAACCTGACGATTATGTGCCTTGGGGTTGCTCTTCTAGAGGAGAATCGTGGTGTTCTCTGTATTTCCTGTATTTGAATGTTGGCCTACCTTGCTAGGTTGGGGAAGTTCTCCTGGATAACATCCTGAAGAGTGTTTTCCAGCTTGGATTCATTCTCCCCGTCATCTTCCGGTACACAAATCAGGCATAGATTAGGTCTCTTCACGTAATCCCATATTTCTTGAAGGCTTTGTTCATTTCTTTTCACTCTTTGTTCTCTTTTCTTGCCTTCTCATTTTATTTCATTGATTTTATCTTCCATCTCTGATATCCTTTCTTCTGCTTGATCTATTCGGCTATTGAAACTTGTGTATGCTTCATGAAGTTCTTGTGCTGTGTTTTTCAGCTCTGTTGAGTCGTTAATATTCTCCTCTAAGCTGGTTATTATAGTTAGCATTTCGTCTAACCTTTTTCAAGGTTTTTAGTTTCTTTGTATTGAGATAGAACATGTTCCTTTAACTCAGAGAAGTTTGTTATTACCCACCTTCTGAAGTCTGCTTCTGTCAGTTCGTCAAATTCTTTCTCTGTCCTGCTTTGTTCCCTTCCTGGTGAGGAGTCGTGATCTCGTGGTGGGGGAGAGACGTTCTGGTTTTTGATGGTTTCATTCTTCTTGCACTGGTTTCTCCCCATCTCTTGGATTTATATAGTTTTTATCTCAGGTAGCTGCTTGGGGAGGTGGCCTTTCCTTTGTCTGCCTGCAGATGTGCTGCTGGGCTGCCACTGATGCAGTGGAGCTGCTGAATCTTTTATTTACTCAGGAAAATTTGACCAGCTACTGTGATGGCAGCTTCCCTTCCGCACACCGAGCTGGATTGTTCCTGGTCGCTTTCTAACTGACTTTCTGGGTGCCTAACTCTGGAGTGAGAGTTTTTGGCCTGCTGGGCTTTATGCGGCAAGGGGACCCGTCCTGCCATTTGGGCTGTTTCCCTGTGTTCTGTTCCCCTTCTTACTGGGGGGGGGGGTAGCTCCATCCCACCGGCTTTTTGGCTTTTTGGCTTTCTTGGCAACAACCAGTGTTTCCTCATGGCTCTATGCTGACAGCCCCTGGGCTGGCCGGAGTTGCTATTCTGCCCTGTTCAGGCAGCTCGCTAAGGCTTTTCAGCCCAGCAAAGATCTCCTGTTTTGTGGGTTGTAGACGGCTTGGGTGGAGCTCTGTATCCCAACTGAAGTCCCAGAGGGGGAGATCCCCCCAGTCTTCTAGTCGGTTGCATACTCCTCCTGGGTGGGGCAGTGTCCCACCTTGCCGCAACTTGCCCTAATTGGTTTATACCCACTGTCCTACCAGACCCGCAAAATGAAGCTGGTACCTCGTTGGAATTGTGGTGACCACTTGGCTTCTGCGCCTCTCTCGCTGGGAGCTGCTTTTCAGAGCTGCCTCTTATTCAGCCATCTTGGAATTCCCCCAAACTCTGCATTGGTTCTTTTAGGATTATGGCCTTCAGCTTCATCCATGTTGCTACAAAGGACGTGATCTTGTTCTTTTTTATGGCTGTGTAGTATTTCATGGTGTATATATACCACATTTTCTTTAACCAGTCCACCACTGATGGGCATTTAGGTTGATTCCATGACTTTGGTATTGAACACACAAACATTGAACCCTTGAACTGAGTTTTATTCTGACTTTACCACTTACTATGACTTTGGACAATTAACCTCATTCAATTGTGTTAGTTTGTGAAATAGGCATACAAAGTCTGCCTTATAGAGTTGCTGTGATAATCAGAAGAGAAAGCATACATGAACATTCCTAGTATGGTAGTAAGTTTTCAAACAATGGTACCTATTTATTTGTTTTTAAAATTTTGATTTTTCCTAATATTGTTCCAAATGGATAGAGTATTATGACATGATAAATGCTTTCAAGTGTTGCTCTGTATACTTCTGAGTTCTTTTCGTTATTCACAACAAGAATATATTCATCTATTAACTTATAAAATAAATTAATGTAAGAACCAACTGATGGGGGAAAAAAACAAGAAGGAAATTAAGGTGAAAGCTGTGGTGATAGTACATACAGTGTTTCACAGAAGGGCAAGTAAACTTTCTAGAAGTTTAGGCTGTCAATTTAATTCTGAGCTCCCAAGCAAACATATCAAACAGGGGGAACATGATCAGTTTCATAATTCATGCTGTTCACTGATGAAACCAAACCTGTGTCTTGGGGTCACAAGCTCTTTCTTTGGAAATCTCTCTTGAAAGTTTTTGTAAAAATAAACACTGCAAGAGAGATTAATTTAAGCAGTTAATTGAAGAGAACTTTGCAGAGAAAGTCTTGGGTAAAATACCTGTGCTCAATGCCTGTAAGTGAAGATGGAGGGTGGAGATTTAGGACATAGTAGCTATATTAGTCTGCTCAGACTGCCATGACAAAGTGCCACAGACTAGGTGGCTTTAACCACAGAAATTCATTTTCTCACTGTTGTGGAGGCTGGAGTCCAAGGTCAAGGTGCCAATGTTGGTCTCTGGTGGGGGAGTCTCTTCCTGGCTTGCAGATGGCCACCTTCTTGCTGTGTCTTCACATGACCTTTCTTCTGGGCGTGCTTCAAGAGAGAGAACTCTGGTTGTCTCCCTCTCTTCATATAAGGACACTGGTCCTGTCACAGTAGGGCCCCATCCTTATGACCTCATTTAATCTTAATTATCTTTTTGAAGAGACTATCTCCCAATACAGTTACATTGGAGACGGGGGCTTAAACATATGAATGGAGGCAGTGGACACAATTCAGTCCACAGCAGGAACCAAAATGGGGAGGGAGGAGTGTCACCACAACATAGGGAAGGAGAGAAGTCCAGACCTGCCATGAGGACCTTATTTCCTCAGGACACAGCCTAGTTCTAACTGGTAAAGAATGTGGAGCTAAAAGACTCTTTGTCACAGGGCGAAACTTGGGCAGAGTCTGACAAGGGACCAACATGTGGCATCACTGCATGTCAACGTGAGGACCCTACTGACCAAATCCCTGGCTTGGAAGCAAATGACCTCTGTGACCTCGGGCCAGTCACTTAAATGCTCACAGCCTCAGTTTCCTTATCTGTAAAATGGGGCTGATAATACCTACCTAGTCTATCTCAGAGGATAGAAAACTGAGCTAGAGTGAGGGGTAGCAGTGGTGAGAGGTAATTCCCAATCTCTCCTGCCCACCCACCCCCAGTTGTACATAAATATTGTATATAAATATGTACAACAAATAAAATGAAACAGTGAGTGTCAAATGTGCTGGGTAGACTAGAAGGTGCCATGTAAATTAGATGTAAGGATATCCTCAACAACGCCTCCGAGGACAGCAGTAGAAGCTACACAGTCAGCATGTGGTCAGTTCCACACCCTTCTCGGCTGTGGGTGTGAGAGGTGCTACCTGGCCAAGGTCAGTGCTCATCACAGCTGTGGCAATGGGAGGCCCCCCAAGAAGACTGCCCTGTGATCTCTGGGCTGAAAAAGGGACTTTCTTCCCCCTCCATGCAATAATGTGCCCAACTCCTTTTACCTCTGCTCATAGCGTCTTCCTCGCTACCCTCCAACCTCCCTCACAAACAGACGTTGGGAAGGCAAGAGCAGATGGAGATGGAACCTCACATCCTCTTGAACCAGATCAGGTCCCAAGCCAACCACATCCCCTTCTCTCTATCACGGCTGTGAGTGAATGATCATATGAGTAGAGAGGCTTTGCGCTCTGTCCAGCCATAGGGATAGAAGTTCCTCGAGGACCAGAGCTGCCATCTCTGCTCTGGCCCAGGATGTAGCCTAGAGGCTCGGGTACAACAGGGTACATCTGAAGATGTGTGACCAAGTGAGTGAATGCCACCTACAAAGCCACCTACTGATTCTTCTCTGGATAACTGGGTGATAAAAGGAGAATGAAAAGAAAATTGCCATTTCTACCTGTGCCTTGGGAAGTTCTCTGAGCCTTGATTTTCTCTTTTTAATTAAAAAGGGGGTAGCACAGTTCTCAGAGGGAGTTGTGAGCCTTAAATGAGAGGATGCGTGTGAAATGCCAACTATAGGGCTGAGCACATGGCCATTCTCATGTCATCGCAAGGCTTGCCCTCTCCATGTGTCACCTTGGTGCCTTGTACACATTCCTACAGTAGTGTTCCTTCTATGCAATTGCAAAAATCACACTTTATTGAATGTCTGTCATGTGCCAGGCATTGTTTTAAGTGCTGTGCATTATTTCACTTGATCTTCATAATTCTATATTATTATTTCTATTTTACAGATGAGGAAGCCGATGCTCACGGCAAGTTGAATAACTCATTCAAGAGGAGATTGGACCCCAAGAATGTCTTACCTGCAGGTAAGTGTCTATGCTTTTTTGAGTTTTTTTTTTCATCTTGCTCCTCCAGCTCTTTTAATTTTGATGATAGGATGTCGATTTTAGATCTTTCCTCACTTCTCTGGTGGGCATTTATTGCTATAAATTTCCCTCTAGACACTGCTTTAAATGTGTCTGGTACATTGTGTTTCGAAGAACATCTTTATTTCTGCCGTCATTTCACTGTTTATCCAGTCGACATTCAGAAGCCAGTTGTTCAGTTTCCATGAAGTTGTGCATTTCTGAGTTAGTTTCTTAATTCTGAGTTCTAATTTGATTGCACTGTGGTCTGAGAGACTGTTTGTTATGATTTCCGTTCTTTTGCATTTGCTGAGGAGTGATTTACTTCCAATTATGTGGTGCATTTTAGAGTAGGTGCCATGCGGTACTGAGAAGAATGTATATTCTGTGGATTTAGGGTGGAGATTTCTGTAGCTGTCTATTAGGTCCACTTGGTCCAGATCTGAGTTCAAGTCCTGTATATCGTTGTTAATTTTCTATCTTGTTGATCTGTCTAATATTGACAGTGGAGCGTTAAAGTCTCCCACTATTATTGTGTGGGAATCTAAGTCTCTTTGTAGGTCTTTAAGAACTTGCTTTATTACCTGGATGCTCCTGTATTGGGTGGGTATATATTTAGGATCGTTAGCTCTTGTTGATGCATTAATCCTTTTACCATTATGTAATGCCCTTCTTTGTCTCTTTCGATCTTTGTTGGTTTAAAGTCCATTTTATCACAGACTAGGATTGCAATTCCTGCTTTTTTTTTTGCTCTCCATTTGCTTGAAAAATCTTCCTCCATCCCTTTATTTTTAACCTAGGTGTGTCCTTGCATGTGAGATGGGTTTCCTGAATACAGCACACTGATGGGTTTTGACTTTTTATCCAATTAGCCAGTCTGTGTCTTTGATTGGGGCATTTAGCCCATTTACATTTAAAGTTAATATTGTTATGTGTGAATTTGATCCTGCCATTTTGATGCTAGCTGGTTGTTTGCCCGTTAGTTGACGCATTTTCTTCATTGTGTCAATGGTCTTTACTATTTGGTATGTTTTTGGAGTGGCTGGTACTGCTTGTTTCTTTCCTTGTTTAGTGCTTCTTTCAGGAGCTTTTGTAAGATAGGCCTGGTGGTGATGAAATCTCTCAGCAGTTGCTTGTCCATGAAGGATTTTCTTTCTCCTTCACTTATGAAGCTTAGTTTGGCTGGATATGAAATTCTAGGTTGAAAGTTCTTTTCTTTAAGGATGTTGAATATTGGCCCCCACTCTCTTCTGGCTTGTAGGGTTTCTGCTGAGAGATCTGCTGTGAGTCTGATGTGCTTCCCTTTGTGGGTGGCCTGACCTTTCTCTCTGGCTGCCCTTTGTGTTTTTTCCTTTGTTTCAGCCCTGGTGAACCTGATGATTATGTGCCTTGGGGTTGCTCTTCTAGAGGAGAATCGTGGTGTTCTCTGTATTTCCTGTATTTGAATGTTGGCCTGCCTTTCTAGATTGGGGATGTTCTCCTGGGTAATACCCTGAGGAGTGTTTTCCAGCTTGGATTCATTTTCCCCGTCGCATTCAGGTGCACCTATCAAACATAGATTAGGTCTTTTCACATAATCCCATATTTCTTGGAGGCTTTGTTAACTTCTTTTCACTCTTTTTTTTTCCTCTATTCTTGCCTTCTCGTTTTATTTCATTGAGTTGATCTTCAGTCTCTGATATCCTTTCTTCTGCTTGGTCGATTCGGCTACTGAAACTTGTGTATGCTTTGTAAAGTTCTTGTGCTATTTTTTAGGCTCCATCAAGTCGTTTATATTCTTCTCTAAGCTGTTTATTCTAGTTAACATCTATCTAACCTTTTTTCAAGGTTCTTAGTTTCTTTGTATTGAGATAGAACATGTTCTTTAGCTCTGAGAAGTTTGTTATTACCCACCTTCTGAAGCCTGTTTCTGTCAATTCATCAAATTCATTCTCCATCCGTCTTTGATCCCTAGCTGGTGAGGAGTTGTGATCCCTTGGAGGAGGAGAGGCGTTCTGGTTTTTGGTGTTTTCATCCTTTTTGTGCTGGTTTCTTCCCATCTTAGTGGTTTTATCTACCTGTGGTCTTTGTAGTTGGTGACTTTTTTATAGGGTCTCTGAGTGGATGTTCTTTTTGTTGATGATGAAGCTATTTCTTTCTGCTTCTTAGTTTTCCTTCTAACAGTCAGGCCCCTCTGCTGCAGGACTGCTGGAGATCCACTCCAGACCTTGCTCGCCTGGGGATCACCCACAGGGGCTGCAGAACAGCAAGGGTTGCCACCAGTTTCTTCCTCTGCTATCCTCGTCCCAGAAGAGTACCCGCCAGATGTTGGCCTGAGCTCTCCTTTATGAGGTGTCTCTTTGGGTATACGGGGGTGGGGAGTTGCTTGAGGAGACAGTCTGTCCCTTATAGGAGCTCAAGTGCTGTGCTGGGAGTTCCTTGGTTCCATGCAGAGCTGCTGGGCAGGTACCTTTAAGTCTGCTGCAGCTGAACTCATAACCGCCTCTTTTCCCAGGTGCTCTGTCCTAGGAAGGTCGGCTTTATTTATAAGTTCCTGTCATGCTGCTGCTGCCTTTTTACATTCATGCCCTGCCCTGCATGGAGTAGTCTAGTCACAGTCTGCCAGCAGAGGCATTGCTGAGCTGCCTCAGGCTCTGCCCAGCTGCTGTGTGAACTGCCTTGGTAGTGGTGATCGCCCTTCCCCCCACTGAGCTGGACTGTCCTGGGTCCAGCTGTGCTTGCTGTGAAACTCTCAGTCCAGAGCATTTCAAATTGCTTGTTTTGTGGGGGTGGTACCCACCGAGCCAGATTGCCTGGCTTCCTGTCTCAGCCCCCTCCCTTTCAGCTGAATGGGCGGCTCTGTCTCCCTGGTGTTCCAGGTGCCAGTCAAAACGGCTGCCCAGATTTGTGTGAGTTTCTGTGCGCCAATGCGGCACAAGCTGAAACGACTGTGCTGAAAACTCGTGGCACTTTTCTGCTGGGAATCTCCTGGTCTGTGGGCAGTGAAAACTTGTTTTGAAATGCAGTGAGCACTCACCCTCTGCACTGTTCTCGCTGGGAACTGCACTTCAGAGCTGTTCCTATTTGGCCATCTTGGATTGAGATTCTCTGTGCTGTGTTTTCTCATCCCTGTCGTTGTAACTGGAGGCCATAGCCAGGAGAGTGTCTGTCCTGAGACATCAATGCCCCTGCAGGGGAAAGTGCTGCTGACCTGCCTTTGCACTGGGAAATGTTGATTCTCACACTGCCCCACTTGGGTGGGAGTTTGGGGTAAGAGACAGACTCTCTCTCTCTCTGCCCCTCTTGTGTGTGTGTGTGTGTGTGTGTGTGTGTGTGTGTGTGTGTGTGTGTATTTATATGTGTGAATAGGAGGGGCCAGGTAATTGGAAATTGATTTCCAATTATTTTCCTGAATTATACACTTCTCCTAGAAACGTAATTAAACAACAGTTTCAATGTATGAAGCTGAAATACATTTGCAACAGCATAGATTCCTATAACTGTGGGTTTTTCCTGTGATTTCAACTCCAATATGAGTTTATGGTTAAGGGTTTCTAGGGGTTAGCTTGGGAATATAATGAGCACTTTAATATGGCTACCTACTTTGGGATAATGTTCCATGTTTCAAGCAATTTAGGAACTCTCAGTACACAGCCATGTGTGAGACGGGGCAGCCTGTATGTCTGTCAACTCTGCCAGGACACCTAACTCGACCGTGGCCCAGAATCAGCATCAACCAACACTGATTTGATTAAAATATAATAGAGGGTCCTCAGTTTGTGGCTTAGTAAGTCTCCCTATGTCTTTGAATGGTACAGTGACCTTAAGAAGGGAGCTTCTTCTTTGTAGACAGGGGCTTTGTGCTCCATTCTCTCCAGAATTACAGGAGCTGCTCAGGCATTTCCAAGCCCCTGTCTAGTGATTCTCCTGAGGCACCTGGTTCCAGGGCAGCCATTCCCTGAGAGGTAGCTGGAGTATCCTGTAGAGGCTTCCGTGTGTCTGCTTCAGAGATGCTACTCAGCAGAGCAGGCAGCTGGACTCCATGTCACAGTGTCTTAGAAAACTCAGTCCCCACCACCTTTGCCTGATTCAATTGTGTGATGGGGCCAGACCAGCAAATTCCCCTGGCCTCCTGTCGCACTTGAGTTGTGCTTTTCTTGAAGTGTTCATGGAGCAGCCCTTGCCAGGGGTGCCTCCCTGCCCTTTTGCTCCTTACACGCCTCCCCACATGATCGGAAGAAACAAGTGGAAGACATGGGAGGAGGCACTGGCACGTGATCAGAAGCTCCAGGTCAAACTCTTCATTCTCTTCCCCAGGCGGTTTTAAAAATCACTTTAAGAATAAGGTCTATGGGCTGGGTGTGGTGGCTCAAGCCTGTAATCCCAGCACTTTGGGAGACCAAGGCAGGTGGATCACGAGATCAGGAGTTCAAGACCAGCCTGGCCAACATGGTGAAACGCCGTCTCTACTGAAAACACAAAAATTAGGCATGGTGGTGGGCACCTGTAATCCCAGCTACTCAGGAGGCTGAGGCAGGAGAATTGCTTGAACCTGGGAGACGGAGGTTGCAGTGAGCCAAGACCAAGCCATTGCACTCCAGCCTGGGTGACAGAGCGAGATTCCATCTCAAAAAATAAAAAAAATAAAAATAAAAAAAGGTCTGTTGTATCAGGAAGACCTGGACGTGTCTGGCTAAGCCAACTCTGGAATATTAGAGAATGGATAAACATGTGCCAGAAACAGAAATAAAGAGCATTTGATAACTCACCCTATGAACACATGCCCATCTGCTTGGGACCCTGAACCTGTTTCGGACTAATGCAGCCTCCCAGGGTTGAGTTAGTGCGTGGCCTCTCAGCCTCGGCACTGCTGACATTTCAGGCCAGACAGTTCTTTCTTGTGGGGGTGGGGTTGCTGTCTTGTGTACTGTAAGGTGCTTAGCAGTATCTCTGGTCTTGACCTGCTAGGAGGCAGTAGCCCCGTCTTCAGTTGTGACATTCAAATCTGTTTCCAGACACTGCCAAATGTCCCCTGGGGTTGAAATCACCCCTGGTTAAGAATCTCCGTTACAGCAGTCCAGGTATCCCTTAAGTGTCTCATTCTCCTGGACCTTAAGAGTTAAAGCAACATATATTTTGGTGCACATTACATGAAAAACTAGTTCCCCAGGATGCTTATAGTTCCTGCACAGAAAAAGTGCTCTATGATCAAGTAAATTTGGAGAACTCTGTGTTTCATTGTCCAACATGCTGAGGAAATGCAACCTGATGTACAATAAATCTTTCCTTCGTGGAGACTCAAAATGCATTAGGATATTGGAGACTGTAAGATGTCTGACAGTGACAAATCATGTTCAACACTATCTGACCTAGATTTTGCTTTTTCTTGGCCAAAAATGATTGTAGATTTCTCTCTTAAAAGCCAGGCACCCCAAACCATTTGAGCCAATCTCTCTCAGTCCCAAGTCCTAAAATCCCAAGGAAAAACCCCATTGGCCCAGCACAGATCAACTGTTTCAGGATTTCAGACTAATCAGTGGTTTCAGGGTCATTAAACTGCCTGCTCCTGTTACAATTAAGAGATTATATTGGCTGGGCGTGGTGACTCAACGCCTGTAATCCCAACACTTTGGGAGGCCGAGTGGGGCAGATCATAACGTAAAAAGTTTGAGACCAACCTGACCAACATGGTGAAACCCTGTCTCTACTAAAAAATATAAAATTAGCTGGGCAGGGTGGCTCCTGCCTGTAATCCCAGCTACTTAGGAGGCTGAGGCAGGAGAATTGCTTGAACCCAGGAGGCGGAGGTTGCAGTGAGTCGAGATTGTGCCACTACACTCCAGCCTGGGCGACAGAGCGAGACTCCATCTCAAAAGAAAAAACAGAGAGATTATATCACTGGTGGGTGTGTGGCGCGTAAAGTGTTGTTCCGCAAAGAATGGATGTACTAACCAGACGAAACAACAGATGCCTCGTTAGTAGTGCTTTAGTGCTGATTTCCTTTCAAAGTTTTTTTCTTTCTTTATGCTTTTTCGAAATGCCTGAGCAGCTTCATCGTCTTAATTCATGTTTAGATTTCTTGGAAGCTGGTGGCAACTAGCCTAAATTGCTGCAAAAGTTACAAGGACATGGAAACATTTCTTAAATTCTGGAATTAAAAGATACAGTTTGGTCAATATTTCCACGGATTGGGCTACTGTAGGAGTCACTGTAACTGGCGGGGGGTGAAGGTGGCTATGGATACAGCTCCAGAGCTTTCACTATTTTGTATTCCAGGTAGTTGTCCCTTTGCTGCCATTTATAGGTTTGCTTCCATGAATTGGCAGGTGAAAAATCGTCTTAGAAGGGGTGAAGCAGCCCTCAGCAGACCGGGGCACCATGATCAGCTTACTCAATTTCTATTCTGAGCAAGGAATGCCATTACTTTAAATACTGTGTTCTGGTTGCTAAGGAAACCAAATAAGTGGGTTGCTAACACAATCTTAGATCTTTCTATGAAGATTAAAGCACTTTGCACTAAGAGCAGATGGGAGAGTCATAGATGGAACCCACATTTCTCATTACTTGGGGGGAGGGTTAGGCCAGGGAAAAGATGGGGAGTTTTTTTGTTCATGGGAAGAAGATAAAATTTGTAGTCTTGGCTATTTAACAAACAGTAATTTGTTAAATCAGTTAAGATAGGGGTTTAAGTCTGGCTTCCAGTTCCATTTCCAATGCTAATTTTTTTTAATGTGTGTCAATTTATTGAAGTCGGTACAAAATCTGGGAAGTCAGTTATGGGATAGAAAGTAGTTACATTTTAGTTGGCCCATGCCTTTTGGTTATTCTTATGAAATATTGTAAGTACATAAAAAGCTCTACACAATTAAGGAAAAGTAGTGTTGATTAAAGCACAGCATGGGCTAAAAAAAACACAAAGCTGTCAGTCTTCCTTTGTTACCTTCACAGCCTCTCTACTTTCTGCACACCTGCTCCACTCTGCTTTCTCTGGCCTCCAGTTCAAATTTTGGGGTGGGGAGAACTAAGGTGATTAGCTTACTTGCCATGACCTATTCTGGGGACAGGATGTATTCAGGTCACCTTGAGGGTGCTGGCAGTCGTTGGCTATGGGTAGCCTTAGGAAAGTGCCCAGCTCACATCCAACTCCTGATCATCTTTGACCAAAGAATGGCCTTACTGTTTCTCTAAGGAGCCAAGTTCTGATTCATCCAATACATCCCCTGATAGAAGAGGAAATCAAGAACCAGAGATTCAAGGGACTTGCCCAGTATTAGAGAACTGAGAAACAAGAACGCAGTCCCTCCTGAAGCTAGTACTGTAAAAGTGTCCAGGCTTGCTTCTGGTGGTGCTCCTCCCATGCATCTGCATGCCTTCTACCACTGGGCAGAGCTTAGTATGTTTTTAAATATGTAAAACCACAAGAAATGTATCATCTCTGGAGATAAAAGAACTGGGGGGAGAGGTAGCGGGAATCATGTGAGTGTAAAATGTTGTTGGACATCATCTCAATTTTAGAGGTTGGCAAACCTTTTCTGTAAAGGGCCGGAGAATAAATATCTCAGGCTTTGCAGGCCATATTGTCTCTCACCTCTGCATTGTAGCACTGAAGCAACCATATACAATATGTAAATGATGTGTGGCTGTGCGCGAACAAAACTTCATTTACAAAAAGAGGCTGCTGGGCAGAGATGGCCCACAGGTTAGAAGGCAATAATTTCCTGATTACCTTATCTGAAAGATTACATCATTTAATTGGTACACTTTATTAGGAAAAGAGAGAAAATTAAGCAAATAGTTTCATCCTTCCTGGTCATCATGGTGTTTGAGTATCTGTAAAATAGGAACACGTTACAGCTCACCATTGAGCTGTAAGAAGCTCACCATTTTCCTTACAATGTTGGCTTTAAGCAGGGAGAAGCAAGGAAAAAAAACAATGAGAGGGATGATGACCTCTAATATTTCTGTGACTGAGAGGCTAATATTTTAAAAGTTCTGTTCCATTGGTCTATATGTCTGTTTTGGTACCATGTTGTTTTGATTACTGTAACCGTGTAGTATAGTTTGAAGTCAGGTAGCATGATGCGTCCAACTTTTCTTTTTTCTTTTTTGCTTAGGATTCTCTTGGCTATGAGGGCTCTTTTTTGGTTCCATATGAAATTTAAAATAGTTTTTTCTAATTCTGTGAATAAAGTCAGTGGTAGCTTGACGGAGATAGCACTGAAACTATAAATTACTTTGGGCAGCATAGCCATTTTCACAATATTGGTTCTTACTGACCATGAGCATGGAATGTTTTTCCATCTGTTTGTGTCCTCTCTTATTTCCTTGAGCAGTGGTTTGTAGTTCTTGAAAAGGTCCTTCACATCCCTTGCTAGTTGTATTGCTAGGTATTTTATTCTCTTTGTAGCAGTTGTGAATGGGAGTTCACTCATGATTTGGCTGTCTGCTATTGGTGTATAGAAATGCTTATGATTTTTGCACATTGATTTTTGTATCCGGAGACTTTGCTGAAGTTGCTTATCAGCTTAAGACTTTGTGCTGAGACGATGGGGTCTTCTAAAAAACAATCATGTCACAACCATGTTGTCTGCAAATAGAGATCATTTGACTTTCTCTTTTCCTAACTGAATACCCTTTATTTCTTTTTCTCATCTGATTGCTCTGGCTAGAGCTTCCAATCCTATGTTGAATAGGAGTGGTGAGAGAGGGCATTCTTGTCTTGTGCCAGATTGCAAAGGGAATGCTTCCAGTTTTTGCATTCAGTATGATACTGGCTGTGGGTTTGTCATAAATAGCTCTTATTATTTTGAGATACGTTCCATGAACCTCTAGTTTATTGAGTTTTTAGCATAAAGGGCTGTTGAATTTTGTCACAGGCCTTCTCTGCATCTATTTTCATGTGGTTTTGTCTTTGGTTCTGTTCATGTGATGGATTACATTTATTGATTTGCGTATGTGAACTAGCCTTGCATCTCAGGGATGGAGCCAACTTGATTGTGATGGATAGGCTTGTAGTGGGGTGGGAGGCTAGGGGAGGTAAAGCATTAGGAGAAGCACCTAACGTAGATGATGCGGTGAGGGATGCAGCAAACCACCATGGCATGTGTATACCTATATAACAAACCTGCACATTCTGCACGTTTACCCCGGAACTTATGTATAATAGTAATGAAAGTATTAATATTACATGTAGCTCTTGACTGTTTTTAGGTGCGATGCACACCCTTTCCTGGTCAGTTAGGAGAAAAACTGATCACTATTGGGGGAAAAAATTAGGGAGTCGTACATGTAGTGGCTAAAAAGAAAGTATCTGATACAACTGATGAGGCATCCCTCCTTCTCTTTGTGATCACCAAAAAATTCGTTTCTTTGTTATGAAAATTAGTATCCTATTTTCTGACAGATTAATCTCTTTTTCAGATTCTCTCCATTTCACTGTCACATAGTGACAAGGTCTGGGACTATTTAGATAAAGGGTGATCAGGTGAGGTCCAGTAACTTTAATCCCTAAGACCATCTTCAGCCATGTTCCACATTCCAGAAGACACCTGGAGGTGAAGGAACCATGTTTGGTTTCCACACCCTGTGCACTCTGTGCCAGGATGTAACAAAGTATAGTGACTGGGGCATGGACTTTGGCATGGGGCCGAGCTAACATCTCCATGACTCTTCCATCATCTGAAAAGTGAGAAATAGTAACCAGAATCTACTTTACAGGATTGTTGTGAGGATTAAATCAGTTAATACTGGGAAAAGACTTAAGACAGTGCCCAGCACATAGAAACTAATATAAACAGGTGAAGGAATCTATAGAAGCCTTCTCCTAACACCAGGGTGGTCTCTGGCTAAATGCCTGGACCCATGCCACCGATCACACCAACCATCCCAGATGAAATTTTTATTCATCACTCCTTACTGCTGATTTTACAACCTTCTTTGGCAACCCCATGTGACCACCAATCAATACTTGAGCTGGACTCTTTTTTTTCTGTCTTTTACATGTGGGGAAAGTTATGAACTCTTTTAAGTATCTATTCTGAAATGACAGACTTCATTTCAATGATCATTTTATTAGTACAGAAGAATCCCCCACTAGTATTTATATAGTGCAAAAAAGCTGTTATTACCCCCCAAATGTGACACAACAATTATCCTTCATACAGCGAAAGATGAAAATCCCTTCATGTTATAAGTCACACTGATTTTGCGAGTTTTTTATTAGAGCATTACAATTAAGACATTAATATAAACTTATGTGGTATATTTAGAAATTAAATTATAAAATAATACAAATACTTTTACGATGTGATGTGCCAACAAAGTTTAAATTTTTATCATTAATTACGATTCAGGTTTCAAGTCAGGAAAACAGTTTGGTTGATTCTGTGATGTATGTAAAGGTTGGAAAGGATGAAAGAGGAGGAAGATGTTTGAATAAATTATTTCACAGAAATTTTTTTAAATCAAAAAAAGATAAAGGTTTTAAATGGGGTTAATGTTCTAACCTGTTGGCCCAACATACAGAAAATACATGACAAGGGTGTTTTTTTAAACAAACAGCAGCTTTACAAACAGTAATACTTCTTTATACATATATTAAAGTAACAGTGTGTTAAGACCGAACAGTTCGATGTTAAAGAGCTGCGAACGGACGCAGCATTCACTACTCATTCGCACACTTCAATTCCCACCCCCTCCCGCCTCCCCCAGCTTATTTAGAAATCAGACAAGTACATATTTGGATATTAATTTCTCATTATTTAAACTATGTGAATTCCTTTTGACTAATTCCTTTCCAAATACTGGAATCATATAAAATATCATCTCTGCAAAAACGACCTCCAGTCAAAGCCTGTAAAAACTTCTCAATGTATAACACGTTATTTTTCCATGTTTAGTCAAAAGAAATATATTACATCATTTACAAACATATTTAAACCAAAAACTAAGCTAATATGAACATTTGCCTTTTGAGAAGTAATCTTCACAGCAAACAAACCTACTGAAGCAGAAATCTAACTTTGGAAGTGTAATTCATATTTTAATTAATATACTTATGTACTGAAATATAAATCTATTATTATTGCCAGTAAAACCACCTCTATACATTAAGAAAAAGAATCACTATGTTTTTTTATTTCTTGTGATGATGAACCCTTACTCTTTCCACTGAATCTCTTTATAGGTCTTCAAAGAGTCAACCATGCCCACTTCAAAAAATATATAAAAACTTTCCTAATTTCCACAACTCCCCCAAAGCCTGTAATCCAATATACACAAATTCCAAAATTTATTTAAAGGAAACAAGTTATAAAGACATTATTAATATTTATTTAAGCATGCTCTCAAAATGGTAACATTTCCTTTAATAATTCTTGGGTTGTCCTCTAGAGGTGACCTGTCTCGTAAAAAGGCTATGGTCCCTTGGATTTGCTGGCAGAAGAGGTACTGCATATGTGAGAGCATTTGCCATACATATAAATAACACTTCTGAAGTCTATAGCAAAATTAAAAGTTACCGGTGTTCTGAAGATTTCCTCAACTTCTCTTTTGATACAAATGTCAAAAATCTAAAATGACAATTCATGTTTAGAAGAGATATAAAATATAAGAAACCTGTGAAAAGCCATCACCTCAAAGTCAAGAGTTATCTGAATCACTGACAATCGAGCAAAGGAAATTTACACCATAAAAAGTATGAAAAGTTTTTAAATTCACTTTTAAGACTGTCAGTAGTTCAAAACCTCTATCATTTCTTTAAACCAACAAACACTTCCAAATGTGTAGAGACAGTAAGATCTGCCATGTATAAATCCATGATTACTATTTCAGAGGCTTCATTCCTTACCTGCTGTGTTCCTTTAAGTATTGGATCTTCAGTGCCTAGGAAGTCTAACTGGAGAGCAGTTTAGACAGGACAGGATAAGAATAACCCCTTTTAGCACAATAATAAAGTTGATCGACTAACATTTTCTACACAGCAATGCTCCTAAACTTTCACAATTCACAAATACTAAATCATCAACCAAGAATCTAATCTGTCCAGTAATTAAATGCCAGCATTATAAAACATCAAACTAGCACAGTAGTTCCAATGAGTTCAATAAAGAATCTGCCCAATTCTTGCCTCCTGCCTCTGTGAGGCAAAGCCCTATCCCATATAATCAGGGCAGGGAAAATACCCCTTCCTTCTCAGTTTTGTGCCTGCTTATGCGAGCTTTTCAGCAGAAAACTGGCACACATACACACATGCATGTGCGTGTGTGTGTGTGTATGAGGGGCAGTTGGGGGTGGTGCGGAGTTGGATGGAAGACAAAAAATACATAGTTTGTCATTCTTCCACCATTATATAAACCTGTAAGGTCACTATAAGTCCAGGTGGTGACTGACTAGCGAATAAAACATTTAGCTCATTAAATTTAGTGTCTCCTAAGCAGGTATACAAACTCCTAGAGAAGGGCAGAGATAAATAATAGTGAATAGAGAATTAATACCTATGTATCTGTATACTCTAAATCATCTAATAGTTTCAGCACAATTAAAACAACTTTCTCTTATCTTCTAAAACTTCCTCGTCTAAGCCTTGATTATCAGGATACATGTCACAAGTTGTGCAAAGTTCCTTTCCCTGACCTCCTGACAGTAACTATGGTCATTGCTATGTGGAAGGTGCTCAAGGCTAGGTGCAAAATAGCTATTTTTTAAAAGGTGAAACAGTTTTGTACTCAGGACAAGTTTGGATACTCAATCAAATCCATATCTCAAATCGAGGGTCCTGAACCAGAAGCATGCAAGAGAACACACCAGTATAAGACTTTGTTTCTGAAGAGTTTACATGTAAGTGCAGCAGTCATACAATCAGTTAGTTATTCACCTGTCAAAATGTGCCTAACTTTGTGTAAATAAGTCTATGTACAAGAGCATTCCTGAGGTAAGTAAGAAGCAAATATGAGACAGAACCTGAAAGGTTCTATCATGGGTGACTGTTCACTATTGTAGGCGGTATCTATCACTTTCCAAAAATGAGGCTAGCCAGCTATAATCTATCATGGTGGCTCCACTGCTGGCCTAAGTGTTGAAGGCTCTGTTTCAGCCCATCCCAACATTAATTAATTACAATGATCAGTGACTTCTGACATAAACATTTGTGGACCACATAAAAGTTGCATCGGTTTTTTAACACACAACACTGGTGGACTTAGTTACCCTCAGCCTTTTATTTAGTTTTCTGACTCCACCCCAGTTCTTTTTTAAAGAAACCCAAACAACTTTTTGGTCAAATTAGAGTAAAGGAGGTGGAGTCCTGAAGCAAACACTGATAACTGCTTCTAAACTTAGAACCTTGTTCTTTAACTTTCAAAATGACTTTAAGCATTTGAAATGTATTTTCTTTAAGATTTGGTCTTATCATTACTTCCTATTACAAAATAAGTTGAAACAGATCAGAATTTTCCACACAGTTCTTAGACACTTAGATGCTAATTAAAAGCTAAGCTACAGATCGTAACAAAACAAGTAAAAGCTACAAAAATATCTGTTGGGAATTAAATACGTATATGAAATACTGGACAGTGCAAAATGTTGAGATGAAGCATGAAAGATCATGGCTGCAACCCTTCCACAGCTGGAGATAGAGAGCCGGCATTTCCTGAGTTACACAGTTTGGGTTGTGTAATTAGAATCAGAGTGCTCTTTGCTGAGTGAGCTGCAGTTGCTGGACTTCTGCTGTCCAGGACTGGCCTGCTGATCAGCAGTCCACGCCTCACTGTCCGTCCCTGGCTCCAGCACCTCAGGCGACTCTGCTTCCTCTTCTCCACTTTGCTCTACATTGTCTTCCTCAGAACCATTAAGGGTTTTTCCAAGCTGAAGGGTTTCCATAGTTCTCTGGGTCTCTGAGACCCAAGACTCAATTCTACTGTTGAGCTGCACTTCTGCAGATATGGGTTCATGAGTATAATCTTCCTCCTCCTCCTCCTCTTCATCATCATCTTCTTCAAGCATGCCAGGTACAAGAGTGCTGGTGGTGCTGGTGATGGAGGAATTCAAAAGATCTCGGCAGCTGCCATCCAAAGAGCCAGTCTCTGTACTCTGCTGTGAGGCCCATTCCAGGTCATCTGGCTTCACTTCCTCTTTATCGCTTGCTGTGGATTTCCCAGCACTTGTAGCTGAGGTAGTACTGCCTGTAGCCACTAACGATGGCTGCTTACCAACAGGGGGTGTGTCAAATGGAAGTTTACTGGGTTTTTCAGAAGTGCTGTGCTTATAGGATACCTCTTTCTCATTTTCTGATGTTTCTAGTCCATCTGAAGTTTCCACCATGTTTCTCCAATTTGTTTCTACAAATATCAAGCAGATTTTTTAAAAACCAGAATACTGTTTCAAAGTCATACAACTCTTTAAAAACCCCCAAATAAGAAAGATTGGCTTAGAAACTGACTGGAAAAACTGCAAATTTAGTTTATTTAGTACTAGTTTAAATGATTGTGTTACGTGTGTGTGTGTGTGTGTGTGTGTGTGTGTGTGTTTTTCAGATGGGGTCTTGCTCTGTCAGTTAGGCTGGAATGGAGTAGCGTGATCTTGGCTCACTGCAGCCTTTACCTCCTGGGCTCAAGCTATCCTCCTACCTTGAGCTTCCAAAATGCTGGGATTACAGGTGTGAGCCACTGTGCCTAACCGAATTTAAATGTTATAAAGGGAAAATAATTCCCTAAAACGTACATTCAAGATAAAGAAACAGGGAGGTAAAAATAAGCATATTAATGCTTCAGAATGCAAGAGACCTTATACCAACAGGAGTTCACTAATATTTGTAAATAAAATCCACATATACATGAAAATCAAGGAACTGCCTTTTTTTGTAGGCTAAAGGTGTACTGGGCTCAAGGGCCCACAACCCAAGAGATAGAGGAGCCAAGATGTCCAGCAACAATAGTTCTGATCTCATGTGTTTGTACCACGCTCGCTCAGCAAGTTACTTATCTTTGGCCTGTAATGGAACATGTGTTTCCGATTATAAGCAAAGAATCCATCCATGCATTTCTAACATTTGTGAAAGGGTGCTTTATAATATATGTAGCTTGGCCTACAAAGTAATTTTGGAAGGCAAAAAAAGTATTATACACTATAGTGGTGACAATGTAAATTATTTCTCATGATAGGAAATCAGTTGAAGGCAAAAAAAAGCACCAAGAATCAGTAAAGTAGAGCTTTCCCACTCCTCTTTTTTCAATTTTTCAAGAAAATAAAAATCGTATCACATTGATATTATAGCTACTGCCTGCAGTTTATGCGTATAATATTCTTATCAAGTTGTAGCTAACCTACTCACATTATGTTCAATATGGTTACCACCTATTATATATTGATACAGAACATATTTTGGGCACTTCAAGTCAGGATACATTGTTTGGAAAAAAATATCTTTCCTGAAGCTACTTTAGTGTAGAATGAGTCCTTTTGACTCTCATTCTAGCTCAAAAAAAAAAACCCACCCCCTCCTATATTCTCATTCTCAGCTAATGACATTATCAATATTTACACAATCTCAAAGCAGAAGAAACCTTATAGCAACCCTTGGTCCTATTTTTCTCTCTTACTAATATTATATCCCTTTAGTCCACTGAATTCAGCACTATACCATGCTACTTGCAGCTCAAAAACTACTAAATCTGGTTACTACTGCCATAGCTCAGGCCTTCTTTTTCTTGATGTTCATTTGTAGTATCTTCCTAACTGGTTTTATGAATTGATTATATCATTGTCTAACAGGCTTTTTATCATCCTAGGATAGAATCCAAAATCTTTCGTGAGGCACAGCAAAGCCCTTCATGATCTGGCCCTTATCTAGCATTCCGGTCCTACTGCATTCTGACCCCAGACCATGGGCTACACAAACTCCATGCTCAGTGTCATTTAAATTGTCACTATTCCCTAAAGTTGAAACATAAGCTATACTATTTCTGCAGGAGATGTGTTTTCCTCCTTTCCCCTTCAGACTCCTATTCATCTTGATACCACTCTTAAATGTCTTCGTGAAGTCTTTCATGACGCCTGAGAGAGGCAATTGCTAACCTGAGCTTCCACAGTACTTTTTACATATACAGTTCAAAAGCTCTTGTTCTGTGTTTGCTGTTTCACGTCCCTCATCCCTCCTCACTTCCACTCCAGCTCATCTCTGTGTCCCTATGACTGGCATATAGTAAGTGCTGGAAAAAACAAAAAACAGTCTGCTAAGTAAAAATTTTCCCACATATATTTAATTATGAAAAAAAACTTTGAAAGACATAAAATTTTTTAAATTTTAGATGCACATTTACATTTCCTTTCAACAGTTTTTTTCTAAAGAGAAATTCAAGATCCCGAGATTGACTGATTACACCTGAAACCTTTAGGCAGCGTACAGAAAAACCAACACTTAAATCTTTGAACACTTTAAATCTGATGCTTTTTGAAAACATCACCCTCAATCTCAGACTTTCTTTTCATACTCCTTGTGTTTATATGTGCCCATATGATATCTGTCACTGTCATCTGCCCAAACACACAGCTTTATAGGTTAGAGATGTGGCATTTCACTATATAGAGAGGACTGCTCTCATTTACAATGTTAGCATTTTGTCTTTATCTTCTTAATTTTCAACTAACATCACTCCTGCAAAAGAAACATGTCTGCCTCTAAATCAGTATCATCTATCCCTGGCCAGCAGTTCCCTAAGGGCTCACAGCAACTTGTTAATTGCCTCTGCTCTGGAGCTTTATTGAAAGCCTTCCAAACATCTAACTACAATCACAGACAGGCCAGGAAGGGGAACCTGGGAAGAAAATGAGGACTGTTTTTTTTTCCACATGTTAAGTTTTAGGTGGCAACAAGCTATCTGATAACCTTCCAGATTGATTAAAAAGAGAAAAGAAACATAAAACGAACAAAGGGCCAAATGAAAGAAGGTGACTATACTATTTAAAACTAAAAAAAAAAAAAAAACAAAAAAAAAACAGCAAGCTACATAGGGAAAGCAAATCATAAACTAGACCAAGAAAGAGAACTTAAGAGCTCAAGGTATTATAGAAATAAGGCAAAAAAACTACTGAGATGCGGACTTCAGTAAATAATGTTAAACATTAAATACTATTTTTTAGTCTGGATATCTCTTTTTGACTACAGTCAGATTGAACTAAAGGCAAATATCATGTCTAGGTTTTACAAGCTTATAGTGAATAGTATGCAAGTCTTCTGTTTACTTTGCAAATACAATATGAAAATTTTTTTCTTTTTTTTTCTTGTTCTTTTTAAGACTAGTCAAGTACAGTAGTGAGAAGGGAGGAAGGGGCAGAACAAAGAGACTGATCTATAACTCACTGTGAGCAATTAAGATAACTCACTACCTATAGACCAGCCCTTAGGAAACATAACATTTTAATACTGAGCATAAGGTATTGGAAAAAATCCTTCCTAGTATTTACTTAGTGATAGGTCACAAGTACGGTGTGTTTTGCTTTTTAAAGCCCCTGAGGCTTATTTAAAGATTTGGAACTGTGATTAAATTCCAGGGTCTCATAAGAAGTCTGAGTCCCAAATATTCTCCTGATTTTTAATGAACATGTTTAATGCAATGTTCTAAACCAAATTTCGAGCAACATTTGAATAATCAAAAATAAAGATAAAAATAAAAGGTAGACTAGAAAGTCACTTAAATCATCTCATAGTTTAAGTCATTTAAAATAGTATTCAACAACTTACCATATTCCTTTTCATTTACTTCAGAGATAGGTTCAGAAATAACACTGCAGAAAGAAATGGCACTTGCTGCAGAGGGATTCCGAGAATGTCCCATGTGGTGTGGTACCTTCTTCACATTCTTTAAGGCTTCCTCAGCCTGCTCCTGTTCCATTGCTGCAACCATGTCTTTATATGCTTTCCTGGCTTCCTCAGTGAGTTCTACTAACTTATTAAATAGGCTCTGAAATGAAAGAGTATATGGATTGGTCCATTTTTTGTTACACTTTTTATTCCTATTATGGGTAATAAATATCTCTACTGTTTGTTTCAGAGTCACACATATTTTCAATGAGGACAAAATCCAAATGGTATGCAAAACCACAGAACCTTATGAAATTACTCTATAACTTACCTTTACTGTTTAATTCTCACAAGTCTGAGAAAATTTCTTGATTCCAACACTGGCCACTAAATGTGATATATTAAAAGTTCTTACAATATTCAACAAATGCACTCATCCTTTAGTGTCTGCCACTACAGAGGGTACAAAGATGACTGAACATCAACTCTACTTTCAAGGAACTTTCTATGTGGCTGGAAAAAGATAACAAGAGACACCTATAATCCAAGGCACAATACCTTAAATGCCTTGAGAGGTATAAAGTGTTATGGCTTTTACATGAGACATCAACTCGAAACTGCTGGGCATCACTGAGGAAGTCATGAAGGGAAGAGGATATCAGCAATGGCCTTGAAAAAGGTATAATTTTGAGGGGGTGAAATCAGGGCCTTCAAAGCCAAATATGAAAAATCATTAATAAAGCTACAGACATAAGAAAAGTGTCAGGCTTGTTAGGGGAGCAGTAAAGAATTTTATCTGGGTTGGAATATAAGGGAATGAGTGCATTCTGAGTGATGCTGAGGAATGCAGAAGAAGATGGCAGTGTCCACAGGAATTAAATGTTTCCTGTAATGTTGACTTTTGGAAAAACTAGACGAAGACCAAAAGTAAGTTGGTAATAATATAGATGGCTAGGACATTGAAAATGATTAAAAGGTAAAACAGGATAGAAAAGCATGAATATTGGGCCAAATGCAAATTATAGTAACAGAATATAGAGCTTGGAAGTAGAATATGGAGCTAAATAGCCAGAAGTTCTTTCATTGCTGAAACAAAATTGGAATAAAATAAATAATTCCAGTGAAGTGGTGGGTACACTGAGTATATTCACATTTAGTTAAGATGGCAAAATTCATATAGCATTAAAGTTGTAATTCAATAACTATGATACCTAATGATGTTCAAAGACTCAAGTTTCCACAGCCATCAGAAGGCCAATATATACAACAATGACTTTTAGTTATGTTGTAATTCTACAGCAACTCACTCCTGTTAAATGAGCAATTTAGTATCACAATGTGACATACCCACAACATTAAGAATTTCAAAGAATTAAACATAACCTGGACATTTTTAAGAAATCTGTTTAATTTTATAGTAAGTATAAACCTTGAGATGAAAGTATGGCAAAAAGTGCTACACTGCTGTAGAATGGTATGTTCTCTGAAAATTCATCTCAAGAAGGAAAAATATAAGAAGCATCCTTTATGTAGCTACACTATAATCCTTTAAAATAGCAGGTATAATATAGGATGCTGCTAACTGTATTGCTACTTGAAGAGCGGTGGGTGTTACCTACTAGCAGTATAAAAAAATACATTCAGGATTTATTTTAAAAAGGGCAGATTCTGTTAAAAACAAAAAACAACAGCCCTATGTGGTTACATGTAACAGGCTTGACAAATATTTGCAGTGTTTAACCACGCATTGAAGTGAAAACAATAAAAAGAAAATATGCAAATAGATATGTAAGTTTAACACTGGTTTTACAATATAAAGGAAAGAAAGAAATTGTTAGGAATAAGGAAAGAGAAGAAACACTGAAGAGAGATGCTAGGATCAAGGAATAAAAGGCTTGAATGTGACGGTAAAGACTGGAAGCTTAATTCAAAGAGTAGCTGTATCAGATGGTAAAAGTAACGGGTGCACCACCATTCACTGTGAACACATATACCTGATAACATACCAAGCTCGTCTGGAACTCCTGGCCTCAAGTGCTCCTCCCACGTTAGCCTCTGGAGTTACTGGGCTAACAGGCATGTGCCACTGTGAAATCCTCACATATAGTTTAGCATAGTGGACAGATATACATCTGTCTCACAATTCATTCAACAAACATTTATTCCCTGCTTATTCTCAAGTAATGTGAAAGGTATCAAGAATATAAAGACAACGGAAGGGGCCTGTCACCAAGAAATTCACAGTAAAAGGAAAAGAAATGTACATAACCTATAGCAAGGCACTGTGCTATGCTGAACATGAGAAAAGCATGAGCTACTGTGGGAACACAAATATTAGTTATACGCTCATAGAGCAGGTGGGTAGAGAGAGAATTTCATGAGTGGTGGGAAAGAAACAGGATTCACAGGGGAATGTAGGATACGCAAACATGGTGACTGGATACAAACATGGTGGGATACACACACAAAAATTGTGTGGTTGGAAAAAGATTGTCAATATCACAAAGTATTTTAGAATCAACTTGGTAAAAAACAGTCTTAAACACCACATTTGATGAGCATTACTCTAAATTAATAAGCATTAGATTATCAGCTCCTATAGATAAAGATCTATATTAGCAGATTGCCAAAAAAAGATGATGGTTGGATAGTATCATGGGTACAACTACTGTGACAACTGGTTTAGAAATCTCATTTTCTAAAGAAAAATCCATTCTAATTAAATAATTATTTTGTCTTCTCGATTTCTTGTAGCACAAAATACACCCATCACAGAGACTGAGGAAATTACATTACATCAGATTATCTTTAGCGGCAGTAAAATAAATTACCAAGTATTAGGCAGTTGAGCCCAGAAGAAAAAAACACTTTGGCAGAAATAGGAACTAAAATATTTTCAAAATGCTTTAGGATTCACCTACATAAATCTTTTCCACTACTAAAAAAGGAAATGTAATACTCAAAAAATTTCCACTCATCCTTTGCGAGTTGTCTACTCATTCCCTCAAATGCTTAAACATACACTGGCATATGTCAATTGAAAAATGTGCTATCTGCGGATGTGCTGGAGAGCAAGAGAGTGTGTCTTCTAAATTCTTACCTCAGCACCAAAGTAGTTGAAGATTCCCACTACACTAACAGGAACCAGCTTGTTCACACAGCGTCCTAGAGCTTTCCTTCCAAGGGCAAACACAAAAGGAATTTCTTGTTCCCGTGCCATGGCTATAACATTATAGAGAGCCTCATCCAGACCACCTGAGAAAATCGACACATGCAGAGGCTATAATTTAGTTATTTCCTACATGGAGCTAACCACACACCTGATAGCTAAAGCATAAAACATCACAGCAAAGGTTTCTATTAACACTTGCAGCACTTACGTGATTACACACATTGTTCTATTTGATTTTATACTATATATGGAAGTATAGATGTATTTTCTTTCTCTCCTAAATTCCTCACACCTAGTATTTTTCTTCCTCCACAGAGATTAGCACAGCAAGACTCAAACTGCAATTCAACAAGTATTATAAAGAAATTAATTAAAACTGTTAATAGTGGCTGACTCGCAAATCTTTCAGCTCAAAGACCTCTCACAATGCAAGGAGACAGATTATACATTACTGGTCTCACTGGTATTCCTCGCCATGCATATGCCTACTACTCCTCCTCCTTGCTCTCTGTCTATGACAGTCACCTAAACTTGCCCATCAGAAAGGACAAATAAGGATGCATGGCGCAGTTCAAAGTACTTGTGTGGTGGCTTGCCTAAGCGCCTTACGTGAAACTGCTGGTTTCTGAGAGACAAATCGCCAACTATCAAATTTTAAAAACTGAATATACTGGCAGAAAGAATGCATTCTGGCTAGTCCTCCATCTGATCACAACAGAGGAGACAGCTGGTGGGCTCAACTGAAATCTTTCACTGGTGTTCATATATAAGGATTTTATTTACAATCCAATCTCAATTTTACCACTTAATTTCAGGTATTGAAAGAGTGCAGTTTGTTCTCTCATGCTCCAATATTCTGTTTTATACCTCAACTCTGCTGAGAAAGACATACGGCTTCCACTTTATAGTCACTGTATATCCTAAAACTATACTGTCAAAACACTTCAAAAGCAAAAAGCACACACCTTTTGACTGGATTTTTCACAATTTGGAGAAATTATAACACACTTGATCTTGTTTAACTTCATATGTTTGGTAACTTCTCTTAGACCCATCACGAGTCGTCTCCTTGCTTTTGCTCTTACAGGATCTTTTTGGTAGATGCGTTCCTGGAAACTGACAAGCTCTTGGAGAAGAAGAGTCACACATTCATCAATCTCTTTACAAAGAACCTGATTGCAATACCTGTAAAGAAAACCAAAATAGATAACTCTATCCTAATTTTTTCCCCTATAGTTATAAAACTACATTATGAAAATATCTCTAAGACAAAATATATCCGGTAAGAAGTCTTCTTGAAAAGTCTTTTAAGTAAGTGTTTAAAACTTCTTAAATCCTTCAATTACAAAAACAGAGGAGTGATACGGATATTCCTTGTTCTGCATTTCAAATAGATTTGATTCAGGTAAATATTTTTAAGTATTCAATAAATGCTTGGTTTTATTATGATACTAGTTTTATTCATCACTTTATCCCCCATCACCTAGAAAAAGGCATATATTAAGCAATCAGTAAATATCTGATAAATTAACGAATATATTGTTGTCTTCCACACTGTATTGTTTTATTATTATACTTTAAGTTCTGGGATACATGTGCAGAATGTGCAGATTTGTTACATAGGTATACAAGTGCCAGGGTGGTTTCCTGCACCCATCAACCTGTCATCTACATTAGGTATTTCTCCTAATGCTACTCCTCCCCTAGCCCCCTACCTCTGACAGGCCCTGGTGTATGACATTCCCCTCTCTGTGTCCATGTGTTCTCATTGTTCAACTCCCACTTATAAGTGAGAAAACGCAGTGTTTGGTTTTCTGTTCCTGTGTTAGTTTGCTGAGAATGATGGTTTCCTGCTTTATCCATGTCCCTGCAAAGGACATGATCTCATCCTTTTTTATGGCTGCATAATATTCCATAGTGTATATGTGCCACATTTTCTTTATCCAGTTTATCATTGATAGGCATTTGGGTTAGTTCCAAGTCTTTGCTACTGTGAATAGTGCTAAAATAAACATAAGTGTGCATGTGTCTTTATAGTAGAATGATTTATAATTATTTGGGTATATACCCAGTAATGGGATTGCTGGGTCAAATGGTACTTCTGCCTTTAGATCCTTAAGGAATCGCCACACTGTCTTCTACAATGGTTGAACTAATTTACCCTCCCACCAACAGTGTAAAAGTGTTCCTATTTCTCCACATCCTCTCCAGCATCTGCTGTTTTCTGACTTTTTCATGACTGCCATTCTAACTGGCGTGAGATGGTATGTTATTGTGGTTTTGATTTGCATTTCTCTAATGACCAGTGATGATGGGCTTTTTTCGTATGTTGGCCACATGTCTTCTTTTGAGAAGCATCTGTTCATATCCTTTGCCCACTTTTTGATGGGGTTGCTTTTTCCTGTAAATTTAAGTTCCTTGTAGATTCTGGATATTAGCCCTTTGTGAGATGGAAAGATTGCAAAAATTTTCTCCCATTCTGTAGACTGCCTATTCACTCTGATGATAGTTCCTCCTGCTGTGCAGAAGCTCTTTAGTTTAATTAGATCCCATTGCCAATTCTGGTTTTTGTTGCCATTGCTTTTGGTGTTCTAGTCATGAAGTCTTTGCCCATGCCTATGTACTAAATGGTATTGCCTAGGTCTTCTAGGGTTTTTATGGTTTTAAGTCTTTAATCCATCTTGAGTTAATTTTTGTATAAGGTGTAAGGAAGAGGTCCAGATTCAGTTTTCTGCATATGGCTAGCCAGTTCTTCCAACTCCATTTATTAAATAGGGAATCCTTCCCCATTGCTTGTTTTTGTCTGTCAGGTTTGTCAAAGACCAGATGATTGCACATGTGTGTCATTATTTCTGAAACTTCTGTTCTGTTTCAGTGGTCTATATATCTGTTTTGGTACCAGTACCATGCTGTTTTGGTTACTGTAGCTTTGCAGTATAGTTTGAAGTCAGGTAGCATGATGCCTCTAGCTTTATTCTTTTTGCTTAGGATTGTCTTGGCTATATGGGCTCTCTTTGGTTCCATATGAACCTTAAAATAGTTTTTTCTAATTCTGTGAAGAAAGTCAATGGTATCTTGATGGGGATAGCACTGAATCTATAAATTAATTTGGGCAGTATGGCCATTTTCACGATACTGATTCTTCCTACCCATGAGCATGGAATGTTTTTACATTTGTTTGTGTCCCCGTCTTCCTTGAGCAGTGGTTTGTAGTACTCTTTGAAGAGGTCCTTCACAACCCTTGTAAGTTGTATTCCTAGGCATTTTATTCTCTTTGTAGCAATTGTGAATGGGAGTTCACTCATAATTTGGCTCTCTGTTTGTCTATTATTGGTGTATAGGAATGCCTGTTATTTTTGCACATTGATTTTGGATCCTGACTTTGCTGAAGTCGCTTATCAGCTTAAGGAGATTTTGGGCTGAGACGATGGGGTCTTCTAAATATACAATCATGATGTCATCTGCAAAAAAGACAATTTGACTTCCTCTCTACATATTTGAATACCCTTTATTTCTTTCTCTTGCATGATTGCCCTGGCCAGAACTTCCAATATGATGTTGAACAGGAAGGGTGAGAGGGGGCATCCTTGTCTTGTGCCAATTTTCAAAGAGAATGCTTCCAGCTTTTGCCCATTCAGTATGATATTGGCTGTGGGTTGTTATAAATAGCTCTTATTATTTTGAGATATGTTCCATCAATACCTGAGAATTTTTAGCACAACAGGGTGTTAAATTTTATTGAAGGCCTTTTATGCATCTATTGAGATAATCACGTGGTTTTTGTCTTTGGTTCTGTTTATGTGATGGATTACATTTATTGATTTGTGTATGTTGAACCAGCCTTGCATCTCAGGGATGAAACTGACTTGATCGTAGTGGATGAGCTTTTTGATGTGCTGCTAGATTTACTTTGCCAGTATTTTATGGAGGATTTTCACACTGATGTTCATGAGGGATAATGGCCTGGAACTTTCCTTTTCTGTTGTGTCTCTGCCAGGTTTTTGTGTCAGGATGATGCCGGCCTCATATAATGAGTTAGGGGGGTGTCCCTCTTTTCTATTGTTTGGAATAGTTTCAGAAAGAAAGGTACCAGCTCCTGTTTGTACCTGGTAGACTCTGGCTGTGAATCCATCTGGTCCTGGGCTTTTTTTGGTTGGCAGGCTATTACTACCTCAGTTTCAGAACTTGTTATTAGGTTAATTCAGGGATTTGACTTCTTCCTAGTTAAGTCTTGGGAGAATGTATGTGTCCAGGAATTTATCCATTTCTTCTTTTCCTAGTTTATTTGAGAAGAAGTGTTTATAGTATTCTCTAATGGTAGTTTCTATTTCTGTGAGATCAGTGGTGATATCCCCTTTATTGTTTTTTATTGTGTCTACTTGATTCTTATCTCTTATTAAGTCTGGCTAGCAGTCTATTTTTTTGATCTTTTCAAAAAACCAGCTCCTGGATTCACTGATTTCTTTAACAGTTTTTCATGTCTCCATCTCCTTCAGCTCTGCTCTGATCTTAGTTATTTCTTGTCTTCTGCTAACATTTGAATTTGTTTGCTCTTCCTTCTCTAGTTCTTATAATTGTGGTGTTAGGGTGCTGATTTTAGATCTTTACTGCTCTCTCCTGTGGGTATTTAGTGCTATAAATTTCCCTCCAAACACTGCATTAGCTGTGTCACACAGATTCTGGTATGTTGTGTCTTTGTTGTCATCGGTTTCAAAGAAATTATTTATTTCTGCCTTAATTGCATTATTTACCCAGTAGTCACTCAAGAGTGGGTTGTTAAGTTTCCATGTAGTTGGGCAGTTTTGAGTTTCTTAATCCTGAGTAATTTGATTGCACTGTGGTCTGAGAGACTGTTATATCTGTTCTTTTGCATTTGCTGAGGAGTATTTTACTTCCAATTATGTGGTCAGTTTTAGAATAAGTGCGATGTGGTGCTGAGAATAATGTATATTCTACTGATTTGGGGTGAAGAGTTCTGTAGATGTCTATTAGGTCTGCCTAGTCCAGAGGTGAGTTCAAGTCCTGAATATCCTTGTTAATTTTCTGTCTCATTGATCTAATATTGACAGTGGGGTGTTAAAGTCTCCCACTATTATTGTGTGGGAGTCTAAGTCTTTTGTAGGTCTCTAAGAACTTGCTTTATGAATCTGGGTGCTCCTCTATTGGGTGCACAAATATTTAGGACAGATAGTTCTTCTTGTTGCATTGATCCCTTTACCGTATGTAATGCTCTTCTTTGTCTTTATCTTGTTGGTTTAAAGTCTGTTTTATCAGAGACTAGTATTGCAACCCCTGCTTTTTTTTTTTTTTTTTTGCTTTCCATTTGCTTGGTAAATCTTCCACCATCTATTTATTTTGAGCCTATGTGTGTCTTTGGCACATGAGATGGGTCTCCTGAATATAGCACACTGAGTCTTGACTCTGTTCAATTTGCCAGTCTATGTCTTTTAATTGGGGCATTTAGCCTGATTACATTTAAGTTAATATTGTTATGTGTGAATTTGATCCTGTCATTATGATGCTAGCTGGTTATTTTGCCCTTTAGTTGACACAGTTTCTTCACAGTGTCAATGGTCTTTACAATTTGGTATGTCTATGCAGTGGCTGGTACTGGCTTTTCCTTTCCATAGTTAGTGCTTCCTTCAGGAGCTCTTGTAAGGCAGTCCTGGTGGTGACAAAATCTCTCAACATTTGCTTGTCTGTAAAGGATTTTATTTTTCCTTCACTTATGAAGCTTACTTTGGCTGGATATGAAATTCTGGGTTGAAAATTCTTTTAAGAATGATGAATACTACCCCCCACTGTCTTCTGGCTTGTTGGGTTTCTGCAGAGAGATCTGTTGTTAGTCTGATGGGCTTCCCTTTGTGGGTAACCCAGCCTTTCACTCTGGCTGCCCTTAAGATTTTTTCCTTCATGTCAACCTTGGTGAATCTGATGATTATGTGTCTTGGGGTTGCTCTTCTTGCAGAGTAACTTTGTGGTGTTCTTGTATTTCCTGAATTTGAATGTTGGCCTGTCTTGCTAGGTTGGGGAAGTTCTTCTGGATAATATCCTGAAGAGTGTTTTCCAACTTGGTTCCATTCTCTGTATCACTTTGAGGTACACCAATCAAATGTAAGTTTGGTCTTTTCATATAGTCTCATATTTCTTGGAGGCTATGTTCCTTCCTTTTCATTCTTTTTTCTCTAATCTGGTCTTCATGATTTATTTCATTAAGTTGATCTTCAATCTCTGATATCCTTTCTTCCACTTAATCAATTTGGCTATTAATACCTGTGTAAGATTCGTGAAGTTTTCACGCTGTATTTTTTAGCTCCATCAGGTCATTTATGTTCTTCTCTAAACTGGTTATTCTAGTTAGCAATTCCTCTAACCTTTTTTCAATGTTCTTAGCTTCCTTGGATTGGGTTAGAACATGCTCCTTTAACTCAAAGGAGTTTGTTATTATCCACCTTCTGAAGCCTACTTCTGTCAATTTGTCAAACTCATCCTCCATCCAGTTTTGTTCCCTTGCTGGCGAGGAGTTCTGATCCTTTGGAGGAGAGAAGAGGCATTCTGGTTTTTGGAATTTTCAGCCTTTTTGTGTTGGATTTTCCTCTTCTTCTGGATTTATCTACCTTTGGTCTTTGCTTCTGGTGACCTTCGGATAGGGTTTTTGTGTGGACGTCCCTTTTGTTGATATTGATGCTATTCCTTTCTGTTTGTTAGTTTTACTTCTAACAGTCCCCTCTGCTGCATATCTTCTGGACTTTGCTGGAGGTCCACTCTAGACCCTGTTTGCCTGGGTATCACCAGCAGAGGCTGCAGAACAACAAAGATCGCTGCCTGTTCCTTCCTCTGGAAGTTTTGTCCCAGAAAGGTACCTGACAGATGCCAGCTGGAGCTCTCCTGTATGAAGTGTCTGTTGATTCCTGCTGGGAGATGTCTCCCATTCAGAGGCACAGGGGTCAGGGACAAACTTGAGGAGGCAGTCTGTCCCTTAGCAGAGCTCAAGTGGTTTACTGGGAAATACACTGCTCCTTTCAGAGCCAACAGGCAGAAATGTTTAAGTCTGTTGAAGCTGTGGCCACAGCTGCCCATTGTCCCAGCTGCTCTGTCCCAGGGAGATGGGAGTTTTATTTATAAGCCCCTGACTAGGGCTGCTGCCTTTCTTTCAGAGATGCCCTGCCCAGAAAGGAGCAACCTAGAGAGGCAGTCTGGCTATGGCGGCTTTGCCCAGCTCAAATCAGATAGATTTCATCTAAAGGATAGTTAACCTAAGGTAAGTACTATCGTAACTGCTAATTATTAAACTTCTAAGAATATAAACCAAATGATAGCCTGCTATTAGTTAAAAATACAATGATTCTAGTAAAGAGATACTAAAGATGCTTCTAGTAGGAAAAAATATTTCTACCTGAATGTCTTATTACCAACAATTCCTCCTCTGAGCTTCAATAGATTTCTGGGCCCTGGCTTTCTCAGTCATAAAAGTAAGGAGCTAGGTAAAATGGCCTCAAAGATGCCTAAAGCTCCAAAAATTTATGGCTATGGAGGATGAACTCAATCATTAAACTGAAGCCAAAATCAAAGAGGTTGTGAGGTAAAAATAACAAGCCTTTACATCAGGCAAAGCAAATGAACAGGGCTCTCTGTGAGACTATATATGACTATAATGTGAGAAACAAAGTCAGTGTGAGGCCACTATAGTACTTAACTCCTGGGATAAAGAAGTCATCTACGACCGGGCGTGGTGGCTCACACACATGTAATCCTAGCACTTTGGGAGGCTGAGGCAGACAGATCACCTGAGGTCGGGAATTAAAGACCAGCCTCACAGACATGGAGAAACCCTGTCTCTACTAAAAATACATCAGTCAGGTGTGGTGGTACATGCTTGTAATCCCAGCTACTCAGGAGGCTGAGACAGGAGAATCACTTGAACTCAGGAGGCGGAGGTTGCAGTGAGCTGAGATCATTCCACTACACTCCAGCCTGGGCAACAAGAGCGAAACTCTGTCTCAAAAAAAAAAAAAAAAGGTCATCTAAGTATATACTTCTCATGTATACTCTTTCCATCTTTTCCAGTAATCATCCCTCATGTCTACCATAAGCAGGTACTTAATAGGGAGAATTGGTGTCATTTCTTATCTATGAATAACCAAGGTAAGCAAATTTCTACTTTCAAATTATATTATATAGTGGGAAAATTTGTGCCTGTTCTTCTCTGACGCAAAAAGTTTATCAGGGGAACTTTTTGTGTTTCTGTGGAAAATGCTTAAATAAGAACAACACTACTTCAGAATATAAAAATGAGGACATTAAGGAATGTTTAACTGTCAAAGTATGCAAAATTAAAGAATGCAATCAAAGACTAGAACATCCCAAAATGCAATTTTCTTCACTTTTTTTTCCTTTTTTCCTTCAAGCTGTTCATTTCCCACATATATAACATTTTATCCCCAAAGTGTTTCATTTGCTCCACATCTGTGATTTGACATTTAATTAACTTAACTTTCCAAAGCTAAGCAAGAAGTAATTTGCCAAAAACAATAGTATAAGGAAAGGGAACAGAATAAACCAATGTAATCTGGACTCACATAGATTATACTTTCACCTTGGAATTCTTTCATATTTTATTTTTAAATATGAAAAATGAAATTAATTCATCAACATAAATGTTAAAATCTTAAAATCCTTCACAGCAATAACTGTTATAGCAATTCACAGATGGGGTATCATATTCTGTGATCCCTCAGTTACCTCAACTTAAGAACTCAGAAATACCTGCACAAATAGCATTATGTAAAAGTCTCATTTCATATATTAAGGTCTTAGATACCTGTTATTAATTGGTTAGAGTGATCTTTTGAAGGGCCAATAATACAAACAAGAAAGCAAAAGCATCTGGAGGAGGCAAACGCATAGTACAACATTTAATATATAAGACGTTACGAGTCTAGATTTCTAGAACAGAAATACTATCAAATATAAAGAGAATATACTTACTGTCAAATCACTCTCACCTGAATACTGAAAGCTGACAGAAGGCAATGCTTTAAATAATAAACCCAGCTGTTAAACAAAATCCGAAAAAAGTTAAAGATCTCTGGTGTTTTATCTGCATGACTCACTGAGAGTAACAATGACAATACTAAATTCAGAACTATAATCAAGATCCTTAAACTATTCAACCTCATTAATGAGTATAAAACTTACTCTCTAAATCTTTTGCTGTGGATTTTGGTTATTGTTGAAGATGCCATTGGACTGCCTATTCCAGAACTAGCAGGAGAGCCTTGTGACACAGGTGTCATACAGTATGGAGAGTTCTGACTTGCTGGAGAGAGCGAAGTATCACTGGGCATGCTCAGTCCAGTATCTGTGGAGACGCAGAGTGAAGGGAAAAAATTCAGAAACTTCAAATCCTAAAAGCTCCACATTGATCAACACAATTTAGAATGGCTGCTGTCTTTCAGGCCTTTTCCAAATTTTCCAGAAGCTAATAAAGTGGGCATTTTTCTTTTTCCTTTTTTTTTTATCTGGTCTTCCTTTGTGGCATTTTTCTTATCACAAATAAACATGTTCCATACACTACAGAAATGAAATTCTCCTATTGTCTGTTGAAGTATACTCTTAGCCAGGTGTATCCTGTGGTCCCAGCTACTTGGAAGGGTGAGGCAAGAGAATCACTTGAACCCAAGAGTTTGAGGTCAGCCTGAGAAACACTGAGACTTCCATCTCTTTAAAAAAAAACAACAACAAAACTCACTCTCTCTCTCTCTCTCCAAAGTCAAGCATAGCCCTGAAGTCTCCACAGAGATGAGGAAGAATACACATTATCTAAACATGTATTCCTAGAGAATTTAAATTAAAGAACAAAAATCTGCACCTCTTAGGCCATGGGTGGTGGCTCATGCTTGTCATCCCAGTACCTTGGGAGGCCAAGGCAGAAGACCACTTGTGGTCCAGGGTTCCAGACCAGCCTGGCCAACATGTTGAAACCCCATCTCTACTAAAAATACAAAAAAAAATCAGCCGTGCATGGTGGCACATGCCTGTAGTTCCAGCTACTCGAGAGGCTGAGGCAGTAGAATCGTTTGAACCCGACAGGGGGAGGTTGCAAAACGCCGAGATCGTGGCACTGCACTTCAGCCTGGGCAACAGGAGACTCTGTCTCAAAAAAAAAAAAAACTGACACCTCTTTCCAAATCGTATTACCCATTTCTTCATTTCTATTTTTCCACCTATTTCTTAGAGATCTTTTTTTTAAAAACAATCTAAAATTTCCCATTATTGGTGGCAATGACAAATCCTACCTCACCCTCTCCACACCACTTCTGATTCTCCAGGTACCACCCCCGGTTTCTCTCTTATTTGGTCTTTGCTTCTGTGTTCAGGGAGCCAGATTATTAGATGCCATTTCTTGACTACTGTCTCCTTCATTTAGTTACTGCTTTCCCAAACAGCTAAACTCAGGAAATGAGTTCATATTTGTATATCGAGTCCATTAATTAGCAAAGTCACATATGTATTTTTTTTTTTTTTGAAATACAGGGTCTCACTTTGTCATCCAGGCTGGAGTGCGGTGGCACGACCTCAGTTCACTGCAGCCTTGACCTCCTGGGCTCAACCAATCCTCTCACTTTAGTGCCCCAAGTAGCTTGGACTATAGGTGTGAGCCACCATGCCTAGCTAATTTTTGTATTTTTTTGTAGAGACAGGGTTTTGCCTTGTTGCCAAGGCTGGTCTCGAACTCCTGAGCTCAGTGATCCGCCCATCTTGTCTTCCCAAACTATTAGGCCTACAGGTGTCAGCCTCTGCGCCCAGCCCACATGTATCTTCTTACCTTCCTACTGGACTGCAAGCTCGTCAACAGCAGGACTTGTCTACTATCTATCTTTATTACATTCCCCAACATCCTTGCTGCCACTCTAGTTACTAAAATATATGTAGTAAGCATTCAGTAAACATTTGCTGAATGAACGCATGGATGGCTAACACCTAAAAACATGGGGGATCATTAAACTGAGAAAGAAGAGAATCCTAAACAAATAGGTCCTGGTTGAACAATCCTTAGAAGTAAACTCATTTTTCTAAAAACAACGAAACATTGTTGCTTAATCTATGTGTAAACTAGATTTAAATGTGTTGCAAAAAGTTGGGCAATAAAGATATACTAACAGAAAAATCTTTCTTCTATGGTGGTATAAATATTAGAAGGTATCTGTGGTTTTGCTGAGTTACCAACTGGAATTGTATGTGTTGCTACTTACTGTATGACACTGAATCTTATTGACCAGCTAGATTCTGGTTTGCAATTCCATTCATTGTAGCATATGTGTTAATTCCATGAAAGCAAGAAAATCAACAAAAATGACTCAATGAAAAATAGTCCTAGAAAGGAAGATAGCCAACTGTGTTCTGGACATAAAAGAAGACGAAATGAAAATACCCGTGTCCTTTCCAGAGATCTCACGCATTGGTGAGATCTTAAATTTTGAGGGTTCATTTCAAATTCAGGATTTAAGCCTCAAAAACGTCACAGACCTAGTATATAACACCTGTTCCCCTTCTCTCACAATCTCCCTACAAAAGCATCTTGAAAAGAAACCACTCTAAAAAATAAAGAGATTACATAGAGAGCACATCTTCTACTCAGGAGCATAACTAGTAACAGCTTACATATCTATTAAAATATTTCAGACCAATCCATGAGAAGAAGAGAAAGGGGGACCTCCTTACCTTCCTGGGAAACAATTTCCTGTGGCAAATCATCAATGAAATCTAAGTGCATTTCTGTTGGTTCCTCGGATCCCAAAAGATTGTGGTCCACAGTTGAGCGCCCTTTCTTTTCCTCTCTTTCTTTTAAAATAACCTAAAAGTCATTATACCAGTCTTAACTCTTCAACTATGTACGAATGATGACAATATACATTATAACACAGGTACAGTAGTTCATTTAAACATGAACATGAGAAGTTTAGCTGCCTGGCAAAAAGGCAAATGTAATTTCAGACACTATAAATTGAAAGAAGTACCTCATACAAAATAAAGGGACACAACTGTATTACAGAATACACAGCCATCAAACCATGTCTGATTCTTTAAATTCTGGGTGACAAACTACAGTTTCAAAATAACTGGGTAAATTAAGTTTGAAACCCAGGTCATACAGTTTACATTTGATTGACATTTTATAGTTTTCAATTATTTGGATATGAATTATCTCATTTTGAGCCTCTTAATAACAATAGTGAGTTAAATCACATATGATCCCCAATTTATGGATGAGAAAAATGAGAGTAAGAAGGTTGCCTAAAATGATATATGTAGCAAGCACTGAAGTCAGTACTGAAATCCAGGGCTTCTGATTTCTGGAGTCTAATGTTTTGGGATACTTAATATTTAACTTTTTTTTTTTTTAACCTTATGAAAGAATTCATTTTCCAGGGTCCTGCTCTACATGGAAAGACAGCCATGATACTGATGATATCCTGAGCTTCAAATTAACTCGTTATCAAGATTCATGCACATGAATACTTCTCACAACAATCTGTTTACTAAGACACCACAACTACTTTTACAAAACAGATTAAAATCCTTATCCTATAAAACAAATATCCCACCAGATTTTGGTTTACCTTTTTAAGTGCTGTGGGTGTTTTAGTTTTGCAATTTCCTTCTCTTTTCCTTTCTTTGCTTTAGAGGAAGCAATGTCCACAGAATTAAAGGATGTCAAACAGGGCTGACTTTTGGTTAAAGGTTTTCTGTTAGTGGAGTCTTTAGTGTGAAAAGAAGCTGCAGTAACCACTAAAAACAAATAGGAACATTAGTTTCACTATTAGGGCCAATCCCACATACTTTCAAAATTTCCCATGATAACTACAAAAAACATCTTCCTCCCACGGAAAAAAACAGACATCATAACAGAAGTACTACACATGGCTATGCAGTACCCCTCAGATACAGCTTTTACCCATTTTTTAGATGGATCTTCCATAAGATAAAGACTAAGCCAACGCAATTAACCAATTTAGAGGTCCATTATAGGGATAAATAAATTATTAGTTCTATTTTACTGTACAACCCTCAAACATGGCAATTCCTTGCAACTGGTCTTCAGTCAGAACCACTCTACCTTTGAAATGTCACAATGCTGCACCCCTTCTTAAACCTACTGAATCTGCTATTCACCCTTAGGTAAGATATCACTTCTCTCCTTATTTCAGTTGGTCAGTAAAGAATGATGGTTTTACCCACTCAGCTGCACTCAGTACCATTAAGTCTTTTATGTCTGGTTGATATCCTTAGTCTCCACTGCCTTCCTCCAGTCCTTTACTAGTCCTAAACCCCCAATCTCAATCCTCTCACGCTCAGAGCTATCCTGCCACTTCCCTGAGAAGATGCTATCCAATATAAAATTATGCCCCACCTGAAAGGAGGTGGCAGACATCCTTACTCCTGTCCAAGGCTCACGAACTGCGTCTATTCTTAATATCCCATCTCAGTTCCTCTAGGATCTTACTCTATTCCTATACCCTTGCATCTTTCAAGTTCATACCTGATTCCTGACTTTTTCTTAAAATCTTCTAACTAAAAAAAAAAAGGCTGGGTGTGGTGGCTCACGCCTGTAATCCCAACACTTTGGGAGGCCAAGGCAGGCAGATCACAAGGTCAGAAGTTCAAGACCAGCCTGACCAACATGGTAAAACCCCATCTCTACTAAAATTATCCAGGCGTGGTGGCGAGTGCCTGTAATCCCAGCTACTTAGGAGGCTGAGGCAGGAGAATTGCTTGAACCTGTGAGGCAGAGGTTGTGGTGAGCTGAGATGGTGCCACTACACTCCAGCCTGGGCAACAAAGTGAGATCCTGTCTCCAAAAAAAAAAAAAAGTTTTTTTTTAAAAGGCAAACCAACTAAACCCTTCCCTTGACTGACTTCCCCTCAACCTAAGGTGCCATCATTCTCCTTTCCTTCCTTATTAAACTTCTAAACAGTCTTTCTCTTATTATCACTTTTCAAATCATTACAATTTGACCTCTGCCCAACCCCACTCTCTTGAAACTGTCAAGGTCACACATAACCTTGCAATTGCCAAATATAATTCTCTGACTCTTTAGTCTTCTTCAGCATTTGGTACCAATAACTACATCCTTTTCCTCAAAATTCTATCCTTGCCATCTGTAACATTATAGTCTTTTATTTTTCTTATTCTTTCTCAAATCTATGTTTCTGGTCCTCTTTCTCTTATCCTTATCTCAGCAGTCCACCAAGGCTTGGTCTGTGAACATCTTTTCCTAATTTTTCTTTCCCCCAACAATCTGATATCCACACCTTCCACAATCATCTTATTTGAAACTCACTGACTTGTAAACTAAACTACACATTCATAACTATATGCTAAATAGGAACCACCAGAATCTCCCTTGCATTTAAAATACAACCGGCAGTATCTGCTCTTCCTAACAAAATTCTTCTATAATCCTTATCTTGTATAGTAACATGGCAGCCCTTATCACCACCACATTCATCCAAGGCAGAGAGTTTGGAGTCATCATTGACCTGTTTCCATTCCAGATTTCATCATTTCTCTACAATCCTTTTTCATCATGATCAGTCTCATCCTTCTCTTGAACATGTATATATATGGGGGTGTGTGTGTGTGTGTGTGTATATATATATATTCTAAAAGATACATCATTATATATAAAATATATAAATATGTAATTTATAGTAATTATATTAACATTTAGCAACTGCTAAATATATACATTTATATATGTATACATAAACTGTTAACGTATGTATATATAAATGTATATATAACATATACTATTAATATATGTATACTGTTTATACACACACACACACACACACACACACACACACAATATAAACCTGTATATTAACTGTTGCTAAATTAAAGTTGTAAGAAGCCATATGAAGTATCACAGGTTAACAATCTCTTCTCCATAATACTATTTATTGAGTGATTATAACCCGAATACTCTAAGTACTTTACATATATCATCTCATCTCATCCTCAGGACAATCATGAAGTAGGCACCCTCGTATTAACGTGAGGAAACTGAAGCATAGGAAGGTTACGTAACTTGCCAATGAAATACATGGAATAACAGGATTCAAACCAAGGCAACTTGATTCCAGAGCCCCTGTGCTTTTAGCTACTAGGCCATACTTCCTCCACAATACTGCTCTCAGTTTTACTCCCTATTTTTACCTCTTAAGTAAGAGATTACTGCCACTCTCCCCATCTCAACAACATGCAACTCTAAAGCTTTGTATACCTTCAGTACTATCTGGCTAATAGTTACTCAAAGCAAAAGTTGATAGCGGACTGGTAACTAGATAGCTTTAAATATTTTGCACACAGGTCAAAATTATATGTTATAATTTTTCTTTCTAATAAAAATAGTTCCTTCACATAGGATCAGAAGACACACAAATTCAATTCTGCCTCTCAGCATCAGCGCTGGTGCTGTACACTGGTACCTTTCCTGTTCCTTTGTTCTATTCCTCATCCTCTAAAAAAAGACTATGAAAAGAAATGAGGGAACACAGAGCAGCTGAGCTCTAAATCTGACAAGGTTTGTTAAAATAGAAATGACTGTTTCAGTAGAAAGCCAGATCATTTTCACACACACGCACGCACGCACACACACACACACACACACACACACAATCTGATCAACAAAACCCTTGTCTGCAACTGAGTTTTAAACTAGATAATTTAACGGTTAAGAAAGCCAGACTACTTGTGATTTTTTAATTTCAATCTTTGAAAAAGAAAAAAATTTGGGTGAGTCAGAATGCATACCAACCGACATTTACGCAGAGATCTAAAGAACCTGAGGGAAACAAACTATGCTGATACCTGGATGAAGAGTGTCCCAGGAAAAGGGAACAGCAAGCTCACAGATACTGAGCTAGGATCATGCTGGGTATGTCTGAGGACTGCTAATGTGGCTAGAGCAGAGTATGTTAGGAGAGAATGGTGATGAAGGCAAAAAGGTAATAGGGTCAGCTAAAATATGGCTTTGGTCAGGAGTCTGGCTTCATGCCAAGTCAAATGAAGAGCTACTAGAGCATTTTGAGCAGTAGAGTGATATAATCCAGCTTACATTTTAAAAAGATCACTCCATATAACACAGATGAGGGGTTGTGGGAGGGAAAAGCAGATAGCAGGAGGCTAATCAGTGTAGTAGTATACAATAATGGAGGCTACTGTGGTGGCAGGAAATCTGGTGAGTAGATTATGGATATGTTTTGCAGGCAGGATAGACAGGATATGTTAAAGGACTAGAGGTGGAAAGAAAAGGAGCATGGACAATTTCAAAGCTTGTGGTTTAAGCTGATTTAAAATACACATACACACACACACACACAACCTTTAAAATTTTTGATTAACAGCATCTAACATATATTACCATAGACAAATAGCAAACTGCTCACGCTAATGATACCACCTGTATATGACAGAGGCCTGGTATTAGTAATTTGCCGTGCTTTCATTGCTTGCTGTTGTTTTTCCAGAGCAGCTAACATGTCCCCCCAAATCTAGCTGCACAGGTGTTTTATTCTTTTTCCAGCTGCTTTTGATAAAGCTTCCTACAAAGTAAATATTAAAAAATTTATTTTTTTGTTAGAGTATGAAAGTGTGGCATTTTAAGATGACTATACTTATCCCCTCCTACCCCACCAAACCTAGCAAATAAACAATCACATTTGTTCATAAAAGTGAATAGATACCTGTAATTTTTTTTGCTCCATACTTATTTCTGAATATTCTTGAGCTGTGGCAAGGGCTGCTGCTAAAGCTTTCTTCTTCTGACTTTTTGCACGTTTAGGAACTGAGGTGGTAATGGGAATTGGAGTTTGAACTATATTGATTGGTGAGTTTTCAGGTAAATCATCCAACTATGATAACCAGAAAAAAAATCTGTTAGTGAACCCATAAAAGTCAATAATAAGGAAAAACGATCCAGAAGGTGGGGTGTTGTGCAGTATAAGTACACTAGACTCTTCAAAGAATTCAATGTCATAAAGAACAGGATTTGACAGTAGGACCATTTCAGACTGGGAAATACTAAAGGGACGAAACCGCCTAATGCAATGGGGGTTAGTTGCCTGGATCCTTGACCGAAATAAAACAAAATACCTCCAAAGTAAAATTTCGCAACAACTTGGAAAATTTCATTACAGACTGTATGTTGTTTGATGCTATCATTGAATTAATGGTATTTTAGTAATAGAACTGTGGATGTCATAGAGAATTGTCTCTGTTCAGGCTATGATGTAATGAAATATTAAAGACAGGTACTAAACACTGTCTCCTGCACACTCTGTGCTCCATGTGCTTTACACTTATCTTTAAGATTTCCTTCCAACATAGCCATTCTTCAAAGGATGTTATATTGTGCTTATCTTTTTAAAAAGAGTTACTTACTACTTTAGAAGAAAGTTTTTGTTGAATATTCTCATCCTTAGCATTTCCATTCTCATTTGGTTCTGAAACCCATCTTCATCCTGAAATAGTTCACATTTTAACTAAAAAGAGTTCAAGGCAGACTCCTAAAAAAACCTTTTTATAATGCTTAAAAGTATTGAAAAATGAGGAAGTTATTTCTTGTACTCTACTACTGAAATACTCAAAGTCGGTCTTACAGAGGAAATCTCAAAAAAAAAAAAAAAAGGAAATCTCATTTTTCACATGCTAAAACATAAACAATTATTCAAGGATGGGGGCATATCCACACATGTCCATCTTTTGGATTTCTGCACCTACTATTTCATTTTTATTAATAATTCTACCTTCAGATGGCTAGGTAATTGAAAAGAAATTCAAATTGGATTTTGTCACATCCAGGTAATTTGAAAAAGTGTTTAATAGCTTCATGTAAACTTCATTATATTCCTTGTTCTGCATTACTCCACACAATTGTCAATAAGGTTAAAAAATTTTTCCACTAAAATTAATTTCTTAATATCCTTTAATACTGAAAATTATATCTAATATATTTAAATGTAAGTATAGAACCAATTGTACAGCTGAGTACATGTAATACAATTGACAGATCTGGATATATTGAAACTACTGTTGACAGAATAATTGAGATATACTCTCAAGTCCTTTGGCTCAATTACTAAACTTATCTAACATATTATTGATTTCCATCCTCTGACCTCAAGCAAGTTTTCCAGTTTAATCTCCATCTATGAACTCATTTAACAGAATTTATGATCCAACAAAAATGAGTTACTCAAATGAGTTACCAGAGATGTGTGGTGAAAAACATCTTGACACAACCAAATTCTACTTGTTCTTTAAATTCATTCCAAATGTTAGCTACCCTGCCAGAAACCCAAAGTGACCTGTCCTCTGCTTTCAACTCTAACCACACTCAACTAAGTATTAGGTGTATATATGCCTACATTTCCCTACTACACAGCAATTTTCCCAAGGATAGCAGGTCTATTCACCTTAATGTATCATTACTGCACACATATACTAGACCGCCAATAAGAATCTGTTAGATGGGCCAGGAGTGCTGGCTCATGCCTGTAATCCCAGCACTTTGGGAGACTGACATGGGTGGATCACCTGAGGTCGGGAGTTCAAGACAAGCCTGACCAACATGAGGAAACCCCATCTTTACTAAAAATGCAAAATTAGCTGGGCGTGGTGGCACATGCCTGTAGTCCCAGCTACTTGGGAGGCTGACACAGGAGAATCGCTTGCACCTGGGAGGTGGAGGTTGCGGTAAGCCGAGACCGTGCCATTGCACTCCAGCCTGGGCAACAAGAGTGAAACTCCATCTCAAAAAAAAAAAAATAATCCGTTAGATGAATAAACAATCAAAACAGTGCAATTAGGATATGAACTGTCTATTAGAGAAAGTAAAACATTTTTCTTCCTTTTCTAAAACTCTCCTGGCTGGCAGCACAACTTAACAAAATTGAACTGCTTAAATCTGAAAAGCCTTTCAAATGGATTGAATAACAACAAAAATAAAGTGAAAAAGCTCCACATGAAATCAAGTTCTATCTCTATACCTCAAAATGATCAACACACAGGACAAACCTTTATAAAAATTAACATCAGTGAAATTAATGTTAGATCAAATTATATAACCGACAAAAATGAGTTAATACTTCTGAGTAATTTATAATTAATACTAGAATCACATGTTAAGACATAAAAAAGTACTCAAAATGTTCATAATGTAACAAATTAATTTCTTAATGGGAACATTTCCTATAACAGCTTACAAATACAGTTTGAAAAAATACCTCAAAATATAAAGACTCAGAATTTGGATCGCTTCTATGGGATTGACTACAGTTTAAATGCTTATTATCTGGTCTCTTTTGCAAATTCTGTCTTCTTTCTGAGGAAGTACTGTGTCCTCGGCATCTGAATCCAACCTAAGTAAACCCCAGAGGGGAAAAGAAAATCTAATTATTTTAAAGTAAATGTTTCACTCAAGTATATAACACACTTGCAGAAAAGTACACACAAGTGTACAATTCAATAAATTTTCACCAAGTGCATCATTTATTTTAAAGATCAAGTTTCTGACAAATACTTAACAAGAAAAATAGGAAAATGAGACAATTATTGCACATTACTTTTTCCCCCTCTAAATGAGTATTTATTAGCCGCTTTATTCACAAAAGCAAAAACAGAAAACAAACTGGATGCTCTACAGTGGATGAACAGTAAACTAACTCTGGCAAATCCAGATCATAGTATAGAAGTCTGCAGTCGATCACAAAAAGGAATAAACTACAGTACTGATAAACTCAACATCCAGAGAAGCATGGAAATTAAAAAGGCCAATTCCAAAAGGAATGTATGAAGGCATAAAAAATTATTGAAACAACAAAATTAGAAAGGGAGAATAGATCAGTAGATTCTCGGGAATAAGGAGCAGTTGGTGTGGCTGTGAAAGGCAACACAAAAGGTCCTTGGGGTGATGGATCTGTTCTGCTTCTTGACTGTATCAAGGCCAATATCTGGGTGTGATATTGCAATACAGTTTTGCAAGATGTTACCACTGGGGAAACTGCATATTACTTACTTATTTATTTTAGAGATGGGATCTTGCTCTGTTGCCCACACTGGAGTGCAGTGGCTCGATCACAGCTCACTACAGCCTTAACACCTGGGCTCGAATAATTATCTTGCCTCAGCCTCCCAAGTAGCTGGGACTACAAGCATATGCCACCACACCCAGCTAATTGTTTTATTTGTATTTTTTTAGAGACAGGGGTCTCGCTATATTGGTCTCAAACTGCTGACTTCAAGCAATCTTCCCACCTTGGCCTCTCAAAAGCATTGAGATTAAGGCATGAGTCACGTGCCTGGCCTTATACATTACTTTTTGAGTTAGGATCTCACTCTGTCACCCAGGCTGAAGTGCAGTAGTGTGACCAAGGCTCACTGCAGCCTCAGCATCCTAGGCACAAGTAATTCTTTCACCTCGGCCTCCCAAATAGCTAGGACCACAAGTGTGCACCACCACACCCAGCTAATTTTTAAATTATCTGTAGAGGCAGGGTCTGCCTATATTGTCCAGGCTAGTCTAGAACACCTGGTTTCAAGGGATCCTCCTGCCTTGCCTCCTAAAGTGCTGGGATTACAGGCATGAGTCACCATGCCCAGCTACTTTTTAACTATTCTAAGTCTCCTGATACTTGTTTATTTTTTTAAAATAGATAATTAGGAAAAACTAATAAAAATATTGTTTCCAAGATTTAAAAGAATAAACTTTTCATTCAATCACATAAATTAGTATTGTTGTATGTTAGGGACTAAATGTTTGTGTCTCCCAGAATTCATACACTAAAATCCTAACACTCCCTCCGCCCATGAGATGGTATTTCAAAGTACAGCCTTTGGGAGGTGATTAGGTTACGAGGGCAGAGCCATCATGAATGGGATTATGTGGCAGAAGGGGTGAAGGAGCTCACTGGGGTTCCTTTATGAGAGCTCCTTCACCCCTTCCATCACGTAAGGACAAAGCTAGAAGACAGCCACATATTAACCCAGATGCAGGCCCTCACCAGACACTGAATTTGCCAGGGCCTTGGACTTCCCCACCCTCCAGAACTGTGAGAAATAAACATCTGTTGTTAATAAATCACCAAATCTATGGCATTATTTTACAGCAGCCCAAACAGACCAAACAATCCCACTAACGAACTGGCAAAATGTTCGATCGTCATACGGGCAAATAAAAAAAAAAAAATTAAGCATTCTAAGACTCTTCAGACATTTCAAGTTACCTCTCGTAAGTACCAAATGCAGCTAACAGTAAATGCCTCTCTTAACCAGGAAACTTAAAAGATATGAAAATTACAATCTTCAGTAACAGCTACTCCAAAATTCTAACAATAAACAGCATTGGAAACAGACCTGGAGAGAAGGTGCTGATACACAGGCCTTGGATTCTGAAATCAAACATCCACACATAAAGACCTGGAACCACCTGAATTCCCACACTTGCTGTTGTAAACCAGTTAGTATACATGTATTAACGGTGTTACAAACACTAAAACAATTTACTTTAAAAACAAATGCAACTTGATTCTTACACATGGAGGCATAAAGCACCAGGATTGAATTAAAACCCCCAAACTAATGGTCCCAACAAAGTTCATGTGAACCAAATATTGAAGTATTCCAGTAACCTGATGAATGAATCAATAACCTCATGACATCTGAATATCTAAATCTTTTTGTCAGCTCTTCTAAGAAAGAGTTTTGTTGACAGAGGGCATACTGAACACAGCTTTGAATATATATTAACATTCTTAAATGACTAGCACAAAATTAATTTAAAAATTTTAAAGTTTTCATACCCCATCTACAATAATAAACAGGAAAAATATTAGGAATCACCACTAAGAATATCTACAAACTTATTTAAGGAAAACTTCACAACACTTCCATTTATTTACTTATTTACTGTTTAACTGAGACAGGGTCTCACTCTGTTGCCCATGCTGGAGTGCAGTGGTGCCATCATAGCTCACTGTAACCTCGAACTCCTGGGTTCAAGCGCTCCTCCCACCTCAGCCTTTCAAGTAGCTAGGACTATGGGTGCACGCCACCACATCTGGCTTACACCACTTCTAAAGAACACAAAAAAATGATTCAAGCCAGGCGTGGTGGTTCACACCTGTGATCCCAGCACTTTGGGAGGCCAAGGCAGGTGGATCACTTGAGGTCAGGAGTTCAAGACCAGCCTGGCCAACACTGGGAAACCTGGTCTCTACTAAAATACAAAAATTAGCTGCATTTGGTAGCAGTCAACTGTAATCTCTCAGCTACTCCGGAGGCTGAGGTAGGAGAATCACTTGAACCCAGGAGGTGGAGCTCACAGTGAGCAGAGATTGTACCACTGCACTCCAGCCTGGGTGACACAGAGAGACTCTGTCACAAAAAGATTCAAAAATAGGAAGACATACTGTTTTTGCATGTAAGATGACACATCATAAAGGTAGTTGATCATCTCTAACTTTACAGATTAATTTAATTACCAATTGAACAGAATAGAAAGTCCAGAAATGGATTCCAATTTATGTGGGAATTTAATAGGTGATAAAGGTAATTATTTCAAGTCAGTGAAGAAGGGATAAACTTTTCAACAAACGGTGTTGGAAGATTTTAAAAAGTCACTTCGAAAACACAAAGTAGGACCCATTTCTCACACCATACCAAGAAAAACTCCAAATGGAATAAAGATTTAAATGTAAAAAAAACAAGGCCATGAACACACTAGAGGAAAAAACAAGCAAATGCCTGTACAGCCTTGGAGTAGGGGCAAAACTTTTCCAATCATGATTTAAAACCCTTTGGAAGCCATCAAAAAAAAAAGTCAATTTATAAATATAAACTTCTTAATGTTATTTTAAAAACAAACTATGCATGGCAATAGTCATGGTAATAATGAGCAAAGTAAAAAATGAAAACCTAGCAAAACATTTGCAACTTGTATTACATATTGAAGACTCGAAGAAACTTCAGGAATTTGATTAAAACTTGATCAAACTGATTTTGAAATGTACCCCAAAACAGAAAGAAATAGATAAAGATTCAAAAAATGAGCAAAGGATATAACCAGGTAAGTTCACAGGAAATGAAGTAAATACAAATGGTCCTTAAATACATGGGAAAATGATCGACTATATTAAGATATAATTTTTACCTAAGTGGCACACACTCAAAATCCTGAACACACACTGTCTCTAAAGCCGTATGAAACTAGGCACTTTCCACATTGTTGTTGAGGATGCACTGATATAATCTGGTGATATTTACCAAAACAACAGATGAATTTTCCTTTTGATTCAGCAGTCCCTTACCTAGACACTGATTCCATACACACACATTTCTAAATGACACGCCAGCATGTCTACAACAGTAACAGTTTACAAGCAACCCAAGTGTCCACTGATAAGACTACAGAAATCAACAAGGGTATGTCCAAACAATATTAAGTGTTGTCTAAAAGGAAAAAGTGAGGAAGCCCTTTACGTAGTAATAAGGAAATTATGAAAATGTCTCCAAGATACACTGTTACACTGTTAAGTGAGCAAAGCAGAGCAGAGAACAGAGTAGATATGCTCTTTTATGTAAAAAACAAAAATACGATATATACTTATATTTACTTATAATGAAGTGAAAAAACTCTGGAAGACTACAAGAAATTACTCAAAGTGGGAAAGGTATAGGAGGAGAGGAGATGGCAGGGAGAAGCAGGAGTGAAATGAGACTTTTTCATTGTATATCATCTTTTTATTTACTTTTCAACCTATTCCATAAAATAAAGCCATTTTAAAAGATTGCAAGTTTTTAAAATTCTTTGCATCATTTAAAATTAGACTTATACCAGACTAAAGAAACGATCTATGTTACCCAATGTTAAAACACTGCTAAGGATGTTTAAAACTCCTGTAATTAAACAGCATGGTACAGGTGCAAAAATCTCATAAACTGAACAAAACAGCCCAAAAATAGTACATAAGAAATCAGCAGGCCGGGCATGGTGGTTCACACCTGTAATCCCAGCACTTTGGGTGGCCAAGGTCGGTGGATCACGAGGTCAGGAGTTGGAGACCAGCCTGGCCAATGTAGTGAAACCCCATTTCTACTAAAAATACAAAAATTAGCCAGGTGTGGTGGTGGGCACCTATAATCCCAGCTACTCGGGAGGCTGAGGTAGGAGAATGGCTTAAACCTGGGAGGTGGAGGTTGCACTGAGCTGAGATTGTGCCATTGCACTCCAGCCTGAGCAACAAGAGCAAGACTATGTCTCAAAAGAAAAACAAAAACAGGAATCGGCAAATCACTAAAATGGAAACACAAACCAGGGAAAGAATGTTAGGACACCTGGTTAACTACTTTGAAAATCCACTTCATTTTGTTTTACCATGGATCAAAATAAATCTCAGATAAAAATGTCCTGAAATATTATACTATAAAAAGTAGCAGAACATGCAGGTCAATATTTATTTGATTTCTAAAAGACGTTTAGAGCCTAAAAACACTCACACATTGCAAACAGGGAAAACATTTTGACTTAAAAGAAAAAGATTCTGCATCTCAAAAATCAAACAAACACTTAGTAAAGTACAAGGATAACAAAGCATCAGAAGAAGAAAGCAAATACATGGTCAAACATCTGGCTCCAGTTCCTTGCAGCCATATATATTTGCAAAGTTTTCTTTTTGGTTCTTTTAACATTCCTCATCAGTTTTAAGAAAAGAGATAAAATGTTTTTCATCTCAGTATTATTTCCTCTCTAGTGAGCTACTGATACCAAAAACAACAGTATTAAAACTGTAAACACGGGTAGGGCTAGCAATTATAGTCTCAGCAGAAAATTTCAGCCCATATGTATATACTATGTAGATTTTATTTATCTAATCTATATAAATAATTCCTCTTTTAGCTCTTTTGTTTTTAATCAAATAAACTTAGACTGCCCACACGGTTGTCACAAATGATTTATTTTTGCAATAACCACAGGGAAGAGGGAATTATTTTGTTTGTTTTCTTGACAGCCTAATTAATATTAAGGTACATCTGAAGTACAGGTTGAGTTATTCCTTATCTGAAATGTTTGGGACCAGACGTGTCTTGAATTTCAGATTTTTCCAGATTCTGGATTATCTGCATATACACACCGAGGTATCTCGGGGATGGGATCCAAGACTAAACATGCAATTCACTTGTGTTTCAGATACACCTATACACATAGCCTGAAGGTAATTTCATATAATATTTTAAATAATTGTGTGCATGAAACAAAGTTGTGCTAAGTACTTATGTGTAGAATTTTCTACTTGTGCTGTCATGGCACTAAAAAAGTTTCATATTTTTCAATTAAAAAAGGGGCAAATGATCTGAATAGCCATTTCTCAAAAGAAGACATACATGAAAAAATGCTCAACATCACTAATCACCAGGGAAATGCATATCAAAACCATAATGAGGTATTTTTTCATCTCAGTTAGAATGCCTATTCTCTAAAAGACAAAAAAAAAATGCTGGTATGCTGGTGAGGATGCAGAGAAAAAGGAACTCATATACACAATGATCCTGGGAATGCAAATTAGCATAATCACTACAGAAAATAGTATAAAGTTTCCTCAAAAAACTAAAAAAAGAACTACCGTATGATTCAGCAATCCCATTACTAGATCCAAAGAAAAGGCCATTAGTACATCAAAGAGATAACTGCCTCTCTTGTTTACTGCAGCACTAGTCACAACAGCCAATCATAATTCAACCTAAGTGGTCATCAGCAGATGAATGGATGAAGAAAATGTGGTATATATACACAATGGAATACTATTTATCCATGAAAAAGAACAAAATCCTGTCAGTACAGCAACAAGGATGAACCTAGAGGACAATATGTTAAGTGAAATAAGCAAGGCACAGAAAGATGAATAACACATGCTGTCACTCACATGTGGAACCTAAAAAAACTGATTTTACAGAAGTAGAGAGCAAAGTAGTGATTACCAGAGGCTGGGAAGGGTTGAGGTATGCAGACAGGGAGAGGTTGGTCAATGAATACAAAATTACAGCTACATAGAAATAAATTCTAGTGTTCTATAGCACTGGAAGGTGACTACAGTTAACAATGATTTACTATATATTTTCGAATAGGGGACAAGATTGTGCATGTTCCCAAAACAAAGAAATGATCTATGTTTGAGACGATGGATATGTTAATTACCCTGATTTGATTATTACATGTTGTATACATATATCAATATATCACACTATACCTTATAAGTATATACAGTTATTATGAGTTAACTTAAAAAAAAAAGTTTCAGATTTTAGAGCATTTTGGATTTGGGACTGAAGATGTTCAACCTGTATTTCACTCCAGGGAGGCAAAGGAACAGGCAAATAGTTGGTATATTTAACCATTAGCAACTTGCTCCTATTTAAGTTTATTCACAGATGAACATATCCATATAGTCATGTGATAGCTTTAATTCCTTAACTAGAGTTAAGGAATCCAAGAAGGCTATCTAAAAAACGAAAAGGAAACATAATGAACATTAAATAACTCCCTGATTTTACAGCCAACCAAAGCACAAAAATACAGTAATTGGTGGTGCATGACAGTGCACAGCCCGCTCTACTGTACTGCAGTTATACTTTGTTCCTCTGGGCCTTCAGGAAACTGCCCTGTCTGACTACATCATGGTAAGCCATTACTATGGCACCGCCGTTAGCACAAAAGGGTATTTACAGTCAAGTAAAGGCACATGGACAAGGCTGCAATCCTTAAGATCAAAAAATCAGTATTTAAAGCACAGAATGCTTTCAAATTTTTATGTGGGAAAAAAAACATGGCAAATGAAACAGGATTAAAGGGCATCCTTTTTTAACATTATAAAATATTTAAATATACAGAAATGTAGAAAAATGATACTATATATACCCACTCAACACTTTGCCATTTTGTTTCATTAAGTAATTTTATTAGCTAAGCCATTTTAAAGTTACAAATATCATGATAATTCACTTTCAAAACACTCAATATCATCTCCACAGCACCACTCTAAATAAAGTCTAAAATGACTCATCTCTTATCTAATCAATTTTCTCCAAATTAATTTGAATTACCTGTGAATTATTTCTCTGTTCAGTTTGCCTTCCGCCTCTAGAAAATGTCTGATTTTTTTCCATCCAAGGTTTTTTCTGAGTTGCCTGGCAAGTTACATTGGACCAATTTACACCACCTATAACAAATGAAATTTTAAATTTTAATTTACTTATAAAAGAGCAAGACCTAAATTGCCCTGACTTCATATACTGAAATTCAGTCACTAGAAATATAATACTGAAAACTTTTCTATTAACTTTTTATTTTTTTTGAGACGAGATTTCACTCTTGTTGACTAGACTAGAGTGCAATGGCACGATCTTGGCTCACTGCAACCTCTGCCTCCCGGGTTCAAGAAATTCTCCTGCCTCTGCCTCCCAAGTAGCAGGGATTACAGGCGCACCGCCACCTCGTCCGGCTAATTTTTTGTATTTTTAGTAGAGACAGTGTTTCATCATGTTGGCCAGGCTGGTCTCGAACTCCTGACCTCAGGTTATCCACAGGCCTCGGCCTCTCAAAGTGGTAAGATTACAGGTGTGAGCCACCGTGCCTGGTCCTAAAAACTTTTAAGTAGTACTACAGTTCTTAGTCATACAAGTGTCCTCTAACAGAGTATCTCCAGCTGGCATTTTCTCAAGCTGATGAGCAAAACTCTACTTCCAAAATACCTTGAATCTCTGCAAGATTTCTAAGTTTTTTTTTTTTTTTGCAGTATCAGCAACCCTCATGGTTAAAAAGAAAACTAATATGGACAAAGCAGAAAGTACAGCAAAAACACAATGTAGAAAATAAGTACCTGCACATATAGATGATTCCACATGCTAAAAAAAGAAACAGAAAGACAATTATACTCTACTTAAGAACCATTATGTACTTTGCTAAATGTTTTATAATTTAGCCTAGTGTGAAGCATGCATATTACAATATTAGAATACTTCATCAATGAATATTTTTTATTAATAATAAAATACAAAATACATTTGTAACCTATTACTATAGGAACTGTTAACGAAAATCAATACTCAAGCTTTAGCAGAGGATGCAAATATAATACCGACATCAATGACCAATAAAGAAATCAAGATGATGTCACATACATTCATGGTCCCAGAATCAGGATTTCTCAAAGCCCCTGCTGCAGGCTGGTTGTTGCTGTGTTTGGGACTGCAGTAACCACTATCACTGTCAATGTCGGCTTCACTAGCCCCCTGCTCACTAGAAGATTCGGCAGTGGGGTGGGATGCTCTTCTTCTCCTGCTCTTGGACTTCCAGAGCATTGTGGCAGTGGTCTCTGAGAGAGACTTGTTAGCGATATCTGATGGGAAATCTACGAAGGCAAGGAAAATATGACAATTCTTTGTGATGAACAAACTGATAAATTCTTGTTAAATTATCATTAAGGTTGTAAGAAAACAGATACCAAACTTCATAAATGAAGTAACAGGTGAGAACTTTTTGAAAAGGTCATTAAAAGGTAAGATGTTCCTGGTAAGTCTGTTTATAATATGTTTTCTGTTTTTCTTGAGTCAGAGTCTCAGTCCGTTTCCCAGGCTGGAGTGCAGTGGCGCAATCGCGGCTCACTGCATGCAACCTTTGCCTCCCAGGCTCAAGAAATCCTTCTACCTCAGCCTCCCAGGTAGCTGGGACTACAGGCATGCACCATCATCACGCCTGGCTTATTTTTTGTAGAGACAGGGTTTCATTCACAATGTTGCCCAGGCTGGTCTCAAATTTCTAAGCTCAAGTGATCCATCCGACTTGACCTCCCAAAATGCTGGGATTACAGGCATGAGCTATGGCGCCCAGACTATATGTTTTTAATATGAAGAGAGAATAAATTATATCACTAATTCTAAAACCACCATCAACCATTTAGGAAAGAGAACACCATGAATCTTTTGAAGGTCACTGTGTGTTCCCCCTCCACTACTACATCCTTTTCTTACCCCAGAGCTTACCATCTATTCTGAATCCTGTGTGTATCATTCCCTCACTTTGCTTTATAGATTTCTCATGGATTTCTGTATTTCTAAAACCTAAATCATATAATTTTTCAGTTTTTATCTTTAATTTAAAACACCACATTGTTCATGTGACTTCTCACCTATGCCACACCTCAACACTGGTTTTGAGATTCTGGTACATGTCCCTATAATTCATTAATGCCACTGGAATCTAAAATGCCTTTACATGAATATGCCACAATGTACTTATCCTTTGTACCACTAATGAGACACCTGGGTTGTTTTGGAGTTTTGCTACCAAGGACAATATTGCTGTTAAAATTGATGTACAGACACATGAATGTTCATATGTGCATATGTAAGTTTCTCTAAGGTAAATACTGCCAGAACTTAGGGGACATACACATCCAACTTTACTTGATGCCAAATCATTTTCAAAGGTACTTAAAAGACAGTTATACTCCAACAGTAAAATATACCCCCATGATCCATATATTCATTAAATACTTTATATTTTCTTCCAGACTGTACCTAATCTGTTGAGTATAAAAAGGTGGCTCAGGTTGGCATGGTGGCTCACGCCTATAGTTCCAGCACTTTAGGAGGCCATGGTGGGTGGATCATGAGGTTAGGAGTCAGAGACCAGCCTGGCCAACGGGATGAAATCCCATCTCTACTAAAAATACAAAAAAAATTAGCCGGGCATGGTGGCGGACGCCTGTAATCTCAGCTGCTCTGCAGGCTGAGGCAGGAGAACCACTTAAGCATAGAGGCAGAGGTCGAAGGGAATCGAGATCGCGCCATTGCACTCCAGCCTAGGTGACAGAGTGAGATTCTGTCTTGAAAAAAAAAAAAAGGTGGTTCATGCTCATTGTGGGTTTTACTTTCTATGAGGCTGATCCTCTTTTGATGCTTTCAGCCACAAGTGTTTTCCTTTCTGTGAAATTTTTATTAACATTACTTTCGAATTATCTGACTTCTGCCATTTTTCTATTGAATTGTATTTATTTATTTCACAAATTATAATTGCAGCAAGACATTCTAAAAAAAGAAAAAAACCTTAGTCTTCTCTGAACAAGTTACGTTTTCCTTTTTCCACATTTCTGCCCATTCATAATCTTCATACAACACTGATACAATTTTGTGTTGTGCTCTGCTTAACATGATGTCATGTTATGACAAGTCTTCATAATTATAAGATGGCTCCGTATTATCCACTGAGTGGTATCCTGTGCTTAGAGTGGTGTCCAAGAGGGACTTGTTACTTGCTACTACTGGACACTATGAAAGCTTCAGTACTTTTGCTGCACTGCTGCAATATGTATCTCTAATCAAATAGCCCCCTCTCTTTCTAGGGGGAGGCTCCATCTGGGTACATTCATAGAAATGAGATGACTGGGTCCAAAGAAAAATTCCGACAGTCCTGTAAAACTGTTTTAGCCTGCTAGCACTGTGTTCCACAGGCCCCAAGGGTAGGGTGGGATCATTCTCTTATTGGTTCATATTAATTCTTTATATACCTCATGCTAATCCTTTGTCAGTTATACGCACGGTAAGTGTTTTCCAAGCTTGTGGCTTATTCTTTCACTTACTTTTAATAAATAGAAATTCTTAATTTTAGAAATACTTCCCTCCTTGCAGTCATAAAGTTATCTGCCTATATTTTCTTCTACCACAGGGTTCCCTAAGTCCTTAATCCATCTGAAATAGATTTGCATGGGGTATAAACTAGTAATGCTATCTCTGTCTTTTTCCATATACGTATTTTATACATATGTAAGGTCTGTTTCTGAGCTCTCTGTTCTGTTCAACTTTTGTATACTACACTGATAAAATAAACCTAAAGGAATTAAGATGGCTTTATAAGTTTCTATATCTAGAGGAAAAGTTCTTTTCCAGGGATGTCTTGGGTCTTCTGAGACCACTGTTCCTTTATTTTAGAATTAGTTTAACAAGTTTCCCAAAAATCACTCTGAACATGATATTTAGGTTTTTCTTAATGTCCCATAACAAAGACTTAACATTTTCTTTCTTTCTTTAAATTCACTGCAACCTCCGCCACCCAGGTTCCAGTGATTCTCCTACCTCAGCCTCCCAATTAGCTGGACAGCAGGCACGTGCCATCACACAGGGCTGATTTTTGTATTTTTTAGTAGAGATGGGGTTTCACCATATTGACCAGGGTGGTCTTGAACTCCTGGCCTCAAGTGATCTGTCCATCTTGGCCTCCCAAAATGCTGGGGTTACAGGGGTAAGCCACCATGCCCAGCCTAGTCTTACCATTTTCTGCCTGTATGTCCCATACA